>OV816029.1:135995591-137245591 GCA_929113105.1 Agrypnus murinus | reverse complement strand
TTACATCATAACTTACTAATGTGATAAAAAAATATTTGTGCATAACTTTATAACTACTATCTACCACACATGATACATTTTATTTATTATTCATATTATGGAAAGTACTTCAAACAAGCTTTAAAAGTAACTTTTGAACATCTAAATCACTTGTTATTCCTTTGTTCCTGTATTCAAGAGAATCTACTTAAAGTAAAGAACCTCTTTATATGCAAAGAGTTTATTGAATAAAGAAACTTAAACCGTAAAGCGTCAACTTGAAACTGAAGTGGTATCGATAAATTTAATTACGGAAGAATTAGCACTACAGGAGTTTCCATTATACAAGAAGTAGTTACATAAAGTTAGCTACCTACTACGATTCCATTAAACATTTCGTAATTCCCTCGTTACCGTTTTGGTTCAAAGTAACTTTGTATTTTAGAACGTATTCAAACAAGTAAATTTCATTAAGTCGCTTAACAATGAAAAACAAATTCTAAAAGCAACACTCCATGGTCACTTTAAGTTAATTTTAAGCCCTTCAATAAATTATTGCCATCGCGCACTTACACACTAACGCAAGCCCAGTAAAGAACTCTTAAGGCTCTTTAATTTTTTATCAGTACTAAACATGGGTGTGATCTTGTCGGTTTAGATGGGGGAGAAAATGACCAACAATCCTACTTTATATTAGTCTACCACTAGAGAATTCTTTTCAGAAAGGCTAACATGTTAGTTTTATTAGGTGTTGATTTTTTTTTATTCGGTGCCGTTTTTTAGGATGAGTCTTTTATGTAAGTACAAATAAATTATATTTAGTTCTTTATGTCTCCACGAATTGCACTGAAAAATAATACTACCACTTGATGATAGTTATTAAAATTCGTATTTCATCCCCTATCTTATTATTGAATTTCTCCCCTTTTGCATCTCTCAAGAATCTTTTTAATTGAATGCTAAGTTTTTTTTATTCCAATAAAGCCTGCACCTAAAAGTTGTCTTGTGACATTATCAATTTCGTTCAGTTTTAAATAAGAGATTCTCAGTACCAAAGAAAGAAATATAAAAATAAACTTTGAAATAAAAATAAGTAAAAATAAAATTTTCATAAAATGTTGATGATAAAAGATCAAATTGTATTTATGATACTACCTAAGTTAATATAAATTTTGCGAAAAATACACTATAAAAAAGGAATGAATTAATTATGACAATCTGTTACGATAAATAGACAGGTACAATCTGCATATCGAAGGTAGAGGAGCGCTTGAGATTACCTGTAATATTATAATAATTTTTAACGGGACGGGATTCTCTTCCTTTTTAAAAAATTACTTCCATCTATTAAGAATAAATAAAAGTTTGAATGATTTTCGTCACCAAATAAAGCGCCCCCTAATGAGTTAACCAGAAACGAATTATCAAGCTATTAACAAAAGAATATAACCTCACTTTATCAGATAAATACTGATGTTTATAATTGATTTTATTACTGATTAAATAATTTTTAATTTTGATTTAAGGTAATAATTTCAATCATCAATCAAGTTTGCAACTTACTTTACAGGGACCTGATATTTATTAACTATAAGAATAGCTCCAATAATGTACAGGAAACTAATATAAACTCTCCTTCTTTTATACTAAGTTTCAACTGCAATTAAATACCGCTTTATTTCAGCACTAAAACATCAACAACTTTCCAAAAGTATAATGGTTGGAGAGATTTTCAATCAGTCTCCTCTGGACAAACAGCTAAAGGTACCTTATCCGAAACTGAATCAAGCCAAACTAAAGCCTGAAATTTTCCAAATCTATTTTTTTTCAGCACTTGAACAATCAAATGATTCTCGAGCACCTTTTATGATAAATACTTATATTCAGAGCATGAGTTTTTTTAGTGCACATCATTGGAAGCGTATATTCTAAGAGTTTGTATTTTTTAAACTTAAACAATTTATTCCAAGATGTTAAAGATTCATATTTTAAATTTTCAGGGAAGTAGAAGTGTTTAGTTTATAGGCTATCAAACCCATCAGATTTTTTATTAACATAAATACTACTACTGTATACTACAAGTCTGGTAAAGAATCTGTTTTTGTAATGGGTATTTTTTAGAAAATTGTTCAAATATGCTAACGTATTTAACGTGATTAATGCGGACGTGTATTAGAAGTATTTTTGGTTCTACAAGATGTATAAAAATAACGATAGAATAAGAACAGGACAAGACACCTTTGCCAGTAGAAGAGCTATCATCAAATGAGGCAATCAAAAAGCAGTACCAGGCGATTTCAACATAACAAAAACAGGAATTAGTGCTTGATACCTGGAACACAACCCAATCAACTGTTTTAGATTTAACATCAAAGAGCTCATACACCACAGATTCATCTAAGATCCACCATACCACAAATGGCAATTCTAGGATCGTATCGAATTATTAGAGGTGTATCGATCTCCGGACACTTGAATCAATCGACTCCCGGATCACTACTTATGCTGAAATTAACGGACGTCGGAACATCTGAACAAACGGAACTACCCTGCGAGGGTCGTACTGAAAAAAGAGGTGCCACCGGTGTTGCTCAAATGTTGCCTCAGTGGAATTACGCTTTTACAATTTATTTCACAAACTAAGAGGTGATGCCGAATATCGGCTTTTGATTAATAACCGATGTTGATAAAATCAATTTCTGTAGAAAAAATAAATCTTTAATTTTTTTAAAACTAATTTTGCATATTCCCTATTCAAAATCAATCTTTGAAAGCGATTTCTCAGGATGGGATTTTTCCAGTCTTATTTTTGCCTATCTCAACCAACCAAAAAATTTAATTCCACAATTATTTATTCAATTAGCATTGCTAATCGTCAAATAAATTAGAAACAAATGAAATTGATAATATTCTAAAGCTGCAACAATAATTTTAACAAGACTTGCAAGCCTATAGTATGCAGGAGCATTCATCGTTTTGGACATAACCTCGAAATAATCTTCTGTAATGTGGGCGGATTCGTTTGCTAGAACACACCCATATTGAGTAGTGGGAATCAGATTTAGCATTCCAAAACCCAAGTTCTAATCGCAGTTTGGATAACTTCTTTTTATAAATATTTAATAAATTTTATAACTAACAATTTTTTTATAAATACATATAATATTTAAAATTATTCCTTAATATTATAGTCATTGTTTAACATTTAAATTATGTATATTTATGTTAATTGAAAATAAATTAAAACGATTAAATATAATGATATTAATATTTAATTGTAAAGCATAAATAAAATCTAACATTAGCTTTAATAGCATACAATGCGCGTTACTGCATCCATCAACTATCGTGCCATGGTGTGTAAGGTGTTTGCTTGGTAATGCGTCGGTCGCAAGATCGATCCCTGCCCGGTAACTTTTTGTGTAGTAATAATAATTAAAAAACAAATAACACTTATAAAATCAACACAAATATCATTCAGATAATTAAATAATTATTTTTTTTAACTAGCAAGTTCAAATTACAAAATTTACCGGAGCACAGATTGATTCTGCGACACACGCATTGCGAAGCAAGCACCTTCCACATCGGGGCACAGGGGATAGTTGCTTGATGAGCTAACGCGCATTCTATAGTACTACTAGAGCTAATGTTAGATTTCTTTTATGTTTTACAATTAACTAAATATCTACTTATATCATATGTTTAATCGTTTAGTGTTATATTCAATTAACATAAATATATTGAGATGATATGGAATCATCTGATTGAAAATTTACTCGACGAATTGAAAATTTAAAGTATTTCAAGACAACGATAGATAGTAAAAACAAATATAATTATTTCATGCATAAAATAAAATGATAGACATGCTGGGATATTAGGTTTATTTAATCTAAAAGCTACATGTTAGGTTACAGATAGATGTATCAATTTTAAATAGAAATTATAGAAGGATGAATTTCATGCAGACGTAACCTCAATTTTTACATAAAAAGTTTGAATTATAAAACGGCATATCAATCATTTAGGTTGTTTTATAGTAATACATGTTTTATGCAACCCAAGTCACATGTCAGGATAGTTTATCCAATTTTCTTGAGGATTTTATCTTTCTTTCCTTATATATTTGGACTATAATTTGATTTCATTTATGTTGTTATTTGTATGGAGTCTTGCAAAGCATCGTTGGATCTATAAAATGTATAAACGAATCTTTATTTTTGTTTTTCTTCTATTGTAAATATTTTTCTATGTAAATATTATATGTGTGAGTTACCTTAGGTAGCCATGTAATCAGATGTGTAACCATGGTAATTTGAGTTTTAATGAAGTTTTCATCGTTAATCGTTTTTGTTAATTTTCTCAGTTATGATTGATTTTAGACTATAAGTGTATTACATTAATTTGTTCGTCTTTGTACCAGCTACATTTCTGTCTTTTTAGAGTTAAGATTAGTGCTAATTATGAACACATGTGTTTTTATAGTGACGTCACGAACGTAGTGATCAGATTTTGTTTGTAGACATTTTTCATAGTTGTCAATTGTTTTGGTAAAACATATAAAAAGGCCAGGAAAAATTAACAAGTTCAGTCTACAAAACGCATTTGGAGAGTCCACGTCGATTCGTATAAGATTATTTAAAAATAAAGTAAGGTTATTGTTAACCATATGATATTATGTTTGTAAACAAAGGTTAATAATAATATTCTAAGTGAATTGTATATAGAATATTCACCTATTATATAAATCAAAGAAGATTTATTTTCGTTCTTCAACAATTACATGGAATTGTGAACGATTTATTTATTAAAATATTTTAAAGAAGATTTTTATTGATTTCAATTTTAACAATTTGGTTTTCGACCTTGAATGAAATGGATCAGCTGTTTGAATAAATGCAGTAGTACCAATTGTAAAAAGATTTGAAGAGGATCTCGACGTATTTTATATACAAGGTTGGTCAAAATAAAATGATTTGGTTCAATTCTTAAAGTAACAACGTCATAAAGACAATCTTAATAAATTCAGAATTTATTTTGAGTTTGAGTATTTTGAGTTTTAGCAAATAAACAATTTAAATTTGTTTA
The DNA here is from genome assembly GCA_929113105.1 of Agrypnus murinus. Classification (NCBI taxonomy): domain Eukaryota; kingdom Metazoa; phylum Arthropoda; class Insecta; order Coleoptera; family Elateridae; genus Agrypnus; species Agrypnus murinus. The sequence continues at coordinate 137,240,521 of OV816029.1, read as the reverse complement.
TAAAAATTTAATTTTCATTAGATAAATTTATTTTAGCAATTGTAAATATTTTTAACTGATAACCTTATTAAATGTAATATTCAAATGGAGACCAGTTATAACCCCCATAACCCCCCAAGGAAGATTTTCCATTTTTTTTAACTGTTCTGTTAAAATAATTTTTTTATTTTCTCTTTGAAATTAGATTTTCTAGTTAACATAAACAAAAATAAAGACTGCGTTTCAATTTGTCTATGTGTTTATTTGATGTGTATGCAAGCATCCATTTCTTTTTCTCTTCACATACATATATTTTAGTTTGCTGTTGTCCAGTTGCGGAAGTCCAAGTGCTTTGGTAGAAAGTTCTTTTTTTCCAGGCATAAGAATCAATAAGATTTTTTTATTATTTCATTTATATCATGCTCTATCGAATTAAACCTGAATTAAAATATTGGAGTGTTATATTTTTTTTATTTATTAAATTTCACCTGAATATATAGTTTAATTTAAACAATGACTATAACAGTAAGGGATAATTTTATGTAATTATTCCTTTTTATCAATATTATATTTATAAAAAGATTGTTTATTTACAAAACATATTAAATATTGCATAATTTCATAAAGAAAATTACCCAAACTAGGATTAGATCTTGTAATTACAAATCTAGCGTGTCCTGCATTCGGCTATGTTGGTGAATAGTGATATATTATGATTTATATTTATTTGTAATTATAGATTATATTTTTGGTGAAGTCATTTGTATACAAATCCACCCTACAGGAAAAATGTTTTAATTGTTAAATTGAAAAAATGTATATTTATAAAATTTATTAAATATTTTATCTTTATTTTAAAAATATTACTCGAACCGCGTTACATCCATGTGCGAAACAATTTCGTGACCATGTCTCTAGAGTAGGCGCAACCAAGTTTGGTATTCAGCAAATGTAGTAGCCGCACTGGCCTTTCTTGACACCAATAATAACTAAAAATTCAAAGAAAATTGATTTCCAATTATTCGTCTCCTGATCTTATTATGTTACTCTAAAATGAAACAAAAAGCAAAATTAATTACGATTAATAATCTACACCCGCGGTTTTGGATTTTTCCAGAATGACACTCAGTTAATATTTTAGGATATTTAAAAATCAATCGATTTTAATCGAAAAATATTTTTCCTCAAATCCGAAAAAGCACAACAGGGATTGAATGGACTTTCCTCTTTATTTTGGTTCAAGTAGGGTGTATAAATCTTAAGAAAGAATTTTAAGAATTCGTACGTACTGTAGACCCTTAAATTAATAGGACTTAAATTCTTAAGACTTACCTTATCTCTTAGCATATCCCTTGTCCTGGTAGCTTGTGTCCTGCTGCGATGTAGTTCCAGTTGCAACTCCAAGCATCTTTCCTGCCAATTTACGCTGCCTCCGTCACACGGACCGGCTCCTGGATCCAATACTTCAAAAGCGGTTAACGGGGGCGGTAGTACGGAAGAAGAATTCGTCTCGCGGGCAGCACGACGGGGTAAAAGTCGCGGACTCGAAGGGGTCGAACGAGATTCGCGGGTCAGTTCGTTCAAACGCGAAAGAGGGTCAAATATTTGGCTTAAACGCCTAGGTTTTGAGGAAGTACTTTCACCTTCCATTGTGATTATTTATTACCAAAAAAAAAATCTAGATTAAATTGATTAAGACAATTTGTGATATATTACTCGATAATAATAGATATGTAAATGTTTAAGGGGTAATTTTTAGGTTATTTCCATAATTTAGAATCTAATTCCAATATTTATAATTTAGCAATAATTTTAAAAGTTCTCTTTTTTAAACGATTAATATTAGTAAATAGCACAATTTTTGTAAAATTCTAATTAGTATTATTTTTTTAACAACGCGAGCTAAAAGCGTTTTGAGTCACTTTATTTATAGGTACAACGTGTTGAGTTATTTTTAAAAGTCTTTTAAAACGAATTCAATTCAATAACAATAATTATTATTAACAAAGATTCAAACAATTAAAACAACAATATTAATATCACTTTGGATGGAAGTTTTAACATTTATTAAATCACAACCATGCGAATTACTTTTTTTTACGTAAATCGACGAAATGCTATCTCCGAAAGGGTTAAACTCCGACCACGACGAAAGCAAACTGAACCTTAGATCTTCTAAGACAGAATGCATGGCCAATGACCTTATAATAGCTCGTAGAAATGTGTGACTTGGAAGGTCGTATATGCTTCTAGTACTCACTCAGTATACCAACATACTTAGGCAAAGACACCGTGAGTAAATAATAACAGAAAGACTTTGTAATATGGCAAATTAAGAGGTAGACGTTACACATACACATTCATCTAATAAATTTAAACTTTGTGACTCAGCAGGAAAGTTTTAACTGTTACAAATTCGTTTGTGAAAACTCAAGAAGCGATTACAATTTTTTTTTAAATACATTTTTAGATCACGTTATTATCATAATTTTAACCGTTAATTTCTTTTTTGGGAGATTCAATGGTATGGAATAATAGTAGTAAGAGTAGGGAAAAGTGGTTTTACATGATTATTTATTCAGATCTTGTAAACAGCGACGACGGTGAAGTTTCCTTTCCTGAAACAAAGAACAACAAAAAAACATTAGGATTTCCTCGTTTAGAATTTTCTCTAGTCTATTGCCTACAACGCGCAAAAAGCACGGTCAGGCCAACACTTCTTATATATCAGGTCATTTATTATCACACTTTCGCCTGTCAGAAAAACGCATACAAAAAAATTCGGCCGGACACGACTTTTGATGGAAATATGAAACTTGCCGAAAGGGAATTTTTACAGGCGTAGAACCATTTGTACTTTGTCATTTTTATAGAAAATTTTCCTTTTGTGAATTGTGTTTTAGTCAAGCCAAAAAATTAAAACTTTTCAAAAGACCATCATTAATATTATTATTAATGTATGCATCATGCATATTATTGGAACGAGTCATTTGTTAAGATACTTTTGGTAATACACCTTCAAGTCAACACAAAACTATTTTCCATGATACATTGCTAAATGTATGTAAAAAATGATATAAATGAGGTGTACGTGATGATGTTTTCATTGTTAAATAACTTTCATAAAAACCTCTAATTAACATTTAACAATAAAATAGAAGAAAAAGGTTATAATCTAAAATTCGATGATTCATGTGTACATAAAATACTATTTTTGCAACCCACTAGTAGAAAATTAAACATTGCAACAAAAATATAAAAGGCAATTTACTGTGAAAGATAAAGATGCAGTAGTTTAATTAGAAGAATGAAAAACAGTAGTTGAGTGCTGAAAAAGAAAATTAAAAAATAGAAGCAAGAAAACAGTGTGTAATACTAGATAAAAATATAAAAAGATAGTGAGTGGTTATAATAAATGTATTGATAATGAAAATGTTTGTATAATAACGTATTAAATTAATCGTGTAGACCAGCGTTTCTCAACCTGTGGTACGCGTACCCTCAGGGGTACGTGAAATGGTCTCGGGGGTACGCGAAAAAATGGTGTACATTGATAGACAGGTTGATCATAAGGGAAAATATAAAAAGTTGTTTTCCTTTATAAAAAGAGAATAGAGTGGTCAGAGTGCTGTGGTTTAAGTACTGACGCACACTGGTCTAGATTGCAAAAATGCTTCAAACAACGCTATTTAATGTTTTTGTGGTCGCTAAATCCGAATATGATAGTATTTTTACGTTTTATGTTCGATTTAATGCTCTAAATCGTTTATATTTGCAAGCTTATTCATAGTTAACTGTATTCAAATTTAATGCGCTGTGCATTAAAAGCCTACCATGCAAATATCTTTTCAAACATGATTATACGTAAAACTTGGAAAATGTGTAAGAAATGCAACAGTAATTACATTATGAATATTTCTCTAAAGTAGGTATATTCTAGTTTCTGCCTTAACTGAAAATACTAACAACATTTTCATACTATGTCAAATCATTAAAAAAATTTAACTTTTCAACCCGACCATCTCAGATTTCTGTGAAATTGTTAGGGTGGTAGAGAATATACAGTAACTTACATATGTAAAGTATAGCCCTTTTGTGATACACGGTATTCGCATAGCAGGGCTGCAAATATGATATAAAATGTAAGATTTACGCATACAAGGTGAACAAAAACAACTCATAACTCTGCTTCTAATTATTGAAGAACTTTCATCTTGGGATGGTTTTAAAGCTAAAAGACCATAGTTTTCATAAAAAAGTGGTTTATAATAAAATATTGAATTTTTCATTCAAAGGTTACATGATGTAACCTTTGACCTTGAATATCTAAGCAAGTGTACTTGCAATTTTTTTAGCAATACAATATGTTATATAGTTAGATGCAGTCTCTCTTTGGTGTAAGTTTCATTTTGGGAAGTCTTTGGAAACAAGAGTAAAAAATTGCTTACTGTGGTAGTTAAACACTTCTTACACAAAACATACACCTGTAAGTTCAGACCCCAGTATTGTATCAGGTATTTAGTATATATCTGTGCAGATACCTGCAAATTTTGTCTACTAAGACAAGTACAGGTCTGATGATCTTATACCTGTACCCACAGATATTTTTTTGTATCTGCAGGTACGATATAATTATTTGCTACAGCTGTTTTGCTTTTACTCGTTTATATCTTTTAGAATATTCAAAAATTAATTATTTCTTTCAATATTCAGGTAAATTTGAAGATATACTTTAACAACACTGCAAATATTTTTTTTAATCCTTACCGGAACTAGCCTCATTAGACTTTTGTTTGCCAAAGAGGCGCCCGTATCCCATATACCACTCTTACTAACTCTTACTAACTGCAACGCATAAATCAATCTTGAGGGGTAATTTGCTAGTATTTGTAAGAAATTCAAAGATGATTATTTCCCACAATATTTGTAAATTATGAAAACGCCTAGTTCATTTATTCCTGATTGTTCCTCCGATTTGTAGGCCTACATCTGCTGTTGCAGGATGGAATTGCAGACTCCCAAGTAAGGGTTGTTTATAAATGTTATTGTGACCCTAATCGATTGAATCCATGTGATTTTGTAGCTTAAATACTGAACAATAAATATTCTTTATGTACTTTGTTATAAGACTCTTTATAGCTTTATACCAAAAGATACGAGTTTTTGAGAAAAAAATATTTTCATAAAATTTGCTATTTTTGTACATCTTTGAACGCGTTTGATTTTTTATGAAAAGTAAAATGCGTTTTGAACATGAATCATCACATGAACATGAATCATATACATTTAACTCTAATCTATAACAATTTGAACGATGTACATGAAAGTTGGAATTTTGATTTTCGATCACGTTTTTTGCATTCTAGACCAGTGTGTGACGGTGATAAGTCTATATCAGATTATTGTTACTCTGGTCTTCTCGCATATGTCAAAGCAGTAACCCCTTGGTAAAGTGGACACATCAAATCCCACCACACGAATTCAAGGCTGTTCTCATCATTGTGTCAAGAAGTATTGACAAAACTCCTTCATACTGAGGTTCGATGGCTGTCCCGGGGTAAACTTCTTACACATGTGTTTGAGCTTAGACATGAAGTCAAGAGTTCTTTGAGAACCACCCTTTTCGACTTTCATTTGAATTTGATGATCATGAATGGCTTCAAAGCCTTGTATACCTGTCCGATTTCGTTACTTTTCGAAATCAAATCAGCTAAATTTGTCCCTTCAGAACAATGCAATAACTATATTCCAAGTTACCGACAAAATAGAGTCTTTTGTTAAAAAAACTAGAATTTTGGAAATTATGTATTGAGAACAACCAACCTGAAGTTTTTGAAACACTATTTTCTCTCTAAAACGGATGTTCACGTATCTCAACAAACAAATTAGGAAACAAAATATACAACATCTGAATGGACTGAAGGCAGCTTTCGAAAAATAGTTTCCCAAACATGGAACAGATGACCACTGGATTGCGTAGCTTTTCAGTGAAAAGTATTTCCAGTGTGCATGTTTATCAGTCCGAGAAAAAGTTAAGTTGACTTCACTTAAGGTAGAATTTGAAAATAAATCCCTCATCTCATTATGGGCTGACTTGAACGAAGAATATCCTGAACTACTATTCAACAAGGCAATTACTATTCTGCTACCGTTCACAAGCACCATATTAGTGGATAGGGCTTTGTCGTCCTACACTTACTTAAAAAATTAGTACATGAACAGATTATCCAGCGTAATTTCAGATTTGGAATTGTATTTGTCATCTTCCGATCCGGATTTTAAATTACTGAGTGCTATTAAACAACCTCAAGGTTCCCATTAAATGTGCTTATACTCGTATATATATATATATATATATATATATATATATATATATATATATATATATATATATATATATATATATATATATATATATATATATATATATATATATATATATATATATATATATATATATATATATATATATATATATATATATATATATATATATATATATATATATATATATATATATATATATATAATATATATATATATATATATATATATATATATATATATATATATATATATATATATATATATATATATATATATATATATATATATATATATATATATATATATATATATATATATATATATATATATATATATATATATATATATATATATATATATATATATATATATATATATATATATATATATATATATATATATATATATATATATATTATATATATATATATATATATATATATATATATATATATATATATATATATATATATATATATATATATATATATATATATATATATATATATATATATATATATATATATATATATATATATATATATATATATATATATATATATATATATATATATATATATATATATATATATATATATATATATATATATATATATATATATATATATATATATATATATATATATATATATATATATATATATATATATATATATATATATATATATATATATATATATATATATATATATATATATATATATATATATATATATATATATATATATATATATATATATATATATATATATATATATATATATATATATATATATATATATATATATATATATATATATATATATATATATATATATATATATATATTTACGGCCACTTATCAAAGTGAGGACATATCATGAACCATAGTTAATGAGGACCACCCTTATAAATGGTCACAGCTTTGCAAATTTTTTTGTCATCACTTGTTTACTTGTTCTAGTTATGTATCTCGCAAATATACACAGATTTCTTTGAATTTAAAAAAGTTTTATTTGCTGTGTATAATAATACCAAGTGAGGCTACACTATACTACTGACGACGTGAGGACCATATAATTAGATACGATTTAATCGCAAAGTGAGCCCCAATATCAAATTATACACAGGTTTTAAGTATAACATGAGGACCGGCGCTGTTGCCATCATTTGCTTTCATTATCATCAGCAAAAAGGCATGCTATTCTATTATTGGAATTTGTTAGTTGGTCGGTCGTCAGTATAAAACTAATTTGATGTGGCGGAGACGGGTATGCTTCCGTAGCCATTTTAACAAACCCGTTTTTGAAAACATCTCGAGAACGGTTGGTTCTACGAAAAAAAATATAACAGACTTTTTTGTAGAAAAATAAATTATCTATCTTTTTTATTAAAACAATTTTTTAATTGCTTGCAAATTAATGTTTTAAGAGTTATTACACAGCAAAGTTTTCACTTTTTAGTTTTGCTAAATAATTCGCAAACGGCTAACATCTCACTAAAACAGGAAAACATTGCAGTGTAATAACTCTTAAAATATTAATTTAACAAAAAAATTGTTTAAATAAAATAGATAGATAATTAATTTTTCTATAAAAAATGTCTGTTCTGTTTTCTTCGTAAGACTATTTCTCCAGACTATTTGGATTATTTACTGGCTCCCTAACTTAACTATTTCCTGTTGGCTGTTCCATTGCCTTCTAGAATGTTTAAACGAATGCTTGACCGCTTAGATCAATTAAATTTAGACGAAAAATTAGATTTAACTATTGATTCAGATTCTGGTGTTTCTCATCATTTTAATGGTAATTGTGCTAGTAATATTAACAGCCTGCTATTAGTGGGACAGATTAGTGAATTGATAGCTAAGTACCACATACTTTACTTTAAAATCTAAATGTATTACTCCTAATAATTAATTATTATTAATAGTTAGATTAGTTTCACTAATAATTATAGATGTAAATCTGTATAATATGTTAATTATTCTGAAAATGCTAGTAAAATCAGTAAATATTGTCGCCTAATTTAAAATGCTGAGTTTGTTCCATCTCATTTTTAATTAAATTTAAAAATTTGTCTGTAATTTCCTTACGGTACGTGTTAAAAAGAATATATGTATTTATCTTCCTACCTAAACCGATCTTGGCTTGTAGCAAAGAAAAGTGGTTATTCTATATTTAGGGTATTTATTAGGCCAAAAAGAATGCATATAAAATCTATATTTCCGTGTAAAAAGATATAAGATTAATATCGCTCTTGGTATTTTTAATATTTAATTCTAGTTATTTTTTAAATGCTTGTAATGAACCGTATGTGAATCTGCCATTTAAATTTAACCAACCAATAATTAAGATAATATTGGTTGATAATAATAATAAGATAGTAAAAACTAAGAACGTAATGCAAAAATTTACTCTACTACTAGGGCAGAGAGAAAGGATTACATAATAAGGTAACCAAAATGGTGTATTACTTTGCAAAATCACATATTAAACACTTTTTGACTCTTTGAGCTTTTCTCTAAAATCAATAGAAACGGCGTAAATCGCATTCTCAATCTCAAATGCCGTTATTTTAGGACCGCCATTTTGGTGTCCGCCACTTTGAATTTTTCAATTTTCTCATTGGATTCATAATCAGCGACTCCAAGAACCCTCCCAACATAAATTTCACTCAATTTGGTACATATAACATTTTATATTGGTCCAGTACTGAAGGCATTACAAAAGATTTCAAGTCTCTATCTTTAGATAGTAAAAAATAAGAACTTAATGCAAAAATTGACTCTACTACTAGGGCAGAGAGAAAGGATTACATAATAAGGTAACCAAAATGGTGTATTACTTTGCAAAATCACATTTTAAACACTTTTTGACTCTTTGAGCTTTTCTCTAAAATTAATAGAAACGGCGTAAATCGCATTCTCAATCTCAAATGCCGTTATTTTAGGACCGCCATTTTGGTGTCCGCCACTTTGAATTTTTCAATTTTCTCATTGGATTCATAATCAGCGACTCCAAGAACCCTCCCAACATAAATTTCACTCAATTTGGTTGCGTTATTAAATTAGGGGTACAAAATGGGGATTTCAACCCTATTCTATATTTAGGGTATTTATTAGGCCAAAAAGAATGCATATAAAATCTATATTTCCGTGTAAAAAGATATAAGATTAATATCGCTCTTGGTATTTTTAATATTTAATTCTAGTTATTTTTTAAATGCTTGTAATGAACCGTATGTGAATCTGCCATTTAAATTTAACCAACCAATAATTATTGTGAATGACTTTTCAGCATTAACTGTGCCGTCCATGAACTCAAATCTTACTAATCCTCCAGCTGACATATAGGTATAAATCATTAGGCCTTGAGGAAACTTAACATTAGGTTTCAAGCAGTATTTATGGAATGCTTCTTGTTTAGCTCTGATTACTCTTTTGCGAGAGTAAAACTAGAACAAAACTGCTTAATGTTAAGTTTCCTCAAGACATAATGATTTGAGGCTGTATGTTATCTAGAGGATTAAGAAGATTTTAGTTCATAAACAGCATAGTTAACGCTGACAAGTATCTGCAAAACGACGAGTAGCATGGGCTAAAACTAAGTTGTCCTGGGCAGAAATGCTGGTCTAAGGTCATATTCATCAACTAGTTAAAGTCTGGTGTATCCGTTAGTTACTCTCGCAAAAGATTGATCAGAGCTAAACACGAAGCATTCCATAAAGACTGCTTGAAACGTACCGTTAATTCTCCTTTTAAGGCGTAATGATTAGTACCAAGAACTTATAAATAAAGGAAATTAGGATATCAAAAAAGGCGAAACACCTTGTGCATATTGGGTTAGATTTAAAAATTCAGTAGTGCAGGTACTCTTCTAAAATTAACTTGCCAATACGAATTTTTCAGCCGACTGCTATCAAGAATATCGATAATATCGCCTGATGGATTTTGCCGAAGAGATGCTAAGATAAAGGATGACTATACCACGATCGCGTCCGGTTCTCAACGAATTTTTCTTAGCTACTTCATGGCAATAGGGGACCATAAAAAGTTACGCCAGAAAGTTCCTTGAGCAAATTTACTGGTGCAAATTGCTGATCCGTGTATGACATATCTCCTTTCTTCGATAACACAGAAAGAAGGCGAAGTACGAAAAAAATTCGAACACTTTTGGTAGGGCTTTAAATAAGCTTTATCTTACCTAACCTCCTTTATCTCGATAACCCTAATGGTTTCCGAGAAAAACGACAAAACCGGTAGGGGGCGTGGTTTATCCTCATTATTTCTTCGAGCTCACCACCTACAGGTGTTGACTTTTAAGGAGTTGTTTAATAACCCACAAGGAAACCGTATGCAAAAATCCATGGACTTACCTCAACTTTCCGCTATTTTTTCTAAATTGATTAGACTAATTATAGCAGTCCAACATAAAGCTTTGTATGCAACTCGTACCTTAATCTATCTATCTGAGAAATCGCCAACATAAAGTTTGACAAAGTGGTAGTATCGATTGGCTTTATGGTAAGGTCATTTCAACCGAGGATATTTTATTTAACTACAATAGAATTGGTATAGGCACAAGTGAAACATGTAGTTGCTAATAATACAACATATACATACACTTGCTGATCTAAAAGAGCTTCTATCAAGGAATTTCTACCGTCACAAATATCATAAATTTAGGATCGAAAAGTTCCAGCAAAGAATTAACAAACGCATCTGACATACGGATGTTGATACGAGGGATGCTCTGTTAATAGTTAGTAGCAGGCCATGGAAGCTCAATTGGCTAGAAACAATTGCAACAATTGAATGTCGCATTAGTTGGCATTCGTTACCCACAATTGTCAAACGTTTCGATTTCTTGTGAAACGTAGTTAATTTTGTAAGGTAAGTAGTTGTGCATTTTTAATTCAGTTAAGATGAGCATTCCGCGAACTGCCTTTAGAGCTATGATTTTCTACGACTATAAAAGACAGTTAGGATACCAGCAAAGCCATGAAAATTTGATAGCAGATTTTGGCGTTGCTGCCCCTCCATTATCCGCTGTTAGTCATTGGTTCCGCGAATTTCGACGAGGGCGAGAACGGCTAGAAGACGAAGCAAGACCTGCAGAAGCTGCCTGTTCAGAAAATGTTGATCGTGTGGCAAGCTTGATTCATTCCAATCGAAATATTACTTATAGGGAGATTCAGTAGGAAGTGAAGATTGAATCCTCGGCGGTGAATACCATTTGGCATAAACATCTTGAAGTAAGAAAGCCAGCAAGCCGTTGGATATCGCATTTGCTCTCAGAAAGTCAAAAACAGGCTCGAATAGACTGGTGTAAATTTATGTTGCAAAAATTTGACGGAGGAGCTTCCAGGCAAGTGGCATACATTGTAACTAGTGACGAATCTTGGGTATACAGTTACGACCCTGAAACTAAACAGCAGTCTAGTGTTTGGGTATTCGAAGATGAAGACTTGCCCACAAAAGTAATTCGTGGCAGAAGCTTCAAGAAGAAAATGATTGCTGTTTTTTCCGCCGATGTGGTCCTGTTGCTGTTATTCCACTTAAAGATCGCAGAACTGTTAATTCTGAATGGTACTGCGAAGTGGCTTTACCACAGATGTTTGCAAAATTACAGGCAGGTCGACAAAGGACCGGTTTGCGTAACATCTTAGTCCATCATGACAACGCATCCTCCCACACTGCTGCCAGAACATTGGATTTTTTGAAAGATACGGAAGTTCAATTGGTAACTCATCCGCCGTATAGCCCAGATCTAGCGCCGTGCGACTTTTTTTTGTTTCCAACTGTTAAATAAATGATGCGAAGTAAAAGATTTTCCAACGCAGATGCAGCAGTTACAGAATTTCAAAGAATTTTTGAGGACCTTTCAGAAAATGAATCTTCCGAATGTTTTAAAAAGTGGTTTCAAATAATGCACAAGTGTATTAGTCTGAATGGAGATTATTTTGAAAAACAATAAAGATTGTTTGTTAAAAAATGCAACGGTCTTTTTGCTAATAACAATTTTCAGCGCAACCCTCGCATTGTACCAATATAAAATACTTTTTAATGTTTTTAATGATAGTGTTGCATTATGTCATCAGTCATATTTATAAATTGTTCACAACATAATAATAAAATAATAAATAAGTACCTACTAAATAAACTATATTTAAAAATATATATGTATAAATATATATAAAATTTTGTATTTCTTAATTTTCTCATTGAATTCATAATCAGCAACCCCAAAAACCCTTCAACATGAATTTCGCTCAAGTTGATGTAAAACTTCCCGAGTTATTAAATTGGGAGTGTAAAATGGGGGTTTCAACCCCCCGAGGGGGCGTGTCCCCATTTTAAACAGATTACATTTTATATTGGTCCAGTACTGAAGGCATTACAAAAGATTTCAAGTCGCTATCTTTAGATAGTAAAAACTAAGAACGTAATGCAAAAATTTACTCTACTACTAGGGCAGAGAGAAAGGATTACATAATAAGGTAACCAAAATGGTGTATTACTTTGCAAAATCACATATTAAACACTTTTTGACTCTTTGAGCTTTTCTCTAAAATCAATAGAAACGGCGTAAATCGCATTCTCAATCTCAAATGCCGTTATTTTAGGACCGCCATTTTGGTGTCCGCCACTTTGAATTTTTCAATTTTCTCATTGGATTCATAATCAGCGACTCCAAGAACCCTCCCAACATAAATTTCACTCAATTTGGTACATATAACATTTTATATTGGTCCAGTACTGAAGGCATTACAAAAGATTTCAAGTCTCTATCTTTAGATAGTAAAAAATAAGAACTTAATGCAAAAATTGACTCTACTACTAGGGCAGAGAGAAAGGATTACATAATAAGGTAACCAAAATGGTGTATTACTTTGCAAAATCACATTTTAAACACTTTTTGACTCTTTGAGCTTTTCTCTAAAATTAATAGAAACGGCGTAAATCGCATTCTCAATCTCAAATGCCGTTATTTTAGGACCGCCATTTTGGTGTCCGCCACTTTGAATTTTTCAATTTTCTCATTGGATTCATAATCAGCGACTCCAAGAACCCTCCCAACATAAATTTCACTCAATTTGGTTGCGTTATTAAATTAGGGGTACTAAATGGGGATTTCAACCCCCCGAGGGGGCGTGCCCCCATTTTAAACATATAACATTTTATATTGGTTCAATACTGAAGGCATTACAAAAGATTTCAAGTCTATAAGACTATAAAGTTGGGAACGACCTCATCATCCATCATCACATAGTGAATAATAAATATAATTGATATTCTAAATCTGTTCTAATAAATTATTCTTATTGTTAGTTTTATTAAATATTAATTTAAAAAGAGACGTTTTGATTGTAATATTTGGTACTTATAGTTATCAATTTTTATAAGCCTGCCTTGAGAAGTAAGAATTAAATTCATTGCGAGCTTTTATAATACAATGAAAGTTGAGAACATTTAGTAGTTGTGTAGGAAAGCCCTCATCTGATCGTCACCCGGTGATCAGTTTGAGGTTACAACTTATAACAGAATTCCACTTAATATACTATTTTGGGTTACCTACCGTTATTTATTTGTTCATAATGATTACTATTTCCATTTAAAGATTAAATCTGAAATGAAATTTTTTTTCAATGAATTTAATAAATGACTTATTTAATTATTGGGTGTATTAAATGCAGAAAAATAGTCTGCAGAGTATGTTGCGTCTAACTTTTCTTTCTAAAAGCAATAATACAAACAAACTTGCCAGCCTCGGTGTGGTCATAACCACAACGGTCTCCGTGACCATAACGGCCAACAGCCACAACGGCCAATTTGACCATATCGCCCAACTCGAAACTTGACCATAACGGCCACCATGACCACAACGGCCAACTAGAAACTCCACCCCATACGCCATTTTGACCACAACGGCCACCGACGCTTATGTATTGGCGTCGCTGGTGACGATGACAACAACGGCCAAAATGACCACAACGGCCAACTAGAGTGAGTGACCACAACGGCCAAAATGACCACAACGGCCAACTATGGAGCGTGACCACAACAGCCAAAATGACCATAACGGCCAACTGTGGCGAGTGACCACAACGGCCAAAATGACCACAACGGCCAACTAGGGTGAGTGATCACAACGGCCAAAATGACCACAACGGCCAACTATGGAGCGTGACCACAACAGCCAAAATGACCATAACGGCCCACTGTGGCGAGTGACCACAACGGCCAACTGTTTTTCATACTGTTACTTTGGTTTAGTTAAAGCTCATTTCTCTCTTTTAACTTAGCCTGTATTTCAATAAGGTACGTCTAGAATTTAACAGCGAGGTCTGATGTCAAAGTAGCGCCGATTTAACGTGACTTACCTATATTGAAAAATGCTTTTTCTATATATGTTACAACTGCAGCCCTATGCAGTTGACGACATTTTTCTTTCTTATTTTCTCGGCAAGTATCCCAGGCAGATTAAATTCTGAAAATTTGATACAGGTACACTATAACTATTTACAGAATCATGATACTTTAGTTCACAGGGTAGTTTATCTTTAACGACAAAAGAAGTTTTTTTTCTATTACTTGTTTACCTACAGCAATCTTTTCATTTTGGGGACGTTTAAAAAAGTACGAAATAGAACTATAAAACAACACGTTTGACGTTTTATTTATAGATTTCCATTGCATTGAATTTGAAGTACGTAATTAGCTGTTTTTATCAGTTTTAAAATTTAAACTAAATGTAAATCTTCTCCTAAAAAATAAACACGATATCTACGAATCTGCCCAGTACTTAATAAAATCAATCTAGGGAGCAGCATGGGACGTAACCCCAGAAACAAACCGCAATAATCCAAAACAGTATTGCTCCATACGTATCCGAGAAAAAATACAAGAAAACGAGCTCTTAGAAAGTAATGACAGATTACTTACTCGCGTACCGGGCGATAAAACGTAGTTTAATAGGGCCGTCAAAGAGTTTAAGAAATTATTAGATGAGCAGAGAAATCAAGATTTCCAGAACTATTTCCACTGCCTAACATCAACTAAAGCAACTGGCTGCATTATAGAACGTCATAAATATCGTGTTTACGCCTCTCTTACCATTGAAGAAGAAAAATTCATACGGGACTTCCTTCAAGCGCGAAGTAAGGTCATCGAAACTGAAATAAATTCGAAGAAGTCCCCAGGTTTCGACGTAATAACTGGAAAACTCCTAAAGGAACTTTCATATGAGGGATTTCGCATGATAACTGTAATCTATAAAGGGATATTAAGGACGGGATACTTCTCTGGCCAATGGAAGGTGGCCCAAATAGCAATGGTCCCAAAACCGGAGAAACCGCCATCAGATGTGCCCTCATACAGACCTATTAGTCGTTACCCGTCAATGGTTTGTAAAAAATTGTTCGCCATGCGAATGTCACCGCTAATTGGCGAAAATCAGCGAAAGCCCAACTAACAGTTTGGATTTCGTCGACAATACGCTACAATCGAACAAGTACTTGCATCAAAAATCAGGTTTGACCTGGAGACCAAAACATTCTGTTCAGCGGTATTCATAGACACAAGCCAAGCATTTGACAGGGCGTGGTATGTATCAATTATTTTTTGACCATGTAAGACGTCTGTCTAGGTGGAACCCTAGATATTTGACCTAATCTTCTTGAGTAGTGAGTTTCCGTTAAGGTGAACTAGAGGGCAAGTAGTTTTTTTAGTAGTATAAGTGGCCTGTGTTGGTTTTTGTATATTTGCTTTAATGCGTCGTGTTCCATCATCTTTCAAAAAGGCTTAGGTGGTTTGTAAGTTTCTGAAAACTATATCTGCATTAGTATGGGAAGCCAGTATTGCCATGTAGTCCAAGAAGGTTGCTATTGTCGTGTTTCTAGTTGAAGATTAGGTATAATGTCGGACCAGTCGCGCGACACCAGATGTTGTGGATAGAAGGGCTGAAGTGGAGTCTGAATATTTCACGAAAAAGTATCTTTTAGTGAGGTATGACGTGAGGATTTGAAAGAAGGTATACGGTAAATGTCACTTGAGGTTGTAGAGTAGATCTACATACGTACATACCACGCCCTGTCAAATGCTTGGCTTGTGTCTATGAATACCGCTGAACAGAATGTTTTGGTCTCCAGGTCAAACCTGATGTTTGATGCAAGTATATGTACTTGTTCGATTGTAGCGTATTGTCGACGAAATCCAAACTGTTAGTTGGGCTTTCGCTGATTTTCGTCAATTAGCGGCGACATTCGCATGGCGAACAATTTTTTACAAACCATTGACGGGTAACGACTAATAGGTCTGTATGAGGCCACATCTGATGGCGGTTTCTCCAGTTTTGGGACCATTGCTATTTGGGGCACCATCCATTGGCCAGAGAAGTATCCCGTCCTTAATATTCCTTTATAGATTACAGTTATCTTGCGAAATCTTCAAATTCAATGCAATGGAAATATATAAATAAAACATCAAACGTGTTGTTTTATAGTTCTATTTCGTACTTTTTTAAACGTCCCCAAAATGAAAAGATTGCTGTAGGTAAACAAGTAATAGAAAAAAAACTTCTTTTGACGTTAAAGATAAACTACCCTGTGAACTAAAGTATCATGATTCTGTAAATAGTTATAGTGTACCTGTATCAAATTTTCAGAATTTAATCTGCCTGGGATACTTGCCGAGAAACTAAGAAAGAAAAATGTCGTCAACTGCATAGGGCAGCAGTTGTATATAGAGAAAGCATTTTTCAATATATCGTTCAGTAACCTGAAATGGGGTATGAGGTATCAGTTGCATGAAATGGGGTAGTAGACTTTTTTATATTGTATGTGATAGTACCAAGATGCCAAATCCAATTTTTCGACCTCCGCGACCTTCCGGATCACCGCCAAAAAGAGGTAAAACCGCCGAAATTTTGCACTTTTTTTAGGTTTGGCCAATTTTGACCATGAAGGAGCACTTTTTCAAAGAAGACAATTCTATTCATTTCAAAAGTACATTAAGTTTGTTACAATCTAAGACCAAAATGATTACTATAGGGCTAATAGTTTCCGAGATATAGCTCCTCAGAGTTCATCGAAAAAGCGGTAAGACCCCCGAAAATATGCTTTTTTTTTAGATTTGGCCAATTTTGACTATGAAGGAACACTTTTCCAAAAAAGATAATTATATTCATTTTGAAAGCACATTAAATTTGCTACAATTTAAGACCAAAATGGTTACTTAAGGTCTAATAGTTTCCGAAATATCGCTCCTCAGAATTAGTCTAAATTTACACCCATGCTATTTTTCAAGTATTAACCTATAGAACTGAGTTCAAAGGTTCAAAATAAGAATAGAATAGAATTGAATAGACTAGAAAACCTTTAGTCTTATTCAAACAAATTCATTTTTTACATTGGAATCTTAAAAATAATCCCTCGTAAATGGTTCATGTTGTCAAGTGGGTATTACCAGAAATATGAAAAGGCGACAGGGAAAACGCGTTTCAATTTTGTCTAAACCCCTTGGAAGGTCCAGGTACAAGATACTCTTCAGCCTCTGTGTCCATGTTCTTTTGTTCTTCTTCAGCCTGGTCAATTCATTTTAAGAGTACATTAAATTTGCTACAATTTAAGACCAAAATGGTTACTAATGGTCTAATAGTTTTCGAGATATCGCACCCCAAAGTTGGTCAAAACTTCAACCCATGCTATTTTTCAAGTATTAACTTATAGAATTGGCATCAAACCTTTAATAATACCTCTCAAATAGTTCAATAATGTATAAATTTAGTATATGAAACATTCGGTTCGGGTTACATTAACATGCAAACGCATTTTGCGACTGGTTGCTGCATCACCCTCCATTCCCTAATACGAATGTCGTCATGTCTATAAGCAGTGGACTTGTTGGAGTGGAAGAGGTCAACTGTCACATGGCTAGAGATATGGGTAAGGAAGCGATGTTGAAGGTTGTAGGGGAAAACTACGAAAATTTCAAATTCAAAAGGAAGAATAAAGTGGTATCACTTTCTTCTGTGAATACTGTGACTGTTGGCAAGAGACAGGTGACGGTTGACCCCCTAACACTGTGTCACAGCCGGATGAAGAACTGAAGAACTTCACACACGAGCTTTCACCATATCCTCTGTCCCTACTAACACAGTAACATCTACTTTCAGAAGTGCGGAAGAGGTAAAATACCAGATGTCCTCTATTCAACCACCTCGATATCTTCTTACCGTCACCTCAAGCCCTTCACCCATGCCTTTAGTGGATGTGATTCTACGTCATGCTTCTTTGGTCAGGGATAAAACAAGTTGTTATCAATTGTTAACAATGGGGGTGGGTTCTTACAGCTCACGGCCTTTATGATATCGAGGGATGCGGCCCCTTCCCACCTCATGCAAATGATCTCCTGCAACTGCAAGAAAGGATGTGACAATGCATGCTGTTGCAGAAAAGCAGGCTTGAAGTGCTCTATTGTATGTAGCCAATGTAGTGAACAGTCCTGCGAGAATCGGCCAGATATCATCGTTGACATGGATACTGCCAAGCTCGATGACCTACTACATGACGATGAGCTAGATGGACTGCTTGTATATCCTAACAGCCCTCCAGATAAGGAAATTGACCAGGCTGAAGAAGTACAGGAGAACATGGACACAGAGGCTGAAGAGTATCTTGAACCTGGACCTTCCAAGAGGTTTAAACCAAATTGAAAGGCGTTTTCCCTGTCGCCTTTTCATATTTCTGGTAATACCCACTCGACAACATGAGCCATTTACGAGGGATTATTTTTAAGATTCCATTGTAAAAAATGATTTTGTTTGAATAAGACTAAAGATTTTCTATTCTATTCAATTTTATTCTATTCTTATTTTGAACCTTTGAACTCAATTCTATAGGTTAATACTTGAAAAATAGCATGGGTGTAAATTTCAACCAATTTTGAGGAGCGATATTTCGGAAACTATTAGACCTTAAGGAACCATTTTAGTCTTAAATTGTAGAAAATTTAATGTGCTTTCAAAATGAATAGAATTGTCTTTTTCGGAAAAGTGTTCCTTCATGGTCAAAATTGGCCAAATCTAAAAAAAGTGCTTTTTTTCTTCGGTTTTACCTCTTTTTGGCGGTGATCCGGAAGGTCGCGGAGGTCGAAAAATTGGATTTGGCATCTCGGTACTATCACATACAATATAAAAAAAGAAATCTACTACCCCATTTCATGCAAGGTAAAATGTACTAGGTTACTGGGCTAATAGGTAAGTCACGTTAAATCGGCGCTACTTTGACATCAGACCTCGCTGTTAAATTCTGGACGTACCTTATTGAAATACAGGCTAAGTTAAAAGAGAGAAATGAGCTTTAACAAAACCAAAATAACAGTATGAAAAAAGTTGGCCGTTGTGGTCGCTCGCCATAGTTGGCCGTTATGGTCATTTTGGCTGTTGTGGTCACACTCCATAGTTGGCCGTTGGGGTCACTCACCCTAGTTGGCCGTTGTGGTCATTTTGGCCGTTGTGGTCACTCGCCACAGTTGGCCGTTATGGTCATTTTGGCTGTTGTGGTCACGCTCCATAGTTGGCCGTTGTGGTCACTCACTCTAGTTGGCCGTTGTGGTCATCGTCACCAGCGACGCCAATACATAAGCGTCGGTGGACGTTGTGGTCAAAACGGCGGATGGGGTGGAGTTTCTAGTTGGCCGTTGTGGTCATGGTGGCCGTTATGGTCAAGTTTCGAGTTGGGCGATATGGTCAAATTGGCCGTTGTGGCTGTTGGCCGTTATGGTCACGGAGACCGTTGTGGTTATGACCACAACGGCCAAAATAGCGATTGGCCGTTGTGGTCAGGCCCCGCAGATTCGATCCCCGGCTGAGCTGGTAATGTTTAATAGCGGAGAAAAATTAAAAACATGCCTTCTTCTCGGATAGGAAGTAAAACTGTAGGTCCCGTGTCAATGCGATGTTTGGCACGTTAAAAATCCCTACTTGGGGTGGAATTCCCTGAGGGAGTAAAGTGTTTCCTTGACAACAACAACAAGTAAACAACAAAAAAAAGTAATCGCGGTACATGTTAGGATTTATTATCCTGAAACTATGTGATTTTGGCAATTGTCCGAATGACATGTAACGAAATTTTGAATTTTTGCGATTAACTCCTTTAGACGTGCAAAAAATAGCGTATATACCACTGGACTAAAAGTGTTTTTTAAGTGTTAATTAATAATTTAAAAAATGCATTTTAGTCCCTGAATATATAATATACATTATGTCCGCTCGGGTGATTATGACATGATTATGACCTATTTTGCGGACTGTTTCTAGAGCGTAAATCGCTAAATTAGAGCACCCCCTTTTACTACTCTTGTTTACGACGTCTCCATAGTAATAAGAATAATTATTTATTTATTTATTTATTTAAATCGAAACAGGCAAATCTGCCTAATTACATGAATTCAGTACAATGTGTTAGGATACATATATACAGATCAATTCAATACATTATTATTATATAATATGTTATAGACACACCAAGGGCTCAACCAGATTAAGATGATTCATTCATTCATTTTATAATAGTCGATCACACTGCATCTAAATTTAACATATGTAATATGAAAAATGTCAATTCTTAAATGCAAATGTACATAATTAAGTAATTTTAACATTTTAATCAACGGTTTACTATGGGTTATTACTTTAAAAGGTATATGAAATAAGCTAGTTGTTCTGACACTTCTTCTGGGTACTTTCAAAGGACACATTGCTAAAAGTTCGTTACAGTCGATGGCATTATTGACAATCTTAAATCCAAAGGACAGCATAGAACACTCGCGTCTGTCATGTAGTGACGGTAAATTGAAATTATTCCGTAAGTCCACTGTTCTTATTGTTCTGTAGTCAGGGTAATAACCAAACTTTTTAAAGTATAGGAAGCGTAGGAATCTATTTTGAATTTTTTTTTTTATTATTATAGACCAATTATAGACCATAGCACCTACCTACTTGAAGTTTAGGACTTTTTAAATTATTTTTATTTTAAATTAAACTTAATTTAATCTTAGACCGCACATTTAAAGTACGCATTTCGGGCTTAATTAGTGTTTTAGAGCTCTTTATCGTCTTAGCGCCTTCGGTTTTCGCTTCAGGCGCTAACTGACTGCACGGGCTGTAAGACACTCAATTAAGCCCTTAATATACTATTAAAGACTAGAAAAAGCCTAATCTTGATTAGGCGAAATGTCATTAAAAAAAAAAATATTTTATTCTTAATTAATACAAAAAAATAAAAAGGCTGCAAGTCCTCGAAGATTTATTAATCTCTTTTACAATGTATTTTAGTTTTATTGCCTAATTACAAATAATCAGACGTCGATGAAATTAAATCTAAAAATTTCCCTATCGAAATTTTGTAACAGCACAATAATACAACTTTTCTAAACCGATTTCCGCTCGTAAGAAATAAAATCGGCTATTTAGGGTATTTCCGTTCTCTTCTGTAATAGAATTAAAATCAATATTGTATAACTTTCATTTCCATCGTTGCCACTTGTTCGGATCTCACTTTGCGCATCATTCATACAAGCTTCACACAAGAAATTATACGTCTGAAAAATATACATCTGGCGCAGCGACTCCAGGCGTCAACTCCTTGAACTAATCTGTATAATTCTAGCCGTTTTGGCAACATCTGAGGTCCAGCCCATTTTTTCAGTATCGCCAACTTATACCTTCGAAAAGCTCTACACGAAATATTATCGAATTTCAAAGTGAGGTCCGTATATTTGTCCTCACTTTGTTTGTGGACCTCACTTGAAACGTGAACTTTGTTCATACGGACCTCACTTTATACACTGGCCGTAAATATATATATATATATATATATATATATATATATATATATATATATATATATATATATATATATATATATATATATATATATATATATATATATATATATATATATATATATATATATATATATATATATATATATATATATATATATATATATATATATATATATATATATATATATATATATATATATATATATTTACGGCCACTTATCAAAGTGAGGACATATCATGAACCATAGTTAATGAGGACCACCCTTATAAATGGTCACAGCTTTGCAAATTTTTTTGTGATCACTTGTTTACTTGTTCTAGTTATGTATCTCGCAAATATACACAGATTTCTTTGAATTTAAAAAAGTTTTATTTGCTGTG
This sequence comes from Agrypnus murinus, assembly GCA_929113105.1. Classification (NCBI taxonomy): domain Eukaryota; kingdom Metazoa; phylum Arthropoda; class Insecta; order Coleoptera; family Elateridae; genus Agrypnus; species Agrypnus murinus. The sequence goes on along the minus strand of OV816029.1, from coordinate 137,217,984 downwards.
TATAATAATACCAAGTGAGGCTACACTATACTACTGACGACGTGAGGACCATATAATTAGATACGATTTAATCGCAAAGTGAGCCCCAATATCAAATTATACACAGGTTTTAAGTATAACATGAGGACCGGCGCTGTTGCCATCATTTGCTTTCATTATCATCAGCAAAAATGCATGCTATTCTATTATTGGAATTTGTTAGTTGGTCGGTCGTCAGTATAAAACTAATTTGATGTGGCGGAGACGGGTATGCTTCCGTAGCCATTTTAACAAACCCGTTTTTGAAAACATCTCGAGAACGGTTGGTTCTACGAAAAAAAATATAACAGACTTTTTTGTAGAAAAATAAATTATCTATCTTTTTTATTAAAACAATTTTTTAATTGCTTGCAAATTAATGTTTTAAGAGTTATTACACAGCAAAGTTTTCACTTTTTAGTTTTGCTAAATAATTCGCAAACGGCTAACATCTCACTGAAACAGGAAAACATTGCAGTGTAATAACTCTTAAAATATTAATTTAACAAAAAAATTGTTTAAATAAAATAGATAGATAATTAATTTTTCTATAAAAAATGTCTTCGTAAGACTATTTCTCCAGACTATTTGGATTATTTACTGGCTCCCTAACTTAACTATTTCCTGTTGGCTGTTGCATTGCCTTCTAGAATGTTTAAACGAATGCTTGACCGCTTAGATCAATTAAATTTAGACGAAAAATTAGATTTAACTATTGATTAAGATTCTGGTGTTTCTCATCATTTTAATGGTAATTGTGCTAGTAATATTAACAGCCTGCTATTAGTGGGACAGATTAGTGAATTGATAGCTAAGTACCACATACTTTACTTTAAAATCTAAATGTATTACTCCTAATAATTAATTATTATTAATAGTTAGATTAGTTTCACTAATAATTATAGATGTAAATCTGTATAATATGTTAATTATTCTGAAAATGCTAGTAAAATCAGTAAATATTGTCGCCTAATTTAAAATGCTGAGTTTGTTCCATCTCATTTTTAATTAAATTTAAAAATTTGTCTGTAATTTCCTTACGGTACGTGTTAAAAAGAATATATGTATTTATCTTCCTACCTAAACCGATCTTGGCTTGTAGCAAAGAAAAGTGGTTATTCTATATTTAGGGTATTTATTAGACCAAAAAGAATGCATATAAAATCTATATTTCCGTGTAAAAAGATATAAGAAGGGGGATTAATATCGCTCTTGGTATTTTTAATATTTAATTCTAGTTATTTTTTAAATGCTTGTAATGAACCGTATGTGAATCTGCCATTTAAATTTAACCAACCAATAATTATTGTGAATGATTTTTCAGCATTAACTGTGCCGTCTATGAACTCAAATCTTACTAATCCTCCAGCTGACATATAGCTATAAATCATTACGCCTTGAGGAAACTTAACATTAGGTTTCAAGCAGTATTTATGGAATGCTTCTTGTTTATAAATTAACTTGCCAATACGAATTTTTCAGCCGACTGCTATCAAGAATATCGATAATATCGCCTGATGGATTTTGCCGAAGAGATGCTAAGATAAAGGATGACTGTACCACGATCGCGTCCGGTTCTCAACGAATTTTTCTTAGCTACTTCATGGCAATAGGGGACCATAAAAAGTTACGCCAGAAAGTTCCTTGAGCAAATTTACTGGTGCAAATTGCTGATCCGTGTATGACATATCTCCTTTCTTCGATAACACAGAAAGAAGGCGAAGTACGAAAAAAAATTCGAACACTTTTGGTAGGGATTTAAATAAGCTTTATCTTACCTAACCTCCTTTATCTCGATAACCCTAATGGTTTCCTAGAAAAACGACAAAACCGGTAGGGGGCGTGGTTTATCCTCATTATTTCTTCGAGCTCACCACCTACAGGTGTTGACTTTTAAGGAGTTGTTTAATAACCCACAAGGAAACCGTATGCAAAAATCCATGGACTTACCTCAACTTTCCGCTATTTTTTCTAAATTGATTAGACTAATTATAGCAGTCCAACATAAAGCTTTGTATGCAACTCGTACCTTAATCTATCTATCTGAGAAATCGCCAACATAAAGTTTGACAAAGTGGTAGTATCGATTGGCTTTATGGTAAGGTCATTTCAACCGAGGATATTTTATTTAACTACAATAGAATTGGTATAGGCACAAGTGAAACATGTAGTTGCTAATAATACATCATATACATACACTTGCTGATCTGAAAGAGCTTCTATCAAGGAATTTCTACCGTCACAAATATCATAAATTTAGGATCGAAAAGTTCCAGCAAAGAATTAACAAACGCATCTGACATACGGATGTTGATACGAGGGATGCTTTGTTAATAGTTAGTAGCAGGCCATGGAAGCTCAATTGGCTAGAAACAATTGCAACAATTGAATGTCGCATTAGTTAGCATTCGTTACCCACAATTGTCAAACGTTTCGATTTCTTGTGAAACGTAGTTAATTTTGTAAGGTAAGTAGTTGTGCATTTTTAATTCAGTTAAGATGAGCATTCCGCGAACTGCCTTTAGAGCTATGATTTTCTACGACTTTAAAAGACAGTTAGGATACCAGCAAAGCCATGAAAATTTGATAGCAGCTTTTGGCGATGCTGCCCCTCCATTATCCGCTGTTAGTCATTGGTTCCGCGAATTTCGACGAGGGCGAGAACTGCTAGAAGACTAAGCAAGACCTGCGGAAGCTGCCTGTTCAGAAAATGTTGATCGTGTGGCAAGCTTGATTCATTCCAATCGAAATATTACTTATAGGGAGATTCAGTAAGAAGTGAAGATTGAATCCTCGGTGGTGAATACCATTTGGCATAAACATCTTGGAGTAAGAAAGCCAGCAAGCCGTTGGATATCGCATTTGCTCTCAGAAAGTCAAAAACAGGCTCGAATAGACTGGTGTAAATTTATGTTGCAAAAATTTGACGGAGGAGCTTCCAGGCAAGTGGCATACATTGTAACTAGTGACGAATCTTGGGTATACAGTTACGACCCTGAAACTAAACAGCAGTCTAGTGTTTGGGTATTCGAAGATGAAGACTTGCCCACAAAAGTAATTCGTGGCAGAAGCTTCAAGAAGAAAATGATTGCTGTTTTTCCGCCGATGTGGTCCTGTTGCTGTTATTCCACTTAAAGATCGCAGAACTGTTAATTCTGAATGGTACTGCGAAGTGGCTTTACCACAGATGTTTGCAAAATTACAGGCAGGTCGCCAAAGGACCGGTTTGCGTAACATCTTAGTCCATCATGACAACGCATCCTCCCACACTGCTGCCAGAACATTGGATTTTTTGAAAGATACGGAAGTTCAATTGGTAACTCATCCGCCGTATAGCCCAGATCTGGCGCCGTGCGACTTTTTTTTGTTTCCAACTTAAAAAAATGATGCGAAGTAAAAGATTTTCCAACGCAGATGCAGCAGTTACAGAATTTCAAAGAATTTTTGAGGACCTTTCAGAAAATGAATCTTCCGAATGTTTTAAAAAGTGGTTTCAAATAATGCACAAGTGTATTAGTCTGAATGGAGATTATTTTGAAAAACAATAAAGATTGTTTGTTAAAAAATGCAACGGTCTTTTTGCTAATAACAATTTTCAGCGCAACCCTCGTATTGTACCAATATAAAATACTTTTTAATGTTTTTAATGATAGTGTTGCATTATGTCATCAGTCATATTTATAAATTGTTCACAACATAATAATAAAATAATAAATAAGTACCTACTAAATAAACTATATTTAAAAATATATATGTATAAATATATATAAAATTTTGTATTTCTTAATTTTCTCATTGAATTCATAATCAGCAACCCCAAAAACCCTCCAACATGAATTTCGCTCAAGTTGATGTAAAACTTCCCAAGTTATTAAATTGGGAGTGTAAAATGGGGGTTTCAACCCCCCGAGGGGGCGTGCCCCCATTTTAAACAGATTACATTTTATATTGGTTCAGTACTGAAGGCATTACAAAAGATTTCAAGTCGCTATCTTTAGATAGTAAAAACTAAGAACGTAATGCAAAAATGTACTCTACTACTAGGGCAGAGAGAAAGGATTACATAATAAGGTAACCAAAATGGTGTATTACTTTGCAAAATCACATTTTAAACACTTTTTGACTCTTTGAGCTTTTCTCTAAAATCAATAGAAACGGCGTAAATCGCATTCTCAATCTCAAATGCCGTTATTTTAGGACCGCCATTCTGGTGTCCGCCACTTTGAATTTTTCAATTTTCTCATTGGATTCATAATCAGCGACTCCAAGAACCCTCCCAACATAAATTTCACTCAATTTGGTTGCGTTATTAAATTAGGGGTGCAAAATGGGGGTTTCAACCCCCCGAGGGGGCGTGCCCCCATTTTAAACATATAACATTTTATATTGGTCCAGTACTGAAGGCATTACAAAAGATTTCAAGTCTCTATCTTTAGATAGTAAAAAATAAGAACTTAATGCAAAAATTGACTCTACTATAAAGTTGGGAACGACCTCTTCATCCATCATCACATAGTGAATAATAAATATAATTGATATTCTAAATCTGTTCTAATAAATTATTCTTATTGTTAGTTTTATTAAATATTAATTTAAAAAGAGACGTTTTGATTGTAATATTTGGTACTTATTGTTATCAATTTTTATAAGCCTGCCTTGAGAAGTAAGAATGAAATTCATTGCGAGCTTTTATAATACAATGAAAGTTGAGAACATTTAGTAGTTGTGTAGGAAAGCCCTCATCTGATCGTCACCCGGTGATCAGTTTGAGGTTACAACTTATAACAGAATTCGACTTAATATACTATTTTGGGTTACCTACCGTTATTTATTTGTTCATAATGATTACTATTTCCATTTAAAGATTAAATCTGAAATTAAATTTTTTTTCAATGAATTTAATAAATGACTTATTTAATTATTGGGTGTATTAAATGCAGAAAAATAGTCTGCAGAGTATGTTGCGTCTAACTTTTCTTTCTAAAAGCAATAATACAAACAAACTTGCCAGCCTCGGTGGATTAGTGATTTGCATGTTTGCTTCATAATCCAAGGATCGCAGGTTCGGGTCTAGGCCACAACGGCCAATGACCACAACGGCCAATCGCTATTTTGGCCGTTGTGGTCATAACCACAACGGTCTCCGTGACCATAACGGCCAACAGCCACAACGGCCAATTTGACCATATCGCCCAACTCGAAACTTGACCATAACGGCCACCATGACCACAACGGCCAACTAGAAACTCCACCCCATCCGCCATTTTGACCACAACGGCCACCGACGCTTATGTATTGGCGTCGCTGGTGACGATGACCACAACGGCCAAAATGACCACAACGGCCAACTAGAGTGAGTGACCACAAGAGCCAAAATGACCACAACGGCCAACTATGGAGCGTGACCACAACAGCCAAAATGACCATAACGGCCAACTGTGGCGAGTGACCACAACGGCCAAAATGACCACAACGGCCAACTAGGGTGAGTGACCACAACGGCCAAAATGACCACAACGGCCAACTATGGAGCGTGACCACAACAGCCAAAATGACCATAACGGCCCACTGTGGCGAGTGACCACAACGGCCAACTTTTTTTCATACTGTTACTTTGGTTTAGTTAAAGCTCATTTCTCTCTTTTAACTTAGCCTGTATTTCAATAAGGTACGTCCAGAATTTAACAGCGAGGTCTGATGTCAAAGTAGCGCCGATTTAACGTGACTTACCTATATTGAAAAATGCTTTTTCTATATATGTTACAACTGCAGCCCTATGCAGTTGACGACATTTTTCTTTCTTAGTTTCTCGGCAAGTATCCCAGGCAGATTAAATTCTGAAAATTTGATACAGGTACACTATAACTATTTACAGAAACATGATACTTTAGTTCACAGGGTAGTTTATCTTTAACGTCAAAAGAAGTTTTTTTTCTATTACTTGTTTACCTACAGCAATCTTTTCATTTTGGGGACGTTTAAAAAAGTACGAAATAGAACTATAAAACAACACGTTTGACGTTTTATTTATAGATTTCCATTGCATTGAATTTGAAGTACGTAATTAGCTGTTTTTATCAGTTTTAAAATTTAAACTAAATGTAAATCTTCTCCTAAAAAATAAACACGATATCTACGAATCTGTCCAGTACTTAATAAAATCAATCTAGGGAGCAGCATGGGACGTAACCCCAGAAACAAACCGCAATAATCCAAAACAGTATTGCTCCATACGTATCCGAGAAAAAATACAAGAAAACGAGCTCTTAGAAAGTAATGACAGATTACTTACTCGCGTACCGGGCGATAAAACGTAGTTTAATAGGGCCGTCAAAGAGTTTAAGAAATTATTAGATGAGCAGAGAAATCAAGATTTCCAGAACTATTTCCACTGCCTAACATCAACTAAAGCAACTGGCTGCATTATAGAACGTCATAAAGATCGTGTTTACGCCTCTCTTACCATTGAAGAAGAAACATTCATACGGGACTTCCTTCAAGCGCGAAGTAAGGTCATCGAAACTGAAATAAATTCGAAGAAGTCCCCAGGTTTCGACGTAATAACTGGAAAACTCCTAAAGGAACGTTCATACGAGGGATTTCGCATGATAACTGTAATCTATAAAGGGATATTAAGGACGGGATACTTCTCTGGCGAATGGAAGGTGGTCCAAATAGCAATGGTCCCAAAACCGGAGAAACCGCCATCATATGTGCCCTCATACAGACCTATTAGTCGTTACCCGTTAATGGTTTGTAAAAAATTGTTCGCCATGCGAATGTCACCGCTAATTGACGAAAATCAGCAAAAGCCCAACTAACAGTTTGGATTTCGTCGACAATACGCTACAATCGAACAAGTACTTGCATCAAAAATCAGGTTTGACCTGGAGACCAAAACATTCTGTTCAGCGGTATTCATAGACACAAGCCAAGCATTTGACAGGGCGTGGTATGTATCAATTATGTTTTGACCATGTAAGACGTCTGTCTAGGTGGAACCCTAGATATTTGACCTAATCTTCTTGAGTAGTGAGTTTCCGTTAAGGTGAACTAGAGGGCAAGTAGTTTTTTTAGTAGTATAAGTGGCCTGTGTTGGTTTTTGTATATTTTCTTTAATGCGTCGTGTTCCATCATCTTTCAAAAAGGCTTAGGTGGTTTGTAAGTTTCTGAAAACTATATCTGCATTAGTATGGGAAGCCAGTATTGCCATGTAGTCCAAGAAGGTTGCTATTGTCGTGTTTCTAGTTGAAGATTAGGTATAATGTCGGACCAGTCGCGCGACACCAGATGTTGTGGATAGAAGGGCTGAAGTGGAGTCTGAATATTTCACGAAAAAGTATCTTTTAGTGAGGTATGACGTGAGGATTTGAAAGAAGGTATACGGTAAATGTCACTTGAGGTTGTAGAGTAGATCTACATACATACCACGCCCTGTCAAATGCTTGGCTTGTGTCTATGAATACCGCTGAACAGAATGTTTTGGTCTCCAGGTCAAACCTGATTTTTGATGCAAGTATGTGTACTTGTTCGATTGTAGCGTATTGTCGACGAAATCCAAACTGTTAGTTGGGCTTTCGCTGATTTTCGTCAATTAGCGGCGACATTCGCATGGCGAACAATTTTTTACAAACCATTGACGGGTAACGACTAATAGGTCTGTATGAGGCCACATCTGATGGCGGTTTCTCCGGTTTTGGGACCATTGCTATTTGGGCCACCATCCATTGGCCAGAGAAGTATCCCGTCCTTAATATCCCTTTATAGATTACAGTTATCTTGCGAAATCTTCAAATTCAATGCAATGGAAATCTATAAATAAAACGTCAAACGTGTTGTTTTATAGTTCTATTTCGTACTTTTTTAAACGTCCCCAAAATGAAAAGATTGCTGTAGGTAAACAAGTAATAGAAAAAAAACTTCTTTTGACGTTAAAGATAAACTACCCTGTGAACTAAAGTATCATGATTCTGTAAATAGTTATAGTGTACCTGTATCAAATTTTCAGAATTTAATCTGCCTGGGATACTTGCCGAGAAACTAAGAAAGAAAAATGTCGTCAACTGCATAGGGCTGCAGTTGTATATAGAGAAAGCATTTTTCAATATATCGTTCAGTAACCTTGTCATCAAAAGGGGGGTCTACCTTGCATGAAATGGGGTAGTAGACTTTTTTTATATTGTATGTGATAGTACCAAGATGCCAAATCCAATTTTTCGACCTCCGCGACCTTCCGGATCACCGCCAAAAAGAGGTAAAACCGCCGAAATTTTGCACTTTTTTTAGGTTTGGCCAATTTTGACCATGAAGGAGCACTTTTTCAAAGAAGACAATTCTATTCATTTCAAAAGTACATGAAGTTTGTTACAATCTAAGACCAAAATGATTACTATAGGGCTAATAGTTTCCGAGATATAGCTCCTCCGAGTTCATCGAAAAAGCGGTAAGACCCCGAAAATATGCTTTTTTTTAGATTTGGCCAATTTTGACTATGAAGTAACACTTTTCCAAAAAAGATAATTATATTCATTTTGAAAGCACATTAAATTTGCTACAATTTAAGACCAAAATGGTTACTTAAGGTCTAATAGTTTCCGAAATATCGCTCCTCAGAATTAGTCGAAATTTACACCCATGCTATTTTTCAAGTATTAACCTATAGAACTGAGTTCAAAGGTTCAAAATAAGAATAGAATAGAATTGAATAGAATAGAAAACCTTTAGTCTTATTCAAACAAATTCATTTTTTACATTGGAATCTTAAAAATAATCCCTCGTAAATGGTTCATGTTGTCAAGTGGGTATTACCAGAAATATGAAAAGGCGACAGGGAAAACGCGTTTCAATTTTGTCTAAACCCCTTGGAAGGTCCAGGTACAAGATACTCTTCAGCCTCTGTGTCCATGTTCTTTTGTTCTTCTTCAGCCTGGTCAATTCATTTTAAGAGTACATTAAATTTGCTACAATTTAAGACCAAAATGGTTACTAATGGTCTAATAGTTTTCGAGATATCGCACCCCAAAGTTGGTCAAAACTTCAACCCATGCTCTTTTTCAAGTATTAACTTATAGAATTGGCATCAAACCTTTAATAATACCTCTCAAATAGTTCAATAATGTATAAATTTAGTATATGAAACATTCGGTTCGGGTTACATTAACATGCAAACGCATTTTGCGACTGGTTGCTGCATCACCCTCCATTCCCTAATACGAATGTCGTCATGTCTATAAGCAGTGGACTTGTTGGAGTGGAAGAGGTCAACTGTCACATGGCTAGAGATATGGGTAAGGAAGCGATGTTGAAGGTTGTAGGGGAAAACTACGAAAATTCAAATTCAAAAGGAAGAATAAAGTGGTATCACTTTCTTCTGTGAATACTGTGACTGTTGGCAAGAGACAGGTGACGGTTGACCCCCTAACACTGTGTCACAGGCTATGCGTTATGAAACAGCCGGATGAAGAACTGAAGAACTTCACACACGAGCTTTCACCATATCCTCTGTCCCTACTAACACAGTAACATCTACTTTCAGAAGTGCGGAAGAGGTAAAATACCAGATGTCCTCTATTCAACCACCTGGATATCTTCTTACCGTCACCTAAAGCCCTTCACCCATGCCTTTAGTGGATGTGATTCTACGTCATGCTTCTTTGGTCAGGGATAAAACAAGTTGTTATCAGTAATTCAAAAGAATTCGGACCTCAAGGAGAAAGCAGCAGTTTTCCAACTCAGAAGCAACACCTGACGAAGTAGCTGAAGCAGGAGAGCAAATTATCATTGCGCTGTAGGGTGAAAACAACTCAACGAAAAGCCTCAATTATCTGAGCTATTAGCTCTTTACAAAGGCTGCAACCAAGACGAACTTTAACCTTGCCAGACTACCTCCCACTCAAGAAGCTGTGAATCGATCCGCTCGAATGGGGGTGGGTTCTTACAGCTCACGGCCTTTATGATATCGAGGGATGCGGCCCCTTCCCACCTCATGCAAATGATCTCCTGCAACTGCAAGAAAGGGTGTGACAATGCATGCTGTTGCAGAAAAGCAGGCTTGAAGTGCTCTATTGTATGTAGCCAATGTAGTGAACAGTCCTGCGAGAATCGGCCAGATATCATCGTTGACATGGATACTGCCAAGCTCGATGACCTACTACATGACGATGAGCTAGATGGACTGCTTGTATATCCTAACAGCCCTCCAGATAAGGAAATTGACCAGGCTGAAGAAGTACAGGAGAACATGGACACAGAGGCTGAAGAGTATCTTGAACCTGGACCTTCCAAGAGGTTTAAACCAAATTGAAAGGCGTTTTCCCTGTCGCCTTTTCATATTTCTGGTAATACCCACTCGACAACATGAGCCATTTACGAGGGATTATTTTTAAGATTCCATTGTAAAAAATGATTTTGTTTGAATAAGACTAAAGATTTTCTATTCTATTCAATTCTATTCTATTCTTATTTTGAACCTTTGAACTCAATTCTATAGGTTAATACTTGAAAAATAGCATGGGTGTAAATTTCGACCAATTCTGAGGAGCGATATTTCGGAAACTATTAGACCTTAAGGAACCATTTTAGTCTTAAATTGTAGCAAATTTAATGTGCTTTCAAAATGAATAGAATTGTCTTTTTCGGAAAAGTGTTCCTTCATGGTCAAAATTGGCCAAATCTAAAAAAAGTGCAAAATTTCGGCGGTTTTTCGATGAACTCGGAGGAGCTATATCTCGGAAACTATTAGCCCTATAGTAATCATTTTGGTCTTAGATTGTAACAAACTTAATGTACTTTTGAAATGAATAGAATTGTCTTCTTTGAAAAAGTGCTCCTTCATGGTCAAAATTGGCCAAACCTAAAAAAAGTGCAAAATTTCGGCGGTTTTACCTCTTTTTGGCGGTGATCCGGAAGGTCGCGGAGGTCGAAAAATTGGATTGGGCATCTCGGTACTATCACATACAATATAAAAAAAGAAATCTACTACCCCATTTCATGCAAGGTAAAATGTACTAGGTTACTGGGCTAATAGGTAAGTCACGTTAAATCGGCGCTACTTTGACATCAGACCTCGCTGTTAAATTCTGGACGTACCTTATTGAAATACATGCTAAGTTAAAAGAGAGAAATGAGCTTTAACTAAACCAAAATAACAGTATGAAAAAAGTTGGCCGTTGTGGTCGCTCGCCATAGTTGGCCGTTATGGTCATTTTGGCTGTTGTGGTCACACTCCATAGTTGGCCGTTGTGGTCATTTTGGCCGTTGTGGTCACTCACCCTAGTTGGCCGTTGTGGTCACTCGCCACAGTTGGCCGTTATGGTCATTTTGGCTGTTGTGGTCACGCTCCATAGTTGGCCGTTGTGGTCACTCACTCTAGTTGGCCATTGTGGTCATTTTGGCCGTTGTGGTCATCGTCACCAGCGACGCCAATACATAAGCGTCGGTGGACGTTGTGGTCAAAACGGCGGATAGGGTGGAGTTTCTAGTTGGCCGTTGTGGTCATGGTGGCCGTTATGGTCAAGTTTCGAGTTGGGCGATATGGTCAAATTGGCCGTTGTGGCTGTTGGCCGTTATGGTCACGGAGACCGTTGTGGTTATGACCACAACGGCCAAAATAGCGATTGGCCGTTGTGGTCATTGGCCGTTGTGGCCAGGCCCCGCAGGTTCGATCCCCGGCTGAGCTGGTAATGTTTAATAGCGGAGAAAAATTAAAAACATGCCTTCTTCTCGGATAGGAAGTAAAACTGTAGGTCCCGTGTCAATGCGATGTTTGGCACGTTAAAAATCCCTACTTGGAGTGGAATTCCCTGAGGGAGTAAAGTGTTTCCTTGACAACAACAACAAGTAAACAACAAAAAAAAGTAATCGCGGTACATGTTAGGATTTATTATCCTGAAACTATGTGATTTTGGCAATTGTCCGAATGACATGTAACGAAATTTTGAATTTTTGCGATTAAGTCCTTTAGACGTGCAAAACATAGCGTATATACCACTGGACTAAAAGTGTTTTTTAAGTGTTAATTAATAATTGAAAAAATGCATTTTAGTCCCTGAATATATAATATACATTATGTCCGCTCGGGTGATTATGACATGATTATGACCTATTTTGCGGACTGTTTCTAGAGCGTAAATCGCTAAATTAGAGCACCCCCTTTTACTACTCTTGTTTAGGACGTCTCCATAGTAATAAGAATAATTATAGACCATAGCACCTACCTACTTGAAGTTTAGGACTTTTTAAATTATTTTTATTTTAAATTAAACTTAATTTAATCTTAGACCGCACATTTAAAGTACGCATTTCGGGCTTAATTAGTGTTTTAGAGCCCTTTATCGTCTTAGCGCTTTCGGTTTTCGCTTCAGGCGCTAACTGACTGCACGGGCTGTAAGACACTCAATTAAGCCCTTAATATACTATTAAAGACTAGAAAAAGCCTAATCTTGATTAGGTGAAATGTCATTCGAAAAAAAATTATTTTATTCTTAATTAATACCAAAAAAATAAAAAGGCTGCAAGTCCTCGAAGATTTATTAATCTCTTTTACAATGTATTTTAGTTTTATTGCCTAATTACAAATAATCAGACGTCGATGAAATTAAATCTAAAAATTTCCCTATCGAAATTTTGTAACAGCACAATAATACAACTTTTCTAAACCGATTTCCGCTCGTAAGAAATAAAATCGGCTATTTAGGGTATTTCCGTTCTCTTCAATCAATATTGTATAACTTTCATTTCCATCGTTGCCACTTGTTCGGATCTCACTTTGCGCATCATTCATACAAGCTTCACACAAGAAATTATACGTCTGAAAAATATACATCTGGCGCAGCGACTCCAGGCGTCAACTCCTTGAACTAATCTGTATAATTCTAGCCGTTTTGGCAACATCTGAGGTCCAGCCCATTTTTTCAGTATCGCCAACTTATACCTTCGAAAAGCTCTACACGAAATATTATCGAATTTCAAAGTGAGGTCCGTATATTTGTCCTCACTTTGTTTGTGGACCTCACTTGAAACGTGAACTTTGTTCATACGGACCTCACTTTATACACTGGCCGTAAATATATATATATATATATATATATATATATATATATATATATATATATATATATATATATATATATATATATATATATATATTTTTTCATTTAATCAAATGTGTATAATTACCAATGTACATCATCTTTGCATGACTGGTAATAAAATAATAAAATAATAAAATAAAAAAATTATTGTTTGACTAAAGAAAAGTCACATAGCAAGTAAAAACTCCAATCATCCAATATTTTGTGTTAGACGCCAGCATACCATTAAAGTTTCGCTTATAGGAGAAAACAAAATCCCTTAGAATAAAACACCTTACTAAAAGGTAAGACCCGCGTTAACGGGGTTTGCATAAATGGTAAAAATACAAATGTCTCTGTTTTATACTGTTATTACTGTACTTTTATGTAGATGTTAGTAATTATAAATAATGGGTGTGAAGCTGGGGTACGTGGAGCAGCGATGATAGGTCAAGGGGTTCGCAAGTAAAAAAAGGTTGAGAAACGCTGGTGTAGACGATAAATAGTTTAATAGGTGAAAGGTATCGTTAGTAATATCTGGCAATTAATAAATAAAGGGTTGTTGTAAAAAAACGTATAAAAAATTGTAGCAAATTTTAAAAGCTCTTTAGAAATTAATTAAAATTGTAATAAAAAAATACAAAATAAAATTAATTAGTTTTGCTGATTATATGGTATGTGTTTTATGATAAAACAAATATTGTTCTTGGAAATAATTCTTGTTGTAACTCTTGCAAATCTACAACTTTAGAAAAGAAAAGGTTTGGTTAGTACGCAAAAAATACAAATTTTATGGAATAAGAAGAAACATTTACTTACTTACTTACATACTAACTAAAAGTGTACAAATTTGCCGTGTGTCTTTAAATTTTATAAATGTACAGGTCTGTTATGTTTTTTAGACTGTTCTATTAGCCCATACATAGAAAGCAATATACATACATACATAATCTTTAATCCCTTGTACCTATCGGTGTCGAAGTGCCGGACACACCGAGCCGAAGAGTGAATATGTGGGTGTGAGACAGTACACTGCGCTCGTGGTTTACCCATCCGAGTACTTTCCGGAGCAAACTCGACTCACGGAGCTTAACTCTGTTAAGCGATATAATCCACTATAACCACTCTGTCGTACTGCCGGCTAGAAAGCAATACTAAATGTATATATCATCTCTTTAATCTATTTGCCTGAATAAGTATTGTAAAGTATTTGCAAATAATAATTGATAATTCAGCTAAAATAAAATAAGATTGCATTACTAAAACCAAGTCAGTTTAATATAATGATAAAATCAACTCACTTCTGAATATGTACAGTGCCGCCCATTTGAAAGTGCACGACTCTTTATATGTAATATTCCAAAATGACATCATGTAAGTCAGGATTCCATGGTCTATGTGTTTATAACAGCTGTAGCGGAATGAAAGGTTTATTATTATTTTCAAATACTTGATTAAAATAATTTATTTATCAGCTTAGAGTAAGTTGTAGAAAATACAACCGAACTAAATCGGGTCTATTGTGCACTTTCAAATGGGGGCAGTGTACATTAGAGTATAGAAAATATAAATTTGCATTGTAAAAATTTAACATACCGAAATTCAGAGGTCAACTATTATTTTTCCGGTGACTCTAGAGAGATTCTTGTTGTAAGAGAGTTGTATCCAAGGTGTTTATGACATTGTTAAATTTTGCAGTACAATTTAAAATTCAAAAGCAAGGGATTGTAGAGAAAGAACCCTAATTTACAATACAACATAGATCAATCCATTAAGATCAATTTAATAAAGGTTAATAACTAAAATGTCTTTAACGTATAATCCTGAGTATTTATAGTCTCATTTTCTCGCTTGACCACGACCGCCTCCACTTTCTTGCATATATTTGTCGTTCATAGTACACACACTGGTTTCTATCCGATCTAATAGGTAAGTTTTATTTAGACTCATGAATATGAATATCTAACCTATAATTTTACCGATATGATTTATGTATGCAGAATAGGGTGGTGCAACAAAAAAGCAAAGTCGGAAATCTTATGCCCTCACCCCCTAGGATTACTGTATATCGAAGAAAAAGTACCCCTATATGTTTATTTTGAAATCGGTCGATGTTTAGGGGTGCCTCAAAGCCCTTAAAGTTTCCCATGTATTTTATATGGGAAAAAACACGTTTTCGTAGATTTGGTATATAATCCTAGAAAATCAATATTTCTCAACCGGACTACTCTGTTTCTCTTCAGAAGTGTTCAGAGAATTACATCCAATAATTTATTTGTTAAATTCTTTATATTAACTATTTTTTACAGACCCGCAAAAACCCCATAAATCAAAGAAACACAGCAAAATCGTTAAAAAATATTTATTACTATTTTTTGATATAAAATATTTTGATAAATAAATTATTGGATGTCATTCTCTGAACATTTCTGAAGAGAAACAGAGTAGTCCCGTTGAAAAATATTGATTTTCTAAAATTCTATACCAAATCTATGAAAAAGTGTTTTTTCCCATATAAAATACATGGGAAACTTTAAGGGCTTTGAGGCACCCCTAAACATTGTCCGATTTCAAAATAAAGAAATAGGGGTCCTTTTTTTTCGATATACAATAATCCTAGGGGGTGAGAGCATAAGATTTCCGACTTTGCATTTTTGTTGGGCCACCCTAATGTATAGAGGACAGAGTTCTACTGATGCAGAATCAGAAAATAATGAGCCAAAGAAGAGTAGAATCGTTCTGTTAGTTCCATTTCGTCAGTATGACGACCTTTCGGTCATACGACATTGGTACGCCAAGGAAGGACGTCTTTGGTCTGTGATATATTCACTTATTTTGACGGAAGCGTGTTAACTGAAATGTACTTTAAATATTCGTTCTATGTGAGATTCGTTTTTGAACGAGTTTCTAATTTCAACGATCTGTCCGATGTATGCCAATAAGAATCTCACACAACTTCTTGATAAGTTTTCAATCTGATGAAGCTCATTCGAGTAGATTCTTATAAGAAGCAGCGTTATATTCCGGCAGTCGATATAGGCAACACTTATCGTAAGCTCATTGTGTCCGCCTTGTGTCAATAGGACTTTCATAAAAGATCCTCGTAGTAAGTACTGCGGGTTGTCATGCAGGTAGCCATTCTGATCAATTTTAAATTTAAATTTTTTTAAAATGCCCACTTAATATTTATCCTTTTAAAATAAATAAATTTAATAAACAAAGTACTTTATTTTTATAGAATATAAAATAATATCATTGCTATACCTAAACCAAAAAATGAAGGATCTAAACCGAGTGAATCTAGCAGGCGCAGACTAGCAGTCGGAGTTGATTGTGAATGAGCCTTGCTCCCAAATTGTCAACTTTAGACAGTTTGAAATTAAAAATTGTCATTGCAATCTGTCAAGGTTTTAAAAGGTTTCTCACAACTCCAATTGTTAATTATTAAACTGCTATTAATAAATATTAATTGGAGTTGTGAAAAATCTTTTAAGCAGCAACTAATGTCGTGCACACTTTTGCTATCAGAAGGTTATTTATTAATAGTAGTTTAATAATTAACAATTGGAGTTGTGAAAAACCTTTTAAAACTTTGACACGTTGCAATGACAATTTTTAATTTCAAACTGTCTAAATTTGACAATTTGGGAGCAAGGCTCATTCACAATCAACTCCGACTGTTAATCTGCGCCTGCTAGATTCACTCGGTTTAGATTCTTCATTTTTTGGTTTAGGTATAGTCTCGGTAGACTAGTGGTTTGTATGTTTGCTTCATAATCCAAGGGTCACAGGTCTAATCGAAAAATTAAAAACATGCCTTCTTCTCGGATAGGAAGTAAAACTCTAGGATCCATGTCAATGCGATGTTTCCAATTCAAAATACAGTAGGTACATATTTATGATCCCATAAAGTGGGAAGTTCAAATCAGAAAAATCAGTACAATCGATAAGATTATGTGTGAAAGTATCCTTTTCGAAAAACAACAAATTAATTGCCTGGGTATTATATTTAAATGTCAAGTATGTACTTCTGATAAGTAAAAACAATAAACGTCCAGTAAAAAAGTAACTAAAAAGTAAAAACAGTAAATCCATAGTAATAAAAATAAACACAAACAAAGCCTTCTTAGCTTTCGCTAGACGAGATCTCCACCATTTTTGTCCGATTGGCTTCTGGAGAAACAGTTACCTTTTCGAAGTTATTACTACCGGCCGCCATTGGGCTTTAAGAGTTATGTCTTTTAATTTTGCTTTAAGTTACTGCTAAATTTGGTGCAGTTTGTAGATGAGATAAAAGATAAGTCTTTCATTTTTCCGGCTTCGTTTTTTTAGAAGAAAATCTGCACGTTCTACGACGTAGATCCGTCAGCGTCAAAACCCTGTTGAAAATGTCCCATTTTAGAAAATATTTGCGGATTTGCTGGGTTTTTCCCGTTTACGACTTTCTTTGAAGTTTTGAATTAGTTATTTCAGAGAAGTCAAGAATTTAATCGGAGTTGGTAGGAGAATTTTTGAGAAAACCATTTCGCGCTAGAACTACACGTAATTTAAGCCGTTTAAAATCTTAAGCGAGTAATTTATTTTTTATTTCGTTAATAGTTAGAAGATTTTATGGCGATGTAATTTATCTTTCAGGACGTTTCTTTTTCTTTGCTTTACCTTTTCTCCATTTTTTGCTGGCCATACTACTTTCTCACGAATTGCAAGGGTTATTCACCACCTTGGGGACAAACGCCGATAATTTAACAGAATCTGGCAGTTATTGATAGCAAACCCTGCATAAAATATAACATTATTTCAATATTTGTTACCTGGTTTTTATAAAAGCTAGAGCAGTGGTTTACGGTAAGTATATTCGAGATTTGATGTATTACTTGGTAATTATCAGTACCGCCCGGCTCCGGGGTGTAACATCGTTAGAAGTACTTTTTTTGTTTAGCGGTTAGACTAGTGGCGCCTTATATACATTTTAGGAGATACCGAAACAAGTTGGAGTTCTCTGATAGTTTATCTAGTTGGGCACATATTCTACTAACTCTCGATTCACAGGCGTTCACAGGATTCACAGCCCAGAGGTAAATATTAGGGTTAGGTTAGTTAAAATTGTAATTTTCGCGCTTGCCTAGATGTAAATTTCGTGAATTGAAAATTCGAGTGATTCGGCCTTAGAAACTTGCCACCTACCAGAAAACGATTTCGAAAAAAGTGTCCACCCGTCAGTCTGCAACTCGTAGTTAAGTGTTAATTTCAGTTACGAGTTTTATATAAGCATCTTTGTGTACGATTACGTATTTATTATTTGTTAATTTTTTCAAAATTGGGCTTACTGTCTGTTAATTTTAATATTTTTAAGATTACTATAAACCTTCTCGCAGTACAAGGCACATCCTTTTCATACATTTCACATTTATTTACCAATGTAATCAAATAATTAAGTCTTAATTAACTATTTACAAAAAAAAAATAGAAATAGAATAACACGGTTCTGAGTGAATGACGCGAACGTAATACATATACGCATTAGTCATTAATTAAATTGTTTGTTAAATTCCAAATATCATCAAACAATATTCTGTTTACATGGAACAGCTTTACATTAATTAAATAGCTTATATCTACCTACGAATACATTTGTGATGTATTTAAACCCTTTTACAGTAATTAGTTACGTCTGGTTATAGTGTTTTTCAAACTGGTTCCTAGGTATTTAGTAATCTTAAGAAATCAAACGAAATAGACCCTGAATACCTGTTACCTAACAAAATAGTAGCTAAACATGTCAAAGCAACAATGGCCACTACGTATAATATAATAGTCTACAAAATTTACAGTATACATAGAGTTATTTAAATATTTGCTACTGACTTTTGTTCTAATAAATTAAGCGTATAATATAGATTCTAATAATAGTTATTATTCAATCCTTTGGATATTTATTTTGTTTGAACTACTTATTATATTCATTATAATCTTCTAAGTGTGATATTGGCAGCTTGTCATCTGCAATATTATCTAAACATTGCATTGATTGGTGCGAAATATTGCCTCTTACCCATCAACATTGGTTCATAAGGATAATAAACCAGTTCCTTCAAACAAAGATTATCGCTCGTTGATCCTAAGAACAAGCTTCATTATGCTAATAAACATGTTTTCATTATATCAATGAATTAATGTTACTAATCTATGAACATTTGATTGGTTCAATGAAAAAGTTCGTCGAAACAATGAAAAAATCGATGATCAGCTGTCATTGATGGGTCATGTACGAGCAAAATTACAAGCTATGGAAGGACTTCGATCCCTGTCCGCCATTTAAATCCCTGTTCACTTTTATTTAACATTACTATAGGTCTAAGCTTTTATTATTAAACTGGTAATAAAATTATTTGGAACAAAATATTATATTAATTTCTTTTTCCGAAAACGTTTGGAACATACGTTATTTATAAACATTGCACAAATTTGGTGATTCAGCTATCCATTAATGCATTGTTAGAAATCGTATAAATTATTATTTCTTATAATAGAAGCAACACGAATTAAAAAGAATCTATTAATAATATAATTAATGTAATGTACTTAAAACTGTAAAAACTATTAACCCAACCAATTTTATTATTGATTCTATAAAACACTTTAATCTCAAATTATTTTCAGTTAATGTTAATTATGTTAATAATTCTTATATATATTCGAAGATAATATTTTGCAACGGTTGTATTTTATTAGCAAATATCAAAAATAATTGCATATTATTATTCACGTGCTGATTAAATTCTAACATCTCTCTCTTACATCCGACAACTCTAATGACGTACGTGTTTTAATGTGCTGTTGAATATTTTCAAAGTTTACGTGGATGTATTAGTAAATTCTGCATGTATGTATTAAAGCGTCTATGTTTCGCGATCTCTCGGACAAAACATATAATTAATTTATTATTTCTCTATTAATTTCCTAGTATTTGAGTACACTAATTATTTCGATCAAAATGGTAAAACTGTCAGAAACTGAAAAACATATTGAGATGATATGGAATCATCAGATTGAAAATTTACTTGACGATTTGAAATTTTGAAGTATTTCGAGACTACGATTTGATCGTAAACACAAATATAATTATTTCATGCATTAAATAAAATAAAATGATACCATGCTAGGATATTAGGTTTATTTAATCTAAAAGCTACAGGTTAGGTTATAGATAGATTTATCAATTTTAAATAGAAATTATAGAAGGACGTAACCTCAATTTTTACATAAAAGTTTGAATTTATAAAAAGGATATAAATTGTTTAGATTGTTTTATAGTAATACATGTTTTATGCAACCCAGGTCCCATGTTAGAATGGTTTTTCCATTTTTCTAGAAGATTTTATTTCCTTGTTAGACATGAGTTTAACGCTAAGTAACGTAAAATAAGTCTTTCTGTTTCCAATGAAACTAAATCAGTTTCGGGAAAATATTTTACTGGAAATATGTAAAACGGGTCATTATTGTAATGTCTATAACAGTACATTTAACTTACAATCCCCGGTATTTGAAAAAATTGTGTTAATCTTTGTGAAGGTATTGGCTTTGCTAATATGCTTCAATTTTTCCAAATATTGATTTTATTATAATATTTTACACCGTTGTATGAATGCAGGCACTTGGAAAATGTAATAATCCTTTACGATACTTAGGTCACTGGTAGTTTATAAAATGCATTTTCCATTAACACTTACTTCAAAATCGAAAAAAGCTTGCCTTTCATTCAAATTCTGAAAACAGTTTCAACTTCCGTACAAACAGATTATTAATTATTATTATGGCATTGCAAAACATTTAAAAATTAAAATTTAACTGTTTAGTTTAAGAAAATTGTAGTGTTGTGGCATAGATTAAATCACATACTTGCACTGGCTGTAAAATACCTGGTAAAAAAAATGATGTATTGCTATGTTATTAGAAAAATAAAAGTAGCACCAAAAAAATGTAACGTGAGTGACCAAAAGGTATACATTTTTAGTTTGCACTTGTATTAGGCAACGTACATACTTATTCATTTATACTCTCTTTATTTGTTCATATTCTAATACAAAAATGTAATTCTATTCTTTTATTTCTTCTTTAATTTGTTTAAAAACCACATGTAATTTTGTAACATGAGTTACCGGTAACTCATGTTACAATATGCAACATGCCTAAAAAGTATCAAATAAACTATAATATAATAATTGTTTACAAACAAATTGCTAACTGTCAGTTATACCTTATTTTTGTTTGATAATCTTTGCTGAAGTCATGTTTTATTAATACTTATATTATTAGTTCATACATGTACGTACATACAAAAATAGCGTTTATTACGGTTACGTTAGTCGTTGAAGCTTTATTAGCTTTCGAGGTAACTTGGCACTTTTGGGCGAAAGGCAGTAAAGGAAAACTGTGTAAGGCAGTTCAAAGTGTGCGTGTTGATGCTTTGCAGAAACACGCACTGAACTGACCCCTCATACAAGGTGCATTCTTTTATTAAGAAAAATCAAGCACGTAAATATGAAAAAGACAAAGATGCTGTTACCAAACACGTTAATGCTGAAGCTTCCCTTTTACAGATTGATTTTTCGAAGAATTACACATGCTTAGCTCAGGATGAAGTCAAGTTTCCATTGAGTTCAACTCCAAATTACTCTGTTTACGATTTCTTTTTGGCACTCAGGGCATTTCCCAATTGCCATTGTTGTTGACAATCTACATCACAACAATCTATATAACTATTCCCTTGTTTGAGAGAAGATGGGGGTTGGCGGTGCATTAAAACGTGTCGTAAGAAGTAAAGTAATCAATCAGTCGTAACAGCCAAAGTTATAGAGGTGACTGAAACAAAGATTCAAGATCTAACCTCCGACATGAAATTACACAAAATATTTGAAGAGGCTCCTCCAATAGAAGGATAGTAAAAACCCACAATATTATATACCAAGGATGGTGAGGTATTACCTGAAATCAATATCAACTGATTCAACAACTATAATCTATAAAAAAGAACTTTTTTATAAAATGGTGTATAGATTCGACGATTCCGTCAGTCCAGATGATGTTATACCATATATCAGTTAAAAAAACAATAGTATAATAAATACACACTAACTATGTAAGGTTTCCCTTTCTTTTTGCCTATAGTTACTATATTATAAGAATTATGAAGATAGACACTGAATAATATTGACTGCTTGATAAAGTAACGTGAGTTACCAACACCATTGTAACATGAGTGACCAGCGTTTAATAGTTTAAAAAATAATCTTGTTATTAATATAGATTCTATATATTATTAATTAACTTGTATTTTGTTAATAAATACAAATTTGATTTTCAATTTATTTTAATACCTCAAACAGAACAGAGTTGCAGACGAATTAATACATAAAGAGAAAGCTATGTCGCTAAATGTAACATTAGTTACTAGAGACATATCACGAAATTAAAACAAATCCTTACTTGCCCAACTAATTATAAATAAATATCTTCGTTCTTTGTTATCACAGAATAGTAATTTCTTGTGTTAGAAAATCATAATCATAAATTTAAATAAAATATTCCTATATTACAATTGAAGATGGGAGTAAAATGTAACATGAGTTACCATGGACAGACCCTGGAGTCTTGCAAACCATCGTTTGATCTTAAAAAATGTATAAACGGATACTTTCTTTTTGTTTTTCTTTTATTGTAAATATTTTTCTATGTAATCTGCATATGTATGAGTTACCTTGGGTAGCCATGTAATCATTTCTTGTACAGGTATAGCTGGAGTTAATGAGTTTTCTTTGTAATTAAGTATTAATGAGATTTTTTGACCGATGGTCGTTTTTGTTAATTTTCTCAGTTAATGTTGATTTTTGACTATAAATGTCTTATGTTGTTTTAATTATTATTTTGCCAGCTCCATTTCTGTCTTTTTCGATTTAAGATTAGTGCTAATTATGTTTTGTGTTAGTGACGTCATGATAAAACTTTGATGTGCGATTGTTTTGAAAATTTGTGTTGTTTTTCAATTATTTTGGTAAAACATATAAAAAGGCAAGGAAAGATTAATTAACAAATTCAGTCGTTAAAACGCATTGGTTGTATCCATGCTCGACTCCAGACCAAAAATCTCTGAAATAAAGTAAGGTTAAATGATAACCATATGTTTGTAAACAATCGAAGATTTTAACAAAGTGTTTTATGGAATAGAATAGTTACCTGAATATTTAAATCAAAGAAGATTTATTTTCGTTCTTCAATAATTATTTGGAATTATGAACGATTTTATTAAAACAAATTAAAGGAGATTTTTATTGATTTCAATTTTAACAATTTGGTTTTCGACCTTGAATGGAATGGAATATTCCTATATTACCGATGGTACAAATGTGGATATTGACGTATAATATACAAGGTTGGTCAAAATAAAATGGTTTGATTCAATTTTTGAAATAACAAAATCATAAAGATAATTATTTAATAAATTCAGTATTTATTTTCTTAATCGAGTCTTTTCAATAACAAAGTTGTAACATTTAAACAAGTTCATTTTGTGTATTCACTAAAATAATTGATTTTTCGTTAAATGAATTTATTTAGAAATTGTAAATATTTTTCTTGTCTGATAAATTTAATTGATGTCAGTTTGTTCAAATGGATACCACTTACAACCCCCATGTAAGGTTGGCAACAAATATTTAACACATTTGAACAAGCTCAACGAAGATTTTCCAATTCTTTTTAGTTTTCTGTTTAAGTAATTTTTTGATTTTTCTCTTTCGAAGTACACTTTCTAATTATCAAAATAAAAATAAAAACTGCGTTTCAAGTTATCTATGTTCTATGATGTAGCATTCATTTTTTTCTCTTCACATATAGAGTTCAGTTTGCTGTTGTCCAGTTGCAAAAGTCCAAGTTCATTGGTAGTAAGTTCTTTTCTTTCAGGTATAAGAATCAATAAGATATTTTTTATATTTCATTTATCTCATGCTCTATCAAATTTTAAACCTGAGTTAGTCTGTTGGGAGAAAGAAAAAAATTGTGGGGCTTTCTGAATTATCATTTAAATAGATTTCACCTCAATATCTACACAGAATCAAAAGGACGTGAAATGTTGATTCTTAATAAATATTTTTACTCTGTGTAAACTGATCTTTTCAAATTTTATTAACTATCACAATAATCGATAAAGAAATAATAAAACTCCGGAAATATATATTAGGTGTATTTTCGAAGTTATTGTGATAGGTAGTTTGGACAATCTAGAGCTTGAAACTTATACTTACCACTATTTCAGTTTTCTGATATTTCTTTTTATTTCGAGATATTTGTGGTGGATATATTTTACATTGACACCCTGTATTGCATCTTATAAAAATTTCGCGGTGTTTGAAACCACACATCTCCTAACTTGTGCACGAAGGGCTTCTTTAAGAATTTAATGTCTTTCATGTTTGCGCTTTCTGACTTAATGCGCCATTTCTCATATAATTGGCTAACATTTAACAATTTAAAAACTTTCAGAGCAATAATTTCCAAAATTTATTAGTCATCCTAAAAGGTAGGACTTCTGAACTTTTAGCTGTAATTTCTTGTCATACTTTATTTATCGAAACCGCTTTAACATTTCCGTTACGTTTAGTCTCATTTAAAACAAATAGGTACTAATAAATAATTCTTTTCCTTCGTATTGCAAAAATATTTCCTTTTTGTAACCAATATTTTAGTTCTCCAGAGGTTATATTTTTTCTTAATTGGATTTCTCCAAAAAGAGCCACTACATAAATACTAAATCTTGTACCTCGTGAATTAACAAACACGTTAACCGCACTAAATGACTCTTCAATCATCGTGTTAACACGTGTAAACTACATTCATCCGACTTCGAATGTGTTTGCTTATTTGTTTCTCCTAATTTTACCACTCGAAAATAATTAACAACGTCAAACAGACGGATTTTCATTTAATTTAACGGTTACATCATTAAAATTCAAAATAACATAAAACCACTTTTAAAAAGTCGGCGGTTCCCATTGTTCTCTTTGCAACATTAAAAGTTTCGCGGTTGCATTCGTAAATTTTTTGTTGGCAACTCATCAGCAGCCGTCAAATTACAAACAGAAACCGTGCAAAAAAGTTAGCAGCAGTATCAGATGCGAACTTATCTACTGATGGGCTGTATCAGATGGCTGTCATCCGCAGCGGTCTAATAGATCATTAGGAGGAAGGGTAATTTGGACGCGGACCAACCCCGCACCACCCTACATTACAGAACGGATATGATCACCATCAGGCGAACGGAAATAGGGTCAATCTCAGTTCCATGTCCCCCTTCAATCAATGTAAACGAATTTTAAATTCATTTTACATCAATCTGCGCTAAAGAGGAGAAAATTTTCGAAATTGTCATCAATTCAATTTTGTTTAATATGGTTACTATTATATATGATACATTTACAAATTAATATAGAGATTCATATACTTCAGAATATATTAATAAATTAAACACAAAGAGATTACACTGAAAATCAAGTGTTTGTATTGTGTACATCCATAGTACTAACAAAAGTACAAGAAGCCTTTTTTTATTATTAAAACTAAACATTACAAAAACAATCTTGTACATGTAACAACAATTATCATATTAGAGATTTATGATACAGCCACCATTTATGTTTCTAATTTATTGGCTATTTCTCTAATAGTTAGCCTATTTTAGTAACTTAAGTATCTAATTGGAGTAATTGGTAACTTTGGTTTGCCTATTTCAGCATTTCTTTACTTGTATATGTTGCAGCAAAATAATTATATGCCTAGTCATTTACTAAGTGACGAGGCAGATAGTAAGACAAAAATAAATCTATACGATTTTGCTATATGCCTAGGCATTCACAAAATGCCGCACTGTGGGGCGAAAGATAGGGAAGAGCGCGCAAGTGCTATAATGAAGTAAAATAAATAATTTTTACCGATTTCTGTTGTTCATATGTACTTTTTAAGTTACAGTAATTGATATAACAATGTTAGAGCATTATTTATTAAGTGTAATTAATAGTTTATGGCGTTATGCTTCATATTAGTTAGGAGAAGTTTATCTATTTTCTTCATCATACCTGCAGTTTATTAGAAAAAGTGTGAAGATTTATGTTATTCCAGCAAAGATATTCTATAATATCTCGATTGTAATATTTTTAGACGTATATGAGAAGACGTTCTAAATTTAATAAAGGTGACGAGCTTTTCGAGGTACGTAATTAAATTTTCAATCACTTCGCCATGAATTTTATATTACAATGAGAGATTTGAATATTTAAGAAAGAACTTAGAAAATATTTTTAAGTTGATATTTTACAGTACTTGTAACTTTTTACTATAATTGCCAATATTTCATTCATAAATAGTTTCCATTTTACTAAAAGGTTTCAATCATGCTGCTTGTTATGATGCTTTCAGCTTTGTTAAAATTTTATTGCAGTTATTAGAAAACCCCATTCTGCGTAGGTAGGGATATGGTAAAACTTAAATGAAACCAACTTCTTAAGAGGTGGTATTTAGTTGTTTCTAACAGTTGAGATATAAGGTGCAAAAACACAATGTTGCATCATCAACAACTAACTATGCATGGAGTAATACGAATAATACCGGTAAATATTTCTTGCAGTGACTACAATAACGACTTTTAACTTTTTAAGTTGGATCGAGTTGGATTTGGTTTTTGTATGAAAATAACCAAGAAGCTTTGGCTCTCTCTTCGACATAAATTTTAAAGCGGGCATATGCGAGCGTTTTTTATAACTCCAGCAAAATTTGAACTTTAGCTAACTAAAAGCTCTTACAATTTAGGATTTTTTTAAATAAAAATTACAACACATTTTCATGTTTTTTAAGTTGTGTAGCTACAAATACTATGTCTGTTTTTCATTTTTAATTTTGGTATCAATAAGGTCCATACAACAAAAGTAATTTAATTTTAAATCTCAGTCTGGAAATGTCGAGAAATTGTTAGTTCAAAATAGTGACAACTTTAAGCATCAAAATTTTTAACAATAAGAAAGATTTTTTAAATTTTGCCACCGGATGTAGATGCCCTGAACATTTTATAATCGAACGCCAATACGTTTTTTTATTCTTTACACAGGTTGGATTTTTATCTCATTGCGCGGTTTTTGTTAAGGCTCGCCCCACAGTGTGCCGTTGTTTAAAACAGGCAGTTAGTAAATGGCTTAATGTGTTGTTGGCAAATAAGGTAATGACATGAACATTTCTTTGTAGAACATTCTTTTTTATATGAGCACTTGGAAAGCTTTGCCCTTGCCTAGGCATTTGCTAAATACCGTTATTTAGAACAGGCAGTTAATAAGATGTTCCTACAAATAGGCAGGTTTCTTTGCGACCAGTAACTTCTAAGTGCCCTCTTTACAATGGGCAAAGCTTTGACAAGTGCTCCTGTAGAAGAAATGTTCTGCAAATAAGTGTGGATGTTATTACCTTATTTGCCGATAACACATGAAGTCATGCCAGTCTCGGTGGATTAGTGGTTTGCATGTTTGACCTTCATAATCCAAAGGTCGCAGGTTCGATCCCCGGCCGAGCTGGTAATTCTTCATAGCGGAGAAAAATTAAAAACATGCCTTCTTCTCGGATAGGAAGTAAAACTGTACGTCCCGTGTCAATGCGATGTTTGGCACGTTAAAAATCCCTACTGGAGGTGGAATTCCCCCAGATTCGGCTAAATTCTAGTAGGGTCGGCCAAATGATCATAGCAATCGGTGCCATGAGGTACGAAGGATGCTCCGCCATCCTGATTCCTCGCCCAAAATCAAACAAACAAACAAACATGAAGTCATTTACTAGCTGCCTGTTCTAAACAACGGCATTTAGTAAATGCCTAGTAGCCAATAGCCAATAGCAAAATTGTATAGATTTATTTTTTTCTGAAATCGTCAAGAAAGCTTGTCATGACAGAACTCAGGTTGGTCATGAAAGTGTCACTTTAAAGACTAGTCACTTTCATGATTTTTACAAGACTCCTGTCACTTTACAAGACTCATCTGTCATTTTTAGACTGCAATTGAATTAGAAATCGTCACTTATCTTATGAAACGTTTATTTAATATAATTAAAAACACTAACAATCAAATACAACAAAATATTTTTGAATTGTTGTTGATTCATTGTCATGGATATTAACTTCTCATACGACTCTGATGTTGATATATTTTTTCAGTTTAAATCTATTTTTAGTTTTGAAAAACGATTTCAGAAAAAATATAATACATCACTGGTCATGAAAGTGTCTCTGCTTGACTCGGAGGCTTTAAAGAGATACTCGGATGCTACGCATCCTCGTACTCTTCAATAAGCCTCCTCTTCTGCAAAGTTTCACTTTCATGACTTGTAATGTAATACACTATTGTCTTACTATCTGCCCCGTCACTTAGTGAATGACTAGGCAGATAATGATTTTCCGGATTTGACTATCTGCCTGCGACATATATAGTGTCTGCCATAAGGTTGGATTCATATGGGAGCATCATTCTTTTTTAATATTCTGATTGGAAAAAAACTTTGTGGGGCAATCCGCTCTGCTTACAAAAGAACTTGAAATACGCCATGTCAGAGTTGATAGATGACATTAGGTAGTACGTGTCAAATTCGCTATTGGGTCATCCCATGTCAGTTCACCTAGGCTGTCTGCCTTGATATCACAGAATGTCCTGATTTTTGGATATATTGTGAAGGTTCATGAGTAAGTTCACTGTGATTTTCTTTAAATGTTTTGGTGCTAATACAAGCCCAGTATCGTTTCAAGTCAAAGTTTAGGGTGGTAGACCTTTTTTTCGTCTTTTAGAATTGCATCATCTTCTTTTAAAGACTGTATCTTTCTTATTTATAAACCGATTTTGATGAAATAAATTTTCTTGAATGCAGAAATTTCACTTCTATTATAATAATTAAAATCTGTCATTATTTAAGTGTTCATGTGTCAGTAAACAGGTTGGCATATACAGAACAGGTGATAGATTAGTGCCATGTTTATAATTTTTTTTAATGACACCCTCCTGCCACCCTCGTAGTTTTTTTGCTAATTCCTTGTGTCGTGCCCTTTCTTGAAAAAAAAATAGTGATGGTGTTTTTTTGTAAGTGCTAATTATTAAACATTTTACTAGAGGTACACAGTAAACCTGCATCTCTTGGAAAAAGTACATATAATAATAAAATTCAGATATTTATTAAGATTTATTGGAATAGAAGCAGTTCTACTCAGTGGCGTATTTAGGAATTTCTTTGGGGGGGGGACTACTCTTTGAAGGTTCCGAATCAAAATACTTAGACTTTCACATAACATATGTGTGACGTGATATCCGTCGCTTTTAAAGTTATGCCAGGTAGTTGCATTCCTTTCTACAGTTTTATATTCTAAGGTTTCTAATGACATTTTACGTTCATATATCGAGTTTGAACGAGATATTCCGACATAAGGAAAATTTTGTTTATCTACGACCTCCATAAAAAGTTACATATTCCGCACAATGTAGTAACCGTGAAGACGACCAATTGCACACAATCTCCAAACTGAACGGTAATGACCGTAAGAAATGATTTCTCACGATCAGTAGTTCTATTAAAACGCCTTTTTCAATTTTAGTATTACTATATGAAGTTATTTTTAAATTCTTGTTGAATTAACGTATAATTCATTAATTCTTAACATTATATAATTGTTAATGTCTATTAATAGTATTCATTATTGTTAAATTACAATAAAAACAACGATAACTCTTATAATTTGCAGCATTTCATTCATATAATTAACAAATGCAAGCGCGATGGCTACACTTAAAACTCTCTTTCCTTGTTATTACACCTGCAAGCACGCTAGAATATGTTACGTTTCGATGAAAAGGGGTTAGATAAAAGATAGCGCTATGCAGATGTAGGTGACAGAAAGATATGGCACGTCTTGTTTAACTATTATATTGGTTATAGCTTTATTTTGTTTTACATTTTAAATCCATAATTTTAAAGGTTTGCTTTGAAAAATAACATGGGCAATCGAACTGTGATTGTTTATAAAAAAATAGTTTTAAAAGTTTTAGTACATACGTATGACTTTTTAGCCTTACTAGATTGAAATTAAATTATCTTTAAAAATTTAATATTTACTTGTTTTTGAAATTTTAGATTTATCATGAGTGAATTCGATTATGGAAACTGCTCACGTTACATCTCTTAATTTATTGCCAGAGATTTCACGTAAAAAATATGAATGCAAGTATAAATTCTAGGTCAAACATTTTTCTTAGCTTTTGGTATTTTATTACTTTTACTCTGTGATTGCAACATTCGACTTCGTCTCATGGCGCAACTTCTTCACACTCGTGAGAAGTTAGCACTTTTCTGCACTTGTAACAAAATATATTATCTTTAACATTTTGTGACCAATGAAACTACAGGGTGCCCATTATGTATGGAATATAGTATATATCTCGGTAAATATCGACTTTATAAAAAAATTTGTTGTATAAAAGTTGTTTAACATTTTATTTTCCATAATAAGATAGCATTCAATTGTTTTTATTTCAGAAAACAAATGAGTAATGAATAACACTTTGGCTCATTTGATAGATTTTTTTTTCTCTTTTCGACGACCTAAAATCTTAGTACCCTTTTATATCAGAAGATTTTTGAAAAAAACGTAAAAAATGTTTATTAAGTTAATTTCACCAATAACATGAATCTAGATATCCGAGATTTCTTTCATTTATCTTAACTTAATTGATTGTAGGCTTCTATTGTGACAGAAGTTTGTTTGTTTAATTAAGTTGTTGGTACATGAAAAAATAAAAATGGTTCATTTAACAGAAACTGAACGTATAGAAATCTTAATTATGGTCGGTTATGGGGATCGCAAACGAACACAATTAGAAGTATGTGAAATTTTTAATGAGCGTTATCCACATCGAGAACCAATCACCCAGTCAGTAGTTAGCAAAATCTTGAAACGGTTTAGGGAAACTGGCAATGTTAAAGATCTGGTGAAGACTGGTCCGTAGAGGTCTGCGACAAATGAAGATAAAAAGCTCGATGTTTTAATAGAAATCGAAGAAAATCCAAACATTTCAACTCGTCAGTTAAGTTTAAACCATGCCGTAAGTAAAGGTTCAATACACAAATATTACATTCAGAAAAATTACATCCGTACAAACCGACTTTATTGGAAGAATTATCCGAAGATGACTACGATAGACGTGTTGAATTTTGTGAATTTATGATGGAGCGAATCAACAACAATCCAAATTTTCTTAATAATATTGTTTTTTCTGACGAGGCTACGTTTTGTTTAAATGGAAATGTAAATAGGTATAATTGTCGATATTGGGCCGCTGAAAATCCCCATTGGATGATCCAAAATCATACCCAAACACCACAAAAATTAAACGTATATGTGGGAATTTGTGAAGATCACATAATTAGACCTTACTTTATTCGTGGTACTCTAACTGGTGACTGTTATTTGCAATTATTGCAACAGCAAATTATTCCAGCTTGCCAAGCAAATCTTGATGATCTTTGGCTTCAACAAGATGGAGCACCGCCTCACTATCATTTAGATGTACGCCGATATTTAAATGTGGTATTTCCGGCCCGTTGGATAGGCAGAAGAGGGTCTGTGGAGTGGCCTCCCCGATCTCCGGATCTTACACCTTGCGATTTCTTCTTCTGGGGATATTTAAAATCAAAAGTGTATACAAACCGACTCCATAATCTGGCCGAATTAGAGCAACGAATACAAAATGAAGCTGCAGCAATTTCTCCCAGATCGCTCAGAAATTCTTATCAAGCTTTTCGTGATAGGTTGGGCCACTGCCTTGCAGTTAATGGTGAGCATTTTGAACACTTATTGCCATGAAAACCATTTTATTGCTAATTTCGTTTTGTCTTCAAGCTTTATAAGAGACGTACATAATTTTCTGTTCATTTGTTTTATTTTGTTTTTTGTTCATTTGTTTTGTTTTGTACATTATGTAGATGCACATCTGTTTATTCTAGGGTAATAATTCGAGATAGTTTACGATCTCGGATATCTAGATATCTAGATGTTATTGGTGAAATTAACTTAATAAACATTTTTTACGTTTTTTTCAAAAATTTTCTGATATAAGGGTACTAAGATTTTAGGTCATCGAAAAGAGAAAAAAATCTCTATCAAATGAGCCTAATGAAAGGGTACATTGCTATTTAAAAAAATTAAAGTGTTATTCATTACTCATTTGTTTTCTGAAATAAAAACAATTGAATGCTATCTTATTATGGAAAATAAAATGTTAAACAACTTTTATATAACAAATTTTTTCATAAAGTGGATATTTACCGAGATATATACTATATTCCATGCATAATGGGCACCCTTTATATTATACTTCTATATGACTATATATGACCTATTTCAAATTGGGTTAATTCTTATTAAACCTTCATTTTTACTATTAAGAAATACACAAAATCGGTGGTAGCAGCCTCTAAATATTGATCGATTTGACACTAATATGAAAATGTCTTTTCAGAATTTTATAGGGATCATTTTTTAGAGAGAGTCTAAATAAGATTTCGATGGTACCTGCATCATTCTAATGAAAGTACATATTTTAATTAGTAAAAATTAACAGATTTAGTAAGCCTTCTCTAGTATGTAATTAGGCCTTTCCTAGATCTTAGCTGATTGTATTACTCAGCCTCTCTTCACATTTTGTTCTAATTCAATGGTAAATAATTCTTAAGAACGCTTTTTAAGCGTGAGTTATCAGCGTAATTGTCCTATAATCATTTCATTCTCGCGCTACTGGATCTTTTGGTATAGTGATGAATGTTGATTTGCTACTATGACTACCCATGTGGTTCAAATACTCAACTGGAAATTGATCTCTCAGAGCTTTATTACCACTTAGTCATTTCAATCGCATATTCATCTTCTGATTTCAAGATTTTAGCTCCATCTTGTGAAATACAGTTCAGGATATTTGAAAAACATCTTTTTGTTGAGTTATCAATCTCTGCAGACTTTCAGTATATCCATATAGATCTATTTGGACTTACATGATTTAGATCAGCGTTTCCCAACCGCCGGTCCGACAGAAATTTTCAAAATTCTACTGAAAGAATTTTTTTATTTCGGGTTATCCTGGAGCTAACGTAGGGTCAAATAGTTAATCGGAGTTGACCAAAAGTAAACTCTGACTTTTATACGAAGCCGACGCTATACACATACGTACATACGTATATAACGCGCCAGCTCCGTACCTATGTGGTGGGGTAATATTCAGTAATAGGTAATATTATTACCTAAGGAGGATCTCCCATTTGAGAATTTTTAAGAGGGTTTGGCGCACATGCGTCTAGGCATACCAGAAACCGAAAGAATTTTTGTCTTGCGTCCCCGATTAACGCGAACAATCAAAATCCGGGTTTTGTGATTTCGAGGAGCCGCAAAACTTGCTTCGATCCGTACCGTTTTTTGTGTGTCGATGCGTTGGGTAGTTCCCGTCTCAGATCAGAAGTCTCGGCCGTCTCCGGTAAACCGTTTAGGCGAAGGCGGTAAAAAACTTCCCCCTGCCTTACGGTAGGTCGGAACGAAAATCTGACAGCGGAATCTTTGCCAACGCAATACCCCAATCGTATCTACCTGAAAAGTTTTTTTGCCAAGACTGCCGGGGCGGGGGCTAGGGGTGACATGGGGTTTTTGAGCTACGATCAGTGCATCTATTGGTTTTTCCTGATCTCAGCTCTACTAGGGAGCTCCGCCAGTTTTTTAGAGGCGGTATTTCGGAAATTATATCAGCCAAAACGACTTGGCGTCAAATGACCGGCAATCTCAAAATGTTTCCCCTTCAAATACAGTGTCAAACCATAAGAAAAAAGTTCCAGCAGAAAAACTCGAGTTCGCCCGAGAATCGTGTTAAAATAATGTCGCCGCCCCCAGCCTAATCGGGTTCCTAAGTGGAAACCACTTCTGAAGCTCTTATATGATTGCTCCCCGGGTCGTTTGAGCCCATCACCGTTTTTGACCGCCGCTCCCTGTCGAGATATCTTGTTCTGGTTTTGAACGATGAACCGTCCTATGTGTCTAGAACCCGGTTATGCTCTTTGGCGCCGATCGTTTCTCGACGTTCGTTTTTGGCGAAAAGAGAAAAACTCCAGCCTCTAGATATTCACCGATTTTGGGCCGGTCCCGTTTTGGTCGTTCGAGGTTTAATATGCGAGAAGCGGATGAGATACGAAAACCGACTTTTGTTATTATAAAGAAAGGATATTTATTTATTTTAGATTGTTCTTGAACAGTGTGAAAGTAAATTTATTGTCATAAGATTTATTTTGCGAGATGTTTTCTTTAATTTTTTACCTTACCGGTCCGCAAGCCAATGCTACGTCGTTTGGCGGTCCGCGAACGAAAAAAGTTGGGAACCGCTGATTTAAACTGCGCAGTATCATTTGTTTCTAAGTACAAGAGGTGTTATTTGGATTTGTCTCTGCACCCTTGGCTTCCCTTGGTTCTCCGCGGAACCTGCTAATTGGTGTCATTTCGCCACAGTAACACAACTATTTGCTTAATACCACTGCAAACGAATAGGTAAACTTAAGGGCACTTTTGATAAGATAACTTATACTCTTTGGGGCCGGCGGTAGACGAGTGGTGTCAGTGCATCACTCGTGTTCCAAGGGTCGTGGGGTCGAATCCCACTTGGGGCGGCGGGATTTTTCTAATTGGAAAATTCCGCCACCTCAACTATGGGTGTGTGTCTTCGTGTTGCATGTTAGATGGGGGACAGATGACCTTAGCAGTTGGTTCCCCCGTAGTGTAGGCGTGAAATTAAATTACTTATACTCTTGCTTGAAGATTATCGTAAGATGATTGTGTAAGAAGTATTTACTTTTAAAACTTACTTTTTTATTCACGTTTTTCGGACCATTGTGCGACAGTGCTTACTTTTTAATAGCTTTTTCAAGAGACGAAGTATAGAAACAGATATTAAAGATGCATAAACAGTTGCGTTTGCATACAAGAAATCTTAATAAAAAAGAGACGGGAACATGTGTGCAGCATAATAAACACATGCATGTGACAAACATTGTACCATGTTGCATTTATTAACAACGAGTGTGTCTGTGTATGCGTATGCAAATGCTGTATGGTAGTTGGAAATCAGTGGTGGTATCAATATGTTTTAGCCACAAACATTCATTTGTCTGTACGAGCTTCAACATTTCTAAATCCGTATTTATGATGTGCATCGAACGTTTTGTTAGGGCAAGCTTTAATTTACAATTGAAGCTTAACAATCGAAACTTTCACAATTTAAATCGACATTTTACGTTGTACGTACAATAATTATACTTTGGGGCGCTATTCCAAATTCCAATTATAAAAGAATGTACTGTCTGTAATGTAAGTCGATTTTGTTGACAGTTACAAAAATAACCTAAAAGTTTCGACTTTAAGAGTTTAGTTACTGTTTTAGTTCCTAACAAAAGAAAATTGACTGAGAAAACAATTATCTGGGAAATCGAACTTGAATAAAATTTGAATAATGGTTTTCGTGAAATTCATTAATAAACTGAATGAAATATATATTTGCATAAACAAACCATTCAAAGGTAACCTGACTTATAATAAACAAAAGCTATATTTACATCAGTTTTGAAAACAAAAGGTATCTACGAAAGGTAATCTTTGTCTAGCCGGATACGGATGTAATCATTTGTAATTCAATCCGCAAATGGGAAAACAATCTGTGATTATATAATGCACTAATCAGTATTCAAACAGAACCGCATAAATTTAGTGAATTATATTCGGATTCTATTTTAGAAATTTCTAAAGCAGTCTGAGCGGTGATGGATGGTAAACAAATGTCGAAAAAATAAAAACTAAAAACAAGTTCACTATTATTAGGACACAGATGATACTCAATTTGTTAGAAAAAATTAGTAGGCATTTAGGTCAGTCATTTGTTATATTTTTTTCAGGGCTTTTATGTAATTTAAGTCCTTTAACTGAAATCCTGAAACTGAGAATTTCCTTGAACTTTACTTACAATAAATCTATGTCTGCAATCTTACTTACTACAATAAATTCAATATCTAATAGTAAAAACCAAACTTGAAAAGTGACTGAATTTAAAAGCACATTTCCTTTCAAAAAGTATTTTACAAGTTTTGGAAAACTGAACACAGAAACAGCTCTAAAGCATCAAATTGAATTCATTCATTCAATTAAACTTTTAATTTACTAACAGAATCATTTCATTTAAAATTTACTTTTTAATAATTTAAATTTATAGCAATGCTCCTTTTTATTAATAATTAGGTATAGGATTGTATGCACTTAAAAATGCTGAAATATGCATGCACTTATGCACTATAAAAACGTGAAATATGCACTTAAATATGCCTTAAACATCATGAAATATGCGTTTATTAGAAATTTTTAATAAATATATGCACTTTCATTATTAAAAAAACACCTGTTTAGCGTTATTTACATTTTATTTATTTCATACTGTGTCACATTTGTCAGTTTTACGTCAAACTTTTTAGTCCAGAACATGCGATTTTACGGTCTAGTATGCTTGTAAAAATTTTACCGGACGCAAATACAATCAATCAACTGGACAATGTTTTAGTACGTAATCAGTTACCATGGATACTCGTTCTTCATAAATGTCCATATTTTGCATTTGGAATTTTATATGTGTGTGTGTGTGTGTGTGTGTGTGTTTATATATATATATATATATATATATATATATATATATATATATATATATATATATATATATATATATATATATATATATATATATATATATATATATATATATATATATATATATATATATATCCAATAATTGCAGTATGAAATAAAACGCATTACGTCATACGTCCTGGAAATGGTCTTACAGTCTCGTTTCGATGTTCCGGACTCGGCTCCTTCGTCGCCTTGTCCGTAACATCTTACTCGACTGTAAAATTCCATTTCCAGGACTTATAATGTAAATTACTATTACAGAAATTATTTTAATTAGACATCCTATGCAATAATCTAATTAATTATATTTTCTAAACAGAGCGTTACAGTTCACAATGACGTACATTTTTAAATTTTCAAAAGTAAACATATGCCTATTATTCCTAAATATTGTTTTATATTTTGAGGAACCCGTTCCACATCGCAAGACGTAATTGGGGCATACTTAAAATTGTTTAATTCTACAAGCGAATAATGTTTTAGCTCGTCCAAAATGTCTTGGCCAGATAATGCATCGTTTATGCTTTTAATTAAGTGAAAACCAGGATTTTTGTCTATAACGGATTTAAATTTTTGTTTTATAGTCAAACCCT
Organism: Agrypnus murinus; assembly: GCA_929113105.1. NCBI lineage: Eukaryota > Metazoa > Arthropoda > Insecta > Coleoptera > Elateridae > Agrypnus > Agrypnus murinus. The sequence continues at coordinate 137,180,482 of OV816029.1, read as the reverse complement.
TTGGCCCTTTTACTTTATTCAAAGAAACACCTAACAATTCTACATGCTCAAGAGATTCATCTAATGAATTTCCCTGACTTTCTAATTTCTGAATTACTTTAGCTAAACACATAAAATTTGTCAAAACAAACAATAATTCTGTCCTCACCTCCTTAGTATTAAAAGCATCCTGTGCGCTTTGTATGCATAGTGCATCGTGTTTATTAAGTTTATTTACAAATGCTTTAATAATATCAAAATAAGTTGCATAATATTCTGCTGCAGAAAGCCAAGTACCCCACCTTGTTATTACAGGCTCAGGTGGGAGAGGCACTTCTTGAGCAGTTTCCCTAAATATTTGTATGCGATATGGAGCTTTACAAACAATTTTTTACATCTGAAATTATAGAGTTTACGTTAGGATATATTTCCCGCACTTCTTCCGCAACTCTATGCATTGCATGGGCAAGACAAGTTAAGTGGATCATTTTTTCGTACAGAACTTGTAAGCCTGTTCCAGCCTTGATCATGTACGGTGCCGCGTCGGTGACGAACAGGAGTACTTTGTTATACTGTATGCCGTCCGGCCACAAAATAGCCATCGAATCATTAAACAATTTTGCCACAGAACAATGATTGGTGCTCTTGAAAACGTCCATTGCTAATAGATAGGATTTGGGATTGTTCTCCGAATTTAAAACGCCAATTATAACGTTAGCCACGTAACTGAAAACAAAAATTTGATTTTTATTTTATCGAACTACATAATTAGTCGGTTACAAGCAATTAGCGCAAAACAGTTATTTAAAAAAATTATATTTTAATCAAGCAAAAATATTGTTGTGATTAAATATGTAACTAACAAAATAGAAAAGAAAACATCCGTAAATTGCTCTGATGTCTTTAATTAGTTAAATTTTACTAACAAAACGAAGGAACCGAAGTTTCTACGCACCTTCCAGTAGTGTCAGTAGATTCGTCAATGGAAACCCATATGTAGTTATTCGCTACATGTTTTCTAATTGATTTTATGGTCTCTTCGTATAAACGAGGTAAATAATTTTTCCTGAGTGTAGACTCGTCGGGTATTGGCATTTTTGAAATTTCTTCCAGAAAATTACGATGCTGAGATTAAAATGCTGAGTGATTAATTTTACTTAACGGGATATCTGCAGCCACTAATGCACTACATAGTTTTTTATTAAATTCGATCGATTTGCTGGACTCACCGCGCGAATTATTAGGGTACCCCGGTAACAATGTTTGTTTTTTTGATTTCAGGACAACACACTTTTGATGTCGAACCGTGTTCAGATGTTGTGTAACTTGAAAGCGTTTCGTTGCAGTCACTTTATCGTCGCACACTGTACAATACAACACCTTATCGTCAGTTGTAAGAACACTGAATTCGTTAACATAACTTCGAAGTGTAACAGACACAGACCGTTTTTCTTTAGCCATCTTTACATTTTAAGATTTCAAACTGAAATGCACTTTGCAATTTCTGAACTGTCTTAATTGAAAGATTACAAGATTAGTAAACAAAAGTACAGGCACATTTTTCCTATGAACAGGAAGTTGTATTTGGAATTTCCTAATACCTATTTATCACAATACCGCAGGATGTAAGTATTTAAATTTTAGTTGAAACTTTTTCTTTCTTAGAAAATATTAACAAGTACACAGATGGTTAAGGCAGTAAAATATTTTTAAGCCTAGTATTTAACAATAAGCTTAAATTATGGGTTTCCTCTAGACTCAACTAAGCCGCCCTTGGTTGGTTGTCTAAAATGCTAAAATTATTTAAAAAATATTAAAAATTTCATAATTAAAGCATGTAAAACGCTCAAAAAGTTGTAAAATATGCACACTCGTTCAAAAATTCTAAAATATGCATGCATTTATAAAAAACACCTAAATATGCATTTATATGCACTTTCAAATTGACATATGTGATCCATATGTGGCTTAAACATGTAGAAATATAACTCTGCATAGTTTGCTATAAGCAGAAAAAACATGCAAATGCATAGAAATCGTATACCTATATAATAATTGTCGGTTGTTCGTTTCTTGTAATGTAAACTGAAAGACAAACTAAATGAGACTCGTATAGGTACTTAGAAAAGTAGCTGCGCGCACACGTGATTGTTGGGTTGCCTAAATATATCAGCACCGAATTTAAACTTAAACTGAAATATTTTTAATGCAATTTGTTTTCAAATTTCATCAAATTCGCCGGTTTTATTTGAATTAGGAACAAGAATTAGTTATACAATATTCAAATTTAAAAAAAATAACTACAATGACGCTAATTATTATAGCAATAATCTATAGCGAATATTATATACCTTTAAATTATTTCTTTTCAAATTAAATCCGCAAAATAGCGGAAAGTTTGATTTTTCTTGTTTAGTTTGCAGATTTATAGGTGATTCTATAACAAAACGTGCTTTTAATTTTATAAGATCCTAATTTTATTTATTAATATTATAAATCAAAAAACACAAAATGTAATCACAAGAACAGTAGATAAGGCGATCATAAGTGCAAAGCCGGTGTAGCTCAGTCGCAAAACACCGTCTCTCTGTGCAACAAGTCATCGGTTCAAATCCCGAAGTCAATTCTTTTGGAGCATATTGTTTTTAAATTAATTTACGCACAAAAAATTAATTAAAAATTTTAATTCGAATAATAAAACAAAATAATGTATATTGAATAGGGATGATTTAAGAGCATTAAAAGGGACCACACGTCTAAAACCAACTGCTACCTGTGAAGTCTTTCTAAGAAACTCTAGTATTGTCCTGTTAGGACCGTTATCAGTATTTTTAAAGCAAGTTTAATTTATGATGTTATTTTATTTTTAGAGTAATTTTTTAATACAACTTATAAATTGCATTAAAAATATTTCTGTTTAAGTTTAAATTCGGTGCTGATATATTTAAGCAAACCAACAATCACCTGTGCGCGCAGCTGATTTTCTATGTGCCTATACGAGTCTCATTTAATTTGTCTTTCAGTTTACACTCACCTTCCTGCATAAGTAATGACAACGGTGATAACGACCAGTGCAAGCTAGAAGATACATGAAAAGTTTTACCAGAATTACAGATTTTCTTCGAAATTTCCAGTAGAAACTTTTGTATTTGTGCAATGTATTGTCTTTGGTTAAATGCTGCTATTAAACAGTGCCACTACCTTTACGACAAGATGTACGCTTTCATATCTTCAGCTTCTATTGTACTTAAACTTCTATACAGGCGAATTGGCATGAGCTAGTCGAGTATGATTTCAAAGCCTTTATTTAATTTTTTATAACCAATGGTGCGGGATGCGTACCGAGAGCTTTAAAACAATACCACGCACAGTCGTTTTCTAGATAAACCGCGTTATTGTCAAAAGGGGAACATTTTCAGTGTTCAGTTTAAATTTAAAATTCCGAAATGTTTTGCTTAGGTATATTTGAATAGATCTCGCCGAGAACTTTAAAATGAAACTAGCACACTCGTAAAGCGCTCACGGTTGCCGAGTTAGAGTGAGTCAAATGCAACGGCACATCCAAAAATATTTTATTACTAGCACCGGGCACGAGGTATTGCGCACTGTACTAATTGGACTTAACACAATTATTGTTCACAACGTATTTTTATGGATACGAGGTCTGGCTATTAAATAACGAGACTGCTTATGTAAAATAGTTTTATTTTAAAAATTATTCTACAATCGAATGCTCCCCTTCAATGTATTCCCCTCCTCTCGCCACACACCGTTTCATTCGTTTTTTCCATTGGTCAAAGCAATGCTGGAAGTCTTCTTTTGTAAGAGCATTTAGGAGCTCCGCCGATTTTCGCTTCACCACTTCGATCGACTCGAACCGGGTTCCTTTTTAGGCAGACTTGATTTTCGGAAACAGGAAAAAATCACAGGGTGCTAAATCAGGCGAGTACGGCGCGTGTTCGAGCACTGGAGTGCCTCTAGCGGCTAAATAACGCTTCACAGACAGCGCGTTATGGGCAGGTGCGTTGTCCTGGTGCAAGATCCACGACTTGTTTTTTCACAACTCTGGCCGTTTCTTACGAACTCGCTCTCGCAGTGTTGCCAAAACTTTCAAATAGTAAGTTTGGTTTTACAGTTTGACCCTGTGGCACCCATTCAGTCATCACGATGCCGTTGATGTCGAAAAAACGATTAGCATGGCTTTAAATTTTGATTTCGACATCCTTGCCTTTTTCATTCTTGGCGATGCAGGAGTTTTCCAGTGCATGGATTGCCGCTTAGTTTCAACATAGTATTGGAATATCCATGTTTCATCGCAAGTGATGATGTTTTCCATCAATTCAGGCTCTTCATCTAACCTCTCAAGAAAATCTGAGCAGACCTGTTGACGGACGAGCTTTTGTTCAGGGGTCAAATTTTTTGGGACCAACTTCGCACAAACTTTCTTCATGTTCAACTCGTCATGTAAAATTTTTCTGACAGTTTCTTTATCGGCGTTTACAGTCTCAGCAATCATCCGAATGCTCATACAACGATCTCCGCGCACAATTTCATTGATTTTGGTCACTGTTTGCGGAGTTGAAACAAAGACAGGTCGACCTGGACGTTTGTCATCTGCGGTGCTCTCTCGGCCTTCAGAAAACCGTTTATATCATTCGAAAACACGCGCACGAGATAGAGAACAACTTTCAACAACTTATAGCACTCAGTCGGAGTTTTTTTTTAATTTAACGAGAAATTTCACATTGATCCGTTGCTCGTGTTTTTCGTCACACATTTTTATCGGCACGAGAAAAAAACACGTTCGTTTCTAACCTCTATAGAAAAAATACTACCACAGCGACAAAAACGTGTTTTCGTACTGGCATACTAGACACTTCCAGCTATCCAACGCTGCATTCGTTTTCCCCCCTTCCCCTCTAGGACGTCTTCTGTGCGCGCAGTTTCGTTATTTAATAGCCAGACCTCGTATAACGATTAAAATGTCAATTAGTATCTATTTTTGATACAGGTCGGCCTAAGCCGCACCACACTATCTGCGGAGTTAGACGAATGTAGTCCGAGGTCAAAAATAAAATAAATTTTTTACATTTTACAGATATATGGACGGGGGCGACCTAAAAAATTTTAACTTTCGCAAAATAATGGCCAACCCAGTATACATCTATACATTACAACATAGCCGTGTGTTAAACAATTAGAAGTATGTTTGCGGCCAAAAGAATAGAAACATCAACACTTTTTAAGTAATTGAAAAGACGATTAAAAAGTGCGCTTAGTATATTTTATTGCAGAAATTTCTATGACATTTAATTAAGCTGTAAATAATTTGTAAGACGCAACCAACACTTACAGTAGGTAAAATTATAGAAAAGTAACGACCGTTGGTGTTGGTGTTTCCATTTTTTGTCCGAGATTGTACATACCATAAACAAAATTTAATTTCGTTTTATATAAAAATAACGAATAAATAAACAAGATTGAAACTCTCTTATAATTGTTCATACAGTGTTAGTAAAATGTGGTTTTGGGTTTGAATTCCGATGTGTGAACAAAGAAAAAATAGCAAATGAGCTGAAAAAGATAAATATCTATCGCATACTTGCCAAGCCTTACAATATAGTAACATTCTTTTGCAAGGTTGGTGCTAGGTAAAAAAAATTAAAAATATTAGACGTTTGCCATGTAGGTTAACTGAAAATTTAAAACTATATACCTCCCTCTAATAAAATGTTTTTGACAAATGTTAATTATTTTTAAAAAACTTTACTTATTAAAAAATTATTTTTAAAAAAAATTAAAAAGTTGCTATTCATCATTTTTCCTTTGCTCACACATGAGAATTCACCTAAAGAAACATTTTATTAACACATACTGAAACAACACTTATTTTCCAGGCCCACGTTGGACAGACAATAAAACCAAGCTTATTTTTCCAGAATAAATTTACATTTAAAATCTTCGAATTATTATACTTACGTTACGATAGTGCTCAAAATTTGCCCCACCATGAGATCTTATCTTTACTAATTTAATTTCAGGATGTAGGTATTGTTTCCAATAGCTTCAAATTGTAAAAGAATGGATAAAGGTTTTTTAAGTCACAATAAAATGCATATAATTGGGCGCCATCTGATTATTAAAGTTTTGATAATAATTAAACTAATGACCTGGCCTCATTAACCAGAAACTGGAGTCAGATCTAATAAATGTAATTCAACTTGTTAGTTATATTCAATAATGTCAAAGTTAGGTTAGATAAAATATAAATAAAGACTTTCTCAATTATATGGGTCAATATTATTCTGTCTAATTAAGTTTAAAAAAGTTGTGTTTATTCATAAACCAAAAAGTTAAAAAAATAACACAACTAGTCATAAAAATCATCAGATCAAATCACCATACCCTGTATAAGAACTCTTATCAAAAGGGAACATTTTCATACAACAAAATGATACAAATAATCAATACATAAACAATATGCAACTTACACAATGTCCAAAAAATTCAAAGAATCAACAATTCGCAAAATCTCGTTAAAATTGTTAAATTCACAGAACTAGAGCAAAACAAACTAACACAATATTGCTCTTGACCACACAGGTATAAACAATTGCCACTGGCCTGTAGAAACTGGAAAAACTTCATAAAATTCCGCAATCACTAATTATCCAAAACTACGATAATTAAAATTCCAATACTGTATTGTTTGAATAATTTTGTAAGAAGAAAAGACTGTCTTTATTAACAGTCACGTCCGCTGAAACATATGATTTAAATTTTACTTAGTTTTAACTTTATCCTATTTCAGATTATATCCGGACAAGATTTTATAATTCATTAAGAATTCAACTAGGCGCCGATATTGCAAAACTAAATTGTAACCACTAAAACACTGATTACACTCTATTATTTTTATCGGAAAACTGTACGGTATTAAACTTTAGATTTCGATAAAAATTGATTCTCCACAATCACTATAATTACTGTACATTAACATTAACTAAAACGCCTCAAAAATATTCTGAAAATGCCTCAGCAATTAACTTTAAAACTACTAGTTTGTGGCACGGGATCTGAAGCCTAACACGTAAAGGCGTCTCGCCCTGTGTATCTATTCACCTGATTTTTTCAAACCTGACTAAGACTAACTGCAAGAACGAAAAGATATTTCGACGGTAGACGGGATTTTAAGAGGGGTGCACTTTCAAATAGACCAATAAGGGAATGATGTGATTTTTTTTAAGCCAATCAACTGAACTTAAGGGGAATCCCTTTTGAATTTATACGTACAAAATTAACATCAATAACACACACATATGGTGTCTAGCAGGCTGTTTGAGAAAGTTCTTTTTGGCGGTAAATTGTTTACTAGTAAAATGTTTTAACTATAAGATTTTGTTAACTCCAATATTAGATTTCAACCCTTATAAGCTCGGAAATAAACAATTTTGTTTTTCTAAAAACAAATTTATCGATCTGGAAATATTTCTTTTGAGATGACCTTTAACATTTTATGGGGTTCATTTTATGCAGTATACCAACGATGATTTTATATCGAAAGAAAAAATATGTGAATATGCAGGACCGCATTTAGAATTTTTTGTTAAATATGCATACTAAATTGCATTATTAAAAAGTCGACAAAAACGTAACGTTACAATATTCACATTAGAAAAAGTTACTACATAGCCTGTGGTAGGGTATTTGAAGCGAGATCACAATAAAAATATAATTTTTAGATATTCTCAAAAAAATTTAAATTTTTACGTTTTTTAGTGAGTCATTATTTTAGGTATTTTAGGAATTTTAGAACAAGTGAGAGACCTGTGTACACTAAACAAGAACTGCAGAGGAATTCTACTTATTATCGGAAAGATCGGCGATTTTGTCGGAATTAAAATGGCGTTACATATAAATCTCGACTTGTTTCACATTCTAAATTCAAAACGCGTCGTAATAGGTGTAAAATTGAATCGTAAATATTTCGATCATAGATGTAACGTCGGAATTGAATTGTTTCTTGGGTTAAAAAGTTGAATTTAAAAACATAGGTACTGCTTTTGATATTTCACACTTATGATAAAGATAATATTTATTATTTATTAAAGATAAGATTATTGATACTTTAGCGAGCAATGCTAAACTGCTAAAATGAAATGATAAAGAAGAAATAACATGCCTCTGAAAACGAATCTACTTATGAAAGCAAAAGATTCAACCAACAAGAGAAATCACCGAAAAGATCAATGAAATTCTTTATTACGTACCGCAGATACGTAACGCAGTAACGCCATCGATGTGGGTTGAGTACGCTCAAAAACTACACTCTAAGCAAAACGATTCTAAACCTAACTAAGAAAGTTCTACACTATTCCAGAACGTTCTAGGAAGTTCTAGAAACATCAAGAAGGTTCTATTATGCTCTAAATCCACCCGTAATGTTTATTTGTTCGATTTCTGTCATAATTGACTTAGATTATTATCAGAGCCGTGAGTTTTAGTAAAGCATACGCATATTGCAACGATTAGATACACTTACAAAGAGGCAAAGCAAATACGATACTTATTAAAATAAATAAATGTCTACTACCAAAATAAGGTAGTTACGTCAGTGGTGTAGCAGTGTATAATAATTCGTATACTGTATCTTTATAACAAATAAATCAGTCTATAATTATCATTATAATTATTCATTTGATTGACCGGATTAATTTTATATACACACTTTTAATTTTTGAATGAATCATAAGCAGAAAACTTGAATTATAAAGTAAGGTAAATAATGTTGACCCTATCCCCTGATCCTACAAAAATTTGTACCGTTGTCGCCTATGAAATATGATGTAAGCATATGTTTCTTCTAGCAAGGCCACCTATAACGCACGACCTTAGTTGTTATCGTATGATTAATGTTATGCGAGAGATAAATCACTACCTTAAATTTTGTACACCTATTTCCTCTTTGCCCAAATAACTACCCATACTTTCTCGTACATCTTCCCATAGTTCCATTTACTTTCCACATTTCATGAATCGTTGTATTCCATATTCAAGCGTAACTCACTAGGCTCCGATACGTTCCCGTACTTCCTTGGATAATTTCTGTTACATCTCCGAACTTCATCCATACTTCCCCGTAATTCCATTTACTTCCACCCCCCGTATTTGTTGTTGCCTTGTTTTCAACAGGAAATTGAAACTATAGGTATCAAATTAATATATCCAATCTAAAGAATTATGATCGTATGTATATCGGTAGCTTCAGGTAGCGTAGTCAAGTTTTCGGATATAATAAGATAAATTAGAATTATTAAACTTGGCTAGACTGAATTTTTCGCAAGCAAATATTGTTATAATGTATTATATTAAGTCGCCTGTATAGCCCCTATATACAGGGTATTTTACAAGGTGTGTAGCAAACTTGACCAGCGCATTTATGATGGCATTTGGAACAAAAAATCTTAATAAAGTTTTTTGATTAGAGAAAGTCAAGATTTTTAGTAATTTTGACCGACGTTTTGAGAAAAGTACATAAAAAATTATAAAGGCGTTTATGATGATATCATTAATAACTGTTAGTGCCAGCTGAAACTTGAAATAAATTCAAGGTCTAATAACAGCTTTAAAATAAATCTGATTTATAAGAGATTTTTAAAGAGAACATTTGATTAATGTAAGTTAATTACATTAAAGCGAATTTTTATTAGTGTGGGCGGCTTAATTCAATACTTAATTTCAGACTTAATTTCAAAAACATAAGAACCCCATAACATAAGAATTTTTATTGGAAAATTACATTTACAAATTTCAATATCTGCGACGTGATGCGAGAATTCCCCGGACTACGACATCACGCCTTGTTTTGACTACATTATTAATTGAACATTTTAATAATAAAAACTCCAGGTACGGCAAATTTCACATCGTTGATGACATTGTTTACATTTTAAAGACTTGTCCTACACCAATATCCTTTTCTTAATTATAGTGTTCTGGGAATCATTATCATCTGACTGACTGACCTCAAAATTGTATTGTAAAAGGATTAAATTCAGGCTGAAAGTTCAGCAACGTAAACATAAACAGTTTTAGAGATTAACATAAGGTATAAAGAGTTGTGGGTAAAACTTTGTTTAAAGAAAAATCTTGTAAATATACATTTAGTTAGTTTTATAGAATATTTTCCTTTTCTATTATATAGCGAACATTACGACTGCACGTGTGTACATAAACCAATATACACATATCAAAATATTAAACTTAAAAAGATCAAAATTACAAAAAAAGTTCGACCAAGCTGAATTTTTGAGGAGACCTTCATTGTGACGTTCTGATTAAATCCTGAAGAGTACCCTTAATTTGAACCGTGTGTTTTTTCTTTTTAGAGGATGAAAGGGGATAAATTGTATTATTTGTATTATCTCCAAAACTGTCAATTCTTCTGGAAAAATAATTTTTATAAGAATTGTAGATCATAAAATTCTTTACAAAAAGGTTTGCATACTTTTTCCGTTGAATCAACCGTTTCTAAGATACAGAGTGAATTATGTCTGAAGAGAAAATATTTCATATAGCTTTTATGCACCTTATAGTCATTTATAATAGTATAGTGCTGTTCATATTTTCCCTTCAGACATAATTCACCTTATCTTCGTAACGGTTTAATCAAAAAAAGTATAGAAACATCTTTGTAGAGAAATTGGTAGTATTGGAGATAATACAAACAAAAACACAATTTATCCCCTTTCGCCCCCTAAAAAACCCACGGTTCAAAGTAAGGGTACACTCAGGATTTCATCAGAACGTCACAATGAAGGTCCGCACAAAAATCCAGCTTGATGGGGATTTTTTCAAGTCAAAGCCTAATGTTACTGGACTAATGATTTCAGTCCCACAAGACATCCAGTCGATTTCTAGGAATGGTGGTTTCGTATACAGGGTGTATTTTAATTGAAGGTTTTTGGCTGAATGGTAGATAGGAGAATTTAGTAGAGCAAATTTTCCTTATAAAGTTTGTTCTTCAAACGAATAGTGTTCGAGAACATAAATTTTAAAGTTTTATTAGATTTCGAGTCCGGGCCTGTAACACTAACCTGGTTCAGTTGTACAAATTTAATTTAAAAATGTGATACCCTTTTAGATGTACCTGTCTTTTAAAAATTGTTGTTGTATGTCACATAAAAAAGCTAACTTATGGCTGTCTGCATGATTTAACGTAAATAATGTGGTCGGAAGTTATTACTGAGTAAATAAATACTTTTTAGAAATATGACCCAATCTAAAAACCTTTACAGATGTTGGAAAGAAACATGGCATTTATTTTTTACACCTAACGGTAATTAGTAATTACATATTGTTATGTTGGTTTTCCAATTCGTCTTTTACCGCAATTGGGTGTAATTAATCCTTACACGAGTGGTGTCATATTTCCAACGTTTTGAAGGAAGATTGGAAATGTAAGAATATATTTAAGGAACTTTTATATAAATCCAGATGACAATAATTTTTAAAAACTGGTAATTCGATAAACAGATCACGGTACATTTGAAAGGGATGCCGGTACTTTCACTTCTGCGAGTTCTTAATACGTATTTTGTTTAATATTTAAAATATAACTAAAGTTCTTTTCAATGCGGTAGACTTTCAGAAAAATCGTATTGGAACCAATTTGGTTTTGTCACTTACTATTTATTGTTAAGAAAATAAAATAAAGATTTATGCATTTAGTGAAACCTGGAGTGTTTTTTCCATCCAACTTCTTCCATCTTCTGAATGAATTAATTATTATCACGTCATTAATTATTACGCTGTTTTAATCGATAGAAATGATCGTATTATACCATTACCAAACCAGTTATTTTTAAAATGAACGATCTTGTACGTTTTTAGTAATTTAATTGCAGCTATGCAAATAAACAATTTTGTGATAAGGACATGTCATGTTTTTAATATTTCGTTTTACTTATTACGCTACCGATTTACTTATTATTTCTAATGATGTCCGAGATTAAATACAATTAAAATTCATTATCATTAATAAGAATAACGATTTGCAACCTAATACGGAAATGCAGTAGTTGTAATAATAACAAAAAAAAACCTATTTATTTAGGTGCTGAAATATTGAATATCGGTGTAATTAATTCTTACACGAGTGGTGTCATATTTCCAACATTTTGAAGGAAGATTAGAAATGTAAGAACACATTTAAGGAACTTTTAATCTAATAAATCTAGATGACAATAATTTCTGAAAACTGGTAATTCGATAAACAGATCACAGTACATTTAAAAGAGATGCGGTACTTTCCCTTTTTCGAATTCTTAATACGTATTTTGTTTAATATTTAAAATATAACTAAAGTTCTTTTCAATGCAGTATATTTTCAGAAAAATCATATTGCAACCAATTTGGGTTTGTCACTTACTATTTATTGTTAAGAAAATATAATAAAGATATATACATTTAGTGAAACCTGGAGTATTTTTTACATCTAACTAAGTATCTTCTGAATGAATTAATTATTACGTCACGTCATTAATTATTACGCTATTTTAATCGATAGAAATGATCGTATTATACCATTACCATACCATTGTTATTTTTAAAATGAACGATGATGATGAAAATGAATGATTTTACGAGATATAAACAAAATGGCTACAGATACTTCGTGTTAATGTTTCAAATTCGACGGTTATAAAAACTTTAGCGGCACCTCTCTTAAAATATAACGGTCATTTCTTTTGAATTTTATTGCAGTATAAGCAACACCATTTCTCGGATGCAGAGTAAAATTTGAATACCCAAAAGGGAAGAATCACGGAAAAGCAAATACGGTTACAATAAAGAAAACATGTGAGTTTAAAAATGCTCAACGTTTCAGTCCCAGCGGTGTTGATCTGCAGTGCAAAACTGCATTGGTTCAATTTAAAACTCAATAAAACTTTTCCTGCATACGAAATATATATTTATGCGATATATCATATAGGGTGTCTTGCATTTTTATCAGCGGGGTTAACGTCGATAACCTTTCCTCGTCATCCAGAAAATTTAAAACTTCCACGATAACATACACATACACAGAATCCGAACTGATAATCTATTTTTTCGTATACTTAACGTTAACAACTTCCGTTCATCAGCTTAAGTTACAAAGGAGAACTTCTGCACCATCTAAAAATAAATTACTGAGCAGCTCTGGGCATTAAGAAACAAACACAAACCGTTTCGAGGCAGTAACAGCAGCTGAAAATTAAAACGAATAAAGTAAAAGTGCTTTTAAAAAGAAACCTCCCCAATTTAAAATACCTGCACACACACACACACAGAAAACAGTTGAAATATGCTGGAAATAAGTTTAAAATTCGCGCTGAAACTGCCGGAAGTGAGATAAGGCGGATATAAACAACTGAGCGTCGAGCACAGCACTCTGCGACCCTTAGGAAGGAAGATAAGCGATAAGCGTAATCGGACACATTATTTACCCCAGAAGCTTTTTATTTTATTTCGGGGGTTCAGGTGCACGGCGTGATGAAATAGGCTGAAAAGACGTAAATTTGAGCTCGAACTTTTAAATTACGATTCTGAACATTCGTCGCTTCAAAAATACGCGATGAATAAGTGGGATGAGAAGAGCGTTCGATACGCTAGGAAAAAATGAAATAGGAGTAGAGTAATTATACCGTGGTTAATTATAAATTTATAACTGGACGTTTTTTACACCCCATTTAGTAATTAAATTTAATTAGTCCCTGAAGCACTCAGCTTCTTAAAACACGAAATTACATTTTTTACATTTTTGCCTTTGCCTTTATAAGAGAGTGCATTTTTAATACTTCTGAAAATTGCATTAGTTCATACATTTCGTTTCAGGAGTAAACTAACTTCCTCTTTTCGCTGTCTGTTTTTCGCTTAAAAGGTATTATTCGAATTATTCTAGGAATCTTTATTAAATGGAGGTTTTTCAAGCATTTTCAATATTAAGTTCATTATTGTAAACGCCAGAAGTTCAGTGTTCTAAGAAATCTTGATGAATTTGGAGTATTTCCAACATTTGGATCAGATTTGCAGATTTAAATTGTTTTAGGAGTTTCTGAAAACTTCTCCGCTTATTAAAATTTGAAAGCAGACTTAAAGATTTCATCTAACCTCAAAAGATTTCCTAAAAGTTTAAAAGTTCTTTTTTAGATAAGAATTACCATTTAGATTACTGAAGTATTTCGGTGCCGTTAAGGAAGTGACTATGTATATGACCTGATAAAAAAATAAATATTTCTTATACAATAACTCTTTTTAACATTTCTCAATCTGATGAGAAATGATTCATAGATGAGCAAATAAAAAACACACTTTCAGTAAGATTTGGAATTAAGAGTCATTTCTTTCAGGTTTTGGTCATCTTTGCTTAAATAATCTAGATTCAACTTTTTGTGATCACATTACTGAAATGAAATAAAACTACATTTTCTAATACCACGAAACTTTGGGACTAAAAGAAATTTCTACAACTGTGAATTTTAACTGCAGTGTTAGAAACTTCCAGAGATTGAAATGAATCAAACTTCTTAAGAACGGTATAAAAACTTTAAATAGTGAAATTCGGAACTAAATTACTGATACTAAGAAATCTATTACTATGATATTCCCATACTTTACAATAAATATTTTTATAGCATATCCACCAATAAAATATGAAAGTGTGTAATTTTGAAACTTACAGTCTCATAAACTTTGAAACATTAAATATTTATGACGTTGGAATTATCGAACATTCAAAACCAGGAAAATGCTGATTTTTCTCTAAGAACTTGAAGTCTGAAACTTTCAAACTATGACTATTAAAATTTGCAGCTTCTGCAATTTTCATGATTGGTAAAACTTATGAATATCTCTGATCAATCTGATCTAATTTGTGAAAGGTTGGTGAGATTCTGAAAATTGATATATCAGAATTATAGTTAAATCTCAACAGTTTAACCCTTTAAAGTCTTTAAATTCTAATTTTAAAACATAAATCTGCACTTAAAGCCCCGTGAGCTATCATGAACAATTTTAGATTGTCTTTTCGTGCAGAACGAAGCATAATCATTGCAGGATAATATCGTATTACTTTTGATCCCGTAAACTGGCGAAGTAGTGGTACAAAAACCTTCAAAACTATGCAATAGGCCCTTACACGCGAAAGTGTCAGAATCGCAAAAACAGCATAAATTGAGCAATCTAGCACTCAAAAATAGCTTCAGACGAATTTTTGAAAAACTATGCAATCGTCGCCGAGTAACGGCCATGCATTCACATCATTCTGGAAAGTCATTGTTAACAAGTACTCAGACATCTTTAAGTAAACAAGGGCAGGTTGCATTTTTTCTAAAATTGGCGTGAGGCTTGTTTTTAGTGTTAAATTTCTCAATAACTCTATACTAACTTTTGCGGCGAAATACGCTTCTGTCACTTTCTGCATGATCTAATATGCAGTATTAGAGGCAAAAAAGTTTCTCGCGTGAATCTTAAGTGATCCAATTAATCTTAGATTTTGAACATTGTCCTCTTTGATTTTGTCAATTTTGCACAACTGTTATTTTCCTGTAGACAAGTAATAATCTAAAATAATAAGTTTTTTACAGAAGTGGTTCTTGAGTTACGCCTTTCTAAAGTGTACAAAAATGAGTAATTTTGATCATGTTGACGTATATGTTTTCCTTTATAACACATAAGAAAAAGGCACGCAACAAAAACTTTTGGGCTTTAAAGTGATGATTAAAGCATGGCATTCTTCAAGATGAAATATACTATTTTGCACTCCATAGACTAGAAGTGCCATTTTAATCTTCCGTTTGAAAGACTAAAGTGCCACTTTTAGTCCCGGAAGGATTAAAAGTAAAACAAATGTTAATTTAACGTCAAAGTTGATCATTGTGAACATACCGCAAAACATGCTAACGTTACTATTGTAATGTCAAAGCGTAATCAGCTGTCACAAATTTGCTACAAAATTACAAAAGTAAGGTTAGGTGTGTTTGCGGCATGTTCACAATTAACGGTTCTGGAAGGATTTAAAGTAAACAAACAAATGTTACTATGCCAACTAGTTTATTCAAAATGCTAGTTTAACCAAATTCAAAAGACAAAATGAGTTAATTATTGTAATTAATATGTACAGTGACATAGACATGAGCACAATTAACAAAATTAAATAAGCAATTGCAGTCTTCAGGTTTATGAAATAATGTGGAAGCTGACAGATTACCAACCTTCACTTCTTCGAGTACAATCGATATGTCAGGTTGTTCATAGATTTACGGATAGAGGAATTTGTAAGAGATCAAATATTATTTTATTATTGAATCGTCTGGCAATACTAGACTTAGCATTTTCAATCGGTTTTGTAATTGTAATTACATTTATTTAACAACTATACAATTAAATTGTACATTTTTAACTTTCTTTTTTATATAATATAACTGTGACTCAATGTATTAGGCAAACCGGAGTGCAAAAATAGCGTATATACGACGAAACTAAAGTACCTTTTAATCCCTCAGGTGATTGTTGCCCTCGACTATGTCTCGGGCAGCAAACTGCGCCCTCGGGATTAAAAGAAGCACTTTAGTTCCTGGGTACATAATATACTATTATTTCGGCTCCTGAAGTTTTTTATTTTGAATTTTTCAAAAAAACATGATTAAGAATTTTGAAAAAGATTCAAGATAGAATTGCTTATTGTTTAAATACGTGTGCCAAATTTTAACTTGGGATTTCAACCATTAGTAATAAATTTGTTAAACATTTTAAGAATGTCGCTCATCCTGTATGTATGTAAGGCTTAATGCGCCTACTCTTTTATTAATTGAAGGATGCACTTTAAACTGTTTCCAAACTATTTCTAATTTTCCGGGTTTTCCGGTTTTCCGGGTCCAGCACAAAGATAGAGGAGGTCAAGATGGACAAAAAATGTCCAGTAATCTTTCGAGCTAGGGTCAACGGATTGATGGAAAAACCCCGTTTTTCCGGCATCCCGGGTGAGGTTGATGGTAGCAGGGGAGGGGTAAATTCTAATGAGAGTAAATCGGGTGAGGCATGAGTGAGTGAATAGATAAGTCGGAAAAGGTTAATATTGGAAGGTAAATCGAATGGAGAGTGAGTGGGTGGGTGGATAAGTCAGGATAAGGATAAAGTCGGAGAGTGGGGGTAAGTCGGAATAAGGGGAATCACGTCAAGAGGTTAAGTCAGAGGGCGGTTGATTCATAAAACAAAACTCTAATTTTCCTAAGATTGTAATAGTTATTTATGTATTAAGGGCATAAAGAAGCTTTTATGACCAGAAGCGTTATTTCTAGCCCGATGCGTTAGCCGAGGGTTAGGAAAAGGCTGTAGGGCCATAAAAGCAAGTTATGCCCGAAATACATACACTATTTTATGCACAGATTAAGTTTTGAACTCAAATCTATTATTGTGTAAAAAATCTAATTAAATGAGTACGTAGCCGCTCAAGCCGCTGTGCATATACTTATGTGCTTATACGAAGTACGTTACTATAGTTACTATTCCAAAATATTTAATTTCAGCTTATTGTCATTGGTGATAAGTTTACAAATTATATTAAGAACCAATCAAGTTCTACAAATACAGCTCTGACATTTAATTGACGTTTCTTTATTGCCCGTCGGATCATAAAGAGGCCCTTGGGCCATAAAGAGACGGTTATGTTTATACGAGTCCAGCAATAATAGCCTAATTATAATGCATCTGTGCATAAAGAATATTTATGTTACAATGTTGAACATTATTTTATTAAAATAATTTAGTAATGATCCCCATTGAGACTCTATGTTGAAAGGTATACGTATCTAAAAAGTATGAAACTCTATATGTCAAAGTTTTAACCATATGTTTTTAAAAATACAAAATTTGAAAAATCAAAGAAAGTGAGTTACAATTTATTGGATCATTTGACATGGAATTACCCTCTGGAATTAGACTAATTGCTCGGTAGGCCTGGGTTTGCTGTGAAAATCTTTTCAAATCAAATCAAATATATTAGATTAACTGTAGAATTTTCTTTAGGCTTTTTCCTAAACTTTTGGCTTTTCCTCTGTTCCCGCTGTAAACGGACCGAAAAAACTGGAAAATCTAGAAAACAAATCGTTTGACCAGTTTAGAGTTATTAACACCAGGAGAAAGGAAGAGCACCCTTTGTTTACCACTACTGCTAAGTATTTTTTTACCCGCTATATTAATTGTAAATCTTTCTTTTCTCTTACTTTTTAGTTCTGTGATTCATAAACAAAATCTGCTTTTTCTTGCGATATCATTTTTAATTAAACGGACTATTTCAATTAATGCTACCCTATCTGCAGAAAAAGTATTCGTAAGTACTACTGAATTCTAAGTTTGATTTAAAGGTAAGATCTTATTGGTAATTTATGATCGATTATTGTTTATGATTTATTATTAAAAATAGATAATAAATATAACTTATGATTTCTAGTTGTGTTCGAACTTAACTATAATTTATTGACTAATTTATCTTTTTTTACATTGTTTCCGTGTATACCTTATATAAATAAAAATCTATCTGCTTCTTTTAGAAACTATTGTGTTTTGTTTATATTTCTCTTATGTGGAGCTGGACGGTGGGTGTTAATTTTATAGCAGACGTTGGCCGGCCCTAATTAATAATTATTATTTAGGTTAGTGTTTTGTTTGTGTGTTTTGTTGTACCTATAAATGTAAATATAACGGGATTTCCAGTGAGATTAACTTTCTGTTGGGTTAAGTTTCTGTTATATGATATTCGGCTGCTTTCAATCCTTAATAATGATAAAACAACTAAATTTCGATCTCGCGAGAATTCAAAATCCATTTTACTATATATATCACAGTAGAATAGAGTGAATTGATCATTTATGGGTCAGGAAACGATTCGCTAGTTCAAATTAAAAAAATTTTGGTGTAGGCGATAAAGGCTCAAACGAAAAACTATGGCTTCATAAAATAAACAGAACATCGAATAATAATAAATAATAAGTATATATAAGAATTTGCGACGTACAAAATATCTGCCGTTATTACTAAATAGTACAGGAAAATATGACAGCTCGTCAACTGTACCGAAGCAAATGCGGATGCGACATATCATTTTAACATAACACAGCAGTATTAAATTTTTTTATAATCTTCTTTTACCTAACTTTTATAAAAGCGCAAGAAGAATTAAGTAAGTTTGATTGTATCGTTATTGTAATTACTTGGTATTAAAAAAAATCTATACTTATATTCTTTATTAAATGAAAATAATTTACAGTGCGGGTATAAAGTCTGGAACTATCGAAATAAATCTTTTAGGGCCGGTATTATAAAACTTTTTATTTCTTAGATAAAATTTACTTTGAGAATAAATTAATTTATTCCCAAAGTAAATGTTACCTAGGAAATAATAGTTATTGATGTGTTAAGGGCATAATGAAGCTTTTATGGCCAGAAGCGTTATTTCTAGACCGAGGCGTCAGCCGAGGGCTAGGAAAAGGCTGTAGGGCCCTAAAAGCAAGTTATGCCCGCTATACATACACTATTTTATGCACAGATTAAGTTTTTAATGACAAATCTATTATTGTGTAAAAATATAATTAAATGAGTACGTAGGTACATCAAGCAGCTGTGCGTATACTTATGTGATTATACGAAGTTCGTTACTATCGTTACTATTCCAAAATATTTAATTTCAGTTTATTTTCATTGGTGATAAGTTTACGATTTATATTAAGAACCAACCAAGTTCTACAAAAAAACTTCTGACATTTAATTGACTTTTCGTTATTGCCCGTCTGACCATAAACAGGCCCTTGGGCCATAAAAAGACGTTTATGTTTAGATGAGTCTTGCAATAATAGTCTAATTATAATGCATCTGTGCATAAAAAGTTTTGTAAAACTGGCCCTTATTAAATGTTTTAGAAAAAAAAATTCTCGAAGACGTCGATTTTTATCTTAAGAGCATAGGACGCGACCACGCTTCAAACGAATTGATCTTAACGTAATTCTTATTCTATTTCTGAAAAAAGACTTCTGTAATAAAGAACAAATTTCTCTTTGGTTATCCTACCGTGCGTTGCCTAACCCAACAGAGAAGGGCACTCGGCTGCTACCGGCAACCGACGCCCGCACGCCGGCCACGAATAGATACGAACAACATAAATCAGTTGCCCAACTATTTCATTACGAGAAATGGGCGACGTCAGTGTGTGTATCTTATATGGGCGATTGTAATTCCTGAATACACGTCAAATGCACATTTAGAATTCGACAATATACGACAAAGATACTGCATTAGCGTAATAACTGAGGGGAAATGAGATGGGCAATGCAGCTTTTTACTTTAATCTTAAGGCGATAGGACACGCTTATCCCACATTAAATGATCATTACAAGACGCGTACTGCGTCGCGACTACTTCTACTAACGTCCATATACGAAACATTAGAAGGAAATAGGCTGAGTTATTTGTATTTTTATAAAATTGCAAATGTAGCAAAAAGAAAATGTTTATTAGAAAAAAAAACTAAATCAATTGGATAGTTAAAGAGTTATAGAATTGGAGGAAACACGTTAAACTGAACAAATTTGTAATATTTGTGTAAATAAATGGCATTAAAAAAAACTTGGTTACTATATCTATTACAACATTAATTTCTAGATTAAGTAACTACATTTAATTTAACCGCATCAAGTACTTCCCTCTAATCTATAAATATATGGGTAACTATCCTTATGCAAATCTTGTTTAATTAAATAACAATATTAAGATTGAAGTAAAAAGCTGCATTGCCCATCTCCTTCCCCTCAGTTATTAGGCTAATGCACTATCTTTGTCCTAAATTGTCAAATTCTAAATGTGCATTTGACGTGTATTATAAAATTACAATCGCCCATATAAGATGCATATACTGACGTCGCTCATTTCTCGTAATTAAATAATTGGGCAACTGTTTTATGTTTTTCGTATCTATTCGTGGCCAGTGTACGGACGTCGGATGCTATCGGCTGCCGGTAGCAGTCGAGTGCCCTTCTCTGTTCGATTAGATAACGCACGGTAGGATAAACAAAGAGAAATTGATTCTTTATTACAGAAGTTTTTTCAAAAATAGAATAAGAATTACGTTAAGATCAAATCGTTTGAAGCGTGGTCGCGTCCTATGCTCTTAATATTTTTCTTTTAGTCTAAGATCCGTTATTGATGTCGTTGAGCACCGATCGAGTAACCGAATAAAATGTATTTTTTATGAAATAAAATATGTTAACAAAAGTAACGTAGATGAGTTGCCTAAATAAATTTATTAAGGATATTTTTAATTAAAAATTCAATATTTAATTTTTTTAAATACTTTCACCGATCTCGTAACCAAAAGAAATTAACACTAATTGAAAGTGCAAACCCGATAGAAGACGCAAACATAGGGTTGCTTACCTTTTTCTGTTCAAGGCTATACAGTTGCTAAGTTTAAATAAGTGAATTGAAAGTGATACCTTCAACGATCGAGTAACCAAATAAATTATATGTCAAAATAAAGCTTATTTTTGCAAAACGATAGTATAAGGTTGCTTGCAAAAAACGTTCAAGAGTCAGGGTTGCAAAGGTTTAAAAATTTTAAATCAAAGCGTGCGAGAGAGAGATAGACCCATTCTATTCAGTGCGATAGAGGGGGACGCAGAATGACAGCTGCTCACACTACGTCCGTCGTTTGAAATTGTGCGAGAGAGCAACTGACAATATACTCCAAAATATTTCTGAGACGGTTTTTTTTTTGAAGAAAATCGACTTGTCTCCCGAAGTAATAATTCAGTATTGTTTAACAAAATGTAAATATTTATTTTAAACATTTAAAGCATGTTAGTGATATATACTTATCTTAAAATTTTTATCTCTTTTAAGAAGGAACTAAATATAAATAAAATAAATGTGTCATCATTGTTTCAAAACTTTGACGCATACAATTTTTTTGCAAATGTCCGATATTTTTTTTAAATTAATTAATATTAAATTGAAAAATTTGTAATGAAAGAAATTTTTTTTAATAAATTAAAACGTCTCGGTAATATTTTGGAGTATATTGTCAGTTGCTCCAACACAACGCTTGCCGTTAATAAGCGCTCAACCGCACAGAGCAAGCGCACTCTCTGTCATACGTCACAAGAGGCAGGCCCAGTTGCTATGCCCCGTCCTTTTCTATCGCATTGGACAGTACGGATAGACCCTCTCTCTCGCACAAGTTCAAACGACGGACGTAGTGTGGGCAGCTGTCATTCTGCGTCCCCCTCTATCGCACTGAATAGAATGGGTCTATTTCTCTCTCGCACGCTTCGATTTAAAAATTTTAAACCCTTGCAACCCTGACTCTTGAACGGTTTTTTGCAAGCAACCTTATACTATCGTTTTGCAAAAAATAAGCTTTACTTTGACATAATTTATTTGGTTACTCGATCGGTGAAGGTATCACTTTCAATTCACTTATTTAAACTTGGCAACTGTATAGCCTTGAACAGAAAAAGGTAAGTAACCCTATGTTTGCGTCTTCTATAGGGTTTGCACTTTCAATCAGTGTTAATTTTTTTGGTTACGAGATCAGTGAAAGTATTTAAAAAAAATAAATATTAAATTTTTAATTAAAAATATCCTTGAACAAATTTATTTAGGCAACTCATCTCCGTTACTTTTGTTAACATATTTTATCTACGACCACTACAATAAACTATGAATTACGTACAACGGATAATCTAAGTAAGCGTGGCCTTACAAACTGTCGTGCGTAAAGTGTCGAAATTGTACAGTTGTGCCTTTTGCTCATGTAAGCATTACATCTAATTGGCTATGCACGTCAGATTGACAGTTCTCGAAATTGCTACTTTCTATATTTCTAATAAAGGTAATATTCGGTAAAACGTATAATTTCTCGGCTAATTTCTTTGAATTTCAGCGAAACAATGTCTAGCGATGGTGAGGAAGAGATGTGCACGCCACCTAAAATTAGCGAAAAGCCAAAATTGCAACAGACGATCTCCTACCAGTAAAGTCGCGTGAGAGGTACGAGATAGTGTACCAAAGATTCATGGACTGGAAAGTCAGAAATAAAATACAATCATTGTCCGAAAACGTTATGTTGGCGTACTTTGGCGATTTATCAAAGGAAATGAAACCGTCGTCACTTTGGGCCATATATTCAATGTTGAAGGCTACAATTAATATTCGAAATAATACGAATATAGCAAACTATCCCAAACTTTTGGCTTTACTAAAGAGAAAGTCTGATGGTTTTAGGTCTAAAAAATCAAAAACTCTCACTGCTGATGAAATTAACCAGTTTCTGAAAAACGCACCCGACAGCAAGCATTTGTTATCAAAGGTATACTTTAACACATGTTTTAAAAAATACACATAAGTACATCAATTTTATTTTAATGTAGGTGATTCTAATATTTGGTATTAGTGGTGCCTGCAGGAAACAGGAGCTGAGAAACATAACAACCGGACACGTAGAAGATACTGGGAAATCACTTATAATTAAAATCCCAGATTCCAAGACGAAAACTCAACGTTCCTTTATTGTGCCTGAAGCGTGGTACCCAACGTGCAAGAAGTACATAAATCTACGTCCGTCAGGAGCGGACGAAAAATGTTTGCCATTTTTTCTGAATTACCAACACGAAAAATGTACCAAACAATCCGTTGGTATAAACAAATTTGGTAGCGTGCCAACCAAAATCGCGGAGTTTCTGGGTTTGCCGAATCCGAAAGACTACACTGGCCATTGCTTTAGGCGCTCGTCGGCCACGATTCTTGTGGATGCTGGTGGCGACTTACTGGCATTAAAAAGACATGGTGGCTGGCGCTCGTCAGCAGTAGCTGAAGGCTATGTTGATAATTCTACCAAAAACAAAACTGAAAATGCGCTAAAGATTTCAAGTGCCATCTGTGATGGTGGAGCAACATCAAATGATACCATTGTTAGAGATCTTAATATGGCTTCATCTTCTGGTACCAATGTGTTTCATCACAACACATTGGCAGAATCTTCTACAACTTCTATTTTTAACAATAGTATGAGTATGGCCCCATCTAATGCAGCACCAGTTTTTCATAATTGTACTGTAACTATCAATAATTATTATCACAAAATGTAAATCACATTTAGCATTATTAAAAGGTTTAAAACAAAATACATAAATAAAAAAATTGTCTGTGGTCGTAGATAAAGTATAGTACAAAACTCGAGTTGTAAAGCAATTACGTACTCGTGGAATTGCATTACTCGCTCCCTTCGGTCGCTCGTATGCAACTTTTCCACTCGTACGTAATATGCTACTTACAACTCTTGTTATGTAATATACTATTATTTCATAAAAAATACATTTTATTCGGTTACTCGATCGGTGCTCAACGACATCAATAACGGATCCTGTACTATTTTGTTTTCGAGTTATGGCAATAGCGAATTTTTTTAAAATGGAAACCCTAATTTGTTATGCTGGATTTGGAGAGATAATGCAATTCTAAGACCAAATATGCTAAAAAGTATGATACTATATTAAGAAATTGTCGAGATAATTGCTTTTAACGTTTTTAAACAAAGATCAAATAAGAATCAAGAATCAAGTTTTAATTAAAAAATTAAAAATTCTGTGAAGAACTGTCATAGTTTTAACACTAAGTCACTTGTTGCATGACTAGTTGATTTTTTATTTTAAAAAACTAAACTCTTGATTGTTATTCAATCAAAGTTCAAATCAAGAGTTCAAATTTTTTGATAAAAAAATCAAGTAGCCATGTAACATTCACTTTTCTTGGCAATTCAAAAATTTTTTTTCTACGGTCACATCTAAAACTGACCATTAAAATCTCATTGTCAATGCGTAAAGTTAGCGATTCACACATTTTTTCCCTAGCAGCCATTATAACATCGCAACCACGTAAACAATGTCGAAATGAAATGATCACGTGGCTTTATTTTACTTTTTGCACTCCGTAGACTAAAAGTGCCATTTTAATCTTCCGTTTGAAAGGCTAAAGTGTCACTTTTAGTCCCGGAGGGATTAGAATTACTTTTAATCCCGGAGGGATTAAAAGTAAAACAAATGTTAATTTAACGTCGAAGTTGGCCGCGAAACAGTCATTGTCAACATACCACAAAACATGCTAACCTTACTTTTGTAATGTCAAAGCGTTATCATATGTCACACATTTACACAAAATTACAATAGTAAGGTTAGGTGTGTTTGCGGCATGTTCACAATTAACGTTTCTGGAGGGATTAAAAGTAAACAAACAAATTAATGTTACTATGCCAACTAGTTTATTCAAAATACTAGTTTAACCAAATTCAAAATACAATATGAGTTAATTATTGTGATTTATATGTACAATGACATAGACATAAGCACACACTGTAAAAAATGAGGTAAAATTACCTTGGGAAAGAGGTAACTTTTCGCTATTATTTGCGGTATTTTTACCCTAAAATTAATTTTACCTATACATTTAGTAGTTTTACTATTTGTGGTAAAATGCCCTGTAATTATGTAAAATTATCCAAATATAAGTAATTCTACTACATTGAACTGGTTAAAATGACTATCCATAATATAAATTTACATAACTCA
Organism: Agrypnus murinus; assembly: GCA_929113105.1. Classification (NCBI taxonomy): domain Eukaryota; kingdom Metazoa; phylum Arthropoda; class Insecta; order Coleoptera; family Elateridae; genus Agrypnus; species Agrypnus murinus. The sequence goes on along the minus strand of OV816029.1, from coordinate 137,154,848 downwards.
GACAATTTTTTCCTTACAAATGTATAATTGCTCAATAACTTAATTCATTTTTAGTGTAATATTAAAGATAAGATGAACTTGAACAAGAATAGTGTAATTTTACCCTTAATATGTTTTTAACCGTTGAGATGCTATTTCGCTGATCGCACTTGTTTGTGACCTTCGTTTCGTGAAAGAATTCAGGAATCCATTATGAACAGTCCAAATAGGCTTTTAGGGGAATGGTCGGAATGGTGTGTACCATTCTTTTATGATTTCGGCGAGGCGTACTCTATCGATACCGAACGAAGTGTTCATTGCTCATTAATATTTTGTTTTTCGTTGTAGTGTAGTGCGGATTTATTAAAGGCAAATATTTACACGTATGACCGAAGATGGGAAGAATTTTATTTTATAGTAGAAGTTAAAAAATAATAATCGGTAAGTACCTATATGTTAAAATTACAAATTTAAACCAATAAAATAAAAATATTTAATTTAATGTTTTTCTAGGATGAATCAAAAATTGAAGAATTCGAAATAAACTAGCATAACTGTAATTGAGAAAGGTACTCGTGTATAATTGTTTATATAATTTATAATTTTTTAATTTTCTAGGTGGAATCGAAACTTTATCTGAATGTCTTTGAGAGACCAAATATTTCCGAAAGCCCCTGAAAAGAAGTTCTGTTAATGTCTTATATTTTATATAAGTACATACGTTCAATAAAAATTACTTTGATTTTATTTTGTTTCATACAATTCCCAGAGGAACGATTGAATTTGCAAGTACTTTCGCAAGTCATCGTTACATTCAAAAAGTATTTTCACATTTGTATTTTAACCCTGAAAAGTACTATTGCCATGAAATATTAACTTTGTCATGTAACTTTACACAGGTGTTTTAATGTTAAAATGTAAAATTACATTGAGATTGTAATTTTAATCTGTAAATTTACTTAAAAAGGAAACATTACAATGCAAACTTAACCTAATGTTGAAATTTTTCACTTCCTATGAAAATTACACTTTGAAGTAAATTTACCCCAAAAAATGGAGGTAACATAGTTGCCTCCATTTTTTAGGGTATAATTCACATGTAATTTTTTAGAGTGCAGTTCAGTAAAAATAGGCGTTTTTTACCGAGTTGGTGAACAAATTCGTACATAAATGTTAATATATGAAAAAGGTACATTTTGGCAATAGAAAACAAGAACTGACGAGGTTATAAAAATAAACCAATCTTTTACCCCCTTTTTCCGGGGTCTAAAGGACAATTTTGGGGGTTTTTGCTCATTATCTAGAAAAGTAAGCCCTAAATCGGAATATACAAATGGTTCGAATTTGTAGAACACAAAAGATACATGCGATGGTTTTTACTTCGTCCAAATGGATTAAAAATTGACACATTGAATTTTAAATTTGCAAAAAAATCGCGAGTTTTCACTTTTCAGTTTTTGCTAAATAATAATTAGCAAACGGTTGATATTAAAATTAAAAGTGACAACTTCATCTGGATCAAGACTTTTTAGTCACGATAATGAAGGGCCTTAAATCACTTAAGAGTGAAAAAAATCAATAGCATAAATACTACTAACAGTTAAACCTTTTAACAGAAAAATAAATTATTTCAACCTTTTTAAATTTCCACGAATTCATTTTAATATTCGAGGGCAATGAATGAAGGTTTGTAAATCAAAATGTAGTTGTAAATTCTTTTAGTAGAATACTAGGTATTACTATAAAATAGTTAAACCGCAAACAGAAAAATAAACTGTTCCGAGAATTATTCCACCCTTCTTAAATTTCCACGAATTCATTTTAATATTCGAGGGCAATGAATGAAGGTTTGTAAATCAAAATGTAGTTGTAAATTCTTTTAGTAGAATACTAGGTATTACTATAAAATAGTTAAACCGCAAACAGAAAAATAAACTGGTCCGAGAATTATTCCACCCTTCTTAAATTTCCATGAATTTATTTTAATATTCGAGAACAATGAATGAGGGTTTGTAAATCAAAATGTAGGTATAAATTCTTTCGGTAGAATACTAGGTATTACTATAAAATAGTTAAACCGCAAACAGAAATATAAATTGATCAGTGGCGTAGCCACGGGTGGGATATATCCCCCCCCCCCAAGGGTCAAAAACTTAAAAAAAGTAGATGAAAAGTAATTGACATATTTGACGAACTGACCAAAAAATCATGTCGCCTAGATTTTGTTTTGTAATGTTATTTGTTGAATAAAAACTAGTATTCTAAAAATATTGTTTATTATTCAGTATTCTTTAATATTTGCACTCTTGTTTCATACAATCTATAAAAAATCTGAATTAACAGTTACTATAGGTATTCGTTGAGAGCCAAGCCCGCGCATTTTCTTTTATTATTGTATATCCCTCTCTAAGGGCCAGCTCTGGCTACGCCACTGAAATTGATCCAAGAATTATTTGACCCTTTTTAAATTTCCACGAATTCAATAAACATTCGACAACAAGGAATGAAAGTTTGTAAATACAAATGTAGGCTTTTCGGTTAAAGCTCGTACCAGGGTCAAACTATATCTAGTAGTACAAAAAGAAATTCATTAGAACCTCATATATTCAGAATCACTATTATTTTATTTTTATTATCAATGGTTTCAAAATGCAGACATTTTTTATCGTGGCGCACGTCCTTTTCGCACTTTGTAAGCGTTGGCGGTAACTTTTTTTATCTCAGCTTTGGTCAGTCCTAGGACACTGAGTCAGAAACTGTGGTGTTAACTACATTGTAGGCTACAATTATATGCCTGTATACTCTAAAAATGATTCCTTCGTAATAAATTTTAAGGTTCAAAGTTTTGTACGGCAATCGCTGAAAAAGCTACTTTTAGATATTGTAATGAAAGAAAACCCATATATGCCATCATCGAACATTCTAGATTCTGGCGGCAAGATATATGATTAATCAACACCTGCAATTAACAAAACTAAATAGTCAATCTTCAGGTTTATGAAATAATGTGGAAGCTGTTAGATTATCAACCTTCACTTCTTCGAGTACAATCGGGATGTCAGGTTGTTCGTAGATGTACGGATAGAGGAATTTGTACCAGATCAAATTTTATTTTAATATTGAATCGTCTGGCAATACTATACTTAGCATTTCCAATCGGTTTTGTAATTGTAATTGCATTTATTTAACAACTATACAATTAGATTGTACATTTTTAACTCTTTTTTATATAATATAACTTTAACTCAATGTATTAGGCAAAACGGAGTGCAAAAAATAGCGTATATACCACGGAACTAAAGTGCCTTTTAATCCCTCAGGTGATTGTTGCCCGAGACGTAGTCGAGGGCAACAAACTGCACCTTCGGGATTAAAAGAGGCACTTTAGTCCCTTGGTATATAATATACTATTACGCACCGCATGGCTACCTGATTATTAATGTAATTCCTCATTTGTCAGGAACTGTCAAAAATCATTATTAGTAATTGTATCGCGGCGCGTCCATCATCCGCAACATTTTTTATCAAGTTTTGTGACTTGAAGATGGAATAATTTGAATCTGAAGATAACTGCACGCCGCCGGAAATATCTGATGCGGCCCAGGCAGCAACCAATGAGTTGTTGCCGGCCAAATCGCGCGGCCTTTATGAACGGCGGTACAACGAGTTCATTAAATGGTGTGAATCCAATAAAATCACGAAATATTCAGAAAACGTAGTGTTGGCTTATCTATCCGAGTTATCAAAAGCGATGAAGCCACCTACATTGTGGTCCATATTTTCCATGATAAAAGCAACACTCCTGACAAAACACAATGTGAATGCTGGCAATTACAAAAAAGTGATTGCTTTTTTAAAGCAAAAGCATGTTGGTTACAAACCTAAGAAATCCAAGGTGTTATCTAAAACGGAAGTACTGAAATTTATGGAAGAGACCCCCGATGACACCTATTTAATGATAAAAGTAAGCAATCAAATTCCTTCATTTGTTAAATTAATTTCTGTCCTTCGTAGGTTGCATTAATAATGGGAATATCTGGAGCTTGCCGCCGGCAAGAGTTGTATCAACTAGAGGCTAAAAATATAAAAACCATGGAAAATATGATTATAGTAACAATTCCGGATACTAACACTTATCAGTCGCGAACATTCACAATAATTAATGACGAGAATGTTGCGGTTGATTATGTGGGACTGTTCAGCAAATATGCCAATTTACGTGCCAATAAATCTGCGGGTTCTCGTCGATTTTTTTCTTAAATTTGCCAACGGCCGTTGCATCAACCAGGTGGTTGGCATAAATACATTTGGTAGACTGCCATCAATTATTGCTCATTACCTGAATCTGGAAGATTCCAACCTTTATACAGGCCACTGCTTCCGTAGGACCTCGGCCATTATATTGGCAAATTCTGGGGCCAATATTACTAGAATTAAAAGACACGGGGGTTGGCGATCAGCTTGTGTTGGGGAGGGGTACATTGAGGAAGGCCTTACAAATAAAATTGAAGCAGCACAAAAAATTTTGGGGTCCAGTTCAAGTAGTGTTATTCCCGGGACCTCATCCAGCATCCATCATTTCAATGAAGTTAATACACATTCAGTGCCTGCAGAAAACCAAAGCATTCAAAGTTCTATGAGCACTGCGATTACAAACAACGTTGATCCTAACTTAAAAACACCGAGTGCTTCTGGGGTCAATATCCAGCAGTGTTCTAATTTTACTATTAACGTAACCATTAATAACAAATGTTAAAACCAATTTCTCGTTGAAAATAATTTTATTATTATGTATATTAGTTTAACAATAGATATTTATTTGCCTAAAATGTCTCGTGTTCCACTAAAATTCACTTAAATTCAATTTGTTCAAGTAGGTAGTTACAACCTACAATACTACGCATACACACAAATGTATTTCTGGTTGCCCATAATAAAGAAGTTTCAATTATGTAACAATTTTATCAAATATCTAGGACCGTAGAAATTTTTTTTTATGTATTTCGTGTGTAAAGAACCATTTTGGTATTCGGTTGCTGTTTCGTGCCTCGCTAACGCTCGGCACGAAACTCGCGTCCTCGTACCAAAATGGCTCTTTTTACACACTAAATACATAAATTACTATTTTTTATTAAAACTTGGAACTCTTGATTGCTTTTTAATTTTTTGTTTTAAAACTTTAAAAGCAAGTATCTTTGAAATTTCTTTATACAGTATCATACTTTTTTTTAGCATATTTGGTCTTAGAATTGCATTATCTTTCCAAATCCATCATAAAAAATTAGGGTTTCCATTTAAAAAATGTAACTCGAAAAGAAGAGCTCTACAAATAACAATTACACTAAAATATGTCCTATTTAGGATAAAAATAGACGTATTCGAGGATTTTTTTCGAAAATTTTTAATAAAAGATTTATTTCGATAGTTCCAAACTTAGCTCAAGTGTTAGCTCATTTTTGTTCTGCTTTACACTTTCTTGCCAGTTCTGAAAAATCCATTTGAAGGTTTTCTTTCGCTTTAAGAAACACTGTATAAAAAGTCCATTGCAAAATCGTATTCGCAAAAAAATTATTGAAGGTCGAAGGTCGCGAAAATAAGTTTTTCTGAAATATCTCGTATTGGTATTGGTTTTACGTGAATTTTCGTTATAAAATTCTATGGTTTATAAAATTTGTTTGTTATCAAGATCTGCACAAAAAAAGGTTCTATACAAAATTTACGTGGGACCATTTGGGACCAATAGTTTTCGAGATATGAGACTGAAAAAATTATTAGAATATTTTATTGATTATTTTTATTTATGGCTGCTTTTCTTCTACTTCTTCGCCCCCATATTCTTCTTTTCATCATGTTCATTACTGTTATCATCTACAATCATTCCTAGGGTCTATTTCGTCGTCGTTTATTTCAGATTTCACTGCCGCATCATCGGACGTAGTATTTAAACATGTCTGGCCACGACAAAAGCCACTTATTATCGAACATGGTAATCCTAATTTTCTGCATCCACAATTTGACACGAAACCTTTTGTGCAATTGCAAAAAATAGAATTAAGGAGTTCCTCTGGTGCAGGAGGAAGTAGAATAGGTAGGGGTTCTAATAAATTTTTATTAAAAGTCCAACCCCATTGTTAAAGATCTAAGTCTCTTCCCAGAAACGTTTAGACCTGATAATACGCTCTAAAAAAATGTTGTGCTGCTGCTGCGGTGGGTGGAAGTGACGATAATAAATGCGTCATATTGTATAGTGGGGTATGCGCCTTGTTCGCCTCATATCTCGAAAACTATTGGTACCACGTAAATTTTGTATTGAGCCTTTTTTTCTGCAGATCTTGATAATAAACAAATCTTATAATAACCAAAATTCGCGTAAACCCAATACTTCCACTTGAGTACTTTAATACTTTGACCTTGAATAATTTTTTTCGCGAACACGATTTTGCAATCTTTTTACACAGTGTTTCTTATAGCGATACAAAGAAAATCCTGAACGATAATCTTCACTTTTTGGATTTTTTCAAACGATTGGTCTTTTTTGTATAAAGTGACTGGACTATAAAATAGAATGCAAGCTAATCCCTCTAGCTAACAATTAAAAACTTTGGTGTTAGGAATTCGTAAGAAAAAAAGTTCGGCGGGCACGGCCTATTTAATATTTGTGAGACATTTAATTAATAATACTCAAACGTGCTCTTACAATTTTTTATATATTCTTAGGGTTTTAGCAATCTGAATTTTTGCAATGCCCATTTTCGGGAACACCTAACGGTTCTGGTTCTGTGCTGACCTTTTGTGAAGGCTAAAATAGGTGTGAAAAGAAAACATCAGCTTTAATGCAGATTATCTGAATCTAGGCTTATGCCAATTTTGGAGATGTGTACTTTTTGCTGAGACACCTAGTTCCTTGCTTAACAAGGTTGCCTAGTTTGTTTGCCTTATGCCGTAATGCTGGTTTATTCTTTTGGGAGTAAAGTACGACAATTAAGGTTCCCTAATTTATCTAATTCTTAAATTGCAATGTTGTTTTTCTGTGAAAAATGGAGAATGACATCGAAATATCTTTTCTAGTACAAGTTTGGCACAGAAATGCTAATATTTAAAAATAAATAGTTGCAATACTTCTTTAAGGTTCCGGATTATTTCGGTCGTCGTGTTTCGGTTTTGGATCATGGATTGTCCGATGAAGCTATTTTACATAATTGGTACAATCTAACCGCATTTTTAGGCATGTTTGTGACTTTTCGCATTAAAGGAATCCTGTATTTAACATTATCTTTACTCTGTATCATTCATATTCCTCAGAACAATCAGCAGAATTGAGTGGACAGGCACTAAAAATGGTTTAGTAAGTTTAGTCGATAGTTTAATAGGTACTACGGTACTAAATAGTTTTAATAAAATAGATCCATAGGACATACTGTCATGATTTGAGATGGGGGCCGCACAAAATTAAATTTGAGTTATTTCAATTATAGTTAACCAGAAATAAACACACTTACACTTACACCATGCACAAACAATACTATTTTATAGTCAGTCATCCTTATTAAAAGGTCAACTCTTACTTATATTACGAAACTTTGGGGGCACTTTAAATATATACCATTTGGTCAATCCGTTCCGGGAGGTTGCTAGTTTGTGCTTTAACTTTGGCCCACTCGTTAAACCTTACTTGTCTTACCAGCAATTATTTGGCTATTTTCTTGTAGAAACTTACCTAAAACAAAAACAAAGCATTAGTTTCTATAGTAAACTAGAATTCAATTTTCTAGATAGAGCTTTAAAGATCATCGTCAATCAATTTGAGGTTTAGCGCCGGTGTCCACATGCGGGAATTCCCGTTGCGAGCTCGCTGCGAGCCCGCAAATGCGGTCTACGATACTATAAGTTAAATGGTGCAGTTCACACATAGTGCGTCATCCTTGCGAGCTCGCAGCGAGCATCTTGCGGGCGTTTCTTGACGCAGATCCCTACAGCCCCACAAGGTTGACGCAGCAGCAAGTACGGGCTCAAGATACCTTGTTGTATATTGTGCGATTCACACATGCGGGCGTTTGACGCAAGAATGGTAATATAATTAACAATGGTGAGTTCTATAATTTTGAAGAATTACTGGATATTCAGCTGTTTATTGGTCTTATTTGTCAAAATTTAATGAAAAGGATGACAAGTATTGTTAAGTGAAGGGAAATAGGAAGCATTAAGCATGTAGTTAAAATTTAAGTCATATGTTTTTAACCTTTTTATTTAGAAATTCAGTTTTGGTTCACTTTTATCTTCTTAATATAAATAACTAGGGTTTTTAAACATATTTCTGATAAAAGTCTATTGTGGGTGTTATTAAATTTAGAAATACCTACCTGCTTATGGGAGCTATAGGGACAGCTTGTGAATTTCGGTTTATTGGATTTATAAATTATTTGAAAAGTTTTTTTTGAAATCTAACGTAGCACAAGCGATTGTACATCAACCAATCTTATAATAAAATAGAGAACGTGCTTTCAAATTAGTTTTTAAATCTAGTATCTAAGTCAATTTTAGCTATCTTGGACAATAGGACTTTATTCTTATTTAAAAAGAAAATTTGAATCAAAAGTAGAGTCCTATTGTCCAAGATAGTACCTACAAAAATTAATTTGAAAGGGCGTTCGCTATTAATATTTGTTGATATACAATCACTTGTGCAACGTTAGATTTAAAAAAAAACTTTTCAAATGATTTATAAATCGAATAAAGCGACATTCACGACCATTCCCTAAGATCTTTGCTACATACTAATTATTACTACATATATTGCAGTTGTATTGTTTTAATTATGCTTTTGGTATGAAGAATTATGGGACGAACCTTAGTTAAGTTTTATTTTGTGTGTTTGTATACTTTCTTAATAAACATTGTCTTAAATTATAAACGTGTTATTTAATTTTACAAAACCTTCGACAATTATCTTTAACCACAAAATAAACATTTTGTAGATAATATAAGCAAATACAACTAGTTTTCTGCAATATACATCTATTTCTGATGGCAGTAGATTGTTTACTGTGCGTCATTTCACCGTGTAGTGTGAACTGATTTTTGCGGGCCCGCAGCGAGCTCGTTGCGAGCTCGCAACGGGAGTTTCCCGCATGTGGACACCGGCGCTTAGTAATAGTAAGTTCTAGTAATAGTAAGTAGAAAAATACTGTTTTACACAATACAGTTACTCAAACCAATATTATTAGAGTGCCACGTCCAATATTTCTTTCGTAGATAATATCAGATTTTGGCACAAAACTTTTATATATATATATTTTTTCAATCCTCATCAAGATCAACCTCAACTCTGCAACAATAGAATCATTTTTTTCATATATAATACACATGATTTTACAATCATAATGCGATATTCGAAATACTAGGAATCTATCTCCAGAGATAGATCGCTACGATATTAAAGGAAAATGTTATAAAGGCTTGAAACAGTTTTTAGATAAAGAAACTCTCGCAAGAAAGTTGTGGCTTTGTCGGTATTTAATAGTTAAACGAAACTACAAATGTGAGTGCGAGGCCCATTTTAACCACTATACGCGTTTGCTACAATTAACGAAGCAGCAGCCAAGCATTGGATTTTTTGCCTCCAATGCTGCAGCCTGATTTTGTACAATTTACCATTTACAATTCAAAACGCTATGGTTTTAAAGTTAGAATTAAAAAATATACTTTATTCTTTTATCTGTAATTTTAACGTTAAATATATTGATTTGATTGAATTTTAATCCATTATTTTGGTTAACAATTCAGGGGTTTCTGGGAAAAACATTTTTTTAAAATATAAAAGTGTAGTTTGTATGAGAATTGTAGCCTGAATTATGTGTTTTTTATGGAAATATAGATATGTGATCCACTTTTAGAAGAGGCCGATGTTCTTCTGGTGTTCTTCCAAAAGACTAATGCGCTCCTTATGGGAAACACGCTTAGAAAAGTCCAGCTCAGTGTCTCCAAGGCAATTTCAAAAAAAGGCGACAAGTGTTGTTTTTCTCAAAAACCCCTCATTGTTTTAAATATAATACATTATTTAGAGGATTACTGACAATTAATATAATTATTTTTGTTGGTACCTGTTCTTAAGCGAATTGTCAAAAAAACCTTTCAACAATCTGCGAAGCTTTATCTTATCAAATAATAATCAAATTAACCTGATTTTCACTTTGGAATGGAAATACAAATGACCACAGAAGCCAAATTTAGAAAGCCATTGATGGCTTGTGTAGCAATAGACAGAAACTTGTTTTCAGTAATCTTTCAAAAGTTTATTATTACGTATTTGCTAAGGAAAAATATGGTAAGTGACAGTCTTTAAATTGTTTCATTCTTTATAGAAAAAGTAATTTTAGATACCTAATTTACAACAATTAAAGAATTAAAGTTTACAAGAAGGGAAAATTAATCTAATTCTGTAAAATTCAAAGTTAATGTATTTGACTACAAGAAGAATTTTAAATGTTAAGGCGCGTATACATCTGAGCACGCACGTGAACGAAGCAAGGCGAGGTAAAACGAATTCCTCATATGTTAAATTTTTAGTCGTGAGCGAAGCCCGTCGAGGCAACAAACGAGGCAGTGTTCCAGTTGCATTCGGCACGTTCGGACTAAAAAATATTATTTTATTATATTATATCAACTATTTTAGTTATGCCGGACGACGGCAGTTTGATAGTGGCCAGTGCTATTTGTGGTCTTTTCTCCATAAAATGGGACGATTTTCATATTCTTTAATAAAGTTTAATTCGTTATTCCAACTCACTTATTCAAAAACTAGTAATAAACAATCAAAACAGGAGGTTCTTATTTAATTATTGTATTAAAATAAAATCAAACTTGCAGTGCGACACGCGAAAAACACATGCAGCGAGCCAAAACACACAATTGCCGTTTACATCGAACCAAATTCTCTTTGAAATACCGACTCTTGACGGATTCGTACGAATTGCCCCGATTCGAATACGAGGCAGTTTGCCGCATCACAGCTACACGTCCACATTTGTATGCTCATACCTTGCTTCGTACGCGTTCGTGCTCAGATGTGTACGCGCCTTAATAATTTGCAGTTTTAAATAATTTAGCTTAATCCTGGTAATACACATAATGGCGATTTGATTAAATTTGATTAAACATAATTTCATTTGTTAATATAATCTTCTTTGGGGAAACTAGAATTTATTATAGTTCGCTTATTCCATCAACATCATTTTAATAAACCGTTTTGAAGTCTCCCACGTACATACCTATGTTTAATATTTTTTTTATACTTGCGTATGACCTAATGAACTCGATTAGGACACGCATTTGCGTGTCCTAATGAGATTTATTAGAGTACTGGAAACAGTAAAATTTTGTTTTTTAAAGTTGGTAGCACCTAACAGCTGTTCTTAAATGTCAAACTTATTATATTTAAAAGTTCGGTTATGTTGTTATGTGATAAAATGCCAAACTTTTAAAATATAAAATAAACATACACAAAATAAATTAATTAAATTAAAAATTATTTAATAAATTCACAAATTATTCTTTATACATCTTTTGTATTAAACGTACAGTTATTATACACTTTGATTGTAACAGCAGAAGTGTCCTGGACATTAATCTTAAATGAAGGTAAATTTTGCCCCTCAACAATGTTCTTGTTTTAAATCATTGTAGATGTCTTCATTTCTCCATCTGTCGAGTTTTGTTATTCCTAATATTTTCTTCATGTATTATTTCATTTCTATTGCCCTTAATCTGTGTTCATGTTTTTGCTGCGTTGGCAGTGTTTCGACGCTATATAGTAGAACTGATCTGACTATTTTGTTTATATCTCCTTTGTTCTGGTAGATAAATATTTATTTCCAAGAATTGTGTTATTTATATTATAATAAATGTTTGTTGCTTTCTTTATTTTTTTCGCTATTTCCGAATATATTTTTCCATCCCTTGTTAACATAATTTCTAAATATTCCATTGTTGTTACTTCTTGTATTTCTTCATCTTTACATTTCATCTTCTCTTTTGAGATAGTGATTCTCAACCTGTGGCCTGCGCTCCCTTAGGTGGTGCAAAATAACAAAGAGCCCGGGGCGCGAAGACATGAAGAAATTAGACAAAACTAATTATTGAAACCAAAATAAGAAAAAATACATTATGTTAATACTAAAATAAAACGTTGCCCTTAAAAAATAGGTACATTATACGTAAAATACAAATAAGTAACACAAGAGGTAACTTGAAATACGTTGGAGCGACAGTGTTGCCAAATATTGCATAATTTCCCTATTCGTACGGAACTTTAGCCTTGTTGGCGCGTATTAGCAGCAAAATAAAAATAGATATAAGGAAAAAATATAAGGACTCCAAAAAATCATTAGAAGGGGGCGAATATTAAAACTGATATAAAAAGTTGAGTCCCAAATATTAAAAGATTGAAAACCACTGTTGTTCTAACACATTCTTCACCACCATAACTTTTGTTTTGTTATGTAGTATGTTAAAAGTTTCTTTTGAAAAAAGATGAACTGTTGAAGTGTCATAAACTAAAAATTCTGAAATAAGTAATAAACAAATGTGCTTTAGATCGTTAACTGTTTCAACTGTTTAACGTTAAATGTTTCAAATAATCTGAGTGGGCATTTTGTGTAAAATTATGAACCTTGAATTCTTTAAGGCAAATTATGAAGCTGCTGGCGAGATTTTCAGCTGTTGCTGTCACTAAAATCATCTTAGCACTATCTGTTGTAATCCATTTTTTGTAAGTAATTTTTTAATGAGATTTCCCTCCTACGTAAGAAAAATTTCAACACTTCTAGTAGGGTTACATCTCCAGGACACTGCTTGCAGGTTAAGGTAACAATTCAGTGGCGTAACTAGGCATTGGCCCCCGCAGATCCTGCGACGCGGCAGGGCGTAACCATCCGAATTCCGTGGGGAATAGAAATTTTAAAACAAGCATTAGAGGTAAAAAAAAGTAAATTATATGAAAAAAGTAAAAGGATCTATGGAATTATGGACATATGTATATTGCTCAAAACAATTACAGGATATTGTAGTATAATAATATTAGGTGTTTGAATAAGATTAATTAAATTATTAAGTAATGATTATTCATCTGCTTTGACGATGACGCTAACAATAACTAAAACACTTTCGTCGTACGTGCTTCATGCTGTGCTTATAAGCTGTAATGTAGCTTATTTAGAAACTTCAAAATAAATCTACTGACTTATTGGATTAGTGACAACAGATTGATAATCTTCGGAGATATAAATGGCTTTTCTCCAATTTAGGTCCGTCACCCGCAGGTGCTATATACCATTCGATGCGTCTCAGCGAGCTGAACAATACTGAAATTTAGGGAGGAGCAGTAGTTTTCGAAATAATCGCCAAAATCTTTTTTAACCTTTTTGAACCTAACCTAATCTAATCTAATCTACTCTAATCTAATCTACTCTAACCTAACCTAATCTAACCTAACCTAACTACTAAAGCTTATAAAATTATACCTAATTAATAGAGAACTAGCAGTATTTTTTCAGGGAGCATATTCAGCATCTTTTTATCCCACATCGGGGGTACCACAGGGCTCAAATTTGGGACCTCTGTTGTTTCTTATATTTATTAACGATTTACCTCAAGTTATTTACTACTCTAAGTGCCTCTTATATGCAGATGATTTAAAACTCTTTAAGACTATCTCCAATGAAAATACTCTCCTGTTACAACATGACATTGACAGTATCTATCTGTGGAGTTACGAAAACAGATTGCCGTTCAATATTAGTAAATGCTTTATCACGACATATACTTTAAAAAAGAAGAATATAATACTTAGTCAGTATACAATGAATAATGATGGATTGCAACGAATTACGGGAGTGAGAAACCTAGGTGTTCATTTCACAAAAAATCTTTTGTTTAATTACCATTTAGAATTCGTGACAAATCAGTGTATGAAAATAGGTGGTCTTTATCATTATTAGAAACACACAATAATTTAATAACGTGCAATCCATCATTATCTTATATAACCTTTATATAAGATCTCGCCTAGAATACGCATGCGTGATGTGGTACCCACACACTCTACATCTGCAACATTACTTAGAAAGAGTTCAAAATAAATTTATTAAATTTTTACATTATAAGAAATACGGATTTCCCCATTTGAGCCGTACCAACCCTTACGTATAGAATTTAATATTCAAACTCTATTGTACAGGAGAATAGCTCACGTGCTGATTTTTGCATTCAAGTTATTTAACTACTATGTAGATTGTTCTGTTTTACTGTCTAATATTGCTATTCAGGTGCCTCCACATGGTACCCTACCTTAACTTTCTCTGTTCCAAGAATTATAAACAGCACAAGGACCCCATCCCCAGTATTTACTATTGCTCGATTACTAAACAAATCTATGCTCAGTTAAGTTTATTTGGAGTAACTTTAACTATTTATTTATTTATTTATTTATTTATTTACAAGTTCGGGAAATTAACAGACTTAAAGTCCAATAACAAACTTCCCTGGTTTTACAAAAAAAAATACTAATTACAAAGTGAGTATGAACTACAAAAAGAAATAAAATCATACTGTAGTACATGTGTATCCAGAATAAATTCTATAATTACAATTATATAGGCATAATGTTTCAATTACAAATTGAATGAAAAGATTAAGTAAGTAGACTAAAATAGGTTGATTGCAAAAAGTTGTTACATGGAGAATTCATATTGAAGGCTTTTGAAGTAGTCTTTTGAATCTTTGTAAAGATATATTAAAAATGTCTAGATTTTCTTTATAAAGTTGTTCAGTATAAGCGAACACCGAGATATTGGTGAGTTGGAAGCTGAATTTGTGTGAAAAAATGGAAGAGACAGCAAGGATGTAGTTCTTGTTGGTCTAGGAGGTACATGAAACGAAAATAATGAAAGTAATAGAGAGCAATCAGTAAAATTTGTAAGTATTTTAAAAACCATTAATAGACTGGCCATGTTTCTGCGATGTTGGAGAGATACAGGTATACATGTAGAATGTGGAAATTTGTCCGTTAAAAATTTTATGAATTTTTTCTGGACATTTTCCAGACGATTTATATAAATTTGATATTGAGGCGACCATATAACCGAAGCAAATTCAAGATGACTTCTTACAAGTGAGTTAAAAAGAATTACGAGTGTGTTCTCTGATTTGAATAAATCTTTAGTATTTCTAATAATGAATCCCAAACTCCTGTTTACTTTGCGGATGCTATTCTCACAGTGAGTGTTGAAGAGCAACTTTGAATCAAACACTACGCCTAAATCCTTAACTTCAGATTTTTTTTTTAGTTGCTGGTTGTTAATGTTATAAGGAAAGTCAAAGTAATATCGATTTCTTGTAAAAGTTACTCTACAACACTTATCTATGTTTAATGTCAACTTATTTAATATGCAGTAGCTGTGAAAGAAATCTAAGTCCTCTTGGAATCTAATGTAATCTTGTTTGTTAGTGATTTTAGCGTATAATTTGCAGTCATCTGCATATAGAATAAAGTTGACAAATTTAAAGCAATCCGCGATGTCATTAATAAAGATAACAAAGAACAGAGGTCCTAAATGCGAGCCTTGAGGCACACCAGATGTTGTATGATACGGTAATGATTGAAAACCTTTCACTACTACTAATTGGGAACGTCTGGATAAGTAGGATGCTATCCATGGCAGCAGGTTGCCGCATACACCGAATCGTTGTAATTTTTGTAATAAGATAAGATGATCTATTTTATCAAATGCTTTACTAAAATCGGTATAAACAGCATCTACTTGCGTTCTATTATCCATCGATGTATAAATAAAATCTGAATAAACCATAAGGTTTGAATTTACTGAACGCCCTTTAAAAATCCATGTTGTTCCGGAATGATTAAATGTTTAACTGAATTAAATATTTGCTCATGTACAATTAATTCAAAGACTTTACTAAAAATGGACAGCTTGGAGATAGGTCTATAATTTTCAACGTCATTTTTATTACCACATTTGAATATGGGAGTTACTTGTGCTGTTTTCCATTTGTCCGGAAAAGTACCTTCTAAAATAGATTTGTTAAACAGTAAGCTAAGTGGGATTTTTAATGACTGAGAGCAATTCTTTATAAATAAAGTTGACACATTATCCGAACCACTGCTTTTATTAGGATCCAGACTATGTATTATATCAGAAATTTTATCAGGAGTGATATGAAAACTGTTAATGTTAACGTGAGAATGTGAAATTTCTTTCAACTCACCAACACTCGATGTCTCGCTGTACACTGACTTGAAAAACTCCGCAAATAAGTTGCATATGCCAACTCCATCTGAGGCAGTTTTGTCCCGAAACTTGATAAGTTTGGGTATACCTTCTTTGGACCTTTTACTAGTTATGTGTTTCCAAAATTGTTTAGGTTCTTTTGTTATTAGATTTTCAGCCTTTTGCAAATATTTACTGTATTCCAGGCGTGTTAATAATTTTATTCTGGATCTTAAAAAAGAAAATTCCTTATAATCCAAAGGAGATTTGTTCTTTTATACTTCTTATGCGCAAGGAATTTTCTATGTAACAACCTTTTGATATCGTGACTATACCACAAAGGATATTGATTTTTTCTTAAGTTTTTTGAAGGTACATGTTCATTTACGATGACTATCTTTAAAAGCAGTTTAAGACAAATTAACTTAAATTAAATATTATTGAAAGTGATTACATTCGTACTGTAACAGTAATATGGTTAATATAATTCGTAAATAATATAAAACTAAATATATCTGATAATGATAATATAATATATTATATTCTTGTAATATCTACAATTTCAATTGCATTATTGCATTGTTATACATATGCACGTAGTATATAGTTAAGTTTAATGATACAGCACATCAAATATAATGTCTTTCTTTTTGTTGTTGTATAGTACATTGTTATTTACTGATTCACAGTTTGTAGAAACATGTAATTAGGCTTTGCTTGTATATTTCGAATAAAGTTTATAATAATCTAATTTAACGTAACCTAACCTAATCTAACCTAACCTAACCTAACCTAGACTAACCATAATCTAAATGAAAACGCGTATGAACTTATGAATAACGCAAACCTAAATTAAACCTAACTTAAACCTAGGTTAGGTTAGGTTCGGTTTTGTTGGGTTAGATTCGGTTAGGTTAGGTTAGGTTAGGACACTATTGTTGAGCTCGATGAGACGACATCGAATGGTGTATAGTTTTACCAAATATATAAAACCCGAAAAAACTGTAATTGTTGTTAACAAGCAAATGAAAAGGTAATATATTATTATTAGTTATTGCATATTTTATTTTTGCAAAAATTACCTACTTATAATCGTATATATGAGGGGCGCAAACGTAAGTCTCGGAGGGGCGCGCAATCAGCTGCTCGAGCTACTCTTGAGTATTCACGAAATTTTGATAGATTCAGTGAATTTATAAATGAAAGTTTTTGTTGATTTCTATGACATATCTGATTTTCATCAAAATCTGTGAGATGGACGAACGATGGATATAAATTTTGCATGGAATCATCAATATTAATCTTTCGTAACTTCTTCGTTTTATGAATAGCATCACCTCATCGTGTTCGACTACATCCGATTGCTAAAGAAAAAATTTCGTGCTTATATAGTTTAGTTCTTGTTATCAACGCATTGTTGTTCTAGAGCCAAGTTAGGATCTTATTATTACATCAGTTATATTTATTGAGATGATAAGGAATCATCGATTGAAAATATACTTAACGAATTGTAATTTCGAAGTATCTTAAGATAACACAAATATAATTATTTCATGCATTAAATAAAAAGATAGACATGCTAGGATATTAGGTTTATTTAATTTAAAAGCTACATGTTAGGTTATAGATAGATTTATCAATTTTAAATAGAAATTATAGAAGGAAGAGTTTCATGCAGACGTAACCTCAAATTTTACATAAAAAGTTGGAATTTATAAAAAGGATATAAATTATTTAGGTTGTTTTATAGTAATACATGTTTTATGTAACCCAGGTCACATGTTAGGATGGTTTTTCCATTTTTCTGGAAGGCTTTATCCTCTTGTTAGATTCGAGTTTTACAAGTCTCCAACGTAAACCAGAATTTTGTTTCTCCCATGTAACTAAATCAGTTTCGGGTACATATTTCACTGGAAATAGTTATATTAGATAAGTAATTTGATATTTATAATGTTACATTTTGCTTAAGGAGTCTTGCATTTAGAAGGTTTCAGTTCATCTAGATGAAGGTATCAGCTTTGTAGATATCTATTGAATTTTTCAAATGTTGGTTTTACTTTGACATTTTGCACGATTGTTTGGATGCAGGCACTTGGATGACTGTATGCTGGACAAGTTTGAGTATAGTTTGATTTCATTTATGTTATTTGTATGGAGTCTTGCAAAGCATCGTTTGATTTTTAAAAACGTGTAAACGGATTTTTATTTAAGTTTTTCTTTTAGTGTAAATATTTTACTATGTAAACTGCATATGTATGAGTTACCTTGGGCAGCCATGTAATCATTTCTTGTACAGGTATAGTTGGAGTTAATGAGTTTTCTTTGGAATTAAGTTTTAATGAGATTTTTTGACCGTTGGTCGTATTTGTTAATTTTCTCAGTAAATGTTGATTTTAGACCGTAAGTGTCTTATGTTGTTTTAATCGTTATTTTGCCAGCTACATTTCTATCTTTTTAGAATTTAGTTTAGTGTTATTTTAGAACACATGTTTTCTGTTAGTGTTTGTGAAATTTCGCTGTTTCTTCAATTGTTTTGGAGGAAACATATAAAAAGGCTTCGAAAAATTAGCAATTTCAGTCGACAAAACGTATTTGAAAGAACCACATCTGCTAATACAGGGTGATCAAGATTGATCACAAGCCACGTGACCATACATCTTACTGATATAGGCAACACATCTGACACTATTGATAAGCCTAACAAGTAGTATTAAAACAGAGTTTTCCAGTGGTGTAGTATTACAATTACAAGTCTATATTTCGAAAGAAAACTTAAAACTATTTGAACTAACAATACACAAGATTCACAACCCTAATATTTACACTATCTAGGACTATAATTCAAAACTAAACAATAATAATAATTTTCTAAAAGTTAATAAACACGACCACGAGGAACAACAACAACAGCAAAGAACGCCAATGGTTAATGAGGTTAGAAAGTAAGATGGAAGTGTTCGTTTCGCAGTACTGGTAACGTCAAAAAAATAAATTCGGCGCCACTTTTAAAATTAGTAGTCACGTGGCTTGTGATTTTTGTTGATGACCCTGTATAAGAATTTTCTGAAATAAAAGTAAAGTTATTGTAAACCATACGATATTTGCGTTCGAAGTCAAACGTCAAATTTTAACAAAGTGTTGATGTTATTGAATTGGTACCTGAGACAAATTTAAAGAAGATATATTTTCGTTCTTCAACAATTATATGGAATTGTGAACAATTTATTTTAATTAAGTCAAGAAGATTTGTTTCCATTATTGATTTGGCTAATCGACTCGTATGAATTTTTAAAATCAGCTGTTTGAATAAATGCTGTAGTTTATTGTTTCCAGCCTTATTTTGTGGAACTCCATAATCATGAAATAAATAAAGATTATTAAAAGTTTCACAGTTTTATTAAAATACAACCTGACAATATTGTTTCGACAGCTATGCTGTCATTATCAGAGGTAATATAATTATAAACAAACACTTGTTCTGTTTCTAGTGTAAATTTTATATTAGGGTGGATACTGTTTATAAGAATTAAAAATTCATTGATATAATGCTGTAGTACCAATTGTAAAAAATATTTGAGTGGATTCGTTGACGTTTATATACAAGGTAAATCAAAAATAAAAGGATTTGGTTCACATTAGAACCACAAAATCATAAAGACATTTCTATTCAAATTCAGAATTTATTTTTTTTGTTTGAAAAGTTTTTTCTTAAATAACAAGGTCGTAACATTTAGACAATTTCAACTTGTTTATTCACAAGAATAATTAATTTCCGTTAGATAAATAGTACTTGTAAATATTTTTCTTATCTGATAAATTTATTTGATATCAGATTGTTCAAAAGAAGATCGGTTGCAAACCCATGTCAGGTGGAAATCATAACAAAAACATTTGAGCAGGCTCAAGGAAGATTTTCTTCCTATTTCTAATTTTTTAATTTGAACAATTGTTTTATTTTTCTTTTTTGACAAATATCTTATCTATTGTTAATAAAAATAAAATATCTGCGTTTCAATTTATCTATGTGTTTATTTGTGTTAGTGTTTATGCAAGCATACATTTATTCTCTTCATATCCAGAATTTAAGATTGCTGTCTGTCCAGCTGCAGAATTCTAAGTGCAATGGTAGTAAGTTTCAAGAATCAAAAAGATTTTTATAGTTTGTTTATCTCATGCTCTATCAAATTTTAAACCTGAGTTAGTCTATTGGGAGAAGGAAAAACTATTTGAGTTGTTACATTTTTATTAAAGCTAGCCATTTCAATTCAACACTATATTCATATTTTTATTTATCAAGAAAACACCTCATTATATTAATTTTTATAACTAATTTTCAAACCAGTATTTAGTTAGGTAGTTAGGATTTTTGATGAATATTTTTCTATTTAATAAAATACATAGTTGCAAACACTGATACTTTAGAACTGTTGCTCTTTCTGAAAGAACTCACTCCTAAAGTGTATAAGTCAATTCAGTTCGTGATACGTCAGGCGTTTTTCATTATCATAATGCAGCTCCTGCTGTGTATGTAAATTACGTCAGTTTCAGGATTCTCTTTTAAAAAATATATTAGCTCTTATAAAAATGCACTTTTATACTTCAAGTTTTATACGTTTCTACAAAAACTGTACATATATTTCCATGAAAAATAGCTTAAGAAATCATATAAGTAAAAGGATTTTGTAATGAAGATAACGAACTTTCATTTTGTTTACTGATACGGTTGTTAATTCGCCTCGGTGACTTAATACTTTTTTAATCTGCGATTAAAATAGTCCATTAAGTCATACCATCATTACACAATGTCAAGAACACCCCAAGGTAATATTCAAAAATTAAAATAATCTATCAAAAGGTTTCATGGTCTTCTGGATTTTTAAAATACTTAATGTCTACCTGTATTATTTTTTGCGATTTAACTTTTAGTAGAAGCAAATCGACCAGCTATCGTGATTCGCGTATGAACTGAAAGGCAAAAATGTATGGATGTTTTTATATGATAGCATATGTATTGGGGAAGAAGTTCCGACAATTCGTCAAAAAATCGTCCGGTGCAGGGGTGCTGTAGGGGTGATTTTAGGTAAAAATCGACAATTTTTAAAATCCACACTTTTTAATATTTATATCGCAATATCTTGGGAACTAATTGCTATATCGTTGTAGTTCTTGTTTTAAATTAATGCTCAAACATGAGCGTTTCTAACATATAAAGCAGATTAATAAAATTTGTTTAATTAATTTAAACAATATGTCTGAGCTTGAAATTTAGCTTTTCGTGTAATGTAAATTACACTAAGTGACAAAGTTTCTTATCTTTGGAAATTTTCCTATACATCCTGCGGAAGAATTAATGGTAAAGGTTTCAAAAAGTTTTTAAAAAAGAATTATAAACTTATGTTTAATAGTTTTGGAGATATCGATTGTTTTGTAATTTTGTAATGTCTTTTCATACATACGTAATATAAGAGTTTGGAAAAAATAAAGCAAGATTGTTTAAAGTATAGAATGTTTGAAAAGCCAATAAATAGTGATAAACAGCCAAAAAACACAGTTTACTACAATTTATATGGTCAATGTTGTTTCCAGCAAATTGAATAAATCTTCCCCTTACTAATTGTGATGGAATAATGTTTTTTCATTTTCATAAAATTTCAGATTGTGCAACGGAGTTACTAATTCGCATGATATCCCTATAAGGTAGAGAATGCTCACAGGAATGAAGGGTTTCGATGATTTTGCTTGATTTAGTCTCTTGATGAACCATTAAACCCAAAATTTGGAGTATGCTTTTTAAAATTGGAATGACAGTAAATTATGTCTTGACAAATATTCAGAACAACATTTTTTTAGAAACAAACATTTAGAAACATCGAATTTTTCGCGCCTTAATAAAATTTCGTCTCTAGGACTTTCACAAGTTTTAAACAAATTCTCTGTTTTATATTTAGCTTGAATAGTTTTAATTTTTTTACTTGTAAAACTAGAGTAACACCTTTGATGCCAGTCTAACTCATGACTTTGAGAGGAATTAATAATGCCTAGTACTTTATTTAAAAATTCATCATGACCAGGATCTACATTTAGCCTTAATTGAACACTATTTTTAAATGTTAAGACTTTGGAGCACTTGAAACTAAATTGTCCGCTTGTTGACAAATTATGCAGGTTTTCTGTTTTTTCTTGCGATATTGAATCGTTTTTATCTTTGATTCTAATTCGCTTTCCGGCTACTTGTTACTTCCATGATTTCCGATTCTAAAATATAATATTTGAACGAAATAAAATAAATGACTACTACCAAATTATGTTAAACTGTTGTTTTGAGTAAGAATTGAATACATTATAAAATGGTGAAAAATAGTACTTACAATTATAGGAGTTCAAGGTAAGTAAACAATGTGATGCAAAAACAGTCTTATTAATCTCTGGAAACAGACACACTTTTATTTAATTATTATAATTATTAAGAAAGCACCCTTCAAACAGTCTACCACAGTTTCAACCACTGAATGACAAAATCAAACTAAAATTCCAGACTAATAATTTCACATCTGTCAGGGTTTTCATAAAACTATAATAATAAACACAAGCATACGTCTAAAACTCAACGATCCGTTTAAAGTTATGGAAAGATATAATTAATAAATTATTAACCTACCATAACAAATTTAAATGGGTCAACTAATAAGTTACCAACTTTTGTAACTGCTTATAGATATGTACACACAAAGGATTTTCCAATTTATAGCAGTAAATGTTAAATAAAATATTTAATAACAAAGGGTAAAAAATATCAATAGTAAGAAATGACAGGAAGCATTATTTGATGCGTGTATGGATAGTTTGTGGAGCGCTGCGATGTACGCAGGAATACGACGTTTTAAGAGGGGGAATATGCAGAGCTTTACATTTCATCAAATATCTCCCTTATTAAGAGAGATAATTAAGAAAATTAAAACCATCAGATAGCGCAACTATTGAGTAATAATGTTTATAAAGTATGATTTTTTTTATAAAGTCGACGGTTTTCGAGAAAATTGAGTGCAAACAAAAATTACAATTTACAGAAATTGCCGCTTTTGAGATAATCGCTCTTGAAATATTTCTCGCCCGTATACTGCCGTGTTAAATTATTTAAGTCTTTTTAAACATTGTTTATTTTTAATAATCGCATTTAATTACCGATGGTACCATCAGAAAGCTTATAATACATAGAATATTACTACAAAAAATCAGAAATTGATGGTTTTATCATAAAACCACCCCTAGAAGACCCCTGCACAGAACGATTTTTTGACGAATTGTTGGAAGTTCATCCCCAAGACATAAACTATCATAAAAATACATGCATACATTTTTACCTTTCAGTTCACACGAAAATCGTAAATAAGCGACTTTTGTTTCATATTTTCCTCTACTATTTGCAGAAATATGAATATGGAAGCTTTGATATTAGAAAGGTATGAAATCATCGCTTTTTTCGCTTTCCATTTTTTCCTGTACAAAAAAACCTTTTTAGCAAAGAATATTTTATCTCTGGGTCCCGTTACACACGTTTCATAACTTTTAACATTAATTATTAACATCATAAATCCATACTTTCATGTATGTTGACGACTTTTAAGAGATAAAAAATCAGTACAGGATGCATATATACAAACACGTATACGATATACACAATATATTTTCTAAAAATGGCAAAAAATATATTTATACTATACAGCATACAGTGAAAACCGCGCGCATAAATATTCAACCCCTTTCAGTGAAATAAATCTACGAACAAAATTAAAACGGTGGTCGAAAGGGGTAGCTAAAAATAAAAGAGTGTAAGCGAGAAAGATTGAACACATTAACGTGCTGTAGAAAAGGACGAAACAAATTTATTCAGTAACATGTTTTATTATACTCCAGTTTTAATTTAGTTAAAGAGCGGCTTTTGTGTATATTTTTGTTCCACTTACCAATATTTCAAAATTCCAAACTTTTACGCTTTGCCACGAATTATAAGATTTATATTCTCTAGCTTTTCTGTTTCGGATATATTAATGGAATTTTAATAAAAGCTTCCGTGTCCGTTGGTTCGGCTAACAAAACTCGAAAGCGAATGCGCTTACTTATATCTTCCACAGTCAATGATAAACGTCCATAAGAGCAGCTTTATCTGAAATATTCTAAAAGGGTACGTTATAGCCAGAGTATGATAACATAAAATATCTTGGAAATCCCAAATTTATGGGGGTAGGTGTGACAAAAAGGCATTTTGCATATGATATCCCGAATATATAGCATGATAGGGTGTCAATGGGGATTTAGCACATCGCTCTCTTCAAATATATACGGAAAAGTATTGGAAAGAGAGATAAACACATCAGCAACGTCTGCATATAATGAACGAAGATTTTAATATAAATACAGCTTGTGTCGGCGGATTTTCTTTGTTTTATTACGTAACATAAAAGCGCTTCTTTCTAATTTTAGAATGTTTAATGGGACCTTGTTTCTTGTATAACACGTATAAGAAGTTTTTGGTGGAAGTTGTATAAACGTAACTACGACTATAGTTGAAGGGCCACCAAACTGAAATGTTTTGATTTCCTAAATGTTTTTAATTGGTTAATAGCGTTAGCGAAATAATTTTTAAAATCGAAAGCAGTACAAAAATATTTTTTTATTTCGTTTCGTTTTTGAATCATATGAATTTAGAGTTGAGAAGGCGTGAGGCTTAATTTAGTATTTCATGCATCCGAAATATTCGGTGTGTTTTCGGCTAAATTGTGACAAAACCCTCTCAGAGTCAGATTTGAAATTGTGGTATTTTTGAAACTCTTTATTTCTCATGCTGTGTTTTATTGAAGTTTTATTGAATATATTATTGATCTGATTTTACACAATTTCTAACTGAAATTCTCTGGTGAACCTATTTATATTAATACACAGTCAAAAATCAGCTTAGTGGACAATTTTTAGAGTACTGGGTAAAGATCTTAAAGTTGAAATTTAGAATAGAAAAACTTTTTTTTTCATTCTATTCTTATAAAAAAATAATTCTTCTCTCTACATTATTAATTAACTCTATATAGATTGATTATTCAATCTAATAGTATTCCACTCTAATTTTAATTTTTTTAAGAGAAAAATAGCCTTTGAAAAGTGATCTAAATTGGTAAAAAAATATTTATTAGTGTTTATGTTACTCTAGTTAGAGTAAATAAAACGAATTGGCTTCAATATACACTTGACAGTGTATTTGACAAGAGAAGCGTTTGCGCAATATCGACACTACCAAAAAATAGCGACAATCAACTGCCTGCTGTATTTGACTTCGACTAGTTATAACTGTTAAAACTTTGCAGTGAACTATTGCTCGTGCTCTATGCCAACTCTTATAAAATTCTTATTAGGAGATTCCCTTGCAGCACTTCGTGAACTCCGCCAAAGTTCAAAATTACTACAATTATAATGTAATTACTCTTTTGTTCTGCAAATTAGATATAATTATAATAATTGCTTTTACTTACCTAATTTCTTAATAACTGTGTTTATTGTTTGGGAATAAGACAGTGAATATGAATTATTAAAACAAATACACTACGTTGGTTATCAATATTAGTTTACTGTTGAACATGTGTTATAAGTTTCCAAGTGCTCCCGTCTTACTCATCATAAGTAACACTAATTACTAAAATTATAAAATAATACATGTATTAATAAAATGTTTAAAATGTAAAATTATTTTAAGTTACCCTTATATTAATTATTAAAATAACTGCGAAGTTTCACATTCAGACGCAGTAAAAAGACGTGAACATATTTGCACAGGTCTGCAACAGGTCTCTAGTTATAACTGTTAAAACTTTGCAATTTCAAAAGTTACTAAAATTGTTGGGAACTTAATCATTTTATAAATCATAATACATAACTTAATGTGGCTGTACAATTTAACAACTGTAATAAACAACTAAGCAAAATTTAGAGATCAAGATTATATTGACTAGACCAAAAACATCTATACATAAATAATAGTACCTATATTAAGTATAGATTTATAAAATTTTGAAGTTCCCGTTAATTTTAATAACTTTGCAATCTTAACAAATTGCAAAAGTTTTTAGTTATCTTATAACTAGTCACATGTTAGTGCAAATATGTTCACGTCTTTTCACTGCGTGTGAATGTGAAACTTCGCAGTCTATTTTAATAATTAGTATAAGGTAACTTAAAACAATTTTACTATTTAAACATTTTATTAATACATATATTATTTTAGTAATTAGTGTTACTGATGATGAGTAAGACGGGAGCACTCGAAAGCTTATAAGACATATTCAATAGTAAACTATTTAATATTGATATCCAACGGAGTTGTACTTTTTTCAATAATTCTTGTTCAGTATTTTATTTCCAAACAATAAACAGAGATATTAAAAAATTAGATAAATAAAAGCAATAATTATAATTATATCTAATTCACAAAACAAAAGAATAATTACATCATATTTGTAGTAATTTTGAACTTTGGCGGAGTTTACGAAGTGCTGCAAGGGAATCTCTTAATACAAATTTTATAAGAGTTGGCATGAAGCACGAGCAGTAGTTCACTCTAGCAACAATTAACAACCATACCATGGACCAAGAAAAACAATTTCGCAGTAAATGTTCCGGGGTGTCCTTTAACCAAGATAGAAGTGTCCCAACTGGGGACACATGTTTTAATTGTATATAAACACTTTTAATGTATGTTTGCACTGCGCTATATAAATATATCACTTATGACAAACTACACTATTTTCACTTTAAATTATACAGCAAATTATGAGAAATTCTGAGAAAAATCGATTTGAACATTTAATGTTATTGATATTATGGTATCAATATATCAGATCGATTTTTCTCAGACTTTTTGTTATGCAACCTGATGATTTATTTGCATGATCATAAAGGGAAGAGAAATCACTATCGGATTCCACTATTAAAAATCTATATTGTCATTTAAAATTTTTCGTGATGACGTCATAACTTAGAAACAAATGAAAGTCGGAAGGTGAATTTCTAAAAAACAAAATCCCTGTTTCAGCATTTTTTTAAAAACCGGATGAGTTCGCTTTTTTTTAATATTCCATACTTTAATTCCACACTGTATACTAAGTTAATCTACGATCTAAGTGTATTCCGAGGTATTGAGCAGTGTTGTTTTCTGGCATCGACTCGAACACTGGTTGTTGAGTATTACTAAAGCGCATGTTTCATTTTCCATAGTAAATGTTACTTGCAGATGTTAGATTACAGATGTTTGTTCGATTGATTTGATTCGCTAACATCTAAGCCAGGGTTGAGTGGCGTTTAGATGTGTTTGGAGAATACTATCGGCTATACGTAGATAGCTTATGGGTGGTCAGTATTGCTGTATCGTCTGCAAACGCAGCGATTACGGTTCTTTGAGAACTAGAAATATCTGCCGTAAACAAATAGTACAGCATGGAACTTAATGCACTTCCTTGGGGGGGGGGAATTCTGGTAGTAATCGTGTGAGTACTATGTGTTCCTCTTGATACTTGATTACACTGATTACTTGACTTACGGAACGCGGTATGTTTTAAACTATCAATGCCAAGATGCCATACATTTATTTCAGCTATTGAGAAACATACCGCTGCAAAAAAAGTACACATGCATAGATTTGTTTGTGGGCATGATGACAAGATGTACCTTTCTCTAAGGCAACGAACTATATATACAATTCAATTCAATTGCAAGATTTAGCTAGCAAGCAAAAACTGAAGATTCAACTTTGGTGTCTTCGTATGTTACCTGGAAAATATTTCCTGCTGTAACGGCCACATAACCACAATCTGAAATACTGAAACAGTCTTGCTTTAATCTATGTTATTTTCTTTATTCTGCTAGATACCATTTAATTATAATTTGAGCATAACCTTCATGAATCCACTTTCGTCATCTTCGCTACTCTTAGTTATTAAGAAAACTAAGAAAAGAAAGGGAAAAGAATGAAAAACAAAGAAGAGAGTTTAATAGACGATAATGCGAACCTAGTATAAAAATCGAAAATATTGTTTGATTGCTTTTCCATTATTCATGAAATATACATACTTAATCAGGTAAATAAAAGACCGACGAAAAATACAAACAAAATGGAAAAGATCTCCAAAAAAAACTCTATATGTATGTAAATTCATCCAAATATTTACAATTTATATATTCTAATTAGTTTTATTTTTCTGAAATAACACAAATAAAAATTTAATTACTTGAAGCTAAAACAAAAGTTGACGTTGATAAATTACCTTTTGTCAAAATGAAGCAAATATTTAAACTTAATTTGCATTTTAAATTAACTCAAACTTTAAAATTTGATTGATTTTGTGTTTGTTCTTTGTAAAATTTCTACATCATTACTGAAAAGTTAAACTAATTATCAGGGAACCTTTATTTTACTTATAAATGTTTCAGGAATCTCATTATTTCTAAAATCGAAAATCTTTCAGCGTTTATTCAAATTTCACTAACATCTCAAACTTCAAAACCGGTGAAAATTTCAATTCTATTTCACCTTTTGTACTTTACAGTGGGTCTCGTCTTCAGCACGCTCTATTGACAATTCCAACTTCACTTCGCGTTTACAAAAAAGGTCTCCATCTTCTTCTACTTTTTTTTATACAGCAATACTTTAATAACGCAAGGGAAGCCTTGAGGATGACGACAACGTGAACTTTCGCGCAGGAAGGTTCTCTTATTGGAAATGCCTCGTCTTCGAGGAGCTTTCAGACATGGAGAAAAGCGCCCAACAAAGACCCGCTTTTAAACGGGTTGCAGATTTAGATTTTTTCCATTATTCTGTAGAGGACCGTCAAGAATTTTTAGAACGTTTCAGATTTGAATAAATTCCTCAATGCTCAGGATAACAAAACGCAAATTGTTCGATTAGAAAGGAGTGGAAGTGAATTTCTTGGCGTTTTTTACTTTATTTGTGCGAATCCTTTATATGGGTTTTTGTTTTTTAGTTGATTGTTTTCGAATGGTATTGTTTTATAAGGAGGTTTTTAGAAATTGAGGTTATTGGAAGGCATTTTTACAATTTTGTTCTGTTTGCGTTGCTTACTTAATATTGCGAAAATAATGCGGTCTGTAATTACGGAAAAATGTTAATATATTAATTCAAGGTTTTTTGTTGTAACGTTTCTTTATTTGGATGCTGGTTATGAAATATTGTATAAAAGGTAATTACCTGTAAACGCAACCTACTTTTCAGATCAATTTTTGTAGGTTTCACACTTGAAAAATTGTTACGTTTGTGTTTATTTTTAAAAGAGTGTATTTTTTGTAAAGAAAGCCATTAATAAAACAAACACAGACAGACAACAGGAACATAATTTGGAACTGACATATTTAATTTGTGCCAAGTAAACAAGAAAACGCGGAACTGTTCACTGAAGTGGATAAATGTCAATAACTACATAATTTCACCGGGAAAATATAAGGACGAAATTTTCTGGTTTTATACATTATAGAATATTTATTGGGCTGGAAATTTCAGGAAATTATATTATCAACGAATATTCTTGTCATATTTATCAAGATCCATGTCAATTCATACAAATGAAAAAAGAACAGAAGGAGAAATTTGATAGAAACGAATAAATTATGAAGTTGATACTTTCTTTGTTAAAATTTAATCGAGACTGTTTTATTTTTTTGTCGACGTTTTAGTAAAAATGATGTGGGTTTGAACATTTTCTGGAAAAAATGAATAAAGGAAGAATATTATATGTAACGTAACATACATTAAGATTCTTGTGCAGTGTTTTTCTATTTAAATAGTTTAAGAAAATTATGAAAATTGATATATTTTAATTTTGAATTTTTAATGGTAAAAATAATGAACTAGATCTTTAGTCAAGCAAAGCAGAATAAACTTAGGAAGTAGTAATCCAAGTTTCTTCATTTTAGTTTTATTTTAGCTCAATTCGGCGCTGTGTTGGCCAATTTACACAAGGGTAAGTTAAACAATAATCCACCTAGCTGTTAAACTATACAATAAATACTAGTTGTAAGAACAATAAATACAATAAACTTTGTTCAAGTTTAACTAAGCAATGAGGTTTCAGGAATAAAATTCAAACCAGCAGAATTATTTCCAAGATTCTTACAGATGATTTTAACAATTAAATACATAAGAAATATATTTAGGAGCTGCCAGATTTGAATGGTTTTGAACGTTTCGTGCGTAAACCAGACGGACATCAAATTCGCACTAATGACTTCTCGTTTTGTGTGTGTTTTTAAGTAAATTTTCTAAATTAAATATTTTAGCTACTTTTAGATCCTAATTAATAAAGGGGAAATGATAATGGATAAGTACATCTAAGTAAGAAATTTATTAGATATTAAGAATAACAATATATAATTATACGAATACTTGTTAATACTGAAACAGCTTTAATAGTTATGACAATTTACAACACATCCCCATCGATACCTAAGGGAAGTAAGGTTTTCCCGTATTAATGTTTCTTTAAATCCTGTATATTATGAATTCTTGTTTCATATTGCAAATTTATTATGTTATGGTTTTCAAGGAAATTGCAGATAATATCAGCGTATATAACACATAAATTCGTTGAAAAGAATAAATTCAAATACAATAGCACTCAGAATATTTGACGCTTTCGATATTTCTGTGCAAAGAAAAACACTATACCGGGTGTCCACTCTCAAAGTCGATCATAGGCAATTAACATTGTGCATTTTACATTTATGTATTTTGCTGTACTTCTACTAAATCAATACCTATTAAAGTATTGAACCGTTTAAACATTCATTATTCAATTCTAAAATAAAATAATTTGAAAAGCATAGCTTGTCAGGCTTAAACTATCAACTTTTAAATTAGTATATTTAAAATAAAGATTGCACTCTTAATATTATTATTAGCATCTATTGTTGCCATTTGAAACCAAGGTAGCTCAGTGGGTACGACACTTGACTACCATTCTTGAGGTCCTGGGTTCGAATCCCAGGATGATACATTGAAATTTTTAAATATCTAAGGCTTCTAGGTCGACTTAGCCTGTGAAAATGAGTACCTGGGAAATCATTTCCTGGGGTAATAATAGGCGGTCGGTGCTTTACCACCCTTGAGTACCGAACGACTCGAGTAATAGCAGCCTATCCTGCTATACCCCAATGGGCCTTCATGGCCTGTGAAAGGGGACTATTATTATCAATTGATGCGCAATAATTTGCTCTTTCTATTGATTTTTCTTGTAGTTGAATTTGGCGAGTAGGAATCACCAAAAACGTTCAATATAATGTTAAATGCATATGTTCAAGTTGAACAGGTTGTATAAGTAAAACAGAGTACCAAAGAGAGATATAATTTGTTTACTTTTTAGCTAGCTCTATGTTCAGGGTCGTAGATACAGGCTTGGGAGCCCTGGGGTAACAAAGAATTATGAGGCCCTCACGTTATCTTCTCTTTTACCTTTACACCATTTTCATTTAGCAAGCCTTTTTTAAGAAGGTTACAGCGGATCCCTGCTGGGTGAAGGGCAAGGGGTATCTCCTATGCTTTTACATAGGCTCTAACAAGAAATACCAATCGATGGAAAAATAAATTAACATTCTTAAAACTGAACAAAATAATTTTATTATGAATGCCTATAATGCATTTATTAATCATTTGTATATATTAAAATAATTTAAGTCGATTGCAGTGCATTTGTTTAACTGTCAAAGTGTAAATACAAATGTAAACAGGTTAAGAATCGTGGCAATACCGTAAAGAAATCAGTCGATTTTGTGGGTAGCAATGTTCGGTTTCAGCTTTCGATTGAGTTGACATCCTAACTTCCAGATGTCAATCCCAAACTATAAGTGGAAACATTTTGAATGTTTCGTAATTTCGTATGCAATTACAGATGGGAATATTCTATTTTTTAACTTTTGTATAGTCTAAAGATTACAATCTGCTAAGCAGATTCAAGAAATATAGAAAAAGGTGCTGAAGTTTAATACATATATATTTAAAATTAGTATGTTTGTATTACTGATTTCGTGAAGATTCTGATTGTGATGATAAATTGAATTCATCACAGTGCAAAATGTAATTTTACATTTTGCAATATTTTCGTCGAATTGACATTTGTATTCTGATTATTAACGCGGAAGACTGAATTGTTCAATATAATTTGATTAATAAAATGATATGATTATTAGTTAATAGTCATTATATGTCATCATTCTCTTCTGTTATTTGAATTCGCGCGCTATGAGGTGTTGCCACAGCTCTACTGTCTTTCCACATATGTCGTGAAAAATTCTTGTTTTGTTTACTTCAAGTTATTATTGTGCATTAATTAGACACAAGATTTCAAAAATATTGGGCAGCATTGTTCTTCGAATATGAAAGTATGTCTTTTTAGTTTTTTATTAGATTCTCTACATTTCTTCATCAGAATTTTTAGTGAAAACCTCTAAAGGTTAGATAGTCTCCATAAGAGCCCATGTTAAATTCTAGATTTTATTTTCCATTGTTCTCGGTAATGGTACACACAAAAATTATAAAAAAAGCCACCGAATAGAATAAGTGTCAAAGAACTCGAGGTTTAAATTTCACGCCATTCTCTACATTACATTTCACTGTATCCTCCTTAATAGGTTTTCTATTTGGTATTTTTTCTGTTAAGATAGAAGAATGAACAGTTAAAACAGACAAAACACACATCATAAAATTTATAAGACAAAACTGAAAAAAAACGCTATTTATCTTTATGTTTCACTGGAATATTATTTGTTCTTTATGCCTGTGATACGAACTATATTAACAAGTCCATAACAACCAGGGCATTATAATCGGGCATATATAATATATAACGCCCACTCAGCGTTTACTTTGCAATCGGAGCCGGTCTTACGTTTAATAGTAATTTGGGTCATTAAGCAAGAAACTATGTATGTATGCGTAGGAGTGTGTTGCAACTCAACAAATAACATGAGCATTTGCAACGTAGTTTCTGGGTGGTGCACGATTTTTTTTTGTACCGACTTCTGCAGAAATTTCTTAGATAAAATTATCTTTAGATGGCATGTGCTATTAGGATTTTCTTTGTTTTTATGTTGATAACAATCAACAACAAAAACATTTGAATTTAAAATTTCATATCTCTGTTTGACTTTTGCAAATTTAGTAAAAGTTGTTACCGACAAACATAAGAAATTCTAGTTTTATAAATATTAGGTTGAGTCAAAAGTTTCTGTCACTTTGTAGCTAATTTTCTTTGAAAGAGTTTAGTATAGGAGCCATATTCAATTTGCATTGTTTACGTATGTCATTTTAAAGCTAATTTAATACAGATTTAGATTCTATATTTGCATTCAACATAATTTTTACAGCGACTTTTAAGACAGTGAGTGTAGGAGTGGCGCTGTTATACATTATAAATAAGTTTAATTTGTTAATGTTTTAAAACTTGATGTATTTTTAAATCGATTTATTTAATGTTTAAACAAGCTACGTTTGTTTCAAAGTTTTTTAATACAATTTCGTAAAAAAACTTCCTCCGCTTTCGGGGAGCCCCCTATGTGCGGGTACCCTGGGGCGCCGCCCTGCCTGCCCCGGTGGTAGCTTAATCAGTGTTGGCTGAAGTTTATAATATTAAAGTTACTATGGTACTTGATATATAAAATAAGATCAGGGTAAACATGTACAGGTAAATAACACGAAATAAGAAGTCATAAACGCCATCATTTTAATTTCGCACGAAACGAGAAGCTTTCAGATAGATTTTCGTCGGCGAACGAAACACAGCGAGCGAAACAAGAATATACCATTTGAGTAAATAACAGTGAGTATCTCTTGGTGCATCTCAAGCATCTTGATTAGCGAACGGTTTCTTAAGAAACTGGTTTGCTACTCAGGAATTCCATATGTTCACACTTGTTGGAATAAATAAACTAAACTAAAAGCTTCGTCACAGAATTATAAAGGCAGCAGTGCCTCAATATACTTTGAAGCTATAGTGACGAATCTCGGATACTTTTAATTGGTAGTTTTTAAAACTAAGAAATGGGTTTTTAAACCTATATTCTCTCAGTCCCAATAAACTGAAGCATTTAAAAATCTAAATTTAAAACTATGTCTCTATAATTTGGAACTGCAAAACTTCAGGCTGTGAGTCTGTGAGGCTAATAAAGTCTACAAGTCACATAGAGTGAAATATTGAGGAAATTTTACTCTCATATTTTCTTACTGTTTGCTTACTTTTAATTAGAGACAATTTACACGAATTTTATTTTTTACATTATAATTGCTTTAAATTGAAATTTCGAAGGCACAAAATTTAACAATTTAAATACTTTTTTTACATTTACATGAGTCTTGACTACCTTGAATCGTCCAAACATAGAAACTTTCAAATGGCGATATCAAAATTTTCGAGAAAACTTTGGTACGATCTAAAATTATCTTAGCATATTGACCGATTTCATTGCATTTAACAAATTTTTCCAAGTATAAATTCCTTTAGAATATGTAACCTAAACTTCAAACCTAAAATGATTTCAAAAAGGTAGAAGCATTGCTCGTAACCATAAAAACAAAGCTTTTGTGATATGGTTTTAACCCTACTTTATTATGAATCTGATTTAATAGCGTATTTAATAACGCATGCAATAGTTAAGATCAAACAACTGGCTTTGATTTAATCTGATAAAAAATGCGTGAAATCTCCAATATCCACTACCTAGTTCAATAAATTGAATGTGTAGTCATAAAACAACTATTAAGGTACCATTAATTTTTGAACATTTTTTGATTTGAAAACTTAAACATGTAAAGTATCTGACACATAAAAATCCTGAAATCTTTTGCAACTCTTAAAGTCTTGAAGTTAAACAAGTTTAGAATATTTAAAGTTCCAACCTACAATTCCAGACTTTTAGACCTCTAGACAAACTGCTTATAGGATAAATTATGTTGCACTATAGCCAGCAAACATAGTCTGTAAATCAGTTTCAAATAGCAAATAAAAAGTCGCTCATTATTGGCATACATATGAAAAATTCTTAAATAGTATATTGAAAAACAAGTGTTACAATGACTATTATTGTAATACGAGACTAATTTCATGCCAAATCGACTAGAGCCGTATTTCATGTCTCAGATTTTGTTCAGATTTTGTCCTTGCATAGAATACGTATGAAATGTCATTAAATTATTTTTTCCAGATTTTTTGGATTAAAAGTAAAGTTTTTGAAAATTTCGATTTTTGGCAAATTCCGCTACCCGTCACTCTACATAAGTAAAAAAGTAGCAAGCTCCGAAGGCAAATTTTAGTTTGTTTGTGTTTGGGCGAGGAATCAGGATGGCGGAGCACCCGTCGTACCTCATGGCACCGATTGCTATGATCATTTGGCCGACCCAACACCCGTTGTTTTTGCACGTTTCTTGATTTACTCTGAAAGATCCAAGAACTAGTTTTAATCTGACACCTGGATGATCCAGATAACTCAAAAAATAAGGGAGTTATGACAAGTTCCATTAGATGATGTAGAGTGATGGGTAGCAGAATTTGCCAAACATCAAAGTCTTCAAAAACTTCTACTTCGACCATTTTTAATCCAAAAATCTGGAAAAAATAATTTAATGACATTTCACATGTATCTATGCAAGGACAAAATTTGAACAAAATCTAAGACATTGAAATACGGCTCTAGTCGATTTGGCATGAAATTAGCCAGGAGTACAGTTTGTGTAACGCACCAGTAGGCGAGTTACGCAAAGTACGAGACACATTGAAATGCAATGTAGGCAACACTGTCAGATTCAATAAACTATTTAATAGTTATTTAATAAATTAGTTTGTTAATGAAAGCGATTAATGATCGAAACTGTTTAAAGCACGAACGAGCGATAGGGAGTGAGTGCCTTTAATAGTTGAGATCATTAGTTGCTCATTAACAAACGAATTGATTACAACAGTTTTTCGTTGACCGTAAAATTCTTCGATTTTAAGATAGAAAATTTCAAATAATACCGAATCCAAACTTGTGCGTATATCTGGTTGCCCAAAGTAAAACATCATCAAAACGTCAAAATCACAAACGGGTTTATTAATGAAAAAGAGTGTATTAATGAGGTCCATTAATGCATCCTTTTTTCACGAAACAGTTACTTAATAAAAAAGAGTGTATTAATGACGTCCATTAATACATCCTTTTTTAGAAAAAATCATTCATTAATATTGACATTAACAAACGGTCAACGAAAAAACATTTTAAATTCAGTCTTTCTTTATTAAATTAATACAACATTTATTAAATTATTAATTTAATAAATTCAACTTCACAAATAAAAATGTCCCTAGAAACAGTTTTACAAAGTTGAACTATGGATATTTGTTATTGGGCAAAACAGTGTCGCAAAATTGAGTTTGTAAACGTGTAATAACAAACCAAGTTTGTCAAAGAAATATTTCTAAAGATAAAGAAACTAAGAGATTGATAAAAAATAAAAAATTTCTCGATCGTTCGACAAGTACTTATTTACTTTACCTCTAGATTAAAAGATCTCAAGTTTTGATAACTACATAATTTAAAAATATTTGCCAGTACAGAATGTATAAATTATCTCATTGTTAGGCAAGATATTTCTTTATTCCAATTCATGACCACAGCCGCTTTAAGAATTCTAGAGATAGGGTCAGTTTACTAATTAAAGTCAAGCAAACTTTGCAACCAAAGGACTTCGTTCAATGTACTCAGACTAACAGTAATGTACCAAATAATATTGTTACTCCATGTGAAGCAGATAGAGATCTATATAAAACGGAGACCTGCACTGAGAAAAATAGTCAGGTTAAAGTAACCAAAAATAAGTTGCAGCAACTTGAAAATATGAGTGAGTATTAAAAGGAAAGAAATAATTATTGGATTCATAATATAACGTTGAAATTCACAACCCATTGATTGTTTGACGGTCACTGTTTAAAACCAAGCTTCTCCATTAGTTTGGTTGTCACTGGTTTTCCCTTTCCTCTGTTTATCGTAAAGTCGTACCTGCGCGGTCTAGCGCTTTCTCGATGAGCCGTTGATAGAATAAAATGGTGGATTTGGCATTAGAAGTTGAATGTGTGAGATAAATTAGAAAATTGGTTTTGGTATAATTCGCTTAAGTGGAGAAAATCTCGCATTCAACAAAATGATCATCTGATTGTTTATATGTGATCAATTCTCAAATTAGACGGATTAAATTCTAGTGTCAACCATTTAGGTAAACCTTTTTTATTTTCCACAATTATTATTTAATGCACTAAAATCTCAAAATCTTTTTCTATTTTAGGTAACATTTTCCTATCAGTTACCTTGATGGAATTGTGTAATAAAAGACCTTTCAGTTTATAGAAAGGTAGAATTCTGTGCAAATATTTAAAATTAATACAACATACAGGGTGTTTTATTTGTAGGTCTTTTATTTTATTTTTGGGTTTCGTTGCTTGTTGTCTTTTTCTATTCCTGCCCCTTTGACTTTAGATTGGGTTTAATTTGAAGGTCTTCCCCTTTGGGTTCGTACCTGCATATATACGTACAGGATTTATGTAACAAGAGATACCGAAGGGTGAAACGAAAAACCCTAAGCAAGGCTTTTAAACCGTACTGTATCATCCGAGGGTCATCGAATGGTGGGATGTTTGAAATTGGATGTATGTATATTGTGTCATTTGATCTATGTTTATTCATGCATGTTAGTTTTAAATACTACTAGTTAAAGCGAGATCTCGAGTGGTGTAATTATCATAGGGTAGTTTTTAAGATTTACAACCACTGTGATACAAATCACCATTCCGTTCATCTTACTAGACATTAAAATCCTTAATCAGTATAATTACAATATATTACAATAATAGTTTACAATTTGCAATAAACAATAAAGCCCTACTTAGAAAGTTTACATTTCACTACGTTTGTGTTTTATTTATTACTGTTTATTTATTGTGTGGTTTTAATATTGCTTTCCAGCTCGTCAACTGTAAGTGTATATGCACCGTACGATCAAAATAAGTTGCCTATATCTTAGTAGAAAATCTATTTTTTCGTTTATCTAATAAGTTTGAAGCTTTAGTAGTGAGGATTGTTTTAAAACGAAGTGGCGCTTGTTTCTTTATCTTGTACATCTTGTATTACCCCGCCCCTCTCCGACTTATTGGGGTTAGCCGGCAAAAACTAAAGCAGTGTTATTTAGGTGAAGCTGATACTTCCAGCACAGCTATATTTTGGTAGGTTAGGGATTTATCTATATAAAAATAGCCTTTGTGATTCTGTAGGCTATAATAGTAAAAGGTCGACGAAAATCTCTTTCTTTAATTAGAAGTATTTAGTATTATGCAGCCAATAATGCATTTCATTGTGATAAAAAGGTTTTAATGAAATACGATCTGGAACTACAACTTGTTTGCGCAATAAATTACAACATTTAACGACGACGTCTTTGTCGACGTGGTCGCGGAAGACCGTGAGTGGTGCGCATTAGGTTGTTTCAGCCTTACATATGGTAAACGAAACTTATCACAAAGTAAATACTACCCTTTCGAAAGGTAAAAGTTCTAACCATAACGTTTGGTTCACTTTACCTATTTATATGGTAGTTTGAATCAATAAGCTAAGCTATTTTAGTTTGACTTGTAAGTTAAAATAGCCAACTGTACATGTAGATTTAACCCAAGTAAGGTAGTGGCTGATTTTACTAGAACCCAGGTAAAATCTACCAAAAACCGGTTAACTATAAATAGATAGTTCACTTAGCAAATTAGTTGTTTATTCTGACTTTGGTTTTTAGTTAACGCTGCTAAAGTCAGGTTAGAACAACAAAAAATCGGTCTACTATAATATAGTTATCATTTTTCTCAATTTGGTGTTTGTCTCAAGACAACCTTTTAATTCGAACTCCTTTCCTTATTCTACTTGAGCAAATGTTATTTGACTCTTGTTGAATTACTACTTGATTACTTATTTATATTTGATTTGTTCTTGTTGTGTGTGATTTCTTATCTCT
Organism: Agrypnus murinus; assembly: GCA_929113105.1. Lineage (NCBI taxonomy): Eukaryota > Metazoa > Arthropoda > Insecta > Coleoptera > Elateridae > Agrypnus > Agrypnus murinus. Next base: position 137,115,518 of record OV816029.1, on the reverse strand, counting down.
CGTGCGACAAACGTCAATCAATAGATTAACAACAATGATAGATACATTCACATCAATATAGTTAAAGTACATTACGTCACGTAGTCCACATGCATTGACCAGCGCTAAAACGTTTGCTCATTTAAAACGAAAATCGAACTCTCTCGAATCGAACGTCTTTCAACTCATTCAACATTCTATGATAAAAGGGCAGGTGCGGAAGGGCAACGTTACGGCAACAACCCGCTTGAATATGAGTAACGAATTATGGAAAGGAAGACGGTTGAAATAAGTACAAAGAAAAAGAAATAGCAACAATAAATACATAGCGATAAATTAAATAGCATTATTATTAATTAATAAATAATGATTTCAATTCATTAACACTTTACAAAAACCTTTAAATTCGAAGATTTTCGATTTTATATTCGATATATCGAAGGAAATTCGGTATAATATAGTTGGATACATAGTTGGATATATCACATCGATAAATGGATAATTTTCACCATCCCTAAGTATTTACCCCTGATAACTTTTCAAAAATTAAATGATAATGAGAAAAGAAGATTAAAAACCAAAATAATCTCAAGCAAAATTAAAATTCACGAAAATTCCTAACTATATTCGTATATTGTAAAATTTGGCAATGTTAGTAATTATTCAGACTTAAAACAGTTAGTGAAATAAATTTACAGAGAAAACAAAGAATTTCCCTTTTCCTCACGCAATATTCAAATTACAAGTTATAATGTACTCAACTACTGTCGGGCTTCAGGAGAAATTGGGTATTAAAAGTAAACATAAAAAAAAACAAAAATTAGTACCCCACCGACAATCAAATTTAGGGCCACAGATAACATTTAAATAGCCAATAAAAGCAATAAACAATAAAAAAGCAAATTTTTTATGTTCCTTTAACCCATTTGCATTTTTACTATGGGAATATTTTATTAGAACTCTCGAATAAATAACACTTTTGTGAAAATAACTATCAGGAATATTTCGCAAGAAAATGCGGAACAATTAATTTATATTTCAACATCAATCAAAACCAAAATAAACATTAATATAAATAAATAAGATAAATATCTGGAAAGCGGTTTATTTACTTAGAATTATTTTGAGTAATTTCACTCGTCTTAATGAGCACTAATTAGTGGCAGTTTGAAACTTATGTCAAACGCCAGTGTTATTTCAGACTGCGATATTTTAGGAACAAACTAGTCGAGCTACTTTAAATGGGTTTCCCTTTTATAATAATTTCTTCCTTCTTTCTCTCATTCCGATTTCAGTTAATTTTTTCAATTACCAGCTCTTAATGTAGTCGTTAAGAACAGTTGCTAGTCATTAAGAAGCGAAATTGTTCGCTAAGACTTTAAAGAATTAAGAAAATTAGAAATTACCCTCGTATCCTATTACTCAACTTGGTCAAATTTTTCTCTTTTTTAAGGATTTAGTACAAGTTTTACACTGTAATACGAGTATAAACAAGAGAGCACTCTTTAGAACTTATTTAGAAATTCCATTAAGAACGGTAGAAATTATACCTTGAGATCAAAGAAAACGAGCCGTAAGAATTCATTTAAAATGAAGAATTGCTCTTAAGAATAATTACAATGGATTAGATGCTATAATTGTTTCTGTTGCACTTATTTCGTTTTAGTGACAGTTCGTATTTGCTTATTGTGTAATCAACACAATTTTTTAAAATGGTAAAGTCTTACATTGCACTAGTATTTTATATTAGTACAGACAGCGTTACACATTTTTATTGGGGTGTGCCCAAGTACAATACTTTTAAGTTTATAAAAATGCACTCAATTAACGGGTTAAAAATACAGTAAAATCGAATTATTCTTTCAATTACAGCAATTTTTATTATTATGTACTCCCGCACAAGCTTATAGCTTCTGGGGCCTGGTTTCCAGGTTATGGGTTGTAGCAATTGATCATATGTCACTCGAAACTTAAGTTTCGAATGAAAATTTAAATAATTAACCAATATTGATTAAACTTACATTAAATATAGTTTAAATTATGTGCAATAAGCACCCAAAACCCGTATGCCAGGCATGCAAAACTTTTTGTTTAACAAGGTTTTATACGTCTACTGCGCATAAAACTTTGAAATTTTGTAAAAGCTGTTTGAAGCTTTGCATACTATTGCAACTGAGCATATATATAGTGTAAGTCATTAGAAATCAAACACAATTTGTAAAATACGATTGCGTTCACTTTTGCAATTTCGATTTGTAATGACTTACACTATATTATGCACAGTTGAAATACAGCGTGAAAATAAATGATTTTCATCAAGTTCCCTTTGGAATTTTTTCACATGTAAATTTTTCTGTACCGCTCTACTCTTTTTGATTTAGTACTAAATTAGTTCTGTCAATAAATGAAATCAATCTGTCAAACAATTCATAGAATTTATTGAATTTATTTAATAAGCGTCTAAAATGTACACCCTTGAAGAAAATACATTCATTATTGAGGCGTATTTCGGAACTAGGCGCGTCGTAAATGGAGAATGGCAATATCCTGTTCTTGAATGTCGAGCACAGTTTCGACTTCGGTTTCCAAATCATTTTGTCGAAGAAAATGGCTTGCAGCACCACATTTGCCAAATTGTCGAGATTCCACACAACGGGAAGCGTGATGAAAGGGAAATCCACTGGAAGACCACAAACTGGCCAAAATGTCGTCGAACAAGTTGAACAGCTCGTCGAAAAAAATCCACATTCCTCAACACGTCGTATGTCTGCTCAAACGAATGTATCCCACACTACCGTTAGAAAGATTCTGGAGCGCCGTTTACACATGCATCCATATAAAGTGTCTGTGGTCCAAGAAATCTTGCCTAGAGATCACAACAGTCGAATGGAGTATTGCAACTTTTTCCAGCAAAATTTAAACAACGACGATGTTCTCGATCTAAGTTTTTTTACGTACGAAGCTTGGTTCCATTTAAGTGGTTATGTCAACAAACAAAGTTACCGAACGTGGTCTGTTGTCAAACCCCAGAATTTCATCGAGGCTCCTTTACATCCTGTCAAGATAGGAATATGGTTGGCTGTATCCCGCCGTAGAATCATAGGACCAATATTCTTCCACGATACAATCAATGGTCAACGTTAGGGAACAATTATTGGCTCCATTTTTAGAAGAGTTGCATCCCGATGAATTTGAAGGTGGTTTGTTTCAGCACGACGGAGCAACAGCACATACTGCTCAAGCAAGTTTGGATTTTCTTGAAGAGTTTTTCCCTGGCCGAGTTGTAAGCAGGGGAACTTGGCCCGCAAGATCACCAGACCTCACCCCGTTAGATTTCTCCATATTTGGCTTTCTTAAAGATGAGGTCTTTAAAGAAAGGATTAACAATTTGCAAGAACTGATGGCACGGATTACTTTAAAATGCAACGAGATAACACCGGATATATTGCAGCAGATTTTCAACAACATGAAACGTCGCGTAGTCTTATGCATACAGCAGAATGGTGGCCATTTTCAACACCTGCTGTAAGCAACAGCTGATCAGCTGAGCACGATACAAGAGCGCAGTTCAAGCGGCAGCGCCAAACTTGAAAATTGAACCGGAGTGAAACGTATTCCGCTGATCATTAAACTGGTTAGGAAAATTAGAAATTCATGAATATCTTCGTTTTACAGATCATTACGAAGTAAAGTAATAGTTATAATGCTAAAAAAGAATATATTATTTAAAAGGAAAGATGAATTTTTACTAATAATGTTGAATGAAATAGAAAATAACGAATAATATGGAAAAATTTTAAATAACTTTTGGCAGTGAATATGCCTTGATTTTAACTTTTCGGCAAAAAAATATTTGATTTAAATCTTTATCAATTATGAACATATAATTATTAATTATGCTTGAGTATAAATTAAAACATTAAAATATTGTTTATTTTTTATAATTGTAAATGATAAATATGTTTAATATTAATAATTCAACGTTCTATAAAATATAGAAAACGCGACAACAATGTTGATTTTATAAGTTGGTAGCATAAGTATATCTTTCTCTTACATAATTAAGAGAGAAAAGTCTTTGGGCATCAGTCAGCAGTTGATTGCAATTATGGACGTATTTAAACTAGATGGACTGAGCTATTTCGGTATTTTCTGAAGCCTGCATGGTTTGTTTACACAAAGTACGAAACGATATGCGTGCTCCGAATGTAGCCGAATCTAATCCTAGTGCTTAGTGGTTTACTCGCCGCGACACGAGTGTTCCATATTGGCTTATTTGTTTTCTGTGTGTTTAGTTTTTTAAGTTATTGTGTTTTAATTTAAATAATGGTGCGACAATGTGTTTTGTGCAAAAGATACGGTATGAAGGAAAATCAAATATCATTTTATAAGTACCTAAATTCTAAATTATGATAATGCTAATAAACATGTTAGAAACAGAAGAGACCTTATCTCAATTGCATTGCAAGCAAGGAAAGAATTCAAAAATGTAATAAAGGCCTCTCCCTTTTTAATTAAAATATGTGAAACAGGAGAAGAAGTCTTTAGGTTACATCAAAAGATTGAATCTTTTCCTAACTTACACCAATTTAATTAACAAGTTAATACTTCAGACTATAACATCCCAATTATCTTCATCTTTGTCAGATTACTGATCATCTTTATGATTAGAACTTAAGAATTATTATTAACTTATTATTAATTAATAGTAAATAACTTTTATACTAACTATTATATTAAACACTTGTATTAACTAGATATAGTATAAGTATTATAATTATGTAATTATAATAAATTCTATAAAAATACATCTGTGTTTTTGTCATATAGTAGTACAAATGAGTATTAGGAATATTTATATCCAGCAGAAGATTAAGTCTAAAACCTTCCATGGTCTTTTTTTTATTATAAATTCCCGTTTGGCGCTACTTCAGTGGATTCCAATCCACCTTACTACAACAACAAAAAGGACAAATTGCTTTCATCGGAGAACTCGGGAAGCTTTAGTGCAACTATCTTAGCTTTGAAATATTGTAATATTTATTGACTCCTAACAACAGGTAAGTAGGGGTCAATTTCTCATCTTTACAAATTTAGCTGCTCATTAATTCATTCATTTATACAGTTTCCAAAAATCAAGGAAGTATTACCAATACTTTTTTTTAAAGCAGGTTACTCAAACTTATTTATGTCTGATTGCATTATAAAGTACTGTTTATTGTATTGTTTTGCGGCAGTGAACTGGCTTATTATTGTACTCGTAAAATAAAGTGGTAGTAGTAAAATTAAATATGACAACTGTATATTACATGTCAAATTTTCTTCTGTCAAGAATAGATGTCAAATTTATAATAGTTATTTATGGTACAAGTGAGTTAAGTATGATATTATCCACGAACGAAAAATTTACCCTCGAGGGCCGGCAGGCCCGAGAGGGTTAAATTTTCTGAGTGGATAATATCCTTAACTCACGCGTGCCATACAAAATTTTATCCAACACCTCTTTATTTAAGTTTAAACATCGAATTTGCAATGTATAGTTAGTCTGTAGTTTTGACGGTAATACTCTAGCACGATGACTGGATTTTAATAATATTAAGTAACGTAAGCTGGTGATTGGTTGTTATCTTTGAAGGAGTGAGTTTTTTTTTAAATAACCCACGTTGCTAGTGGCAACGTAGGTTATAATGTAAATAAGAGTAAACAATCACTTTCCTTATTTAAAATGACCATAGTAAACATGATATTTATATAGAGGTGTTGGATAAAATGATTTTTTTTGATAATTACCCAATGTTAGAAATCGAACATAAAGCTTTGTATGCAACTCTTACATAATCGGACCTTATAGACTCGCCCTTTTTATAGGCCTTGCTCGCTTCGCTCGCTCGGCCATAAACTGGGCTTGTCTATAAAGTCCTACATTATGTACTTGTTATATAAATAGCTATTAATTTACCACCAGTTTATTGTAATTCAACATGTACTAAACTATTGTAATTACTGTTAAAGACCAGAGCAAGCAAGAACTACCTTCTACTACCTATACCAAATAAGTAGTAGAAGCTACTATTTTATTTATTTTTGGGCGAGGAATGAGGATGGCGGAGCATCCTTCGTACCTCATGGCACCGATGGCTATGATCATTTGGCCGACCCTACTAGAATTTACCCGAATCTGAGGGAATTGCACCCTCAGTAGGGATTTTTAACGTGGCAAACATCACATTGACACCGGACCTACAGTTTTACTTCCTATCCGAAAAGAAGGCATGTTTTAAATTTTTCTCCGCTATGAAGAATTACCAGCTCCGCCGGGGATCGAACCTGCGATCCTTGGATTATGAAGCAAACATGCAAACCACTAATCCACCGAGGCTGACAGAACCTTCTATTATTCTTGTTTTACTTTATTATAGCATTAACTAAATTATGTTTACAAAAACCAAAAAGGTAGCAATTAGCTGTAGGAAATAGCTAAATACCAGCTTCATACTACCATAGTAGTTTAGGACAAATAATGTGTAGGTATGTAGTTAGGATTTTATTTTATTTATATTTGTAGTAATTATAACTACTACCACAAATTACAACTTTATAGGCATCATTTGCAGTTTACATTACTGCTATTTCAGAGTTGAAGCTCATATGCTCATAGTGGATATTGGATGTCTGGAATTGACAAGCGCCTTTTTAACAGCACGCCACTGCGCTCGACGGAAACTAGCTCTCAGCTGAGTACAGTGTTGCCGAATTTTCTTACACACCAATTAATTTATCGAGTAAAAACCAGATTTTCGGTTTGTTTATAATTCTTTTCTCAAGAACCGTTTAGTGAATGTTTATAAAACTATGCAAAATCGGTTCTATGGAGTTCAAGTTACGTAATTTAAAAATTTGGGACGCTTGGTAGCTTTTTTTCCTGTAATTGAAATGACTTTATTCTATTATGTGAGTTAATCTCCATAAGATCACATGTAAAATTACAGTTACTTTAAATTGCAATAACTTTTAAACAGCTTAGTCGATCGGATTGAAATTTTCACTATAGTTTTAGCATTAAATGAGGAAAAGTCTACTAAATTTTTATTCATTTCGTAGCATTTTGAGATACCTCCTAAACATCCTTAACGTAAGTTTAATCAATATTGGTTGATTATTTCAATTATTATGGCAACTTAAAGAAAACACGAGGTTTTGGCAGTTGTTTTCGATTTTGTCACCTTATTATTCCAGTTATAACAATCGGAGCGGAGCGATTGATTTTCCAAAGAACTATGTGTATTAAGAAAGTAATAAATTTTGTAGCTATTTTTATTACAAACAAATCATGTACTGAGCATTTTTTCGTAGGAAGTCATCCTGATGAGCTACAGAAGAAAAACTGCTTCGAAAACAGTTATACGCACCTTAAATTGTTAATAACTTTTCTGCTGTCACTATGATGTAGTACATATATTATCCTACACACTATTCCGAGTAGGTTTGCACAATAAAATAGTTGTAAACACGAAAGAACCAAAAACAGATACTTTTAGTTCTCTGCCGACTGGAATAATTCTGATAATAGTTGAGGCGAATGAATTGAAAACTTTTTCCAAAAGTTTTCTGTTAATAGAAGATTTAATCGTTTTTTTGACGGATTTAATGGGTTTTAAATAGTTTCTCATTTTTAGATATTGTGGTAGGTTTCGTAAAGAGGATTTTTAGGGAAAATGATTCCACTTTGCTTCTACCAATCCTAAAAGCCATTCAAGATCCCAAGTAAGTTGCTACTGTTGTATCTGTATTTTCAAAGATTTTTCGTGATTTAAGGGCTTTTATCTTTTCTGGTTTTGTTTTTCTTCTGTTTGATCTATGAATCAAGGACCTATTCATCCAGCGGAGTCAGACGTAGTTAAGCTAATTATTGGGATATTGTAACGGTAACAACACTGCCTTAATTTTGACGGAAACGAGATGATATTTAGCTTTAAATGTAATAAAAGAAATCGTATCTATTTTTATCAGGTATTAAATTCATATCAATCTTTCCACAAGCTAACAAATTTTTTTTCTTGGTGCCGGAAAACTGAGAACTTATTTTGGATATATTTGATGTGCTGATTCCAAACGTACCTGGCTTTTTTTCGTAGCAGCTCTAGTTTTTGAGATACAGTCTAATTGATTTTCGTTTTAATAACAGGCACCAATCATGAAATAATGGTATCTTTACAGGAAACGTGGTATTTACCTAAAACTAGATTGTATAATTAGGCAATACTTGGTATTCCCGATTACCGTAAAATATCACTAGTCCTGAAAAGAATTAAGTATGAAGAACATCAGTGGGTGATTTGTGTCGATCTAAAAATAGTAAACTTTCTCCTTGGACAGCAAAGTGGATACACAAAATATACTTGTTTTTTGTGACTTTGATGAGCAGAGCAGAGCTAAGGATCAGCACTGAGCTAACAAAAACACCTAGGAAACGTCATGGTTCCAGGAAAAGCAACCGTAATCAACGAACCTTTGGTTGCGAGAGAGAAAATCATATTTCCATCTTTGCATATCAAGTTGGGACTTATGAAGCAATTTGTGAAGGCGTTAAATCGAGATGGACTTTGCTTTGGATACTTAATACGTAAATTTCGTGGTATTAGAATAGAAAAACTGAAAGCAGGCATATTAGATGACACTCAGATAAGACAGCTTATAAAAAATCCACAATTTTCCGCAGCAATTAACGAGATTGAATCTAATGCTTGGTGCTCATTTGTTAAAGTAGTACAAAGTTTTCTTGGCAATCATAAAGCAGAGAATTACACAGAATTAGTGGAAATATGCTTTCTAAATTGAATATTCTCGGTTGTAACATGAGCATAAAACTTCAGTACTTCCACAACCACTTAGATCGATTCCCACAAAACCTAGGTGATTACAGTGAAGAACAGGGGGAAAGATTTCATCAGGACATTAAGACGACGGAAGAACGATATCAAGGAAGATAGGACACCCACATGATGGCCGACTACTGTTGGAGTCAGCAGCGAGACTGTCCTACTAAACTCCATGCTAGAAAATCGTACAAGAGACAATTTCTAAGTGATAAACCTAGAATGAATATTTATCTACTTTGTGAATTAAATACCTTACTTTGTATTCTTTTTTTAAGGAGCCTTTGTCGCAAATATTTACTAATACTTATAACCTAAAATGTACATGAGTTAAAAAAAAGATGACTTTTTTCCAAAAGAGATCAATATAGCGTACCTCAAAAACTAGATTGGACAGACTAAATCTGACAGTTGTTTTGGATTCTACACCCAAAAATGACCCAGAAACAGTTAAGAAATGGCAGGCACCAAAATGTGTGTTGGGCTGTGATTATAAAATCTACAGCAGTCAACGCTTTAATTAGGGATTTACATTTTGTTCAAATTCTAAAATATTACCATAACAAGAAAGGAAATTTAAACATAATATTTATTTTTTTAAACGATTGAATTTCAGAGTCCCGTTTATAAATTTGCACTTTATGTCAGTTTTACTACATTTTAAGCATGAAGTATTTTTATAATTTTTTGCATGTAAACAATAGCTTTATTTAAACGTTTTTGATTTATTTATTTATGAGTGCTTGTTATTAGTTATTGAATCGTGCCCTTTACACCTGAAATACATTATTTAGATATTTATTACCTGTTTTTTCAGAAGCTAAGCAGTGGTTCTATAAGATTAATCGAGGATTTGGAAGTATTATTTGGGTACTTATCAGAGGCCGTCTGATTCCGGTGTGTGAATCCGTTAAAAAACAAGAATGAAAAATAAAATTCATAATTTTTTTCCGACATAAACATTGTCGCTACAAGACTCTCCTGCTGACATAAATATTGTCGGTGCAATATGCTATTGAATAGGCTAAAAAGCATTGATGAAAAACGTTGAATTGAAGTGTCAATACAATTTTTCAGATTTTGTTAAATTGAAAGACACTTTATTACTGTATTTACAGTAGCACAACGCCGTTCTCCTTGAAAGGTATCAACAGATAGAGAATACTTTACATTCAATGATTCTCAATACGTAAAGTTCAGATATGCCAACTTGTAAATGTAACACTGTAAGGATTACGAAAATCAATACTGCCAATCTGTGCGACAAATTAGCAGTTAACATTTCTAAGTATTCAGGCAGTAATGTAGGTGGGTGTAATTAATTACTGCGACTAATTGCAGTTTCCAACAAATCAATAGGCGCTTATAATGTCTAACATATAATCTTAAAAGCTTATCATGTCTTTCAATAAGAGAAACTTCAGCATAAATAAGTGTTGTACCATTTAATATTTATTACTTCTTTGAAAAAAAAATAGAAGTTGATAACATAAAAAAATAATAAGACAAACAATAATTGTAGTGTCTATAATAACGGGTGTTCATTTAAATTCGTAATCTAGCAACCTTTGGATTATTGCCTGTCTCTATCTGCGACGTATTATATCTGTCGCTCTGTCTTCTTTCATTAAAATTCCAAAGGTTGCTAGATTACGAATTTAAATGAACATGCGTTACAATTCTTTATTATTATTAGAACTTATTTGAAACCGAAGTTTTTTCTCATTATTTAGTATTAGTTAAATTTTAATGGATACTGGCAATTTAAAGGATGTAGAAAACAAAACATCGTTTGTTTTCTCTTACTAACATAACTCTAATATAGATTTTGTTAGCACTTAAGAGTCAGATTTAAGTGCTATATTTTGGAAAAACTTGTAATTTATTCAATACTGTACTAAATGAAACTATTACATACTAGCTGTTAGCAATGTTATAATTTAGAACTGCAAAAGTTACATGCAGTTATTATTAAGGTAACAGAAAGAAATGTGAGATAATGAAGGCTGTTCTCTTGTGCCTCCACCATAATGTCACGCTGATTCAGCACTCCTCCTATAGTGTATTCAAATTCAAGATAGAGTAAAATATGCAACCCAAATAACAGATTTCTTTAGTAACTGGATAAATAAAATTAAATAAAATTGAAGTGAAATCAAAGAGGCATTTGCTTCTTATGTTTTATGTTTGACATTTAGTTATTAAATCATAAAATCTGACAAGATAGAAATTCTGCATTTCTTAGTTTTTATTAGGTATTAGTAGTCATTATTATGTTTTAAAATATGTTCAGTTATTTATATTATGTTCAATAAAACTTTCGTTACTGTTCTTCAATTCTAAATCATGGTTTATTGTAAAATCTTTGCAACTTTACCTAAATCTGTAAAAACAACATCAAGTTTGACAAATTTCCTTAACCACAAACAATTTTATGACATAAGAGTCAAAAACCCATCACTCTTTGATTTATATTTCTTTAATTTTGTTTTATTTATCCAGTTACTAAAGAAATTTGTTATTTGGGTTGCATATTTTACTCTAGCTTGAAATTGAATACACTTTAGTATAAGATTACTTTTACGTAGATAGATCACTTTTAATTTAAATATAATTAATAAACATATGTAATATATATATATACAGACGAACTGGCCATTAAACGATCAGTGACCGGTTGATATGATAATTAAAAAGATCATCACATAAAGCAAACAGAAGGAAACAATTTTGGCAGGCTTCAAAATGCAAATAATCAGCATGGATGATCCATGCCTCACTATCCCTGATAAGCTTTTTTTACTGAGATAATTATTGGTGAACTTTGCTGTTTTCGTACACTGTAGAACTATTCTAATTAAGCACAGAGAGAAATACTTCATAAGAGCTTTGCACAATATTGTTCAAAACGGTGTTGGAGAAATTTATATTATAATTGTAGAATCGTATTGTCCAGCGTTGTGTAGGATTTCGTTACTGAATTGTCTAACAGGAACTTACGACAATTATTTAACACAGTCAGATTTAGTTCAGCATTCTTTGGAACAATGTTGTAGAGGATAAGCTAGCATATTATGTTGAAGTATAATTGTAAAAAATGTTTAGAAAAATACAATATTTTGTTTGAATGAAATCATAATCCAGTGTTCAAACTGCTTGCTACTAATTATTGTGTTTCGCAAAGTTTATGGATGACATCCTATAGATGTCACCACTTGTAATTGTCGCTATTAATGTAAATTCGAGATTTATATATTATATATATATATATATATATATATATATATATATATATATATATATATATATATATATATATATATATTAACAGCCGACGGCAAAAGAAAACTTTAGTGTTATACGTGTATATACTACACGTTGTATAGTATGTAAATACTATACATTGCATAGCTATATACATATTAGTTACATATATTTTAATATATGTAAAAATATATATTTTATTTGTGATATCTAGCCTTCTGTATAGAATATTTGTGCCAGAGTATTGCACAATTTGTATAAATGTGAACAAGTAATTGTGTTAAATACTATTAAGCAATTGTGGCACACACTAGCGCAACAATTGTACAATTTTGTATAAAATTGTATGCAATAACATTACACATTCTGTTTTAATAAGTAACACAATTTGTTATGGAAACTTATACACAACTATTCATTTGATTCTACAAAATTACTATTGACTTCCACAAAATCTTGACAAACTAAATGACACAATCTTGTTTTATAATTGTACACAAATTGTCCCTGTCACTTTTTTAAGACCAATTTGTTTTACAATACCACACAATTGTTGATGAAATTTAAATACATTTTTCTCTGTGAGGAAACAGAGAAGCACAGAAGGAATGAGGAAAGGATTTTTTTTTAATTTCTCATTCTTCAAAACACAAGATATGAATCTCTGAAATTGACATCTTCAGTTCTTAAGACTCTAAATATTTACCTTGTTAATATCTAAAATTGACTACACAGTAAAAAGTAAGCGTCGTGAACAATTTTTAGAATATTGGGTAAAGATTATTGAGTTAAAATCTAAAGTAGGAAAACATTTTTTCACTCTATTGTTATAACAAAAATAATTCGACACTCTGAAATCTATTTTCTCGCTATATTATTAAATAAATCTATATAGATTGAATATTTAATATAATAATATTCTACTTTAAAAATATAACAAAATCCACTCTAATTTTAATTTTTTACTAGAAGAAAAACCGTTAACAAGTGATCTAAATTGGTAAAAGAATGTTAGTGTTGATGTTACTCTAGTTAGAGTAAATAAAACGATTGGCACCAGTATACTTCTTGACAGTACATTTGACAAGAGAAGAGTGTGTGCAATAAAGACACTAACAAAAAGTGGTGACAATCAGCTGTCTGCTGTATTTGATTGTGACTAGTTATAACTGTTGAAACTATGCAATTTCAAAAGTTACTAAAACTAATAGAAATTTCAAAATTTTTAAAATCTTTAAATAACTTAATGTAGCTGTACAAATTAAAACGTAATGAACAGTTAAGCAACATTTAGAGATCAAGATTATATTGACTACACGAAAAACAGGTACCTGTATATAAATAATAGTACCTATATTAAGTTTATATTTGTAAAATTTTGAAATTCCCGCTAATTTTAGTTTGACTTTGCTTCTTGAAGCACTTGCACACTTACACTATCGCGCACTATGCTCTGCTATTAACACATTACACAGTATTTAAACTAGTTCAACCGGCTTAGTGCTCTTCAGTCTTCTTATGATGTTTTGATTCGAGTAGTTGTAGTGCCACGACATTTACATGTTGATGTAGTCTTACTTCGTGTTTAGTGGCGAATCTCTTTATTTCGCTTGGCACGTCGAAATCCCTAAATCCGATGTAGATCTTTGTTTCTGATGTACCATGGAGCATTTGCCATATTCCCCATACCTCGGGTGTGTGGGAGACCACATGACGCACACCCGTAAAACTGGCTGTCTTCTACCCTATCCTTGGAACCTGGATACGGGGCATGGAAACATGACTGGGCAATGGGCGAAGTAGTCAGGTTAAGTATGTGGTAGAGAAATTCCTGAGAATTCTCGACGGTTACTGATACCGATCAGGGGGAGCCCTGGTAATATGATACCGGTGTGGGTGGATTCGAGTCTCGCCTTGGAGGAGGTCATTTATGGTCACCAAACGGAACCCGCTGTTTGACTTCGATCATTTATGGTCACCTAAGGAATCCGCTGTTTGGCTGAATCTTAAGGAGGAGAAGCGAAGTGAGGTTTATCCCGGTGTGAAGGGGTAAATTCATGCCAATGGGAAACCGCATGCCACCAGGTAATTGTGCTTAGGAGCTATCCCGACCACCCTATGATCCGGGCTGCAGCTGGGTACTGTGGCTGGGAGAAGTTCTGAAGGCCTTTACGCTTAAGAATTGTTGAAGCGAATACATAGCCTCTCACAATTAAGACAACTTCACCTCACCTAGGTACACACTGGGGGTCTATTAGCTGTAGACCCATGGACGAAGCTGTGTCGAGGGCCCACCAAGCCTATATATTGGTAGATCGGGGTGGCAAAACCATTTAAAACCAAGTCCTGCCACAGTTGGGGTTGGATTCGATCGGGCAGTGGCTCCCAACAGCTAGGGACAGCATGTTGGGAGAAAAGTCTGAAGCTAGACTAGGTGAAATCTCCTTGGTCGTGTGATACGTCCCTCACAGCCTCCTTGGAGATGGAGCCGACGGGTGAGCACGTTTATCGCTCCGGTACTGACCTGGAGAGTCAGTAGAGTATGGATAGTATCTCGCTCCAACCAGTGAGTTAATACTGGTAGCATTGTTAGTGTAGCGACAATGCACGTTAATTGAGCGTAAAATTAAATTCAAAATTTAATTCTCAATTATTCGAGCTTCGGCTCGTCTTAAAAAGGCGGGAGGAACACCCATAACGTTCATTAAATTAGTCATGTAACAAAGTACCTTATAGACAATTACCACGGCCTATTGTATATTTAAAAGGTAATAGGCTATTAGATCACTGTAGAGAAGGATTCAGTTACCTTTTCGCGGACAGTTAGCCTTACATTCCGGAATACTTTATTTTGAAACGTTTGGATTATTTTGACATTGCTTTCTTTGGCACATGTCATAGACACCCATATTGGTTTTAAGACTTGATTATATATAAGTATCTTGCTATTTATTGACAATTGCGAGTTACGTCCCAGTAGCCAGTACAACTGTCGATACTTGAGTCCAAGTTCTATTATCTTCTTTTTTATATATGCTTTTTAAAGAGCTTCGATATAATCGGTAGTATGATAGGTTTGTATGATTTCGGCTCGTTAGGTGGTTTACCTGGTTTTGGTAGCTTGATAACTTCTGCTACCTTCCAGACACTAGGCACATGTTTTAATCGACATTATGCATTGAATATGTACATCAGCATAACGATAACTTTTCTGGGAAGTTGTTTCAATATTTCATCTGTAATAAGGTCCAATCCAGGCGCTTTTTAGGGGTAAAGATTATTTTTAATTTTTGTTGCTATTTCCTTTGGGATGACCTTCTTTCAAGATTACGTCATCATTGGCTTCTACAAGTTTCAACAAGGTGTTCTGCGAAAGTTTCAGCCTTCTGTTTGTTACTTCTAGTCCATGTACCATCGCTTTGCCTGTTTGGTGGAGTGTGGGTGAGGGGTTGTTTGATTTTCTTTGTGACTTTCCACAGCGAATAATCAGTCTCTTAGCTGCTGTTAATTTTTGGAGATACCTTTCAATTGAGGCATCTTTCAACTATCGAATTTCTCTCTGTAGCTGCCGAGTTTTATTATTCAGAATATTTTTGTCAGCCGGATCACGTGCCTGTTTTTCACTTCGTTTTCAGCACTTTTTTTTCTGATTCGTCTCTTTTCCATGAATTAATTCTCTGAGCTCCATAGGATAGTTAACTCCAACAGTTTTGTGAGTGATTTTTCTAGTGTTACTCCAAGCTACTTTTTGGATAATTTTGGTAAGGCTTTCAGCTTCTGTTTCCAATTGTGGGACAGTTCTTAATTGCACATTGAGTCTTATCTCATTTTCAAATTCTATTCTGAAGCTTTCCCAATCCGTAGTTTTATCAACTAATGTTGATCTTTGTTCTTTTTTTATTATTCTCTCACTCTCACAGAGTGAGGATTAGTGCTGAGTGTCCAGAGTTTAAGTCAATGTTTTCTTCTATATCAATAAAGTTTAGAGAAACATTTATAGATATTATCTATTCTATACTATATTTAAAACACAAGGCTTATTTTTGTTCCAGTTCGTTTGAGAGTTCCACCAGGCCGATTTACGTCATTCTTTTTTTATATTGAAGCTTTCGCCGTGTAGATTAGTCAACACTATTTAATGTTTATATTTTTAATTTAAATAAATATAAAATGTTTAATTTGAGAAGCGTGAATCGGACATTCACTTTGGCGCCCTCTCACTTTCTACGGTCGTAAGTTTTAGAACTATTCACGATTACTAATCTAGGTATTAGTCAACACTACTTACTTTTTATTTTTATTTAACTTTTATATTTTTAAAACCATTCTTTTTTTTAGTCCGTTGAGTTTTAGTTTTGCGATTTTTTAATTATTTAAATTTTAAGCATTATTTGTAAGCGATGCATTTCAATATTCCCAAGGCTGATTACTTCGTCACGTTTTGGTACTAAATATCCTCCCTATACCTGCTTACTATGCCACCAGCAGTTCTCAAACGAGTTTCACAGTATTTGCTGTGGAAGCATTTTCACAAAATTCGATATTTTTAGCTGTTCGTTCTTTCGAAATTTATAAATTTTACAGATTGGGATATTTGATAAAAAAAGTAGAATAGGAATGTCTAAGAACTACTGTTTTATCTCTTAAGGAACATGGACAAACTAACCGACAAAAGTTCGAAAGCTGGTATATATTAAGTATACATATATGATATATGAATTCAATGCAGAATTTTATGATAAGAATAAGTCGAGGGATGAGTCCGAGTGAGTGATAAGTCGGGGGAGGAAGCCGGGAGAGAGGGGGTAAGTTGACGAAGAGATAAGTCGGAGGGGCAAGAAGAAAAAGCAGTAAGACGAGGGTAACTAAAGGAGGAAGATAGGATAAGTTGTGATTGATAGTGGAGGGGTAAGGGGTTGTTTGTTAAATAACGCATTCAAAAGTTCGTCTGAGAATGGTAAGCTTAGTATTTGCAACTGTTTTTGTTCGATTGCGTTTATTTAATAAATGTTACTATTAAATAATCACCCTTGGAAACCCGAAGGATTGTAATCACACAACGAACGTTGTTAAGGAAACCCTTCAATAAATTAGCGTTTTGACCGTCATGTCTTGCTCAGGTTTCCCTAGTATACATATAATAATAACGGTTTTTGTTTAATTTTTTGTGGTTTACAAATTAACAATGAAATTCAGTAATTGAATTATCAATTAACTAAAAAAGGTGGTTTGTTGCATTAAAAATCCAATTATTACACATAATGAAAATCATGTGAATAAAACAAGTAAACAAATTTCATCCAGTAAATTGGTTTAAACCAAAATTAATTTTCAGTGTAAATGCACTGAAGGTTTAATTCTGCACATTTACGTCGCCAAATTAATCCGCTGCAGTTTACATGAAATTAATTAAATTGTTAAACCTAACCCGGATTTAAACATAATTTGTAAACATTCAGCCGGAGTTAGAATCCTGCGCTTCTTCCTTTTTCTTTTTAGTTTCTCTGTATATTACAAATCTCTATTTTTTTCTCTCTTTCTATTTTTCATTATCAATAAATGCAAGCTTCTCCATGTTCATATTTTACTTTATCAGCTCATACATATAGTGAATAACAATGTAATACTATGCTTTGAGGTATAAAACTGAAATGTGAGTACATTATATTGGAGTTCGCTTTTATTTTACACCTTGAACTTTACGAGCTATGCAAATATAACATCGATTTTCAGAACATCTTTCAAGATTCAGCTAAAATACAAAGTTGCTTGTAGGTTGCAATAATAAAAAAAGATACTTTGCGCTATAGATGAGGATCAAAAAGTAAGAAAAAATCTGTTCCCTTGATAATTATTCTAATTGGCAATTTAGATGCATAGCCGAAATTCGATAAAAAGCAAATCAGCTATTTAAAAACAGTCTTTTCAGCAAGTTAATTTCCTGTAAGGGATATATTCTTTTAACCTCGTAACGGGAGCAAAAACGACTCTTCAAATTGATTTTGTTTTTTCTTCGGAGGAACATTTTATAACGACCCTCCTTCGGTGTTGTCTTTTGAAATTTTATTTCTAGAACAAAAAAGGAATTAGGCAGTGGCAAATTAAACTTTGCACCCTTTCGATTATTTTTATTGAAGGTTATATAGTAAAACATCTATTAACAATCATAACAAATTGCAAATTGATTAATAGCCTCCAACATTTTACAAGTAAATATGGAGATGGAGTAGTTTACAAAAAATCACTTTAAAGTGATTCTCCTGGGTAGCAAAAACGTTTTCCTTTCAATACTACTGTAAGACTCCGTGACTTTAAAGGGCTAAGAAATGGTTTCAGACTGGTGGCAGGAATTTTCAATACGACTTTAAAGTTATTATACTAACAATGGAAGCTTACAGCTGACGTCTCGCTCATTTCAAAAAAAATTTTTGAAATAAAAGTAAATCAATAGTTAATCAAAAGTAAAAAAATAAGGAAATACATGTTTTTGCATTTAATCTCATACGGCTTATTTAAAAAATAACAAATTAACACAAAAAGATGCAACGTATTTACTTGGAATAAAAGCGTTACTCGCAACAGACAGGGTGCTCGCGTGGCTAACAGAGTAGTTTTATACACTGTCGGCCTAATCGTCCGGCCGTTCGATTCATATCAGCTTCATGACTTTTTTTTAAATTAGTTTTTTTAGTAAAAATGCATCCCTGTTGCGCTTTTCTTAGACTTTTAAATAATTCAATAAAAATTATTACTATTATAAGTCGTGTATTGCCTAGATCGTAATTGTAACTCTCTCTAGTTATTATGCAGAAAAGAGACAAGAACAAGAACCTACAAATAATATGTAGTTAAGAGTTACCATAAATGTAATAAAATGATTTATTTATATTCGAATAATTGACATAACGTTTAGTATTTATTGCTTTTTAAATTATTCCTAAAAATTGAATCAAAAACTATAAACCTGCGAATTTATATTTTGAAATCGGCGACACCTCCACTGTAAGGTCCCCTTGTAAGTGGCAATACTGTTCCACATACTTTAAAGGTTACTCAGAAGTAATGGAACTACATAGTTCCAATAAATAGTAGAAACAACTACATAATTACTAAAATAATACGAACTGAAGTAATTAAACCTATAAAGTTATAAATTTAGTGGTAGTTACGTAATAACTACTCAACCAAAGTTACAATCTCAGTTAGTGCTACTTAGGTGCTGCTTGGGATTATTCTTGAGACGCCACTGTAAAATGAGAGCAAAATAAATATGTTTATAAAGTATTCATGTTGCCAACGCGATAATAATTTAACGTGACGGTAAATTCAAACCGTCTTCAAGCATTTTGGATCACCCTGTACAAAATTACCAACAATTAAAAAACATACACAAGGAGAAATATCTAAGAAAAACCTTTTAAACCCGCCAGCAACTTTGGAAAAAGTGTGAAGGAAAGTTGATGAACTTTTATATACATATTTAAATTATTTACACAAGGTGTCTCTGTGTTGATCATTAAATAAAATAAATAATATATTTTAGAAATAAAAATTAAAATCCAACGTAGTTATTGTTAATAAATTAGGCTGCATTTAAAGCTGTGTAATAGGCAATGATACAATGACGTCTCGTCTTTGTTACACTAATGTTGAGATGGAACAACACTCGGGGGTCATTTTTAATAAGACGGACTTTATCTCCGTTGCAACACATACTGTATAAACGCAAACCCAGAACAATTAACGGTAAAATAGAATATTTCAGAAATAGTAAGTCTAAAAAATAATAAGCAATTTTGCAAATAAAAAAGAAACGAAAGTTGTTTCTGCTTTTATTAACATTCCTAAGATCCACAACATCGTTCCAAATTAAAATGCTTTCCATACACAATCCTTTATAAATTAATACATAACACTCCTCCTTGAAAGAACATCTTGAATGTGACACCATGAAATATAGTACTAAGGAAACTCGACAAAAGCAAGATCTCATTCGTTATAGTGAAGTATACGCCCAACTAAGTTATTATTTCAATTAAAACTATGTGCTACAGTAAAGTGCAAGTGTATTGTTGTTAACAAGAGACAAAAGGCTCTTTGAAGCAACAACAATAACCTGAATTGATAAATAGTGTAACAACAGTGTGGAAACACTACGTGTGGTACAGTCTGCTTACTTTAACTGAATTTATGGAAGAACAATCTATCAACAGGGCTGTGTAATAAATTTTGAAATGCAGCATGGCAATATAATATGGTACTGTTTATTAAAAACAAAACTATATTTATGAATGCTGCACATGTGGTGGAAATAGATTTATGAAAATGGCGTACATTAGATGGTCTAAAATTTATTTTAGACCAACACAAACTCTACAGAATGTTCCTTCTTCTTGTATAAGCCTTGAATGTAAAAACTGTTCTCTTTCAAACCACTCACTAATCTTTTATTTTTGATAATTTCTCAAACATTTTATTTATGTTAAAGGAAGCAAAATAAAACTGGTCACGCGAATTTTCGGAACTCATTCGAAATGCTGGTTACAATAACAAAGACATTACTGGATTCGTTTAAGCTTCCTCCATTATTATGGCGTACACTTACTATATGAGAAGTTATAATGTTGATGGCGGGCGTTTAATGGATTTCTTTTTCCGGAATATCTGACGAACACGAGGCTTTTGTATAAAGACTCCCGTTGTTATCTTAAGGTATAATATTGATTCTATGTCGTTTGCGAATGTGTCTATTTCCCTAAATAATAGCCCGGTTTATTCGTGCAACACATCTTTTCTTTGTTTTCTCCAGATATCTTCCTTTATCTCTAATTCCATTCGTTTCCGTTTCACTGGTTTTATTTTCTTTTATTTGGCAATCATTCGTCTTTGAGACAAGTCGCTTGTTTTGTGCTCCCCAATCTTAACATTTGTCGTTTTTTCCTTTTTACCCCTCCCCGCCCTCTTTCAGAAGTCAAATTTAAAATGTGTTGTAAAAAATTTAGTGCGCGCCTACGAGAATCCACTTTTCCCTTTTTTGCGAAAGACGAAAAAACGAAGTACGATATTAGAGAGCAGAGAAATTCCCCGAGTATAAAGCAGGGGAGGTTGTGCGTATAATTATGTAAATAATTATGTTGAAATTAGCTTTTCTCGAATGAGGTTAGGTAACCCATTTTAAGGGTTACATAGGTAAATTTATAATGATGTAAAAGGATTCCAGGTGTATTAAGATTTTATATGAAATTGTGTTAATACAGTTTAGTGATTTCAAAGTATAAACAAAGCCAGAAGTTATGATTAATCAGTTAAATAAATGTAACCTTGTTAGGGTGTTATTAAACTGCAATTAGTTAGTACTTTCTCGGTGGTTTGCACGCAACTATAATCATACTGTAATTATCAGTCATTACCGTCATTATTATCCACGGTTTAAACTGTAGTAATATTTGATAATGGACGACAAAAAAAGGTAATCCGCACTCTCTTTTTCCGTATCTTAAAGTTCTGAATTTATATTAATGACCAAAAAAAGGAATTTATTTTAAGATAGTAATCTCTAGTTAGATTTGGCTTTTTATTTAGACCAATTTGAATTTCAAAATGTTCTAGAACGTTTTTTAGAAATATTATTAGAAAGTATGCCGAAAGATAATTACAATTTCATATTTTGATTTATTATTTAATTAATTAATTTATTATTTAATTTCAAACTAACAGGCAGTAGCCCCATTAACCAAAATTAACTGAAAATTAAAGTTAAACTTAATTATACTTCTATTTTATTCACTGAAAAACTACACTAAAATCTAAAATCTAACCTTATATACATACTTACAGAACTTCAGGGTGTGCCAGTAATCGATCAAGTTTGACTAAGCGGTCCAGAAATTAAGACCAGAATTAATAGGGCCTAAATTAGTGTTCGTAGGCATTTTTATTATTTTACTTTGTTAGATTTAGTTTTGGTTGGGATTGTATTAAGTTTAAGTTATTAGGTTATTCAGTTATTAAGTTTTCTTTAAGGCCAGTGGAGAATTGTAGATTGACATTTGAATTGTATAAGATAGACTGATACACAGCAGAACAAAATTGTAATACAAAACAAGACAAATTATTTTATCTCAGACACATCGGATATCATAAATATAAAGATGGCAACTCTTGTGTTACAGTCACAAATTAGTGCCAAGTCTCAAAGTATGAAAAACATTTTCAGCAAACTAGAATTTAAGATTAATATTAAACCTTACTAGGCAAATTTAATCCAAATATGAATACCTACTTAGTTTTACATAAGAAATTGGATACGCTGCATCTTGTGCTTTAGAATTTCTATAGGAAAACTCAAAAGTCAAAGGTATCGAGTTTCATTACAGAATCAAGTTAGAAAAGAACATTCCCTTGCATTTACTGAGAAATAATATCCTTTGAATTTTATACTAGCAAAAAAAGCAACTGATTTTGAATCATAACAATCGGTTACGGTAAAAGAATAGAAATCGATTGCATCAAGTTGAAATAATTATAACCACTAGAGTTCATTAAAGTGTTTTCCTATCTACTTATAAGAGCCTAGAAACAAGCCTTAGAGCTTCTCCTAAAGTTATAATTTTTCATTGATATTAATTTCGCCTTTCCACTGTTTAAAAGAACCGTTACCGTGACCGATGTGTTGTCTAATTAACACTTCTTTAATCTATATGTAAAATCGTAATAAGCACAAATAAACAGGTTTTGTATATCAAAAAGAGACATCTAACCTCCGTTTCGTATCAAATTTGCCTTCCTCTACATACTACTTGGGTAAGTAGGCAACCCAACAGTCACTTTGCACCATCTACGTCAACATTATTCTTTAATTGCTTATATCTTCCTTATTTTACGTGATATAAGCCGCAATTTTCACCTGCTTATCAAAAACGTGCTATTATTATTAATTTCAGGGGGCTTTTTGATTTTCACAATATATCATTCTTTTCTGCTTTGACATTTGTCGTTAGAACTGAAAACAGAATAATCCTACTGATTTGATAAACTTTATGCGTGTTCGTGGATCAGCGTCGAAGGATTTGGGTTTCATGGGAACCATTGCCAACATTGAAGCAGCAGATACATTCAGTAAATAATGCACTAGTTTTTCTACTTTTGTGAAAATATTTCGATTCTTGGTCATCAACTTCTTGTGAGCAAGAACATTCGAATCTTTCTACAACAACCGATATCGATATATATCTTGCACGCATTAACGTTGCTCTGCAAATTTATTCAAGTCTAGGTTCCCTATCTAAAGGGCAAAATCTGATTTTGACACAGATAGTTTCCATCTCAAGTCGCAGGTCAAACCTTATTCCAGCAATTACCTCCATCACCACTGCCATTTGATCACTTTAATGCAGACGTACGGGCCAGCTCTATGGACGTTCCGTATATACTTTAGTACAGAACGCCCAAAGATATAGCATATAGCATATAGAACGCACCATAGCAACAGCTAACGAGATATACTTACTTTTCTTGCAATCTATTCATGACATAAATTACTGAATTTACAACAGGTAAAACAGTTTATATTGTCACAAACGGAAATATTTACACTTCAATATTATATACAAAACTCAACTTCTCTTCCGTTTGTACAATATAGCGTGCAAGGCCACACTCAGTTGCCCACGCTAGTTAAGCAGCTGCGGTCTCACCGTCAACAACTTGGAGCCATGTGCGCGGACAGCTGCGAGGTCTTCTAAGACGCCCACAACTGCATTAGTTGGCATGGAATATATCCGCCTACTTACTCCGTGTATGCGAGGCAACCTACACGGTTTGCAAGCAGGTGCACATTCCTTAAGGAGAATCTACAACACTTACGCACAGCTGCAGATTCGTACCAGGCACCAGCAGCGCGAATGCAAACTACCCACAAGCCTGCAACCAGGAAGCATGAACTTCCTTAGTTTCTTACTAAGAACTCCAGCCTATTGATTCCCACTACGATGCTAATTACTTCCTCGTTCAGCAGTATATAACCAGCTTGCTTGAGCTATTCAAACCAGTCAGTGAGTTGGCTCCAACACTACATCTACAAGCAAGCTGGTGAGTACTCTTTAAATTATGTAATGCTTAGTTGCTTAGTTGAGTGGGCTGCGCCTAACGCCCACTCTCTGGGGAATTATGGGAAGTTGTGACCAGGCTACCCAAGCTTAATTGTAGAACACCAGGAGGTTATCTCCTACGCTTAGTTTGTAGACCTAGTGCTAGAACAGGGTTGGTTCCGACCTCCCACTTGATTGCATTAGTTTAGGAGGACATGTACGTCCTCACGATGTATTCTTTGTATGTATGTGAGCCTTTGTACTCTCTTATTGTTATTAGTATATAGTTGTTTTCTACGACTTGTGTTTAATTTCTCTCTACCTCTGACTACGTCCTCCAGTCACGAAAACCCCCACGTGACAATATCTTGGATTTTTCTGTTCTCAACAATAGTTAGATCGAAAAAATAATAAATTAGGAAAAGCTAGTCACCATTCTGGGAATAGGAGTTCTATACTAATTTTAAATTTAACCTTTGACCTCGATTCATGACGTTGAGTAGGCCATGTGATGAAACAGACAGTCGTTATCAACTCAGCTAAACCTATATGTCACACTTAAAATAAGCTTAATTTCGGTTAATGACCTCTCTGTAAAGGTCAAAGTTGACAACGATTTTGAATTTCCCAAGATATCAATTATATATACCCGTTGTCAGTTTCCTTTCATCTGTCACAGTTCTTCACCTGAGTCAGTATGATGGGCGCAAGGCCGTATTCAAGGGGGGGTTTAGTCGGTCTGAACCCCCCCCCACCGAAACTAAACTTAATACTAATAAAATGACAACAAAATAAAATTATTTTTCTATTCTGCTTCCTTCCGAAAATAAATTCCCCCAGAACCCCACCGGAAATAAATTTCTGGCTACGGCCCTGGATGGGCGGATATTGTATCCTCGGCAATAAGCTTTCTTTTCCAGTATAAAACATTTAAAAATAATGGGCCGTATTCTCATGTCACTATTAAAGGTGTATTTAACTAAAGTTAAATTAAAATCAACAAAAACAAGAGATAGCTTTATCTAATTCTACTAGGTGGGAAAAGGTTAGAATTGGTCGCCATGGTATTAAACATGCTATTAACTTAATAGTGGCATGAGAATACGGCCCAATGTCTTTGGTTTTTTAGTATAAGGACTTAGTCCCAAGACCAACGATTTTGAAAATTATATCCGAGATAAAATTATAAATTAGTGATCTTACTTTAACTCTGATTAACTGATCTTATCTTATTGATCTAGTTTTTATCTTATGTTGGTGTATCTCTAATATAATTATATAAAACAAAAAGGGATTGTCTAGTTGTTAGATTAACAACTTGTGTTACGAACTACAGACAAATCTCTTTTTGGTTTGTGTAGTTTTTAAAGTTTGTCTTACTCATTGGCCTTCTCTTCTATATCTTGAGCATTTACTGTTTTAAAAGTATTATAACTTGTATTTAATTCAAAAGTCTTAGCCACTATTACATATCGTACCACGGAAAGTATGTCATAGGTACTTGAATGAATGTTGGAACTTCTAAAATAAAAATGTCATTTTGATTCAATAAAGAGGTTTTGAATTGTATATCTTGAACCTACCTGAGACTTCTATTTTTTGGTCACAGAAAAATTTCTTAGATATCTTAGTGATTAGTGTCTGTGTGCATGTAAATACTGTCTCATAAGCCAATAGAGACTTTTCTTTGAAGAAAGGATATACTTATTAAGAAACATGCGCTTAAAGAGCAAGATGTTACCATATCTTGTTAGGAAAATTTAAAAAAGATGTATACAGGGTGGGAAAATTCAATTTTTTTCAAAAATTTGTAAATGTGAAAATAATTCGATTTTACTCGTAAACGATTCATCATAAGAAAAAATGTTATAAAAGTTTTTTGTTGTACTAGATGAGGTGCATCTTCTGACAAGCCCCCATAATTAAACTAAAATTATTAACAGGACAAAATGGTGTTAAGTTTACAACTTTATTATTTTTTTTCTGAAAAAGTGGTACGTCCTAGAACAAAGATGTATAGACTTTTTTGTTCCTTTTGATGTCTTCTATCACCCCTTAAAATCAATTAATAGAACCCTTCCACCCTGTATATAATAATTATTCACATGCTTACATGACTAAGTTACATATTATATGAACTTATTTATTGACCTTTATTGAGCTCAGCTCTATTGATATGCAGTCTTTTTTTTAGTTTTACTTTTTATTACTTATTACTTTTACTTTTTATTACTTATTACTGTATTTACTTGGAAAAATCAGAGATATAAGCCTCTTTTCTTCACCAATGGTCACATATGCAATTTATTATACAGGGTTATCCATTACAATGCAACCCAAATCAATACAACTTATGGTAACAAGTATGTATTATAGACAAATTTTATTTAAATACTGCCTTTTCATTTTCAATCTTCAAGTGAAGAAACACTTACCAGTTGATCATTTACTAGCATTTTGAATGGATAGCCTTGCACCGTGCACGTACATCAAAATTACTATTCGTACGTATCGTGTACAAGTAGTCACATAGCTAATTATACAGTGCACATAAATAACTCAGAATTTACTATTTGTATGCACTGTATCTAAATAGTCACAATATGGGAAAGACTTTATTCATATCATTCATAAATAAATACTAATAATAATGATTTTCAGATATGTGAAAAGAGATCCTCAAGAAAGGGCAAATGTCAAATGGATTGGTTAAGTTAAGGACTGAGGTTTGGTTAGATTGGTTTAGGATAGAATAGGCCATTACGAATCCATTGTGCTGGAATCAATGATAACTATTCAGTAAAATTATAATAATAAAATTATGATTTTTCTTAAATTTAATATTTTACAATCAGATGTTTTAAAAATTTGTTAAAAAATACGTCATCATCACACCAATATGTAGTAATTAAAAATGTAAATAAACAAGTGTTCCCAGGATGTCAATAGTTGAGGAAATACCCCATCGTGCATGTTCATTTTAAGTTTTAAAAAACCCGGTCGAGTTGGCTTTGATTTGTGGTTGGTGTTGATGGTGGTGATTGTAGGATACCTCAAACTTACTAATGTCTTTGTGTATAACTTTCCTTGTTGTAAGATAGAAATGAACGCCTTTTGAAAATTGAAAGGCTGCTTGACCAAGTTTTTTATTGAACACACTGTAGTTCACCACGCAGTTTTCAAGTTTTTTTTCTAACAGTAAAGATTATATAGTAAATAAAATAAATTTGATCAAGTATTCAAATTTTGTTATAAATTAATCAGCATTTCTGCTTAATAAATAACAAGATTTATACAGAGGGAGGCGTGACCTTGCTAAATGTATACCTGATATTCAGTTTTGTGCAGTTGCACATATAAAATTTCGAAGAGCGACCATCACTTGTCATAATTTTATAGATACAGGCGCATGGAATAGTGTACATAACTCTCCATTCAACAAGGTCTGCCTCGCTCTAGTAATGCATATGTATACAGTATTGGAAAAACTTCATCTATGTATTGGATTGTCATGTGTGAGCAAAGGCAAAAAATAGCGAATAGCAATACATCTGAGAAAGATGGATATTATGGCATACTTGCCAAGTCTTAAAATATAGTAACATTTTAAGATTGGCAAGTATGCCATAATATCTATCTTTCTCAGATGTATTGCTATTTTACCTTGGCTCACACATGAAAATCCAATAACTAAACGAAGTTTTTCCAATACTGTATAACTTCTAGAAATGCACATGAAAATAGGTACCAAAAAGATCACATTCTTTGGAGTATTTCTAGACTGTATGATTAAATAATTATAGTAACTATTTGTAAACTGAAAGAAAAATTAAATGAGACTCGTATAGGTACTTAAAAAATCAGCTGCGCGCACAGGTGATTGTTGGATTGCCTAAATATATCAGAACCGAACTTAAACTGAAATATTTTTAATGCAATTTATTTTCAAATTTCATCAAATTCGTCGGTTTTATTTGAATTAGAATACACTGAGAAAAATATCACTAACTATATTATAGTAAACCGATTTTTTGTTGTTCTAACTTAATTTTAGCAGCGTTAAGTAAAAATCTAGGTCAAAATAAACAAACGATTTGTAAAGTGAACTATTTGTTTATGGTCAATCGGTCTTTGGCAGATCTTACTGGGCTTCTAGTAAAATCAACCATTAGTATGGGTAAAGTCAGCTTATCAAGGATTTTACGTTAGCAGGGCAATTTCAGTCTATAACTCAGGCTAAAATAGCTTAAAAAATTGATTTAATCGACTATATAAACAGGTAAAATAAACCAAACCTTACGGTTACCATTCGAAATAGTAGTTTTAACTTTGTAATAAAGTTGAATTTGGAATAATGATGTCATACATACGTACATAAAAACAATTTGTTATTTGATATCCATAACATATATCAGTCACGTACAATATGCATTTATGTTTTGATAAAACGTCTGTGGAATTAAATTTTATTTACGAGTTATAAATACTATCAGCTTATGTTGGGTGTATTTGTGAAGTTGCTTTTAAATAGGACATACACGGTCTCTCCCCGACGACGTCGGCGAAAACGTCGTCGACGACGTCGGGGACAAGGTTGAAATAATGAGGTAATGTTTACATTTACTGTAATTTAATGCATAAACAACTTGTATAATAAACTTATGAATATCGAATTTCTTAAAACATCAAAATGAAAGAAAGTAGTATTGAGTATAATAAAATGCGTACTTACTGAATCTCTTTCTTTAAAGTATTTCGAAATAGCTTATGCAATTAACAAAACTTTTCATAAGCGGAATAATATTGATATCCATCGGTAGAATTACAAATCAACTCTTTTGTTGTTTATTTATTTCATTCTTAATTTAGTTTGAAAATGGATATAATTAACGCAGGATTTAGGATTCTGAGTTCTGGTGCGCAAACGATGTACAATAATTTCCTATAAAGGACTTTCCGTAAAAGAACACTGGTAAAAATCTGCTGATTTTGGTATAGGAGAGGTCAATGGACAAATTATTATATAGGTATCAAATATCATTTTTTCGTTGTTCATCAAGAATGTGCTGATTCTAGTAAAATAAATATTTTGTTGCATTTGTAGAGACCGTTTAATAAATTCAACCGAATTTGATGTAAACTGATTCTTAATTTTACAAATCATGTTTACAATATGGGTCATAACCTGATAACCTTGGAAGATAATTACAATTTGTACTACCAATAATTGTCACCTGAACACATCTATTTTCTTGTATAATAGGAAATAAGTACTGAGAATTTTATACTTTTTGAAAGATTAATTTTATTTATGTAGGTACAATATTTTATAAATGTTGAAACTACAGTAGGTATTATTTAGCCAACTTATAAAATGTAGCAAATGCTTTTATTACTATTAATAAAAGATGACAGATATGATAAAAATCAGCAGATTTTTACCATTGTCCTTTGGTAAGTGATAATCTTCCTTTTGGTTTCGGAAAATTGTACATCGTTTGCACACTGGAACTCGGAATCCTAAATCCTGCGTTAATTAATTATATCCATTTTTGAACTAAATTAACAATGAAATAAAAAAAAACTAAAGTTTTCGTTTCATAATAAAAGATTGATTTGTAATTCCACCGAAAGGTGACGTCAAGGTTATTACGTTTATGAAGACTTTTGTTAATTGCATAAGCTATTTCGAAATACGTCTAAATAAAGAAAGAGATTCAGTACACATTTTATTATGAATGATTATTATCAATAATGCTTTTTTTCATTTTCCAGCTGGAAGTTACAAGTTGTTTATGCATTAAATTACAGTAAATGTAAACATTACCTCATTATTTCGACCTTGTCCCCGACGTCGTCGACGACGTTTTCGACGACGTCGTCGGGGAGAGACCGTGAGTGGTGCCCATTATACCATTCCTATTAAAAATGCTATATCAGCTTTTTAGCGTGCGAAAATTAATAGACATTTTATATTGTGTCTTTCAAACGCGAGTTCATTTTATCGAGTGCTGTTACAAGTGAATATAAAGTTGATTGGCAGAGGGGTTTTAGGGGTACATAGACACCTTCAAAGGTAAGTCACTTTATTTGTTCATGATACCAATAATATTTAACTGTCTTACAATGACAAGAAAAAAAATTTTAAAATTCGATATCTGACAATGAGTCGGGTCTTTAAGCATAATTTAATTATGTATTTATGTACTTTAATAAACTTGTTCCACAGTCATTAACGCGTAAAATTTGTTACTTTTCCGGTTTTCAAGTCTCAGCGAATTCATAAATTTTTAAAGAGTGAACCCATCGAATTTCTAGGTTTAAAGATTGATTCTTCTGAATTATCTAGTATTTGTTTTTAAGCATAATTTTAACGTATTTCATTCTTTATAAGTTGAACTTCTCACTACTATCCATTTTTTTTCTAGAGTCCTCTGACTTTGATACCGTATTGCTCGAAAACTACTGAAGCAAATTAAATATTTGAAAAACGAGCCAATAGTAAATTTATTTCTACATGTAACAGTAAAATATCATATTTCTAACTGATATACTTTTATTTTTATCGGACGATACATAATAAAAGGTACCCATTTTTAGGGAAAATTTCATTGAGAGTGAGTTAAATATTTTTTTTCTCAGAAAGTATATCTCATATATCTATGAGATTTTTGTAGGGGTTAGAAAGCAACCTTGCGGTTGTTATTCTATTAATTTTCGGACAAAAAAGTGTTTTATTTAAGATATATATGAAAAAATAGCGAACTATGCGTTCTTGTTTATTAATGGAGATAGCGTCAAATTTTTTCCGCTAAATTAACACTTTTCATATGTAGACATTATTTTCTTTAAAGAAATGTTCCGAATCTTAACAATGAAAGTGCAATAACAAAATACCCGTTTTTTGTCGAAATCGCTTATCATCAAAAATCGTTTTTTTGTTTCCGCATTTTTATTATTAAAATTAGGAACATTTTTTTA
Organism: Agrypnus murinus; assembly: GCA_929113105.1. Lineage (NCBI taxonomy): Eukaryota > Metazoa > Arthropoda > Insecta > Coleoptera > Elateridae > Agrypnus > Agrypnus murinus. The sequence goes on along the minus strand of OV816029.1, from coordinate 137,084,329 downwards.
AAAACAATAATGTCTACGTATAAAAAGTGTTGATTTAGCGAAACAATTTTGACGCTATCTCTATTAATAAACAAGAACGCATTGTTCGCTTTTTTTTTCACATAAATTTTAAATAAAACGCTTTTTTGTCTAAATAATAGTATAAGAACGGCAAGGTTTCTTTCTAACCCCTACAAAAATCTCATAGATATATGACATATACTTTCTGAGAAAAAAATTAGTGAACTTACTTCAATGAAATTGTCGCTAAAAATGGGTACCTTTTATTGCGTATCGTCCGATAAAAACAAAAGTATACCAGTTAGAAATATAATATTCTACTGTTGTATGTAGAAATGAATTTACTACTTGCTCGTTTTTAAAATATTTAATTTGGTTCATTAGTTCCCGAGTAATATGCTTTCAAAGTCAGAGGACTCTAGAAAAAAAATGGATAGTAGTTCATTGTTATTGAAAATTAATTATGCCGTTTATTGTTACTAGAGAAATGCCTGACAGCAGTTATCTCCCGAGATTTGATACCGGTTGCAGGGGACCGCTCTGTTTTTATGTTTAACCTATAGCAGTGGAAATCTACATTCCAAGGGACTGCAGTCAATAAGGTTAGTACGCTTTAAAGTATAGTTAGTACTTTAAAATTTAATTATCTACAACGTAAATACGTGATTTTTAATAATTTTTGGAAAATAACCTTTTAAATAAACATTTCTGGACCTGGTCTCTGCAAGGGAGGGCTCTCGAAATGTTGCCATAAGAAATGTAGTATTATAGACTGAACTTCAAGAACTAATAATTACTATTTATTACAGTAACAGAATTACATTGTTCTTTTCAGTCAGCTGCTACGACTGATCTTCAGAACGTAGATATTGGAGACTTGCCATCACCAGTTGGTCAGTTCACCAGCACTACTCAAAGTCAATCTGAGGCCGCCTATAGTTCTAATCCATCCTTCAGCCAGGATAGTATTTCTTTGGATCCTGCCACAGATACATACAGCATTCCTACACCATCTCCCAGGTCGAAGGGAATAATGAAAGTGTGAGTATGAATAGTTGTGATATTTCAGTAATTTAACACATTGCTTAGGGTAAAGTGTTTCACCGCTGCCTCCAGTTGGTTCAACTGTTTCATGATCACTGTATAACGATCTAAACCTCTTTAAACAGAAATACATATCTTAGAAAATTCCATACCAGTATTTTTTGACCACTAGGATAGTCTTATTTTGATTGACAGTAGGTAATTACACTGGAAAGTTCTTGACAATTTATTTTCATATTTGATTTTTTTGAATTTGAAGTTTGGTGTGAAATCTTCGTACCGAATCTCACACGCGTTTGAATTAGTAACCAGAAATTCTGTCTCGGTCAGGAATGTTTAAAGAAAATTATTCTTCATCTGTGACTCGGGGCACTTTTCAAAATATTCCTGACCTCGAGATTGTAAGAGACACCTGTAGGTGGTGAGCTCGAAGAGATAAAGGTAAACCACGCCCCTAACGGTTTTTGTCGTTTTTCTCGAAAACTATTAGGTTTATCGAGATGAAGAAGATTAGGTAAAATAAAGCTTATTTAAATCCCTTTGCCAAAACCCATCAGGCGAGATTATCGATATTCTTGGTGACAGTTGGCTGAAAAATTCGTTTTGTTAAGTTAATTCTTAGGAGAGTACACTGTGCTAGTCAATTTTTTAATTCAACCTATTATGTAAAGGTGTTTCGTTTGTTTTGAAATCCTAATCTCCTTTATTTATAAGATCAGTAAAGTTTTCTGGAATGATTTTTGCTGTAAAACTGAAATATACAATTTAAAACGAAACTGTTGCCTTACTGTGGCGCCCGTACAATACGATCAAATCAGGAATTAAATCGCGTATTTCAATTTGACATAAAACATCATACAAGAGAAAAATTTGCTCGATACCAAGGTCTTATAAATAAAGAAAATTCGGATTTCAAAATAGGCGAAACACCCTGTACGTATTGGGTTGGATACAAAAATTAACTGGTACAGTGTACTCTCCTAAGAATTAACTTGCTAATACGAATTTTTCAGCCGACTGACACCAAGAATATCGATAACCTCGCCTGATGGGTTTTGACGAAGAGATGCTAAGGTAAAAGATGACTGGACCACGATCGCGTCCGGATCTCAACAAATTTTTCTTAGCTACTTCATGACGAATATTAGACCAAAAAAGTTACGCCCGAATGTTCCTTGAGCAAATTTACTGGTGCAAATTTCTGATCCATGTATGACATACCTTCTTTCTTCGAATACACAAAACAAAGGCGAGGTACGAAAAAGCATTTTTGGTAGGGATTTAAATAACCATTATGTTACCTAATCTCCATCTCAATAAACCTAATAGTTTTGAGAAAAACGACAAAAACCGTTAGGGGACCTGGTTTACCCTCATTATCTCTTCGAGCTCACCACCTACAGGTGTTGGCTTTGAGGGGGTGATTTAACAATCCACAAGGAAGCCCTATGCAAAAATCCACGGACTTAACTCGACTTTCCGCTATTTTTTGTAAGACTGTACTATAGTGATTTGACTATTATTTTTTACTTCAATATTTTTGACATACTTATCCTTTCTGAAATTTAAATAATGTTCTCTTTTCATTGCAGGAAGTGTATGCTGTAACACTCCAACTAGCCCCACAGGGCAGAACCTTATTAGATCTTTACTTCGAGAAAGGTATCTTAGATCAGACAGCCAGAAAGAGGTTATGCCACCTTATAGTTGACGAGAGCTAAGCGAGGAACCAAGGAAAAAAGTCGCGTCTTTAGATTTACATTTTTATTGGAATTTTTAATTTGTACTTATAATTGTCACATGTTATCATAATTATAATTATTTGGATAATTATTTCCGGATGTTGACTATAATGAATACAATATAATTAATCGTTCTAATGTAAGTTTTTTATTTAAATATCGTTTTATTTTATTTGTCTTGCCTTCATTTTTGAACAATAACAGTTTTTTTTATTGAATTTGTTTCTTTTCGACTTTTTTTGTGTAAGTATGATATTGGTGATTTGGACTCACTATTATTGCTAGTTGGCCATATTTGCTCTTCAGAATTACTAGATTTCCATCAGTTTCTGAAAATATTTTCAGCTATCTCTGTGAGAAAACCTTATATAGCAGATGAAGGTAATACACATTGAAATGAGGCATAAAAATTGAAAACATTCATATTTTCAATGTGCATTTTCCTCCCATATCATTACAGGGTTTCTCCTAGAATTAGCTTAAAATAAGACTTAAAATTAGGGAGTGGGGGAAATTTGGAGATTATGAAGAGAAAATTAGGCAAACTACCAAAAATAGTGAGTTTAAATCACCAATGTCATCTGGTAGAAACAACCAGAAAATATAGTAATGTGAACTTGAATCGATGGGTAAAATCAACTAAGCAGAATGGTATTTTAGTTATATGCAATGGTCATGACTGCTATCATATGTAGCTGATTCCACCTTAGAAAGATGCTGAATTAACTTGACATATAGGTATTTTTACTATCCAATATTATTACATCAGCCAGAAAAGCCAAGCTAATGCAACTACATCGTGAGTTACTTTTACTAGTCTACTAGGTTGATTTAACTATATGAGCTTCATTTCTAACTGTTTCATTTCGTATATCTAACTATACTATTAAGACTATTTTAACTATATGCAAGGCTGAAACAACCTAACACGGTATGGTAAATTTAACTATTTACCGGTTGCTTCTACCATATGGGAGTGTGATTGATTTAACCTTATTGGGTAAATTTAACCAAACACATTTTACTAAAATCGTATAGTTCGTGTTACCCATAAGTATTGTTGTCACTTTTTGTACCATATTTTCGGGTTGCTGCAACTCATTTTTGGTTAATTTAACCTGAATATTTTTTTCAGTGTACCTATACGAGTCTCATTTATATGATTTAATCATATAGTTACACTGTGTTCGATAAGTCGTGCAATATTACAAATACTCACTCATTAAAAATTATTAATCTTTTTGAAATAGTACCTACAATATATTTATAATTTTTTATAAATATCAAATAAAACATAGATTAAAAAATTAATTTTTTTTATTATACTAGTTAATTTATTAAACAAAAAAATCCTACAATAGATCTACAAAAGTCAAATTCTGTTACAATATCAACAAGTTGAAAGGTCCGTGAAGCTAGCACAACCATTACAGCACAATCAAATAAAACCTTCGTAAATATTTAGAACTCATTAATTACTAATTAATTACTAAAAAGAAAAATTTATTACTGTTGCCTTTTAAAAAAAAACCCGGGTTGTTCCAGCCTCACAGTGAAGCTAGCACAACCGCAACAAAAATAAACAACGATTACAAAAAACTAACGTACTTATTAATTACTAATTAATTACTCAAAAATCAAATTTATTACTATTGCAGAAAAAAGATATTAATGTTAAAACATCTAAAAAAGTATCTAACGTGGAATTTTCCATTTTGAATAAAAGAGAACGAAACTACAATTTATTACTCCAGCACAACCGACAAATTATGCTTTATGTCTACAAATCTGATTAGTCAGAACCAGATTCTAGAATGTTTTGACATAATTACCGTGTCCAAATTCGTTAACACACTACAGTACACCTTAATACGGGAATTTCCAATCTGAATGAAGTAGGACGAGACTACAATTTATTACTCCAGCACAACCGACAAATAATCGTTTATATCAACAAATATGATTAGTCAAAACCAGATTCTAGCATATTTCGACATAATTACCGTGTCCAAATTCGTTAAAACAAATACAATAAACCTTAATACGGGAATTTCCTATCTGAATCAAGTAGGAGGAGACTATAATTTATTACTCCAGCACAACCGACAAATTATCGTTTATATCAACAAATATGATTAGTCAGAACCAGATTCTAGTATATCTCGACATAATTACCGTGTCCAAATTGGTTAAAACACATACAATACACCTTAATACGGGAATTTCCAATCTGAATCAAGTAGGACGAAACTACAATTTATTACTCCAGCACAACCGACAAATTATCGTTTATATCAACAAATATGATTAGTCAAAACCAGATTCTAGCATATTTCGACATAATTACCGTGTCCAAATTCGTTAAAACAAATACAATAAACCTTAATACGGGAATTTCCTATCTGAATCAAGTAGGAGGAGACTATAATTTATTACTCCAGCACAACCGACAAATTATCGTTTATATCAACAAATATGATTAGTCAGAACCAGATTCTAGTATATCTCGACATAATTACCGTGTCCAAATTGGTTAAAACACATACAATACACCTTAATACGGGAATTTCCAATCTGAATCAAGTAGGACGAAACTACAATTTATTACTCCAGCACAACCGACAAATTATCGTTTATATCAACAAATATGATTAGTCAAAACCAGATTCTAGCATATTTCGACATAATTACCGTGTCCAAATTCGTTAAAACAAATACAATAAACCTTAATACGGGAATTTCCTATCTGAATCAAGTAGGAGGAGACTATAATTTATTACTCCAGCACAACCGACAAATTATCGTTTATATCAACAAATATGATTAGTCAGAACCAGATTCTAGTATATCTCGACATAATTACCGTGTCCAAATTGGTTAAAACACATACAATACACCTTAATACGGGAATTTCCAATCTGAATCAAGTAGGACGAAACTACAATTTATTACTCCAGCACAACCGACAAATTATCGTTTATATCAACAAATATCATTAGTCAGAACCAGATTCTAGCATATTTCGACATAATTATCGTGTCCAAATTCGTCAAAACATATAATACACTTTAATACGGGAATTTCCAATCTGAATCAAGTAGGACGAGACTACAATTTATTACTCCAGCACAACCGACAAATTATCGTTTATATCAACAAATATGATTAGTCAAAACCAGATTCTAGCATATTTCGACATAATTACCGTGTCCAAATTCGTTAAAACAAATACAATAAACCTTAATACGGGAATTTCCTATCTGAATCAAGTAGGAGGAGACTATAATTTATTACTCCAGCACAACCGACAAATTATCGTTTATATCAACAAATATGATTAGTCAGAACCAGATTCTAGTATATCTCGACATAATTACCGTGTCCAAATTGGTTAAAACACATACAATACACCTTAATACGGGAATTTCCAATCTGAATCAAGTAGGACGAAACTACAATTTATTACTCCAGCACAACCGACAAATTATCGTTTATATCAACAAATATGATTAGTCAAAACCAGATTCTAGTATATCTCGACATAATTACCGTGTCCAAATTGGTTAAAACACATACAATACACCTTAATACGGGAATTTCCAATCTGAATCAAGTAGGACGAAACTACAATTTATTACTCCAGCACAACCGACAAATTATCGTTTATATCAACAAATATGATTAGTCAGAACCAGATTCTAGTATATCTCGACATAATTACCGTGTCCAAATTGGTTAAAACACATACAATACACCTTAATACGGGAATTTCCAATCTGAATCAAGTAGGACGAAACTACAATTTATTACTCCAGCACAACCGACAAATTATCGTTTATATCAACAAATATGATTAGTCAAAACCAGATTCTAGCATATTTCGACATAATTACCGTGTCCAAATTCGTTAAAACAAATACAATAAACCTTAATACGGGAATTTCCTATCTGAATCAAGTAGGAGGAGACTATAATTTATTACTCCAGCACAACCGACAAATTATCGTTTATATCAACAAATATGATTAGTCAGAACCAGATTCTAGTATATCTCGACATAATTACCGTGTCCAAATTGGTTAAAACACATACAATACACCTTAATACGGGAATTTCCAATCTGAATCAAGTAGGACGAAACTACAATTTATTACTCCAGCACAACCGACAAATTATCGTTTATATCAACAAATATGATTAGTCAAAACCAGATTCTAGCATATTTCGACATAATTACCGTGTCCAAATTCGTTAAAACAAATACAATAAACCTTAATACGGGAATTTCCTATCTGAATCAAGTAGGAGGAGACTATAATTTATTACTCCAGCACAACCGACAAATTATCGTTTATATCAACAAATATGATTAGTCAGAACCAGATTCTAGTATATCTCGACATAATTACCGTGTCCAAATTGGTTAAAACACATACAATACACCTTAATACGGGAATTTCCAATCTGAATCAAGTAGGACGAAACTACAATTTATTACTCCAGCACAACCGACAAATTATCGTTTATATCAACAAATATCATTAGTCAGAACCAGATTCTAGCATATTTCGACATAATTATCGTGTCCAAATTCGTCAAAACATATAATACACTTTAATACGGGAATTTCCAATCTGAATCAAGTAGGACGAGACTACAATTTATTACTCCAGCACAACCGACAAATTATCGTTTATATCAACAAATATCATTAGTCAGAACTAGATTCTAGCATATTTCTACATAATTGCCGTGTCCAAATTCGTTAAAACACATACAATACACCTTAATATGGGAATTTCCAATCTGAATCAAGTAGGACGAAACTACAATTTATTACTCCAGCACAACCGACAAATAATCGTTTATATCAACAAATATGATTAGTCAGAAACGGATTCTAGCATATTTCGACGTAATTACCGTGTCCAAATTCGTTAAAACACATACAATACACTTTAATGTGGGAATTTCCGTTCTGAATCAGGTAGGACAAGACTATAATTTATTACTCCAGCACAACCGACAAATTATCGTTTATGTCAACAAATATCATTAGTCAGAACCAGATTCTAGCTTATTTCGACATAATTATCGTGTCCAAATTGGTTAAACCACATACAATACACCTTAATACGGGAATTTCCAATCTGAATCAAGTAGGACGAAACTACAATTTATTACTCCAGCACAACCGACAAATTATCGTTTATATCAACAAATATCATTAGTCAGAACCAGATTCTAGCATATTTCGACATAATTACCGTGTCCAAATTCGTTAAACATACAATACACTGTAATATGGGAATTTCCGTTCTGAATCAGGTAGGACGAGACTATAATTTATTACTCCAGCACAACCGACAAATTATCGTTTATATCAACAAATGTCATTAGTCAGAACCAGATTCTAGCATATTTCGACATAATTGGGAATTCCCGTATTAAGCTATATTGTATGTGTTTTAACGAATTTGGAGACGGCAATTATGTCGAGATATGCTGGAATCTGGTTCCGACTAATCATATTTGTTGATATAAACGATAATTTGTCGGTTGTGCTGGAGTAATAAATTGTAGTCTCGTCCTACTTGATTCAGATTGGAAATTCCCGTATTAAGGTGTATTGTATGTGTTTTAACGAATCTGGACACGGTAATTATACCCAGGTATGCTAGAATCTTGTTCTGACTCATCATATTTGTTGATATAAACGATTATTTGTCGGTTGTGCTGGAGTAATAAATTGTAGTTTCGTCCTACTTGATTCAGATTGGAAATTCCCGTATTAAGGTGTATTGTATGTGTTTTAACGAATTTGGACACGGTAATTATGTAGAAATATGCTAGAATCAGGTTTTGACTAATCATATTTGTTGATATAAACGATAATTTGTCGGTTGTGCTGGAGTAATAAATTGTAGTTTCGTCCTACTTGATTCAGCTTGGAAATTCCCGTATTAAGGTGTATTGTATGTGTTTTAACGAATTTGGACACGGTAATTATGTAGAAATATGCTAGAATCAGGTTTTGACTAATCATATTTGTTGATATAAACGATAATTTGTCGGTTGTGCTGGAGTAATAAATTGTAGTTTCGTCCTACTTGATTCAGATTGGAAATTCCCGTATTAAGGTGTATTGTATGTGTTTTAACCAATTTGGACACGGTAATTATGTCGAGATATACTAGAATCTGGTTCTGACTAATCATATTTGTTGATATAAACGATAATTTGTCGGTTGTGCTGGAGTAATAAATTATAGTCTCCTCCTACTTGATTCAGATAGGAAATTCCCGTATTAAGGTTTATTGTATTTGTTTTAACGAATTTGGACACGGTAATTATGTCGAAATATGCTAGAATCTGGTTTTGACTAATCATATTTGTTGATATAAACGATTATTTGTCTGTTGTGCTGGAGTAATAAATTGGAGTCTCGTCCTACTTCATTCAGATTGGAAATTCCCGTATTAAGGTGTACTGTAGTGTTTTAACGAATTTGGACACGGTAATTATGTCAAAACATGCTAGAATCTGGTTCTGACTAATCAGATTTGTAGACATAAAGCATAATTTGTCGGTTGTGCTGGAGTAATAAATTGTAGTTTCGTTCTCTTTTATTCAAAATGGAAAATTCCACGTTAGATACATTTTTAGATGTTTTAACATTAATATCTTTTTTTCTGCAATAGTAATAAATTTGATTTTTGAGTAATTAATTAGTAATTAATAAGTACGTTAGTTTTTTGTAATCGTTGTTTATTTTTGTTGCGGTTGTGCTAGCTTCACTGTGAGGCTGGAGCAACCCGTTTTTTTTTTAAAAGGCAACAGTAATAAATTTTTCTTTTTAGTAATTAATTAGTAATTAATGAGTACTAAATATTTACGAAGGTTTTATTTGATTGTGCTATAATGGTTGTGCTAGCTTCACGGACCTCAAGTTGAAATGAATGCATGCATGCTTCTACTACATGCTGTTTCTGGTGATTTAGCAGCCAAAGAAAATATTATAAAGCCTGTTAGTGTATTATACTGCCACATAGTGCCACATGCCATGGAGTTATCGTCTTAAAATACTGGCTAAATCTGCCTCAATGACAATAGTGTTAGAAAGAAGAAAGAAGACCATCTTAATAGTTCCTAAAAAATAAATGTGTAAAAATAAATCTGCATTAGCCACATACCTACCTTGCTTTTTACTAATATACCTACAGTTGAAAACAAAACGGCCAAGAAAGGTAAAAGGGAATAGCATTGGCCTTATGGTCCTATGAAGATCTATTGGATTTTAATGAAATTTGGTGAAATTAAAGAGGGTAGGGTGAGGAGCAACTTTTGTTCACTCTTTTGCTAGAAAATCACTAATTAATATCTAGAGGTCACAAAAGGTCGCTAAGGTGACCTCTGAGACTCTGATCATGTTGATTTGAGACCTTATCATTTAAGCACTCTTCAAATGTGGGTTGTATCCCAACATCATATTAGTCATGTTAGTATTTCAGCATTTATTTACCCGTCCTTCCTTCTTTTGGCATTGCCTGGTAAATGCCAGGTACAACTTAGCACACCTTAAAATCGTCATAAACCTAGGTGGTTTTGATCACCTAACATGTGAAATCATCACATATAGTCTATGCCAGGCGATGATAAGCAGATTGATAGGATCAGCTCTTCCAGTGGACTTTCCAGCTTATTTTAAACTTCTCCTTGACAATCCATTCCCATTGATCAAACTAACGGCTATCGAAAGAATCTGCATTGGTTTCCTTCTTCCAACCCATCAGCGTTTTAATAATCTCCAAAATGAACAAACTGCAAGAATTTAAATTAGTTTCCTCCTCCCAAGTCATCAGTTTTTTAATGATCTCCAAGGTCGTCAAAACTATTAAGGTCACCGAATTGATGTTGGTGACCTACAGAGGCCACCAGATCAGGCTCTTTCTGTGTAAAGTTCTGAACGATAAGCTCTCAATTAACATGACCAAAGTCACCGAGGTCACCTTGTTGATCTTTTATGTTCTGTAAGAGGTCAAGTTAACACTTTGCAGGTAAATACATGCTTAACAAAAGTTGTTCCTTACCCCATCATCAACTTCACAAGTTTCATTATAAATCAACAGGTTGTTTTTTATATAGTGTTAACAAATTTTGAGATTTATTCCATGAATGAGTTGTATATAAAAATATATATTCTTGTATGTTCTACACGATCAGGAACACTGGAACATATTGTTGATTTTCATCAATGTAAAACTTTTACCAAAACTAAACTTTGATGAAAACATTTTATGAGCCCTAGCAGGGGAACCGATATTGTATTTAAACAAAGAGAGAGGGCGACATGAAAAATTTGTGCATCCTGGTTTAGACTAGTTGTATAGAAGTTTGTGTTAGTGAACAGATTTAACTCAATCAAAAGAATTTTTAAAATTCAGCATTAGCTATAACTGAAAGAGGCTTGGCACAAGCAAGATAATAAATATAATGAGTTTAAACACATTTTCCCAACACCAACTGGGAGTTGGCAGTTCAACAATGAATCTTTGAAATTCTAAGATTTCCAAAATGTGCCCGACTTCCAAATAATATTTCATAATCTGGTATTAGAGACGGAAACTCTAAAATTAAAAAATGTTGGAACTTTCCAAATATTGCGGTTCTTGTCAACTTTTATTTTGTTAAGGCCTATTAACTAAGACCTTTTCAAGTGTACCATAAAAATGTCTCGCTTGACCAGGTGCACCACAAACGTGAGCTTATGAAGGCAATGTAAAGACCAAAAGGCGGTAGATGTTTGGAAGTAATTTCAAGCTACTGCCTCTGCAGTTTTGGTTTTATAGATTTTGGTAAATTTGATGATGATCCTGAACTCGAAGATTCTGAGTTTCGTGATTACGCAGTAATTTAGTGAACATCCGTTTCAACAGCTATAATGCGCTAGGAAAGAGTAAATCGTAAACTAGGAGCAAAAGAGTACCAGGCTAAAATATAGTGACCTTTGATAAGAGATCATTCGATTAGGAATTCAACTTGATGCTTGATTTACCCCTACACTTTTATTATATTCAAACTGTGTATTATCCATGGACCTGATATTTTTTTAATTGTAAGTAGAAAGAAAGAAAGTAATATCTTGCTGTGCCAGCAATAAAAAGTGTTAACTAATTAATAAAACAGCAAAGAAAACATGCAAAATGCTAGGTTTTTAAATGATACAGATAGATAAATAAAGAAAAGAACCTTAAATAAGTTATTTGCATTAAATTACATTTTTATAAATTATAACATTTCATTATTTTGTCAATCGAGAAAACTTTACTAACGTTTCATATTTCGTTCATGACGACTCATTTAATTCTAACGTATAATGATTTGTATGAAAAGATTTTAATTTCTCGATCATTCGATTTATAAAAGCATCTCTTTCGATCGTTTGTACTTCAATTCCTTTAATTTTTAACAAAAAGCAATGCACTTCCAATCCAACCTATCCCATTTTATTGCTAGTCATAAATAATAACCTTAAAGTACAAAGGGTGACGTGCAACCGCCCGCTGCCAACTGGAATACTATTACCACAAACTGCATTCCAAACAGGAAAATATACGCTTAAACTATTACGATTTATTTGTATCATTTTTTTAATTGTAAGAAATTATGGACACTTGGCTTAATGGTCCGAATTAGTCCTTAATTAGAACTAAATGATAGCGTAGAAAATTTGTATTTTTATTAAAGTGGGGGCTTAAACAAGCGCGTTTGATTATTAGTTCGCGCTGAGAGTCTTGATATGCAAATAGCGCCTATATGGTTGTAATTACAAGAAAAAATAAATTGGTCCAAATTTGTCCTTCATTAGAACTAAATGATAGCGTAGAAAATTTTTATTTTTATTAAAATGGGGCTTAAACAAGCGCGTTTGATTATTAGTTCGCGCTGAGAGTCTTGATATGCGAATAGCGGTTATATGATTGTAATTACAAGAAAAAGAATTGGTCCAAATTTGTCCTTCATTAAAACTAAATGATAGCGTAGAAAATTTTTATTTTTATTAAAATGGGGCTTAAACAAGCGCGTTTGATTATTAGTTCGCGCTGAGAGTCTTGATATGCGAATAGCGGCTATATGGTTGTAATTACGAGAAAAAAAAATTGGTCCAAATTTGTGCTTAATTAGAACTAAATGATAGCGTAGAAAATTTTTATTTCTATTACAGTGGGGGGTAATAGCTTGATTGTCAGTTCGAGCTGCCCGTCTTGATATGCGAATAGCGGCTATATGGTTGTAATTACGAAAAAAAAATTGGTCCAAATTTGTCCTTAATTTGAACTAAATGATAGCGTAGAAAATTTTTATTTTTATTAAAGTGGGGGTGCTAGCTTGATTGCCAATTAACGCTGCCAGTCTTGGTATGCGAATAGTGGCTATATGGTTGTAATTACAAGAAAAAAAAATTGGTCCAAATTTGTCCTTAATTAGAACTAAATAGTAGTGTAGAAAACTTTCAGTTTTGTTAAAGTGGGGGTGCTAGCTTGAGCTCAAGCCAGCACCCCCACTTTTCAAATACGAATTGCGGCCAAACGGTTGTTGGTACAAATTTAATTTTTTTGGTTCTTTATAAAACTTTACATTTATTTTGGATACATTAATTTTACAACCATTTTTAATGTTATTTATTTTTTTATCTCCCCCTTTACCTATCTACCACATGGAAACCTTATATATTGTTTTTATTCAATTATTTTACATGTATTTTGATAGTTTATACCGTATTTACTCGAAAATAAGACCTCCTTTTTTTCTTAGATTTTTGCTCTAAAATGTGGGAGGGTCTTATATTCGAGTCGGGTCTTATAATCGAGTATAAAAAGATATTCAATAAAATGTGAAAACAATGAGTGTAACTGAGTAATGTTTACAGTATTTATAACAAAAATTGCATTACAATACAATAACATCTAAAATAGCGTTCTGTTGTTTAATAATATAACATCTCGCCCGGTTGTCTGCATTTTAGCCGATATTGATGCACGTAAACCTATGCTGCCATTGTGAAACCCGCGATAAGCAAAGTTTATTGACTGCAACAACTACAGTAATTACGAAAATTATGAAATCATATATAATTATTGTTAGCTTAGCACCTAGTCAGAATCGCCGTTGTCGTCATCACCCTCTGTAAGATCGTTATTAACCTTTATAATATATTTTTTTATAACAATGGTTTTACAAATTAAGCTTGACAACTGACAGGGTCGATTAGTGAAAAAAAACCAGTGATGGCAAAAACATTTCTAAGAAATTCATTTAAGCCTTTCATAGTACCGACGGAAGAATTGTAATCTCTTAAGTACCTCCCTAATTGTTAACAATAGTAGCACCTTAATCTTTCCAGTAAGTGTGCAAAATCTTATTATCTATTGGAGTGACATCTGATCATTTTTGAATGAACTGGCTACAATTTTAGAAGTTTTCCTGGAATTCAGGTAAACTGCTTCCACAAAGGCATTGTTTCCGCGAAGAGATAAAGGGTAGACTTTTTTTCATAAACATAACTAACGGAATTTGTTAACAATATAAAACTGAAAAATGTTCAATATCTTATATTACTTATATTATTAGGGGTCCAATATTCGCATACAAAAGCTTTTTTTAAAAATTCTCTCCAAAATATAGGGGGGGTCTTATAATCGAGGGGGGTCTTATTTTCGAGTAAATACGGTAGTTTTTATTTAAAATAGCTTGACCTTGCTCGTTATTTCTGTAGCTCGGTAATTTTATTATTGTCTATTTATCAATTGTATTACCGACTAACTGTTTATGGTCGTCAAGACTATTTCTGTATTGTTGTTGATAATATTTGTAATGTCTTGTAAACCTTTATCACTATACATTTTCTTTCTCAGATTTAACTGGAAGTGATAATCCTATAAACTCCAAAGTTGTATTCCTGATAAAACTTTGTTACTATATACATGTATTCAATAAATAAAATTAACTCAAACCTGAATCCTTTTAACAATTAATCATTTTAAAAATTCAATTTATGATTAGCAATGAAAATCAACACTGAACCTTTTTACATGGGTAACCAATTTAGAAACTCATGATTTTCATATAATGAGGAAAATCATCACAATATGTTCTATGGATATCTCAATGAGAAAAATTAAGTGGACTAGAATAAATATTCTAAACATTATACTATTATTTTATGTTCAACTATAATGCAAATAGAAAAATGCAATAAAAAATAGTAAAAATACTAAATTGTTATATAAATTAATGTATTGCAAGGAATGAGTGTTTCGTAGGTATAATCTGTAATCTCTTTAAACTTGGTAGAGAATAATTGTTTTATATTAAAAATATTGTTTTGCTAAATTTATTTTATTTCAATTACATTACTTTGACACAACACACAAGGTCTATTTAGTGTCCCAATGTTGTCCCCGCATTTGCCATACTTTAAGTAAACATTTAAGTCATCTCACAAAGATAAAATGTTTTTTACTAAAGCTCTGTTTTCTGATGTTTTGGAACTTTTAAGCCATTTAAGTTTATATCAAAATAATCTGACTTTTTATGTTCTATTTTTCGATAATTTGGAAAAACCTGGGTATACTTGGTAATACTTGGGAATACTTGGTAATACCTGGGAATACTTGGAAATACTTGGGAATACTTGGAAATATTTGGGAATACTTCGAAATACCTGGGAATACTTGGAAATACCTGATGTTTTTTGAAAGTATTCCCAGAAACTGGAAATCACTGTACGTTTTTTGGGGAGTGGTTGACCCCTCGGTATTTACTGTCGAAATGTCGGGGAAATTATCGCTAATAAAATTTAATGTTTATAGCTTATCATTGACAATTTTATAATCAATTAGCATCAAATTTGTTTGGTAAGTGCTAACATCAATAATTTTGTATGCTATTGAAATTCTAACCTAACTGTTTTCTTCTTCTTTCTCTTTCATGGCCATGGCCAACCTTCACTATATTTTGTACTAGTAATAACAATAATTATAATAACAAAGAATTTTTATGACCAGGAAACAAGAATCAAAGTACCTTTAACACAATTTATCTGAGCACATTATTCTTTTGTTTTACAAAAACAATTTATACTCAAAGCCTGTCCCATCTCTAAACAGACATGCTCTCGAATATTACCCTTGTTCTTTTTAACCAACATGATCTTTCTCTAACTTTATTACGGTCCTGTTGAACCCCTGCAACCTCAGTTAAAGGCAAGCACCGCGCCAGCAGCTATGAAAGATTAAATAGTCAACAGTATCCGCTACATGTATTAATAGTTTTAATATCCTGCAAATAACAGCTTCTAGAATTAGAATTTGCATAACGTCCTTGCTGTCTTTTTTTAATCAAAACTATCCAGAAATTTAGCTTTTTTATAACGAAACGAAATTATATGAAAATATTAATTCAAGGTTATGTATTATTAGTTTTCCTATTACAAAACAAATTTCTGATATTTTTATAGAATTATAAGCCACCTACGATTTTTACACCTTTCATATAATTTTGTGTAGGTAATTTTCAAATACATCCTACACTTCCTATTTATGTAGGTCAAATATAACCTAGAAAATGAGTTATTCGCACTAATAGCTTCCGTGAAAAAGGAAAAAAGCCGAAAATTAATAAATGAAAGAATTCTGGTAAACCACCGTTGAATTTATAAAAAGCATATCTAATGAATAATCTACATAATAAACGTCAGAAAAAACATTGTTAAAATAAATTACAAAATGCTTAATTTACCTACCGATAATAAACACTTTTTATAGACACATTTAAAAATGTTTAGAGTTTATAAAACGAATGTCACTACACATATAATACACTAACATTTTAAATTTGTTTTTAAAATAACCACAGAAACACAAAATTATGTAAAACAACACCACCCTGCAGTGGAGCTGCCATGCTGCTTTTTCAAACTGAGAATGGCGCACGCGTCAACAATAACAGATGGAAAGAGATAGCGCCAGTGATAAAAAAATAACAACAATGAATTAATGTGCATTGTTTATTCAAGAAGATTTTGTAATAAACTGCTACAGGACCGGATTTATGCTTATTTGTTTTCGTCTACAATTATGAATTTATATTCTCCGGTAATCTCTAATAATCAGTATCTTCCTTAATTCTTAAACTATCTATAAATAACTTTTTAATTAATTTTAAGAAGTTATGCCAGACATGAAAAAGTCACATTTAGTAATTACAAAATATAAATAATATAACAGAGTAAACATTATCAAATTTTTTGTGATTTTGATGTAACGCTATTATTATAGAGTTGTCAGATAAAAAAAACTAAAGGGTTCCTCCAAACTTACTCTTAAAAGGAAAAATATATAAATTTGATATAAATGTTGTTTCACCCTAGTCACGGGTTTATTTTTATTCGTATTTTAAAGCTTTATTAAATAACTAATAAATTTAAAGTAAGTAAATAACCAGGGGCGTCCCCAGCGGTATGCGAAGGTGTGCACGGCACACGGGCAGCCAAATGAATTTAAAATTAATATACTGTATGGCGTCGGGAAGTGATAACAAATTTATTCCAAATTAAAATTGTCGAAAAAATAATATATGATGTTATTAAGATATTTGAGGTTAGTAATGTCAAATAATAAGTGTAGACTGTAGACATCAATTTAAAAAAAATAAAAAAGCTACAGTCAAAACTGTCTAAAGTGACCACTGATGGGACTAGCAGAAAAGGGTCACCTTGAGCAGGTGGTCAGTTTACTGAAATGATTTTCCATTGAATAATCGATCTTCTTAGTAGTAGATACTCGGCCTTCCTTTTTCTAATGTTATTCATTGTTGTTTTGCCGACTTTAAAATGCTCAGCAGTTTGTCCTTTACTGTGACTGTAAATTAAGTTAAATTATATTTTTTCGATTTTGACGTTATATTCAAGAATAATAAACAATTACTAACGTCCAATCTTATCAACTTTCATTCACAAAAACTTTTTTATAAATGAATTAAAAGACAGCTACAAGGCTCTCGACATAGATTACATAAGGTATATGTGCAGGGTGGGCCAAAATGATTGAAAACAGTTTGAATTTACCGCCACGTTAAATTATTGTTTGTTGGCGACACGAATACTTTTCTTCTTTTATTTTACAGTGGCGTCTCCAAAATAATCTAGCTTATAAAACTTCATTAATTTTAAATAGTAAGCTTACCTGACAATAAAACTGTCTTAACAAACTGTAGATCTGAAAAGAACTGTTTGGTAAAATAAGAAAACAAGCTAAATAAAACAAAAATTCAACGGAAACCCATAACAACGTGGTAAAGCACAACGATGTAAACGAGAACGTGACGAGTTGATGCAACACATTTCAATAGTGCTACACTAACAACGTGAATTATACTAAAATCTACGGCGCGAAATTCAAACCATCCTCACTCAATTTGGATCTAACTGTACTATTGATTTCATAATGATCTAGGGCAGCAAGGCTAATATGATGCTAGTTTATTCTTTTTTTTCAGTGTAAATGTATATGAAACCATAATAAAAAATAGCAGCCTTGCTGTCCTAGATCATTATGAAATCAATAGTATGTATCTAACAGGAAAATAACCCTCTGGATTTACACATGAAATTCCGGTAAATCCTATTGTTTGCAATACATATAAGATTTAAATAAACTTTGGGATGTTTATGCATGCATTCTTAGAATTTATTACAATAAACTCTTTGTTGGAGATTATTGTCAGGTAGCTGAATACTTCTAATAAATATTTCTGGAATTTCTCATTATACAAACCAGATGTTTTTTTTCTGGCATTGGATATGAATCCATTTGCTCACACACATATAATAAATTTATTTATTAAAACTACTGAATTTATTTAAATTAGTTAATTAGTAATTAAGTAATTATACTAGTAAATCTTAAGTTTGACTATTATATTTCAATGTTGTTTTCATTAATAAATCTTACTACTAAGTCGTAAATCTTTCTATCAAAAGTTGCTAAGAGAGTAACAAGATTCACCGGTAATTCAATATTTAACTTTTTTAAGTTTAATAGGAGGTTACTAGTACTATGTATGTACTTTTTGGAAATAAAAAAACAGATGGTTTAAATCTGCCTCTTCGCTGTCCTGACTGCACGTTGGAAAATTCAATATACCTATTTTGTGTAAATGGGTTGGGAAACATCCGTGATTTATTTTGAGTCTTGTTATTATGCTCGAATATTTCTTACCAACATTAAAATTGAAAATATGTGGAACTTTCTTCGGGAGTTCTGTATGAATTAGAAAATTGGGATTATTTGATTTCGATCTAATTTCTCTCCACCAAAATATCCACTGCTCATAAATCTCCTTTTTATAAATATTAAATAACTCCTGAGAGAGGGGGACCTGATTGTAGACAACCGAGCTTCGTGCTTCCTTAGCAGCTAAGTCTACTTTTTCGTTGCCTGTATTCCTGAATGTCCTTTGACCCAGACAAAAACCACACGACAACCCTTTCTTGAAAGTTGGTATAAGAAATTTCTTATTTTACATATTATCCAGCTTTTGAGATATTTTAAATCTTGACTGTCAATACTTTGCATTACAGATCTTGAATCTGAAATGAATATCACTTCGTGAACATCATTATCCAAACACCAGCACAGACTTCTCTCTATTTCTACTGCTTCAGCTGTGTAAATGCTACACATCTTGGACAATCGGTACTGTAAAATTAAATTTTTATCAACCAGATGTTTTAAGTAGGTACTTCCATGAAATTTTTTAAAGAATGGTCACTTTAAAGAGATAATGTTTATCCAAATACTTTGTAAATGGTGGTCACTGGTCACAATAGACAAGTGGTCACTTTGTACAGAAAAAGTTACATTAAAAAGGTATTAGTTTAGCAGGGGCCAAGAAATACCGGTCATTTTAAGCAGGTGGTCAGAATATAGAGATGGTCACTTTAGCAGTTTTGACTGTATATCTTTCTGAGCACGACATAAATTCTTATTATCAAATTAGTTGTTATTATCACTTGTTCATGGGGTATTGGATAACAAGTTCAATAGCAGCAAAATTTGGGTAACCAAAACATTAGCAATTTCATATAATGGCTTCAGTTACTATACCTATACATATAGAAGTAAATTTCTTAGTGCTTTTCTGAGTATTATAAAAATTAGAAAAACAACCTACTTCCTTTAATTTAGACATTATTTCTGTAAGTATTATAATCTATATTGTATCAAAGTGGGATATTTTAAAAATTCATAGTACTGTACTAATTTCTTAACTCTAATAAAACCTTTAAGAAACACTCGCTGGCAAAGCCGTGTTGTGGCTTTAATAAGATCATTATAGTAAATGAACTATACACCGTGTCTAAAATAATCCAGGGCATATAAGATTAACATAAAAAAATGAATAAGATCAGAGCTAGCTGTGGCTCATTATAATAGGTACATAAGATTTTAACAAAGTGACATGTATTGTAAACAAAAGAATAATTACACAGCCACACAAAAAAAAATTTTTTTCGGGTCTGGGGATCAGCCTATGTTTTCTATATGTTTTCGGGATCGCTGAAACCGAATCCAAAGTCCGTTTTACCCCATCACGTCAGGTTTTTGACATAACCTCAAAAAGTTTTCACAGACACACAAAAATAAAAAACAATGCTGGTCTGGGGGTCAAGTCATTTTTACTATATGTTTTTGGGGTCGCTGAAACCGAATTCGAAGTCCATTTCACCCTATCATGTCAGGTTTTTGACATAACCTTAAAAAAATCTTATAATCCAAGCCCAATTAGCCCGTTATACCTAATATATTGAACCTGATTTTCTTAACCCCGTAACCATACGACTCCTTTACACCTTGACCCCATAACCTCTTTACCCTATAACCATAATTTACAATTTGGGGAGCTAATTGGGCTTGGATTATAAGATCTTTTAAGGTTATGTCAAAAACTTGAAATAATAGGGTGAAATGGACTTGGGATTCGGTTTTAGCTACCCCAAAAACATACAGTAAAAATAGCTTGATCCCCAGGCCAGCACTGTTTTTTATTTTTGCGTGGTTGTGAAGACTTTTTGAGGTTATGTCAAATACTTCACTGACTGGTACTGTCAAATATGCATGCAGTTATGCACTATAAAAACGTGAAATATGCACTTAAATATGCACTTAAAAATCATGAAATATGCGTTTATTAGAAATTTTTAATAAATATATGCACTTTCATTATTAAAAAAACTGACAAAAATCGGACGTCAGATAAAAATCCTATGTGGGATAATATTCGAATTCAATCGAGTTTCTACTTAATTGTTCTCTAAAACCATCACGTTTCGCCCCCATCACCGAAAATATACCGAAAAGAAAAGCTTGACGCATCCCAATGATGGAGCCTAAGTTGTAAAACGATTTTTCTTTTCGCAAACAATTGAAATTTCAGTACAAACCATATAGTTTAAACCAAGAATTGTCAAATAAGACATTTCTATATTTTCTTTACGAGAGATATGACAAAGGACAGAATGATAAATTGAAGAACATGTCCTCCCAAAGTAAGATGTTTGGTAACCCTAACTTTGAAGAAATTACAAATATTTGCGTGGACCAACGCCACTGGTTCTATCCTGAGATGTTATGTAGATCGAATTCATTACTTAAAACGCTACAAGAAACCCAAATTCGACATCAGATTTGTGATCAAACTAATGGAAAGTAGACAAAGCGACGGTTTTCAAAAGATTACTGTTTTTTTAACTTTGTGAATTATTTTTTGGCGATAATAGATACTGATTAATATAATTTCAAAAAAGGTTTGAATTATATGAAAACCATGAAAACATTTTTGGTTTTTATGTTAGCAAAATCGCCAATACGGATGACCAACATTTATTAAATATCAAGATTTACATCTCTATTTAGGAGATAGAAGCATACTCCAATTTATTTTTGCAAATAATGTTGACAACGCCAGTAACCGTAGCTTCAGCCGAGTGTAGTTTTTCGCGATTAAAATTAATTAAGAATTACTTATTGTCTGCAGTAAGCCAAGAGCGTTTTACATCTATGGCTATTTTGGCTATCGAAATTTAGTTTCGCATTCTCTCTCTGCAGCTATCGAGGGGTCTCCTTAGACAGTATGTAAACCAGTCCAGTATCAGCTAACAACAATAATTATTCATAACACTGAGTACTTTACACGACTCTATCACTATACCATATCTCCATTTAATACACTAGTACAATCCATTGCTAACTTTACTACTGAGACAGAAGTTAATGCTCTGCAAAACTTTAGAACGCCATCGCCACAACATCATGGGTGTCGAAATCATCGACAATTTCTTCTGACATGATCAGGAGCGGATTAATAGTACATTTGGCCCTAGGCTAACATTAATTTCAGGCCCCCATTCAGCGGCAAACTTTTTTAGATCATAATGCGTAGAATATTTTGTTGACTTATAAAAAAAGTAATGTTTGTTAATTTTAAGTTTTTTAATGAAACAAATACAGTAAACGGTCACCAAACGAAACAAACCAAAAATGCTTTAAGTAAATTCTCTTTTTAAGGGTACAGTTTACTCGGATCAGGAATTGTAGGGGGACCGGAATTAAATTCTGACAGGGGTCCGCAACAAAAAGGACCTTTTTGTGGTCTGCAACAAAAATGAATAGTCCGCCCCTGGACATGACCAGGGCCAAGGCCGTATTCAGGGGGAATTTAGGGGGTCTAAACCAGTGGCGGCTCGTGACTTCCTAGAAAGGTGAGGCTCAAGAAAAACTCCTGCTGCACAGTTTACTCGGATCAGGAAAGTGAAGACATCAAACAGAGGAACTAGTATTACGAAACCTTAAACAGCGTTTCACTAAATTTTACTGAATCCTACCGTATACGGTCAGAACCTTTTTCTACATGTTATCAACTAAAGCAAATTGATTAAGAACAATAATAGTCCAGGCGACAGGGAAATTGGTATATGGGAAAAGTCACAAGACTTGATAACAGCATTTTTTTGTTTAGTATGTAGGGGGATGTGTGGTAAGTCTACATTCAAGTTTTCGTATTAATCGGAGACTGCGAAGTGTCCGCCATCTTGGAAAAAGAGGTTAAGATGTTTTTTCAATTTATCTCGTTAACCGTAAGTCTGAGGAAAGAAGTAATTCATAACGTTTTTGTCGGAAATTCGATTCTCTACAACTTCCTCAATTTACTTCTTTAAGAAATGTTTGTAATAAAAAAGTTATAAACAAATAACCGTAAAAATTTAGGGGTTGAAAATCTTTTGGGTGAAATAACCATTCCATTTTTGGTCGTACGAGCAAAATTGTTCTGACTTTTCTTGTAGACAATTTAAAAACGAACAATTTAGAGTACTCACTTTTTTGATTCGGTTCTTTGGTATAGTGGAAGGCAGCCGTCAAATGGAGGTAAGTCGAAAACGAAGCAGGTAAGTCGTATAACGTTTTTCCTACTGGTAAGTTATTTATCTCCTTAACCGTACGTCTGAGTAAAAATGTTGTCAGCACAACTTTTGTCGGCAATATGATTCTCTATAACTTTCATACTACACTTTTTTGTGTCATGTAAATAGTTACAAAGTTATTAAAAATAAACTGCTAAGATATAGGGCGGTATGGGTCGATTCGGCGCCGACAATTCGGCGCCGACAATTCGGCGCGGACAACTCGGCGCAGAAAGTTTGGCGCCGTGCCAATTCGGCGCTAGCTAATTCGGCGCCGTGCCAATTCGGCGCCAGAAAAATCTAACCAAACTGTATTTTTGTTAAATTTTACTTTATAGGTTAATTGCTTTTTTCAAATTCCATTTACATCAGGTTGAGTTTTTCTTGGTAGTCATTACCTGAATATTAATTCTGTATGTTATATTCGCCCTCTCTAATCTTTTACTAATGCATAAGATAATCATCATATTAAGATGGTAAAATGTTCTAGGAAGAACTTATGCCCTGTGTTTTACTAATAGGGTAGGTTTTTGTATTAGTTATTTTATTTTATGTTTGTTGATAATAAATTTGTAGTAAGTGCAATATTTAATATTAATAAATTAATACAAATTGAAAGTTCTTGGCAATTAAAATTATTTAACTAATTAAATTTATTAATTTTAAGCAAATACAAGATATTTTTTGATATTCACAGCAATAAATGACCGTCCCACACCTCTATTAGTTTAATAAATATTTAAATGAATTTACTTGTTTAATAACGAGTGATTTGTATGACAAAATACAATGTAGTACAAATGTTTGGCGCCGAATGTGTCCGGCGCCGAATTGTTTCGGCGGCGAATCGGCCGCACCGATTTGTCCTAGACCCGATATGGGGGATGGTCATTTGTATTGAACGTATGGGATGAAATAGGTATTTCATTTTTTGTCGCACGAAAGAAATTATTCTTACCTTTCTTGTACACAACGTAAAGACGGGAATTT
Organism: Agrypnus murinus; assembly: GCA_929113105.1. Classification (NCBI taxonomy): domain Eukaryota; kingdom Metazoa; phylum Arthropoda; class Insecta; order Coleoptera; family Elateridae; genus Agrypnus; species Agrypnus murinus. The sequence goes on along the minus strand of OV816029.1, from coordinate 137,060,032 downwards.
TGATATACTTACTTCTTTATCACATTCTTTGGTATAGTAGAAAGCAGGAGTTGAAAGTTTACCCATGGCATATAATACCGAATTTGTTGAACATATGCATTCTATACGCAATTAAACAATGATTCATTGCGATAGCCCCCCCCTAAATACGCCACTACACATATATTACGCATATAGCCACCAAACTTTTTAGCACCTGGTATATGAGATATCTTTAAATAATTTTATTGCAGCTAGTTGCACATCCCATAATCTGCAATGACTGAATCAAAAGGAAATTAACGAATTTCGTAATGTGTTTTAAAAATTTTGCGGTTTACAAATTTTACCCGTAAATGATTTAAATTGGTTTAATCTTCACTAAAAAATAATAAACGTTAAAAGCTGTAAAATAAGTTTTTAATTTCGCACTTGCACAGATAATTATATTATTTTTATTATAATTATCTTGTACTCGTGCTACGTATAAATTTTTTTATTTACGCAGGGCTGGTTTTGTGTATAATCGAATTAAGCGATGAAATTTCAAATATGCAAAGGATCTTTATACATTGGATTTTTCTACTTAATTGATTAGATTAGGATAGGGTTTTCTTTTGATCTGATTTTGACTAATAAATGTCAAGAGAGGATAAGGACAAAATCTAGAGATGGATTAGAAAAGAATGTATCTCTACAAATTATAGTTAAAAACGCGCTTCATTACGTGCAGAAAGTGTCGTTTCGGGGCAATTTTCGTTAGAGTTCACACATCTTCAGGAATGAGATGAAGATTTGCTCGAGGTCTTAAATTGTAGATAACGGATAAACCTAGGGCTTGACATATTTTTCAAGGGTGGATATTTCGTAATAATTGATAGAGAGCCCTTCAAACTTCGGCAACTTTAGGTTGTTATTTTCTACAAGTTTAAAAGTTCTTCGAAAATTAAAAATATGTCATCCCCTTGGAAATTTAATAGAGAATGTGTTTATGAAAACTGCATGTCGCTATCAGCTTTGAATTTTGTGATGAACTATAATTTTGATTTAAAAATTACGTATTTTATGACGTACATATGTGATTTAAAGAAAAATAATACAACATGCCACTGGATGTGACAGCGCTTACAAAGGGAAAAAGATTTTACTGCCGGAATAGTACATCTGTCGTACGCTGTTTGCTGCCCGTGCAAGTCTTTGAATTCCCATTTGGGTCATTCCATCTCAAGCCATCTTTTTGGGTAACCCTTGGCAATGTTAATAATTTTCGAGTTCACTGTCTCCAGCCTTACTTTGTGGAACACCATAATCATGAAATATAATATAAATACAAAGATTAAATTAAACTCGTGTGTATCATAAAACCAGAATATTATATCTAGCTAATAACAACTGTCACTGTCAAAGGACTCAGATTATTTTGTATAATTTGCTGGTGTAATAATACACATGAGTTAAAAATTCCAAAGGCACATTTGATGGAGTTACGTTTTGCTCGTACTATATTATCTGATTCTTTGAATTACTTAGCAGTTACTACCATTTAAAGTGAAACATGCACCCAGACATCATAAAACTTCGAAGCTCCATTACTAAATATTCAATAAAAGATGCACTCATGTTTTTATGCACTTTAGCAAAAGTTGAAAAAGCAAACATAGAATACGTATAATTGATAACTTTATTGAAATTATATTATTTATTAACAATATAACAGCATTAATTGTATTAAATAACTTTTTTTTAATTGAAAAAGTCTCCAGCTTCGATGGATTAGTGGTTTGTATGTTGTGTACCTGTGGTAAGTCTTCGAATAAAAAGCTTGTCTTTTACATTTTATATTTTCATCTGTCCACACTTTAGAAAAGGTATGGCCAACGTTCACCCATGTCTCATCAAGAAAGTACGAGGGTAGATCAGTATTTACGGTCCCTGACATAGTAGGCTTTGCATGATATCGTCACTCATTTTTCTATGAGAACTGTCATTACTAATTATTTGTTGTGTCAAGTTTTGCGTAGGTGCGTGTTGTTCTTTGAAAGTTATTAATAATTAAGCTGGTCGATAACAGACAATTTTTAAAAATGGAAAAAAGTGAAGTCAGAGCGGTGATAAAGTATTTGCAAAAAAAAGGATTAACACCTACTGAAATTCACAAGGATATGACAGACGTTTTAGGGGACTCTGTCCCTTCTTACCAAGTGGTGAAAAATATGTCTCGTGAGTTTAGATTAGGCAGAACAACTTGCGAACATGCGAAAGGTGCGGGACGTCCAGTCTGTGTCACCGTTGACAAAAACATCAATTTGATCCATGATATGGTAATGGCAGATAGAAGACTGACTATTCGCCATATCGCGGAAATAACGAACATCTCTTATGGGTCAGTTGAAAATATTTTAAGAAATGTTCTTGATCTCAGAAAAATTTCGGCGCGTTGGGTTCCAAAGATGCTGACCATCCATCAGGACAACGCTCCAGTCCACAAGAGCTGCATTGTCATGGCTGCCATACAGAACGCTGGCTTTGAAATCCTAGAACACCCTCCATGTTCACCAGACCTGGCACCCAGTGATTACCATCTATTTCCAAAATTAAAGGAAAACCTGCGTGGAAAAAAATATGGAGACGATAATGAAGTTATGACCGCAGTAAATGGCTGGTTTGAGGAGCAACCGGAAAACTTCTTCCTGAAAGGCATTGAAGCATTGGAACATCGGTGGACCAAGTGCATTGAAGTCCAGGGAGATTATGTTGAGAAATAAATAAATAATGTTTTAAAAATTCTTTCTCTTTCTATATCAGGGACCGTAAATATTGATCTTCCCTCGTATATTGTCCGAACTTTAGTTCTGTACTCTTCAAATGTACGCAAATGCTGTCTACGCCAGGTCACAGTATCTTCTTCTCCAATAAAATACTTTTATTTTGTAACGTCATACAAGTGTTGTGCTGTCAACAAGTGTATTAAAGTGCACATTATATTAAAATGAAATGTCTTTTTATTCGAAGACTTACCACAGTTAGTTAAACTGATATACAATTAAGAAGTATATAGATAGTGAAATAATAAATCTTTAAGGGCGCGCTTCATTACGTGTTGAAAGTGTCGTTTCCGACCAATTTTCGTTAGAGTTCACACACCTTCAGGAATGAGATGAAGATTTGGTCGAGGTCTTAAATTGTAGATAAAGGATATACCTAGGGTTCGACATATTTTTCAAGGGTGGATATTTTGTAATAATTGATAGAGAGCCTTTCAAACTTCGGCAACTTTAGATTGTTATTTTCTACAAGTTTAGAAATTCTCAGAAAATTAGAAATATGTCATCCCCTTGGAAATTCAATGGAGAATGTGTTTATGAAAACTGCATGTCGCTATCACCTCTGAATTTTGTGATGAACTCTAACAAAGTGCGCAATGTTCCTGACAGCGATTTATACAGTTACTCCTAATTTTAGGCTACCCAACTGACAATGGCTGTAAAAAAGATATCCAAGCGGAGATAAGAAGTTAAGGTATTTTCCCACTAGAGGCGCTTCATTCGTATTTGTAATTCGAGCAGTTGTGATGTTTATATAAAGAAATTCTGACAGAAAAAAAATATTGGAGATAAATATACATGTTTTATTAGAACTCGATTTATAAGTGTATAATATTTCGTTCATTATTTGCCTTCTTAGAAATAAATTTAAAATTAAAATATTTCTATGGAATAGAGAATGGGAATTTTAATTAATAAATATCCTTTTGAGCACATGCGTAACGTATTTTTTAAGAAGTAAGTTTTAATTAGCAAATAGTAAAACTTATTTAAAACAATTTATTAAAACTTTTTATTAATCCTTATTCATTTCACAATTAGTAAATAGTTAAAAATACAACAAAAATACATATACAGTATAATATTAAATAAATGGATTTATTTATCCATCGTAAATTTCGCTACAGCATAAAAAATTAGATAAAATAAGTGGTATCTGGCAGTGGTATCTTGGTATTCCTTATGATGCAAAAGATACCAAATCATAATTGCCAGAAACTTTGGAAAGTTGCTCGTGGGTGACAGACCGCCCAAAAGATTTTAACCAGTGCCCTCTGCAGTGCGGCTAAAATGCATTCTTCATGTTCGATATGATAAGATTAATTTTCTGGCTTGGTAAAAAATACATCAATCATTTTCTATTCGTATGCTATTAGGAAAATTCTAAAATAAGTTTTTCAATTTATTCTATTGATTGAAATAAAGATTAATAAAAGTTTCACAGTATTGATTAAATTATAACCTGACAATATTGTTTCGACAGCTAAGTTGTCATTAGCAAAGGTAATATTATAATAATAAAATAGCTGCTGAAACAATATTATACCTTCCTTCCCCTCGAAAAAAAAATTAAATACGTCACTGTAAGAACTGAAGCTTCATTATTTACCTAAGCTTGCTAAATAACTGTGTTTTAATAATTGGAGAACCAAAAATCAAAGCCTACTATTCGTAAATCATTTTCACGTTTTTCTTGAGATTTTCTTATGTAAGAGGATGAATATTTATTATGGTTGAAAGGAGAACACAATACTCTATCGATTTCAGTAAAAAAATACCTAGCATGTAATTTAAAAATGTAAATGTAAATGTAAAAATGTAATTTAAAAAGTTCTATGACGTCATCACGCTCACGCTGATTTAGTAAATACAAAATTTTCTAAACATATAGAATTCTATGCCATTTAATAATATATACAGTTTATACCATTTCTGATCGAAAATAAAGTTGCTACAAAGCGGGGCGCATTAAATCAAACAGACTGTATATTTACTTATATTTACTGTCAAATTTTATTATTAAATATTCTATTTATCTATTCTATTAGTAAGTAATGTAAATGCCTAGTTTCTACAGCAATTAACAATTAAGGATTAACAACTAACAATTAATAAGTGACAACTAAGAAAATCTTGTCGGTTTATACAATTATAGATTAATAATTGATCATGCGCATTGCGCATCCAGTCCTATGTTTACAGTAACGCCATAAAACTTGAATTTTTGGAGAGTAACTTCATAATTATGTAGTGGCAAACCTGTTTTTTACTGTCAGATATGCGCTCTTGCGATTTCAACTAACAATTATTACAAAAATCAAAATAAATCAATCACTTAAAATCATGCTGACATAGCATTACGTTTATTTACTAACTAATCTTATTTTAAACTTCAAAAGATGGTTAAATGTTTGCCTTCTTCAATGCACAGTTCAACACGTCTGTTCATGTTATCAAACACTTTCTGTAAAAGGTGAGGTGTAACGTTATCACATTCTTTCGCAACTTTTGTTGTAAATCTTCTAGAGTATATGCAGCGGTGTCTTAAGAATGGTGTTTAACCATGAGCCACATAGAAGTAACCGAAGTGCTGAAAGTAACCGTATTGCAGTTCCTTGTCATCGAGTTGATCGATGAACCAATTCAGAATGGTGTTCTAGTATCTTTTGGTAGTGATAGCCTCTTCAAAAAAATGAGACCGACCAATATCCTTCGCGAAAGAGCTAGTCAAATACTGGTTTTTCGAGCAATGCAATCGGTTTTTCCTTTAATGAAATTGGGATTATCGGTACTCCACATTCTTATCACTTGCGAATTAATATATCTACAAAGATAATACCATGATTCGTCTGAGAAGAACATCAAATTCAAAACATGATCTTCCAGATTGTCTCGGATCTAGCTACAGTTGTAATCTTGTGGTAGCAATTCGTGATAAAGTTGTGCTTTCTAAGGAAACGAATCTAAATCTTTTATCAAAATGGTTTAACATGTACTACAACTAACATGATTTGTTTCCAATCCAACCGCCATTTTGGATCCAAAAGTAAATGATAAGGTAACTTATTTCAATTTATATTTACTAAAAAGTTAGATGCAATGTACGCAGAAATTCTGCAATTTATTAAACAGCAATGTGTATGTCTGTTGTCGTGTTTGGTAAACTCTATTGACAGCGTTTTGTTTGACATCTCTAGCCTCTTGGATTTTGCTCTTGGACTCATCTCGCAACGCTGTTCAGTTGAGTATGCAACTATTTAACGAAAAAAAGATTATCAGATATGACGCTTTTGTGCCAATTTGGCATTTGAGATGTTACTGTTATGTTCTTATAAGATACCCTTCGACAATGTTCATTAATATAAAAGACGAGAAAAAACAATTTTCATAGCTATGAAGTACTACCATGAACCTACGAGCCTTGAATTATGGAGTAATCATGCAAACTATTAATCTATCGAGACTGGCTAAACCTAAGGGCTAAACAATTGGGACGCACCTATACATTCGGATTAAAAACCGCACTTTTTATCATGCAAAATAAGGGAGATATGAGCATTTAGAAAATTCTTAATAACGACGTTTCTACCAATACAACCGGGGCGTCGGCGTCGGAGTGGCGATGTTCTGTCTAATGCATTACTGACTGGTAGTAACTACGTCATCACCGCGTTTACAAGCGTTTCTCTTGTAACGATATGTATTTTAAACAAACCATTTTGACAAATCAATTTATTTTATTTTTGACTATTTACAACCTGCTAAATAAAATAAAATACTACATAAATAACCCAAATACACCTCAATGACTTAAGGGGGCCTCTAACAGCCATCATGTAGGGCATGTGAAAGAGGAGATCTGTAACGAAAAAAAAAAGATTTTTACACACCCATTGTTGAGGTATGTTAATGAGATATTTTGTAATATCGCAGTAATATTGCACAATTTTTTTAATATTGCATAAATATTATAGAAATATTGGTTTTAATTGCAACATAAATATTGAAAAATATTACACCCAGTGCAGTCAAATTAAAAAATAGCGTAGGAAAGTTCAGTTGAAGTCATTGGACTTTTACATAAGTCTTCCTTGAGGGCTGTTAAATAACCTCCTAAAAGCCACCGCCTGTAGGTGGTGAGCTCGAAGAGATAATGAGGGTTAACCACGCACGTTGGAAAGTCCATTGGTTCTCCTTTCCAAAAGGACCATACTTATCATGGTTATTATACAGGGTATGGTTTTATCAGCTCTTAATGTGAATACTGCATGTTATTTAAATCTCCGAAAATACGCTATATCATTTCCGGATAAACCGGAAGTGGGCAACAAACGGCTACTCAGAAAAAACTTAAAAAACTAAGAAGCAGACTGGCGAACATCGCATTACATTATCTCAGTTAGTGCAAAAGCTATATAGGTATATAAAGAGTCGAAATATAACGGGACACTCGGTATAATTCCACATGAATACAACACAACATTATTACTTATGTTAACCAAAACAAAAACAAAAAATATACACAAAAAATGACGTTACCAAGGGTGTAGGCTGTACGTGTTAAAAATCTATATACCGAAGTATGAATTTTTTCTGCTTTCCTTACTATGTAACTCCAAAACTGGTAATTATAGAGCATTGTAGCCAAACAGTTAATTATTTACTAATATTGTTAATGCTAGTTGTTAGGTTAATTCCTATGCATTTTCTGTTACATGCTTATTAAAAATAATTATTAAGATTGTTTGATTAAAAAAGTAAAAATTCTAATAAAACGAACAAATAAATAAAAATATTTTTAGTATTATAACACCTTTATTCCTCATCAGAAATTTAAAATCGTGTATTAGGATAGCAGAAAAGGCTGAGGGTGGTTTTTGCTGGTATCCTGATAGCCATCTGATAGCTACATTTACATATTGGTTACACCCGTATGTAAAGTTGTTACAAATTTTCAAAAATGTTTCAAATTCAAGTTTGTTAAAAGTTAAACATATTTTAAGTTATTTTATAACAATTTTTAATAAGTATATAACGGAAAATCCATAAACGATAACGTAACAATTATTTATCATTAAGAACATTAATAAGAAAATAACAGAAGCAGGTGTGTCTCCAAGAAATTGTACTGCGCGCCATCTAATAAGGTAATTGTTGTTTAATTTCCTGGAAACACTCCTGCTTCCATTATTTTTTATTAATGTTCTTAATGCTAATTGTTACGTTATGTTTTACGCATTTTCTGTTATGTACTTATTAAAAATTGTTATAAAATAACTCAAAATAATTTTTAACTTTTAACAAAGTTAAATTTGAAACATTCTTGAAAATTTGTAAAACTGGACGCCATCTGGTAGCCAGTAGCACTACTAATGATTGCAACTCGTGTCGTCAATGGCTACATACGGGGGCTCTTCAATATGTCAATGTAGCTACCAGGACTCCAGCAAACCATCCTCTGCCTTTTCTGCTATCCTACTACACGATTTCAAATTTCTGATGAGGAATAAAGTTGTTATAATAGTAAGATTTTATTATTTTTATCTATTTGTTCGTTTTATTAGAATTTTTACTTTTTTAGCCAAACAATCTTAATAATTATTTTTAATAAATATGTAACAAAAAATACATAAGAATTAATCTGACAACTAGCATTATGAATAAGTGCCCTCGTGCAAAGGACTCCGCACATTTCTTACGGAAATTGGATACCATTCAAATTGGCTGAAACTGTGATATGTTGTAGTTTACATTATCCTGATCGAAAGTCTCCAGGGATACGAAGCTCTAAAATTAACAGTTTTGGAGTTACAGAGCACAGAAAGCAGGAAAAATTCATACTTCGATACCTATATGGATTTTTAACACGTACAACCTCGGTAATGTCATTTTTTAGGTATATTTTTTGTTTTTGCTTTGATTAACGCAGGTAATTTTTTTTATTCATGTGAAATTATATTTAATTATTTGTGACCGAAAATAACGACACTTTACCTGAAACACCCTTTATATGAAAATGAAAGGAATACAATTAATATAAGAATAGACATTTTTGAAGATCATCTATCTTCAGTGTTACAGAAGAATTACATTAACATTATTACCAACAACAAAACTGCACTTTTACATTCGCCTGAAGTGAACGTTGCCAAGTTTCTATATTGGCGGTAACGGCTTTGAAAAGGATCACGCTAAGTGGTCGAAACGTCAAGTCTGTTTCTTATTAAACTATATTACATATAAACCCAAGATTGTTCCTATTGGCCACTTTTTTATTATTAATAAGTTTAAATATACATACAAGGAACGTATTGGGTACCTTTATAAACAAATAATATATTAACATGGATTATAATAATACTACAACTATATTAAAAAATACTTTAAAAATTCGTACTATGATCGTTATTAGGTTTAAAGTTTATCAATTTTACTTGAAAAATTAAATTCAGAATCTCATAAAAATTTACTTATTCTCATATTAAAAGTTTTCTTTAAATTGCAACTTTAAAATTTCTACCACCTAATTGTAACAACCCACTCTTAAATTTTGATAAAATGAGCTAATCAACGCTTCCACGAAAAACTATTATTTCTATAAACTTAATTTAGTTTTCAAACGTTACTTCAAATGACTCGTTAAAGAGGATCACCAAGTTGCTACGAGCCTTTTGGAGAAGACTTCCAGTCATCATGTGTAGAGATTCAAAATACTGCTGCTTACAAGACCAATATTTGACATTCAAATGCAGCTTTTGGAATTTCCCAATTAATACAATTATTAACGGATCTTCTTTAAAATTTTACAGCAACGACGGAGAAAACTCGTAGTTTCAACTATGAATGTCAAACAGCCAAGTGGGTTTTAAAATCTGTATCGATTTTTAGTCTGCCGATGTTGTTAAAACGACAACCTGATTGCAAGTCTAGATTAATATCCCTAAAAATAATTATTGATTTTGTAGAAAGAAGTTTATTGATTGCATCAATAAAAGATGAAGAAACTTTAGAAGATGATTACCTACCTAATTCCGAGGGATTTTCAAGATGGAGGCAAAGCATAATTCAAAGCAACAAGAAATGTTTAATTTCGTTATTGCAAAAATTCCAAACAATAGAGTTGATGGTTTCAAAATATCACAAAGCCATTATATGCACTAATCAAACTATAATTGGCGCATCAAAAGGGAATTTTACTATTAAAAACCAAACGTTTAATCAACCACAAAACTAACATCTTGCATTGTTAATGAAATTTTACAAGACTGTCTGTGTTGTAGAATACCACGCGTCGCAGGGGGAATTGTTTCCCGCCACAAGAAGCGTTTATTATTTTATTGCTTGTTAACGAATTAGAACGTCAGATAACATTAATACCCAAATAGGGATTATTGAAATGCAAAATACAGATGGCACCATAAAAAATAATGAAAACGGACAACCAACGTGATTTGAAAAATTGATAAATAGCAATAAAAATGTTAAACTTAATTAAGACAAGAGAAAAATACGCTAAGAATTAACTTATCTTATACAAACTTAACTTATATAAAGAAAACTCGATAATTTTGCTTTCAATAATACTAGACTTAGATGGCGTTGCAAATAAACATTGAAAATCGATTTTTTCTAGTATACAGGGTTCTTTTAAAGAAAAATCCAATAGTATTTTTATTAATATACAAGGAGCTCTTAAAATAAAAAATACACAGAAAAACTGTCTGTTACTAGTTGACAAATCTTTTAATGATAGTTTAGTATGCAATTTCAATATGACCCAATATCTTACAAAAAACTTATCGAGTTCTTGAATAATACTGAAAAAATTTACAGTGCTTATATTTCCATTGGCTGCATCGCAAATGACCAAATTTAGAGTATAGGCTACACAGGGGAAGAAAGATGTGCGGGGGTTTACATTGAAAATATGCCTTTGAACACCTTTCTTCTTGCCTCGCATATTCGCTCCATTATCGTAACCGTGTCCTCGCAAATCTTTCTAGTCTAATTGCAAATTTTTGATGTTCGCTCATATTTTCTTCGTCGCCTTTGTTTTCAGCAGTTTTTAAAAAAAATTTTATTATTGTTCTCGAAGTTTCTCCCTTTCTAACTCTTTCGCTGCCTTTCTTTTTCGATTTTCGGATCCGGATAATTTTTTCTTCAATTTCATTTCTGTATTTATTAGAAGTAATTAAAGTGTTAAATAAATAAGTAAATAAATACATTAACCTTTTCTGAAGCTGTTAATGAAGACACAATAAAAAGACAATAACAATAATTAATAAAAAAAAATTAAACGGCTTCAATTTTAGAGCAAAATCTGCAGACGATCTTTCTTTCACTGAAAAATAACTAGAAATGAATAAAACGATATTATTTCAAATTTCCAGTCTCATACAGCGGCGCTATAGAAATTCAAATACTTTGTAATATATTGCCAGATTTTTTAATTTTATTTACTTTATGCGTATATGACTATGAGTGGACTTGTTAAAATACTATGCTAACATTAAATTTTTCATGTGTCGTCCAATTTTTACATTATTAAACTGTTCCGCAAGGTAATTTCGGCGCCGTTTGCGTATGACGCCCCGATGCGACGCATCCTTTGCTTACTGTGTGGAGCCGGCACTGACACCATTGTTCTAGTTCTTAGTAAGCCTTTTCTGGTTAATTTAATTCTAACTGCTATTAGTAATTTTAAAAGGCTGCTTTGTTTCAGGATAAACAGTGACGGCTTGGGACTTAAACTCCAAAAAATATAAATGAACCAATTACATTTTATGTCATTTTTGTTTACTGTTTCTGTTGTTTAATTATAAATAAATTTTTTAAATGATGTTGATTTTTTTATATCTATATTACCTAATTTAATAAAACAGTGTAATATTTCTGAAATGTTACAGTGATATAACTATTTCAAGATAAGGACATTTTCACATTTATAAATGTTTTGGAAATGTTTCATAAATATTTCATGTTTCATGTATGTCTAATATTTCAAAAATATATTTCTGATATATATTCTGTGCTGTATGGGTTATTGTTTGATAATTTAAACAAATGAGATAACAAGTGCTTCCATACTTTAGATCTACATAACTTGTGGGGCCCTACAAAAAAATATAGAATTATTTTTTATATTGTAAAGAGGGTATTGTAATCACACAAAATTATCAACATTTACTTTTCACTACATAAGTGCAGCTGATTTCAAATAAATCTAGGACAGTCAGTATTTTTATTTTCCTTGATGTTTAATTAATTTTATGTAGTTACTTATGAAAATATAATTTAAAGCCTGGTTCACACATTGTTAAAAGCGCAAATGTTACCTCAAGATTTATTCCTAAATTTATTTGAAATCAGCTGTACATTTCAAGATTACATCAAATCAAATCAGGCTTTATAGAAAGATATATCTTATATGGTGGCTGTCAAAGGGCACGGTAAGCAATTGGTCCGACCAATAACCTACCTGTAGTTGTCGTTAAGAATAACACTTCACCATAAACCATGCACAAGTATGTATATCATACTTCTGTGGTAAGGCAATGTTAATTATAATTAACATAATAATAATAATTTCTGGGCAGTTGTTCTTAAGTCTGGATTGTACACGTCAGCTTACATTAAATGAATACTTACATATTGCTATGGTATATTATATTTTAATGTGTAAATAAACATCACATTAAATTTTATGGTGATATGCGCTGTACTAGTATACACCTTACAACACTTGATCAACAATTTACTTCACTTATGTTTAGTGTAGCAAGGCAAACTGAAAAGTTGTACAGAAACAAACACCACTTACCTTTGTGATGAAAAGAAAATTTGCTCCGGCTATGATTTTAAAATCCAAAGACAAGCTCAAGAAAATTACATGAGAAAATTTCAGGCGGGTCGCTCTTTGACAAAAAATAAATTATTGTTCAACTTTTACCTGCGAAAATCTATTAATGGACACAAAACAAGAAAAATACACAAATGAATCTGCTTTTAAACATTTAAATATTTTATTAATAAACACATGAAAAAAAAATTGAAAAAATAAACGAAAACAAAAAAACTCCTTATTATCTAAAATGGATTCATTTAATTAATGGTGCCAATTTGATTGAACAAAATAAGAATCAAAAGACAGTATTAATGTTCTTTGTCTTGCTTGATTTTTATTTGATCAATCACACAATCTTAAATTATAATAAAATAAAACAAAAAAAAAGGAAACGAAATAAAAACAAAGTTGAATTTTGAAAATAAATTGTTCAATTCAAAAATTTTGCGCCATTCTTGGATTATTGCACACACTATTATTATTTGGCAGTTCTCTGTAAATTTACCTGGTTATTTGTAGCATTAGTGAACACGCATTTCCATAATTGTTCTTGTAGGTCTTCTTTTGTAATTTATTACAACTATTAAATATTGAACAATTTACCTCCAATACGTGAGTACATACATCAATTATCTATTTTTCAAAAATTCTTATTAAATCCAGTTTTAATTTTGCTTTCATCCAGAACTAAAGTTAGGTTTTCCAAAAAAATTTCTTCTGATAAATAAATAGTCCAAACACCAAATTAACACTTCACTTTACTTTTTTATTAAATCACTTTAATTGTTCAATGTTATTTTCATTATTAAACACTTTTTTTAAAAATTCAATTTGTATGACATTTGTCATAACCTCATTTTTTTGACATCTCATTAACGTAAGATCTGCCACACATAACCTCAAAACTTTAACAATCCAACATGGCTTCTGCTTTATATGAAAATCAACAAGCAAGTAACCAGATTTTCGATCTGCATTTATGTTTTCTTGTGAAACAAATGACGATCGTCATTTCTACACCAACAAAAATTTGGAAAGTAACTAGAAACAATTGAACATCTAACCTAATAAGAACTGCATAACCAAAATGTTGTTAAAAAATTAAATTAAATGTTTAAACAAATTACATAATCGGAAAGAGGATAGTTTTCCCTACATTTTGGTATATTGCATGTCTAACACAAAGCAAATCTTACTCCAGGGTTCAATGGCAACCATCTTGAATTTCCTGACAATACATGGTTTTATAAAATTATAGATAATTACATTTTCACACCTTATTCCCTTTTTTTTAATAATTAACTGAATCCACATATTCCTTCACACAATATTTACAACAATTTTGGCACCAACATTTTAAATATTAACAGAATTGTATCATATTACCAGGTAAGGTGGAAACGATACAAATTATAAACTTCAACAGGCTAAACCTTCTCTATATAGAGCTGCCCACTTGAAAATTCTATTGCTAAAGGTGCCTTAGAATCTAATTAAGAATATTGCAGCAAAACATTTTGGCTGCAAGTTCAAAGATTAATGAAAATTATGCAATTATGCTGAAATTTGTTGCATCGTTAAACCAACATGGGCTTTACTTGAAATTTAAGAATAAAAACTGTAAGTATTGTGGTGATTACTTGCATACACCTTTCCAATTATTCCTTTTATAATTTCCAGGTAAAAATACACCTTACGATAGCTTCAAATATGAAAAACCAAGTTAACCGATCTAACGATATGCAAATCGTAACTTGTCAAAATAATTTTTTAATTTTAAGTGAAAATTCCTTTTAAGATCTACTTCTTATTATTATCAAGTGATGTAAAGTGTATCCTTTACCTATTAAGCAACAATTAATTTATTTTTTATAATATTTGGGCAAGTTCAATCTAAACCCAGAAATTAATAGCAACCCAAATGACACACCCAATTACCAGTGCTGAAAATCACAGCAATATGTTATTTGACCATGTGAGATTATAGACCAAGAGATATTATAAGGGGCGAAAGTTGGTAGAAAAAACTTAATTCCGAGAGAGATACAATAGCAAATCCACTTTAAAGGGCCCATCGCCGATTCTCGGTTACTTTCGGCTCGCTCTTAATTTGTTGCGATGCCATTGGACGGGAGCACAGAAATGCCAAAGATGCATGCTTATTTTCATTCTTTTATACCTGTCAAGGCAATTCGTTATTCTGTATGTGTTCCGTGAAAGTGTACCCATATTGCGACAAACAGTTAATGTGTAGTGTGTTTTTTGGTGATTGTGCGAGTTAAATAAACAAACAATTGAACATTTTTAGTTGAACCAAAACATAAGTGGAGAAAAACGTAAACACCGCGGGTGTTCACAAGAACTGTAGGAATACATTTTATTTGGATAACAAATTCATTCACTTCTTTCGATTTCCAAAAGACGAAGTATTGTGTTATTTAAGTACCGTATTAGTTTAAGATTATTTTTTTTAATTCTTTAACCTCAAAAATAGATGTAATTTAGGTAATCTTAAAACACACCTGTTAACTCATAGTGGCGAGAAACCATTTGAGTGTAATTTGTGTGACTACAAATGTTTTCAAAAGTTACTCAAAGTGTTAGTCTTAAAACACACATGTTTTGGTGAGAACCATTTGAGTGTAATCTATTTGATTATAAATGTTTACTGTTTAAAAGACATGTTAACTCGCACTGGTGAAAAACTATTCAATAAGTAATTAGTTTGTATACCAAATACATACTAAACATCATTCTATAATGAACTGCAATTCATGCGAAATGTTATCATTAGTTGATTATTAAGTATTTTATATTGTTGAGAGGGAATACCATATATGTATCAACCAATCACTTGTAATAAGCTTTTTATGTTTGTAAAACTTTATATGCAATAAAGATTTGAATTAAATTGAATAAAGACAACAATTCAATCAGTCAATGCAGAAACTGAATATGTCCACTTTTTGTGTAAATTGAGTTATACATGAATTCACCATAATTTAAGGGTGCCCGATCGAATGGTGCAAAAATATAAAAGGTCCTGCTTTTCTATAATGTAGAAAAGCGGTATATAGTGGAGTAACCTTACGTTTTTATCTCGGAACCGGTCCAAACTACTTCGATTTGAATAATTTTTTTTTAAAGTCTTGTAAATATAAAATACTAAAACCTTTACAAATTAGAAATTGACGCTCAGAAGGGGAAATGTGGTGAAACTCGAATAACCTAAAACCATAACCAAGTGGTCCCGCACCGGTTGCTCGACCATCTCAGAACAGGATAGTTTTTGTTGTGTTATTACATCTATGTATTGGTAGTTCGAAACCACTATTAGTTTATTTTGATTCCTTTTGGTTTAAATACGGCAGCCATATTTGTTTCGTGGTGCATGAAGTTTCTTACAGTTTTCTATGTAAACGAATATCTTGATATCCCAAGAACAGTTGGTCGTAGAAAGTCGCGGTAAAAACCATTGCATTGTTCACATTTCGAACTACATTTGTTGTTCTGAACATAAATTTTGTAAGATGCTTCCTTATGGGCGCAAATTAAGTTCGAAATTTAACGCTTTTTTTGCAAAATTTCGGCTTTTTAGAGTGTTATATTTTCAGACAATGGTGAAGTATCAGCGCTCATTTTTTTAAAAAAAGTACACAGTTAAGGATAGTCTATGTTTAAAATATTTCAAATCTGAAACTTCATTATTTCGGTATTTATGGGTTTTTGAAATTCTCTTTTTCTTCATTTCATTCAGCATATGATGGTAAACTATGGAGAAAATGGTAACTTTGATATTAGCTTGAGAACAGAGTTATGCTCATGTTAGCTGTCATTCAATTTACACGGATTGAGAGGGAAATCGGCCACGGAAGAAAATACAAAGAAAAAGCACCATTGTTATATTAATAACTTTAGTTATCTCTGCAAGGAATAGCAATAGCATATAACTATATAATAATAGTAATAATAATAATTTTATTTTCCCAAACCAATATTAGCACCAGAATAAAGTACATTTACTCAGTAATACTAATGGAAATGGAATACATTTACAGTTTTCAACTGTGCATAACTCTGTCCTCACGATAATAACAAAGTTACAATTTTTACCACGGTTTGCCATCATATGCACGTAATATAAAGAAAATCCATCCTTGACCATAAGAGATGTTGAGGTCCAAAGTTGTTCAAAAATGAAGAAAAAGAGAATTTCAAAAGCCCATAAATACCAAAATAATGAAGTTTCAGATTTGAAATATTTTAAACATATACTATCCTTAACTGTGTACTTTTTTAAAAAGAATGAGCGCTGATACTTCACCATTGTCTGGAAATATAACACTCTAAAAAGCCGAAATTTTGCAAAAAAAGTCTAAATCAACTAGCAACAGTGTTTACGAAGAAGAAAGTAAAACTGAACAACCTAGGAAACAGTTGAAGGTATTTCCCACTGACTCCACAACCTCTCTAAAACTGAAAGATTTATGAAGTACATTGAGAAAGAATTTGACGAATTTTACCAGCAATTTTATCCTAAAATGGCCTATGAAAGAGAAAGAGGAAGACAGCGCAGTGAAAGCAGACAATGTTTAAAAATATTTTTATTTGTATTTGGGATTTTCAGATTTCTTTTGTTAATATTAAGTTCAGTTTTTCTTTTGTCACAAACAGTGCCGGTCTTAGGCCTCTTGGAACCCTCGGGCAGAGTCCTTCAGAGCGCCCTTATTAACTTTAAAAAGTAACTGTTATTGAATGATTTTACAAACTTCGGCGCCCCAAACAGCCTAGCGCCCTCGTGCGGCGCCCAACCTCGCACACCCTCAAAGGTCGGCACTGGTCAAAAAATAGTTTCTTGCGTATTCTTTGTAATCAATGCAGAAACTGAACATGTCCACGTCTTATATGCATTTTTTTGTCTTACGGCCGATCTATTCACCTCCTTGTAAATTTATCTGCTAGTTAATTGTCATGGATACCATTGTGGGAACAATTGTAACTATAGCAACTAACTTCCAGATAAATTTAAAAGGAGGTGAATAGATCGGCCCTTAGAATACAAAACTTTAAGTAAATTGAACCATGTGATCTTACCTAATAGATACCCTTCTTTCATATTCTTATTTGGGTCATGTTGGAATTTCGGTTTTCGGGTACCCATTTGATTCTAAAAAAAAGCTGAAAATTTTAAGACCAATACGAA
Source organism: Agrypnus murinus (assembly GCA_929113105.1). Classification (NCBI taxonomy): domain Eukaryota; kingdom Metazoa; phylum Arthropoda; class Insecta; order Coleoptera; family Elateridae; genus Agrypnus; species Agrypnus murinus. The sequence goes on along the minus strand of OV816029.1, from coordinate 137,042,181 downwards.
CTTCCTATCTCTATTCTAATCATTCGCTGTAACGAGAAGTTTCCCATTTAAAATACATGAGTTTTTTTTAATTCTTATACATATATTTTACCACTGGGACAAATTTTTGCAAAAAATGCATGATTTTGAATTTATTTGTAAATCGTTGGAAAAAATCGAATGCGCCATATAATCTTCTTTTGTGCCTAAAAGTAGTATCAAACCCTGTTAATTCCAAAAAAATCAATTTTCAAATTTTTTCTCAACAATTTGTCCCAGTGGACAAATATATACATAAGAAGTGAAAAAAAGCGTGCATTTTAAATGGGAAACTTCTCTTCGTTACAGCGAATGATTAGAATAGAGATAGGAAGTTCGTATTGGTCTTAAAATTTTCAGTTTTTTTTTAGAATCAAATGGGCACCTGGCAAAACCGAAATTCCAACATGACCCAAATAAGAACCACCCTAATACACATATATTACTAGTATATTTCCTTCATAACCTTCAGGTTTCTCAACACTTCGTATGTTTGGGTCTAGCCATGATCTACCTGGATTTGCTTTGGAATAGATCCAAGTTTCATCCATATAAACTACTTACATTGGTGACGATGAGTTAGGTTTGCCATATAACGTTTTAAAAACTGAATACTCATACTGGCCATATTTGACTTTTTGACTAATGCTCTATGATTGTTGACTTTGATAAATTTAAACCCAATGTCATGTAGAACAGTGTTTAAACTATTTCTGGCTATTAGAATATGGTACTCTTGAAGTTCATTATTTAAAAAATTGAGAGCAACATGTTTTTCTGAAACAATACAAAACATAGACTTTATAAAAGCAAAAAATATCTTACTATGCCTTACTTTCACTATAGGTACATCACTACAGGTTTGTCTGACGACCATTTTAGAATAATCTGATAGGTCTGCAGTTTCCAACTTCTTGCGTTGTCTTTTTTTACCAGGACTAGACAAAACTGGTTGGTTTCTACTACGGGCCTTGACCCTTACAACAGTTCAAACACTAATTCCTAAAGCCTTAGCTGCCCGCTGCAATAAACAAACAACTGTACAATAAAATTATAAATAATTAACGAGTCTTACCTCTTGTACACAAGATAAAGGAAGTAAATGTCCACTGTGTTATTTTTCCCTCTCGAAGTAGTTTAATACATTTAGCAATAACTGCTGAGACTACGAATGCAGTGTCTTCCCTTGTACTAACATAATATTAATATTATGTAGATAAAATCGCGATTTTTCACAAGTTCTAAGAAGAACTGTTGCTTATTATTATTATTGAAATACTAATAAATCACTCTCGAAAACATTTAAATAAGAAATAACTAGCAAATGTCATCTGCGTCAATCAAATCTACAGGTATCAGGATAAACGCATACAGCATTGCCTATAATTTTGGCATTTTCTTTCAGAAATCTGTGAAATACCTTACAGAATCCCTAAAATTGATCCACTTTATCTGTAGTGAAGACATTAACTTCTTCCACAATAATTTCGCCAATATATGTAGTAATTTTTACTATTTTGTGGCAATCTGGCAATATCTTAATTTGATCTAGGAATTTATTTGTATAAGGTTAGCCACAACGTATTCTACAGAACTAGTCAAATCAACTTCCAACCACCCAGAGAAGTGCTAATATAATGCTATCCTCGTCATACTCATAAATAACGAGAGTAAAGCATAACAAAAAGCTTTCTGTGACAACTTCGTGTAAAGATGCCGCAAATCTTATCTTTCCCTGGACGGATAATATAAGAAGCCAGAACAAAATAGGGACGTTGTATGGAATTTGACATAACTTGTACATTTTATTAGTATAATTGTTATCTAATGCACAGGTTCACATAAAATCGATAAATGCATTACGATAACTTAATAATACGAATTTAAAGTTTAAATATTTTCCGTCCTTTTCTATATCGCTGACGTCATCATGCTATTCAAGATACATAGGTTATAATACAGCGCATGCGAGGACTATAACATTGTTGCTCTAGCAAAGGACAGAAAAATTTAAAATTGTAAATTGAACATCTCGCTAATGGCGGCACTTAACATTTTGAAAAAAATACGTTGAGTTATTGCTAATTATATATAGAATATAAAAACGTTAAGTTTCAAAATTGTGAAACGACCCTATTCCGTCACCAACTGTCTGCCAGAACGAAAAACGTTCCCATGTTAGTGCGAGCTAGACAGTTATATAGCGGCCTGCGGATTAGAGAGAGGAACGTATTTGGAGAGTAAAACAGTAAGATTTAACAAAATATTCACATACTGTGGGTGGCAGTTGATCTCTCTCGAATCATTTAAAATATACTGGCCATCATTTAACATTCAACCATTGTCTTCTGGACTCAAAGTTGTTGGCATCTCCAGCCAGTGGCATACTTAGGGGGCCTATCGGGCTGAACCCCGAAAATCTTATCAACAGTGTCAAAATCTATATTATGTGACAATCTTAGTATTTTGATTCGCTATTTTTATAGAATAGCACCCCCCCCCCCCCCGAGAAAATTCCTAAATACGCCACTGTCTCCCTATTTGCATTCCTCCAAATACTTGCAATATATTTGATTCTTAATATGTGCTGATGCAGTTCAGCTTTACAATTACAAGGTACAAGTACCTCAAATCAAGGATTCAAACGATTCCATATTTATTGAGAATGACGACAATCAGGATGATGATCAAGTTGATAAAGATGAATAAAAAAATTAATAAATTTTGATACATTAAATGTTTTTTTAATTTTTACAATAAATTTTATATATCTAGCCCGTTTTACTCTCCATATACGTTCTCTCTAACCCGCAGGCTGCTACATAACCGTCTAGCTCACACTGACATGGGAACGTTTTTCATTCTGGCAGACAGTTGGTGATTTAATTTTGTTCTGACTTCTTATATTACCTATCCCACATATTTTGCTTATTCTGTCAAAATTTTAAGACTTTCAAAATAACAAAAATGGTATTTTTTAAAATAAACATTTACATCGTTCTGGCACCATTTAGGAGTGGGGAAGTGTTTTGGCAATAATTTTTATAAATAAAGAATAGTATTGAAAGTAACCTCCTGAAATTTTATGACTATTACTTTAAATAAATTGAATAGTATTTCTCACCCTCTTAGTAATTTTGGGGTAGTATACCCTGGCCGCATGGGGTTGCCAGAATCGACTTTTATTGTTCAGCAGGTATATGAAATTACGTACCTAAATTCTCATGACTGTTGAAATGACAACTCGAAATACGTTGCTGGCTCTTCGTCTATTAAGATAATTACAAGATCCTTCTCACTTCACAAAAAGAATAAAACGTCTACCTTATTTTTATACATATTTATTGATCAGAAACTTAAGTACAAATTACAGACACAAGACTTAAACAAGTTAAATATACACATGCTATAATAATTTAACAAAGGAATTTATAATATTCAGAAAATATGAAATACAATCCCTGGCGGCATCATTTGTTCACTATTGAAAACTAATTAACCATTCTAAATACTTAACGGTTATTAAGCTAAGTAAAATAAAGAAATAAGCAGTGTTAAAAGTTTTAGTTAAAACGTTATTACATTTTAAAGTATAAAAAACAAACCAGTACTTTTTACTAACAATGTCTATTTTAAAAACACTAAAATTCTATAATTAATTTCACAAACCACAATCATTGAGATTTTTTAGTTTGTCTTAAACGATACAGTACTTTAAATACATTCATTCGTAATAGTAGCTTATTATAATTTTTAAATTTTAAACAGCAATTCGCCTGAGATTTAAAAACTTACAAGTCTCATCCGAGCGATAGAAGAATAAAATAAAAATCGCATTTAGTTGGGAAAATTACAATAATAAGTATAATATATTAAAATGGCACATGCATTGCAGTTTGTCTTTTGTTTTAGAATCTTAATATAATATAAAAACTATAATAATAAACAAGTAATGTACTTAAAATAAAAAAATTAAGACTATGTTAGGAAATTCAGAAAGTATATCAAACAGTATTTTATATAGAAATTAGTATTTCTTGTTGTCCCAGTTTGCAGTTTTTGGGTAAAAATTCTAACATATCATTGGAGTTCGTATTTTCTCTAGGACAAACTTTTAACTAGAATTTGGTTTCTTTAAGTAATTTCTATTCTAGAAAATGACATTTGAGAAAAATTCTTTGTGTCATTTGGTCTTGGCGATCCAAGAAATCAAGTTTTCATTGAAGAAAAGTTTGCCAGGATAAAACATAACTTCTTTGGTTTTATCAATGCAAAATATTTAACCTTGATCAAATACACTTGAGGAAAAAAAAATGCACAAAAAATACCAAAATTTCAAACCGTCATAACTCGACGGATTTTGGACGAAAATGGATGAATCTTTGAGTGCTAAAAAGTTTAAAGTGTCTAGTTTAAGGACGTGTGAGCGAATGTTACGTTTAAGCTTTTCCGCTCCCCGCCATCCCCCGAAGAATAAAAATTGTTTTTGATTCAAAAAATGTCAAACTTTAACAGCTTGTACGGTGTACCAAAAAAATCCTGGACCCAATCGACCGCCAGGGCAGTAAAGCTCAGCCCTTTTTCTGTAAAGTTCTCAAAACTTCGAGTGCCTATGATGACTTGGCGCGAAGTTATGAATTTTTGAAATTTACCCTGCATTTTATCGGAAGTCTTTCGTCTTCTGCCAGCGACATCATTACCGGTTGAGTTTGGACATTTTTTCCCAAATTCAAAAATTTTGAAAAATGTTTTTACATACATACATACATAATCTTTAACCTCATATACCTTTCGGTGTCTAGGCGTAATTAATAAAAATATTTTTTTATTAACTTTTAATTTTTTTAACGTGTAACCACCGACATCAGCGTTACCCAATGTGCACCATGAGGAGGTTACGGTCAGATTTTACACATCGTGTGTGTGTGTCGCATGCTAACTCCTACCTCCAAAAGAGCAACAATTCGTGCACGTTGAATGCCCGTTAATTGTGGCATTGTAACGCTTCGAATAACTTTCTGATACTGATTAATTTCAACATTAGTAAAATAAAAATCAAAACATTAATTTAGGCACTTGCACATCGGGTAACGTTGTCGGCGGTTACAGGTTAAAAAAATGGACGTTAATAAAAAAATGTTTTTATTAATTAAACATTTTCAAAATTTTTTCAATCTGGAAAAGAAAAGATTCAAACTCAACCAATAATAATGTCGCTGACAGAAGAGTTAAAGTACCCGACAAAATGCAGGCTAACTTTCAAAAATTCATAACTTGTGCCAAAAAATCGTAGGCACTCGAAGTTTTGAAAACTAGACAGAAAAAGGACTGAACTTTATTGCCTTGGCGGTCGATAGGGCCCACGATTTTTTTGGTATGCCGTACAAGCTGTTAAAGTTTGACATTTTTTTTTCTGCGGGCGGTCGCGGGGGGCAGAAAGGCCTTTACGTAACATTCGCACGCACGCCCTTACACTAGACAGTTTAAACTTTTTAGTACTCAAAGGTTCATCCATTTTCGTCCAAAATCCGACAAGTTATGACGGTTTGAAATTTTGGTATTTTTGATGCGTTTTTTTTTCCTTGAGTGTACTTTAATATTAATACGAGAATGATGCCATTGATATTAATTTTGGAAAGTGGCCGACAAAATCTCATAGTGCCTCTTGTGATGTGGTGTGCATCTAAATTTGACATTTCTAAATCGAATAGTTTCAATAAGTTGTAAAAGTCGGCACACAAATAATAAATCGTCTATCAGAAACAGTGTTATTTTTTTAATTAGCTGCAAGTTTCTCACCAAAGAAACACTGATTCATTACAAACCTATTTGCGAAGCTGACACTTCAAACATGTCTATTTACTAGTTTCTGGTATTAATAATATTAAAGTATTTGTCTAGATCAGTTCTATGCTTCTATGGGATTTAAATTATAATTGAAGTAGTTTGATTTATATTGAATTACTTGATATAATTCAAATAAATCAGTTACATATTTAAAATGTCACCTATACAAAAAGATGTTCACAAATTCTGTACTCTAATAATCCCAATTCTTGCAGTGCGAGCTTGCCAAAACTGTATTTACAAACTGCAATTACAAGAAAGTAAATGACTGTGAAGGTTTATAAGATCCAGGTTGCTCCAAATCGCAATGACTTTGCAAACACTCATACACGCAACACTGTACCAAAACCGTTTCAAAAAGTCTCGCATCACCCTGGACGTCAAAATGTATGTTACTGTTGATTTTCCAAACAAGCTTTTTAAAATTGCTTTTTTTAGAAATAGCTTAGAAGGAAGTTCTGAAGAAGTTTAGGACCAACAATATCTTAAAATTTTAGTTGGCAGACAATCTGCAACTGTGGAAGAAAGAGTCGAAAGGTTTCTTCCCGAATGACACCCTAAATCAAGAAAACTACTTGTTACACTTCATTAATAATCGCCAAACCTGATTTGGGTTCAACTACCTATACAAAGCCAGTAGAGTCCAGATGGTCACAAAAACTATCAAATTATGAAACAGAAGTAATGGAAGACTAATGAGAAAACCAAAGATCTTCCAGACCTAGAAAATGAGTGTTTGAGGCAAATCAAGTTTTGGAAGTCACTGTACAGGATTTTAGTAGAACTGATTACTTTATTAAAATTTTTAATCTTTAATCTAATCTTAAATTATATAAATAAACTCATCAAGTTAGTTATTTAAGCTATTAGAAAGTTAAGCTGTTTAATAATGCAAGTATTTTGTTAAGTGATATTAAATCGGAAGTTTGAATATCGCAGTATCAATATGCAAAAATATATAATACTTATATAATACTTAAACAAATTCATTTCTGCAAATGCCCTGTTCCTGTGTCCTAAAAAGTCACTCATTAAAAAGTACCAGCTGAGAAAGAAATGGTACTATTGTACTATCCAAAGAAACAGACTGTATTTGATCGGTCTAGAACATTTGGGCGCGATCGTTTATGCGCGGCCGATTTGGTGTAAGGGCAGTTCTGCGCAAGGACACTTAGGCGCAAGCGCATATTGGAACGTGTACATCTTTCGGCGACAAATTAGGAAAATAAGTAAAACTTTCGTACATCTTTAAATAAAACGTTTCCAGTGCTTTTTGTCTTTAAACACTGGACTATAAGCACTAAGCAGTATCCCTATACTGTATTTATTACCTGTAAGTACTTACAGGTTTTATTCATTACAATAATACTAGGCAATTTCTCGCGCCGAAGTGTCCCTGCGCCTAAGTGGTCCTCGCCGAAGTGTGCTCGCGCCGAAGTGTGCTCGCGCCGAAGAGTCCCGCACCGAAACGGCCGCGCCCAAACATCCGGCTCCGGTATTTGATGCAACTATTTGCATATTTAATAGCTCAGTCATTTAGAACAAATTTTCATGAATAGCGGAAAGTTGAGGTAAGTCCTTGGATTTTTGCATCAGGCTTCCTTGTGAGTTGTTAAGTAACCCTTTAAAAGTCACCACCTTTTTAGAACTTTTAGGGGGTTATTTAAAAAAGGACTATGCAAAAATTGAAGAACTTATCTCAACTTTTCACTATTTTTTTCTAATTTGACTGGACTGCACTGGACATTAGAGAGTTTTTAAGGAAATGCTCTCAATAATTTTAACTTTTTTGTCTAACTGCATTTAGCTGCTAGAGCTGCATTGAATATAGCTACACAGCAGTGGATACCATGTGATGGATGTTTATGTAAGGTCTTCTATGCTTTCCTTATTTCCTGGCTGTGTTAAATCTAGCAAGAAATTGCAGCATGGCGTCTAACAATTTATGCTGAATTTAGCTCGTCTAGTTTTATAAAGCACTTTATGAGATTAGACACACCCATAGTTTTATATTTATTAGTTTGTCATTTAACATAATAAAAAATTATTTTAACTTTGTGTCCTCCTTTCTCACTTGGTAATACTGGAATTAGACCAACTAAAGTTGAACCATTACAACAAGAAATTAGTTATTTGCCGCGACCAGCACCTGAATAAACAAAAACGGGACGGGAACAAGCTCAGCTCATCATATGTATGACAGCATTTTACTGATGTGTGCTCAATAGGGTTGCCAAGGCTTAATTGGCATTTGGCAAGACTTGATTCGTAGAAAAGCGGGACTTTAGAGAAAAAAGGGGGATAATTTTTTTATTATTTAATTAAATGGGTTGTTTTTTAAACAAGCAAAAAAAATATATAAATTAGTGTAATGTCAAAATATAAAATATGTGAAAATAAAAAAAAATTTTTTCCTTCTCTAAATAGTAAAACAAAAACACTGCCGGCGTCGCAATGAATCAACACCCGCTAATAGGTACATACGAAAAAGGGGTAAGCTACAAAAAATTAAATTTAACTACTTACTAATAATATCAATGCATTTAATTAATGTATTATGTTTATGTATAACAGTGTTTTTTTAACCTTACTTTTATAAACCTTAAATAAAAATGTTACGAATAGAATAGAATAATATTATTTGTTATAAAAATGTTACTTTCTTTTTACACAAAAAATATTTCTTTGGTTGTATTTAATACATTATGTGTATACAATGAAAATCCCAAAATTCCTCATTTTTACTTCCTGATATATCGGCAAGTTTCCTGATGATTTCCGGCTGCAGCTGCTGATATGCAAATTAATATCAATATCGGTATCGATCGATCACTAGTTTACTGTAAACAAAAACTGGGAAAAGAAAGAGGAACGATGGAAAGTCACTATAAGTTAGTATTGCTTTGTGTAATACATTATTTGAATGAAGAAATATACAATGTACTGTGCAAATCAAGCTATCAAATGTCCTCCAATACTTGATGCTGTATTCATACCAAAACAACTGACTAAAGGACATTTGCAAAATGTTGTGCGATAATGTGCAGAGTACTCTTACCACTGAAAGAAGTAAAAGGAATAAATATACATAGCCCATATTCATATAATGTAAAATACATCGATCATAATTTTTTAACGACTAGTCAGAAATTTATTCATATTATTTATTTATTCCTCATAGTTAACACATGCATGACTTATCTATGATCTTTAAAATATTCTAAAAAAACATGCAATCGAATGACAAATTAAACTTGAATGATTATGGTCATCCTTACCAGAACATCAGTTCACCAAGGCAGGAATGTTAACAAAACTTTCAAAAAAATTATTACTTATCAAAGGAGATAAATTTCAGTTAATTTCTAGAGTATATCTTCTTCTGTCATTGCCTGGTATTTACTCGTTCCATTTTGAAAGGCAATATCTGTATGGAATTATTGAACATTGTGTTGTAAAATAAAAAAATTATATAATTTTTGTTTTTTTAACGCAAAAATTATTATTATTTAGATCGTAAAACTTCTTAAGTAATTTAACCTATAGTTAAATTGTTGCAAATAGTCGTATCGCAATACGTATGGGCAGTCAGCAGAGCTGAAACGGGACTCTCTTTGGAGATGTTTGAAATTGCATTTTTAAGCCCTTATGCTGGTATATGAGAGTATGTCATTAAAAATTTTTAGATTATGCGTAGTCGGAAAATCATAATGACACGCTTGATTGAGTTAATATGGAACTGACTTGCTTATGATTCATTTTATATATCTTTGTACTAAAATGTTTTCCAACATAATAAGAGTGCAACGTATTATTAGCAGATCAAAAATTATATTAACAGCTGACGCAAAGCAGAAGACAATGACGTAAGAAGTATAAAGAAATTAGCTGCACCTACAATTCACAAATAATCCTGTGATTTCCTCAAAAGAAGTATAGCATAGATTAAAAAATGAGTAATAGCCTCTTTGCTAATTTTATTTTGAATGCAATTAAAAAAATATCCACTTCAAAACAAATCTTGTTAGATTCTTGTTTTAGACACAGAACTAGAAAATACTTTCCTTGACCCTTTCACTGCTGAACATGTATGTGTACGTTTTACAAATACACAATTCATATGCTGTACTCGTAAATATACTGCTGTGATTCCAGCACTCATAATTGAATATGTCATTTGTGTTGCCTATATATTTAGGGGTTTGGACTCAACTTGTAGAAATCTTATTTAAATAAATTAATTTGTTATTTAATAAGTAAAAGGTTGCACTCTACATCACTTGATAATAATAAGAAGTAAATCTTAAACGGATTATCCACTTAAAACTGAAATATTATTTGGACAAGTTACGATTTGCATATCGTTGGGTCGTTGGACTTGGTTTTTCATAGTTGAAGCCATTGTAAGGTGTAGTTTCACCTGGAAATTATAAAAGGCATAGATGGAAAGGTGTATGCAAGCAATCACCACTATACTCACAGTTTTTGTTGTTGAATTTCAAGTAAATCTCATGCTGGTTTAACGATACATCAAATTTCATGATAAATGTATAATTTTTATTAATCTATGCATTTGCAGCCAAAATGATTTGCTGTTTTCCTAATTAGGTTCTAGTGCACCTTTAGCAATAGAATTTTCAAGTGGGCAGCTCTATATAGAGAAGATTTAGCCTGTTGAAGCTTAAAATTTGTATCGTTTTAACCTAATCTGTTAAAATGGTAAAATCTAGTTAATACTTACTAATAGAAGTAATAAGGTGTGAAAATGTTATTATCTGTAATTTTATAAAACCATGTATTGTCAGGAAATTCAATATGGTTGCCATTGAATCCTGGAGTTAAATTTGCTTTTTGTTATACATGCAATATACCAAATTATAGGGAAAATTATCCTCTTTCCGATTATGTAATTTGTTTATACATTTAATTTAATTTTTCAACCATATTTTGGATATGTAAATTTTGGTTAGATGTTCAATTGTTTTTAGTTACTTACCAAATTTTGTTAGTGGAAAAATGACGTTTGTCGTTTGTTTTTGAAAAACTATAAAAGCAGATCGAAAATCTGGTTACTTGCTTGTTGATTTTCATATAAAGAAGAAGCCATGTCAGATCACACAATAATAAAATTTTGAGGTTATGTGTGACAGATTTTACGTCAATGAAATGTCAAAAAGTGAGGTTATGACAAATGTCATCCAAATTTAATTTTTTTTTTAAGTGTTTAATAATGATAATAACAATGAACAATTAAAGTGATGAACAATTAAAAAAACAGGAAAGTGGAAGTGTTAATTTGGTTTTTGGACTATTTATTTATAGGTAGAAAATTTTTTGGAAAACGTATTGTAACTTTATTTCTGGATCGAAGGGAATAAAACTGGATGTATAAGAATTTTTGGAAAATAGACAATTGATTTATGTATGTACTCACGTATTGGAGGTAAATTGTTCAATATTTAATAGTTGTAATAAATTACAAAAGAAGATTCACAAGAACAATTATATGGAAATGCGTGTTCACCAACGCAATAAGTATGCAGGTAAATTTACTGACTATTACAGAGAACTGCCAAATAATATAGTGTGCAAAAATTTCCAAGAGTGGCGCAAAATTTTTGAATTTAAAAAATTTATTTTTGCACTCCGTAGACTAAAAGTGCCATTTTAATCTTCCGTTTGAAAGACTAAAGTGTCACTTTTAGTCCCGGAGGGATTAGAATTACTTTTAATCCCGGAGGGATTAAAAGTAAAACAAATGTTAATTTAACGTCGAAGTTGTCCGCGAAACAGTCATTGTGAACATACCACAAAACATGCTAACCTTACTTTTGTAATGTCAAAGCGTTATTATATATGTCACACATTTACACAAAATTACAATAGTAATGTGTGTGTTTGTGGCATGTTCACAATTAACGTTTCTGGAGGGATTAAAAGTAAACAAACAAATTAATGTTACTATGCCAACTAGTTTATTCAAAATACTAGTTTAACCAAATTCAAAATACAATATGAGCTAATTATTGTCATTTATATGTACAATGACATAGACATAAGCACAATTAACAAAACTAAATAGTCAATCTTCAGGTTTATGAAATAATGTGGAAGCTGTTAGATTATCAACCTTCACTTCTTCGAGTACAATCGGGATGTCAGGTTGTTCGTAGATGTACGGATAGAGGAATTTGTACCAGATCAAATTTTATTTTAATATTGAATCGTCTGGCAATACTATACTTAGCATTTCCAATCGGTTTTGTAATTGTAATTGCATTTATTTAACAACTATACAATTAGATTGTACATTTTTAACTCTTTTTTTATATAATATAACTTTAACTCAATGTATTAGGCAAAATGGAGTGCAAAAAATAGCATATACTATTTCAAACTTCAACTTTATTTTTTTTTGTTTCATTTCTTCCTTCAATTATAATTTAAGATCATGGGATTGATCAAATAAAAATTGAGTAGGACAAATAGAATTAGACTGTCTCTTGATTCTTATTTTGTTAAATCCAATTGGCACCAATAATTAATTGAATCCATTTTATGTAATAAGAATTATTTGTTTTCGTTTCTCTTTTAATTATTTTTATGTGTTTATTAATAAAATATTTTAAATGTTAAAAAGGAGATTCATTTGTGTATTTTTCTTGTTTTGTATCCATTAACAGAATTTCGCAGGTATAAGGTGAACAATATTTTATTATTTTGTCAAAGAGCCTGAAATCTTCTCATGCAATTTTCCTAAGCTTGTCTTTGGATTTTAAAATCATAGCCGGAGCAAATTTTCTTTTCATCACAAAGGTAAGTGGTGTTTGTTTTTGTATAACTTTTCAGTTTGCCTTGCTACTATTAAATATAAGTGATAGTGGTCTTTAAATTTAAATAAATTTATGATCAAGTGTTGTAAAGTGTATACTAGTACAGCGCTTATCACAATAAAATTTTATTGTCGCCCGAATGCGATGCTTATTAACCAATAGAATATCATAGCAATACGTACGGAAAATATGTTCACCTAATGCTGCAAACGTACATATACGCGCGATTGAAAAGATGTGTGCGATATATGGATATGTACGTTTTGCCACTTTCTTAATTCAACACAGTAGGATGCTTAACTACATTTAATTCAGCAGTGAAAAGGTTAATGCTTGTGAGATATTAAGATTGCATTGTAGGTAAGGTATAATTCTCATTAGAATAATGTCTATGTTTAATTGGTGTGTATGAAATAGCATATGGATTAAGACTTTGTAATCACACATTAATTTGTAAACTGCAACTGTAAATGTTAACTTTGAAAGCACTTTATCCAATAGCATACTTATTATACCCTTTTTCACATACATTGTCAATTGGCTTCTCATTTTCCTACCAATCAAAACATTAATGACACAATAAACAATAATATCACAGTTGATAGTATTCCAAGACTTGTATTGTTTATTTTATGCATGCTCAAAAGTGCTGTTATTGTTTTTCAGGTAGATTTGTTTGGACAGATACAAATTAAACTTCTTTTATCGATTTATTTAATTATTATTATTATAACACACACACACACACACACACACATATACATTCTGAATTTCCTAGAAAAGTCTGATTCAATTAAATGTTTCATAATATTAAAAAAGACAATCTTCATTATGCTTCTATTAAATAGTAGGTATATCTATTATCTCAATTGTTATCTGTTCTTATTTTAGTCTTGATTTAATGATTAATTGTTTTCATCGTTTTCCTTTCATACGTACCTATATTATTGATCATAAGCTAGAATAAATGCAGTCCAAAAAAAAACAAAAGATTTAAATATTGTTAAAACACTTTAAATCCTTTTATATAAAACTACTAACCTACAATTATTACAATCATGATTCCATCATGTCAATAGTGGAGCTATCTTCACTTTCTTCTGCCATGAGATTATTATCCGTTTCTTCTTCGTTATTATTATTTTCTTTAGAAATAGGTGGAACTATGGGTGGTCTCCATGGAACAAGTGCAGTGCAGGGCCTATTTACTCTTTCCAGTATTTGAGCAGGTATTATTGATTCAGTTTGTAAGCGTTGCATTTCTTCACACATGTATAGACGACGTTCGCGTACTGGTACGGTTTCGCTAGAACTCGTTGGTGTTTGTGAGCTAATGTGTAAGCGTGACATGTGCTCTGCCATTCGTTCCTCTGTTATATGTTGCTTGAGTGGTGGCAATCTGTAAAATATACATGTAAAAATTAACTTGTAATTCTTTATATGTGACAATGAAAATTCTAGAGTTGCCAATTTTGTAATAGATCTTATTTTTTCCATGTAGTATGCAGTGTACATTGTACCATAAGAACAGATTCACTGGGTTTATGTCTGAACTGCAAGAAAGCCAAGCGGGTTGCATAACCTCAAAGATAATTTTATTTCACTATAGATTGTAAGGACTATGATCTATTACAACACTATATTTATAATGGTGTTTCCTAACCACACATTGTATTTGACTTATGCCAATACTTATTTCAGTAACGATGTTACCTTTTTCCTATATTACATCCAATAAATAGTTTCAGACATCTTTGTAGTAATGAGGCAAAGCTCTAGCATTGTGAAACTACATCACGGGTCTGTTAAAATGAACTTCCACTAAAAGACCAGGAAGAAAATGTCAGTTAAAAATTTAAGTTCATTTCCTCGGTTACCATTAAAAAAAAAATGGGTTGTATGATTTGAATTACTGTAGCATTGAATTCTTAAATCATGATTCTTCGTCACTTGTCCAAAATCTCTTAAAACAAAACATACATTAACTTTACTTAATTGTTGGGATATCAGTGGGTATAAAGCCTACATGCTGTCTTATAATTTCTAATGACTTTTTCCTAATAATAAATACGACAGTTTGCAATTTAAATGATAATGGTGTAGCACAGCGGTTCTCAACCTCAATGGGTCACGTTAAGTTTTTAATGGGTCGCAAAATGACAACTGCTACTTTGCTTCAGAGCGAGGAAATGGTGAAATATTCTTAGAATGGCCGATTCTTTGTATGACATTGCAAAGAACAAACGTTTTTAAGATACGATGAGAGATAAGATAATGCAAGAACTGAAAAACATCAATGAACACTGTTGCCAAAGTAAAACCGACCTGCATTTTATATATATTATCAAGTTGATCTGAGTACACCCATTATCATCCTGATATACTACAAGTTTTTTAAAATTTTTGTTAGATAAAATTGGATCACAAGACAATTACAAACAAATATGTTGGATGCAAAAAGTTTGAGAAACGCTGGTGTAGCTTACGCACATTCTGTGCATAATGTAAAGCTACCATTGAGAGACAAATACATGACAATTGTTTGACAGTTCTCGCTGCCCTAATCTTACTACTATACTGATGTCCTAAAATCAAATTCGGTTTCTACTAGTGGCACAAAATCGAGAAGAGGTTTTTTGAAAGTTCCCATAAATTACAATACAGATTATATAAGAAAGGTGATTTTTGATGTAAAATGACGAAAAACTGAGTAGACATAAAAACTTTTTAAAAAAATAAATTGTTTATACTAAAACATCAGATTTTATCATTATAGTATATTACGATATGAAAAGTTGGAAAAACGAGACCGGAAGGGTCGAGTTTCTACAATTTTCGATATCTGTTGTAAGTACTTAACAATGAGTAGTACATAATATTTTTTGCGCTAACGACTCTATTTAACAAATAAAAAATGTATAATTTTTTGTTAAATTGCCATCAACGTTGGCTGCGAAAGTTTATTGTGGACATACCCCAAAATATACTAACCTTACTTTTGTAATTTTGTAATGTCAAATTCTAAGCGTTAGCTGTCACTAAATTACAAAAGTAAGGTTAGGTATGTCTTACGGTATGTTCACAATGAATGCTATTTTAATCATTTTATACTCATTTATTTTCATCACAGCACCCAGACAAGTTATGAATTAGAACAGTTCTGTGTCGTCATAGCAACCGGCAACAAATCGGTAACATCAACTTACTGGGGCAAATAACAAATCGGTAAACAAACAAAAACAGGTCAGTAGCACAAAAAAAAATTTTTATACGTTCTAAACCACAATGTCGGTTAAAGTGATATTAAACATATAGATAAGGCTTGTAAACAAATAAATTATGGCATTTTTTTATTTTTCATCCCCAAACTTGTGGCCTTTGGAGTGTTTAAATATGATTTACAGATTCAGAATCGGCATAAAACTTCTCTTAAAATGACACCAATTTAGTAAAAAAAAATAGTTGGTGGGGGAATTCTTTAATAATACCTACAATTTAATTTAGAAAATGTCATTTTTCCCATTTGGGGTCATTCCTTGTGAAATCGATCAGTAAAATGGGTTGATTTCACGGTTTAGAAGAACATAACTTTCATTCATCAATTTGCTAGATTATGCAGAACTTTGAAAATATTCAAACTGGAAAAATAACAAAACTGCTTGCATGTCTTTAAACAAATATAAATATCTCGAAAAGTATTTATCCTGGAACAATTTTTTTTATATATTGCTCACACGAAGACAGGCTTTTTGGTTGCTTAATAATTGTTTTTGTACGACCATGCTATTTCGGATTGTTTACCATAGTTGGTTTTAGAACAGTAGGTTATATTTACTGGTTGCTAAGCAAAAACGCGTCGGTAAGTAATTACTTACCGTTCAGTTCTGTCAAAAACAGAACGGTAAGTAAATTATATGTAATTTATAAAATAAATGCATGATCTTTAGATGTCTCTTTCGCGAGAAATCATTTATTTTCTAAATAATTGGACTATTTAAAAAAATGTATGTTGTTTATTTAAATTTGCTCAGGCCTCTTCAATATCCCAATTATATTCGTTTTCAGATTCACTCATTCTCACGAGTTTGACAAATATCGTGACATTCAAAAATAATAGTAATTACAAACGTATCCATGGTAACGACAAAACCTACTTAATGTTTGGTGGATATACAGGGCAAAAATAAATTATCTTAAATCTATTTTTTTCGGGGATATTTCCTTAGTTAATACCTTTGTATTCATAATGGTCGTACAAAAAATAGTATAAGCATCTCAAACAGTAAGGAGTTTACCGATCTCCTCCAATATTGGCGACTGAGCAAAGCGAAGTCGCCAAACATTGTCGTCGATCGGTAAACTGTCCTTACTGTTCTTGATACTTAATATACTATTGTTACCAAACATATTTTTATTTTTTTTTTAACGAAATATTTTAAAATTGTAGAAAAATCGGTGTGGTCACATTTTTAAAAATCTGAAATAAATGGTAGAGATTCTTTGAAGATTTCTGTATTTAAATCCAAAATAGCAAGCGGGACGTTCTAACAGTTTTGTCAGGAGAAATCTTTAAAGACCGCGTTGCAGACAGCGGGTGCACCATAGTTCACGGCCAGCCGGTGCAACCCAAATTCGCTACCTTCTAATAGTCAGTAATAATACGGTCCATATTACCAGCGGTCTGTCTTAATTAATGTACATAAGATAAATGTATATCTGTGTGGATATGATTATACCTACTGATTAGTTTAGAATTACTTATGTATTTAAATCGATTTCTTCGGGTGTCTTACATAAAGCATTTTTCTTGCGGCTGTCAAAGACTCTAAATTATTATAATGCAATAGCTTAAATACCATTTTTGTTTACAGAAAATGAGTTGTTTTTGATCCTAAATTTAAAAAATAGATGTTTACTGGGTTACATTGGGTGCTATTGTAGGTAGCAACCAATCACCAGCTTACGTTGTTTTATCTTTAATAAAAAGTATTTCAATAAAAGGTATTTAATAAAAGTTTTTGATATTATGATAATTCGATACATATGAAAATTACTGAAAACAATTGTATTGCACACAGCTTGGCTGTTTACTTAAATTTATATATGTATTAGTTTTTACTTTCATTGTAATGTAGGCATATGCCTGTTTTTGGAAGTATCAATAAATAAATAAATATATTATTAAAATCCAGTCATCAGACTAGAGTTCTCCAGTGCCAAGCACTTTCTTACACACACACAGGCTAGAGTGTCAAATCTATTACCATCAAAAACTACGAATTTGTGGAACACGTGAGTCGTGTCGCTTGCCATTTTGCATTTAAATACAAACATGTTCAAAGAATCTGTACAATTTTTTTCAGATTTTTAAAAATGTGACCACACCGATTTTTCTGCAATTTTAAAATATTTTGTTTAGAAAAAAATGAAAATAAGTTTGGTAACAAAAAATTATTAGGCCGTCCAAAAAGCCCGTCTTCTGTGTGAGCAATATATAAAAAATATTTGTTCTAGGATAAATACTTTTCAAGATACATTTATATTTCTTTAAAACATGCAAGCAGTTTTGACCATTTTTTCAGTTTGAATATTTCCGAAGTTCTGCGTAATCTAGCAAATTGATCAATGAAAGTTATGTTCTTTAGTTGATTGCTACCTCATAGTTGACTATCTCAAATTACATTTAATGCTGCCAAGTAGTTATTAAAATATTAATTATTAAAATATTATATATTAAAATATTAATTATTAAAGACACGCTTCACGTCAAACCTCCCAAAAGAAACGAACCTTTTGTAACATAATTCGCAAAACTTCAAAAACCTAAAATCAGATAGTTTTACAAATTTACTATCTTATACAAAAATAAATTGTCTATCTAACTGTTTTTTGTTTGAATTAATTTGAGCGGTTAGTTTTAGTAGCGGTTTTTGCTATGCTCATTCAAACTCAGGGCTCAGAACTTTTGCATTCAATAGTAGTTCGGAAATGTTCTACCTATATAATGTAATTAAAAAATAATTTATCAAAATGTTGGCTATATTTGTGTTGTATTATAACAAAAATATTCTTTTACAAAAAAATAAGTTATTTTTATTTAACAAAAACAATATCAAACGAGATGTTCAGGTTTCTTAATCCTTTCCTTGATAATTTGTATAACGAGATGCTTTAGCTATTTTCAGGTGACCATTTTGTAACATCCCATTTACGAGCTATAATGGCTTGTATACGATCAGGTATTGTGTTAAGAATTTTAGCAGTCGCTGTTTGTAAAAGAGTTCCAGATATTTTGAAGTCTGGTCTTCAATTATGGTATTGTCCATGCAGGATATGCTCTCAATTTTTTTTTTTATTTCATGCCATAACTTTTCTGTTGGGGATAATTCAGGACTACTAGATGTCTAGTTCAAAATCGAAATGTCGTTTTCTGATAAGGTATTGGAAAATCAACATTTTCAGCACATTTTTGCTCCTCAATTGTGGGTCGAACATCTTACTTTTGGTAATTAGCAGCATTAACAAGAACAAGAATAATTTAAAATTAGAAAATATTTAAAATTATTTATTACATAAAAATTTTATTAAAATTAACCAAACCATGTTTGCAATTAATATAAAAAAAATTAGAAGAGGATTTCTTGTTTTATTTTTCTTCTTGCAGATATGTCATAACAGAATCCAAATTGTCCAAAATATGTAATTTCACTGAGTATTTGAGATGTTCGGGGATAAATTCTACAGCGGAACATGGATTTTATGAATTTTTATTCATTCTAAAGCTGTACTAGTGTGTAGTTAGCACCCTGAAATTCTTGAAACTAAAAAATTCTTAGAGTTCTGAATAAATAAAGTAGAAATGAAATAAATAAAGATTAGTAAAAATTTCACAGTTTTATTCAAATATAACCTGACAATATTGTTTCGACAGCTATGCTGTCATTATCAAAGGTAATATAATTATAAACAAACACGTCACTAAGGTAAATACAAAAATAGGTAACTAGATAAAATAATAATAATAATTAGAATTAAATATCTAATACTTCCAGTAACGGAGAATTACTGAGCTCAAGTTGTTTATTCATTAAAGGTTCCCTGAGTTTGTGTTTGTATATCTCAAAGGCTTCTAAAATGTCTAATTTGCGTTTGTTATTACAAAAATGTAGGAATTTAATATTATTTTGAGGAGTCATTGTGTGATTTTGTTCTAAAAGGTGTTTGGCATAATTAGATTTTTCAGGATGTTTATTTTTGTAATGGCGTATGCGAGAGGTCAACCACTCCCCAAAAACGTACAGTGATTTCCAGTTTCTGGGAATTCTTTCAAAAAACATCAGGTATTTCCAAGTATTCCCAGGTATTTCCAAGTATTCCCAAATATTTCCAAGTATTCCCAGGTATTACCAAGTATTCCCAGGTATTACCAAGTATACCCAGGTAATTTCAAATTATTGAAAAATAGAACATAGAAAGTCAGATTATTTTGATATAAACTTAAATGGCTTAAAAGTTCTAAAACATCAGAAAACAGAGCTTTAGTAAAAAACATTTTATCTTTGTAAGACGACTTAAATGTTTACTTAAAGTATGGTAAATGCGGGGACAACATTGGGACACTAAATAGACCTTGTGTCAAAGTAATGTAATTGAAATAAAATAAATTTAGCAAAACAATATTTTTAATATAAAAAAATTATTCTCTACCAAGTTTAAAGAGATTACAGATTATACCTACGTATCACTCATTCCTTGCAATACATTAATTTATATAACAATTTAGTATTTTTACTATTTTTTATTGCATTTTTCTATTTGCATTATAGTTGAACATAAATAATAATAATAATAATAATAATAATAATAATAATAATTTATTCAGGTATTACACATAGTGTTTACAGTCGTCAATAGGAATCGGTAAAAATACATAGTAAATATAGATTCATTAATAAAAACACGATTAAAAGCATCACAGATAAATAACAAACAAACCAAATCTACAAACAAAACATATAAACGGTGGTAATGGTGTATGTAGAAAATAATGTATATTTATAGTAAAGTGTTACAATTTATTTATAGGAGAGTGTAGAAATTCTTCAATTGAATAGAAAGCTTTATGTAATAAATACTTTTTCATTTTAATTTTGAAATTTTCAGTATCTAACGTTTTAATACAATTGGGTAGATGGTTGAATAATTTAAACTGCAATAAAATTAGGTCCGTTTTGACTCTTTTTTAATCTATAAAATTGAGATTTTAAATTGTTTGAATATCTGGTTAGATAATGATGCGAACTTCCCTGCTTGCTAAAACTCTCAAAGTTGCGATTAACATAGCATAAACATTCAAGCATAAAAATGCAGGGCAATGTTAGAATATTAAGAGAAATAAACATCTGTCGACAATCTGCTCTATAGTTTAATTTGCCCAAAACTCTTATGGCTCGTCGCTGCAATCCAAAGACTTTCTCAACTGCAGGAGAATGACCCCACACGATGATACTGTAAGTCATGTAGGAATGACAATAAGAAAAGTAGACAGTTTTTAAAACATCACAAGATAAATAATTACTTAATGATAGCAGCAGATAAATACTACTGCATATTTTTTTGGAAATATAGTCAACATGAGCGCCCCATAATAACAAAGTATCAAACATGACTCCTAAAAATTTAATTGGTTCAGAAAAACAATTATCATTGAGTTTTTTTAAAGAAAATATACGTTTTTTGGTTTTTGCTTCATTTAAACATAATTTGTTGTTAATAAACCAGCTTTTAAGGTTTAGCAAAGATCTTTCCGACAGTTCATTTAAGACGTTTATATTTTCATTACTGAAGGAAACTGTTGTATCATCAGCATATAACATTAAGTGAGCTTTCATCACTGCAGAAGGAAGATCATTTATGTATATCAAAAACAGCAGGGGGCCAAGGATCGATCCTTGCGGCACCCCATGCATTACTGCTTTTTGATTTGACATTTCATTATTGTAGTGAACAAATTGCAGCCTATTTTGTAAATATGACTGGATGAATTTAATTCCATTATCATTAATATTGAATAACTCAAGTTTTTTAAGAAGAAGATCATGTGGAACGCAGTCGAATGCTTTAAGTCGCAAAAAATTGATAAAAAATATTGTTTATTCTCAAACGAATCAAGAATTGCCATTACTAGATCACTTACAGCATGAGTGGTAGATAGATTTACACGAAATCCATACTGCTGAGCAGCAAACAGGCTTTGTTTTTCTATGAAAGTATATAATTGGTTTTTAATAACAAATTCAAGAATCTTAGAAAACACCGGCAAGATGGAAATGGGTCTATAGTGTTCCATAAGCTGAGAGTTACCCTTTTTAAAGACTGGAATAACTTTTGCATGTTTGAGCACATCAAGAAAAACTCTACCACAAATACAATAATTTAGTAATTTCGTTAAAGGCGAGACTATGATATTGGTCACATGCTTAATTAAATCAGCAGTTAATCCATAAACATCTATACACTTACTGCTTTTTAATGAATGTATAATATCTCGTGTCTGTATTTCCGAAATTTCTTTAAATTCAAAACATTTATTCTCATCATTAGAAACATGAGCATAAGCAGAGTCGGAGACTGTGCTCATACTATCATCCAAATTATTGAGAATGAGTTCAACTTCATTAATAAAAAAGTCATTAAACATACTAGCCGTTAAATTATTCTCCGTTGCAGCAGAATTATTTCCAGAATTTCTTATTGTATTTATTATTTGCCAAGAGGACTTTACTTTATTATTTGAGCTTTTGATAAATTCATCATACGCCCTTACCTTTTTATGTTTAATTAACGCCCTATACTTATTTCTAAAAGTATTATATAAAGCAATTAGTTTAGAAGAAGGGTGCTGTGCTTTAAAGCATCTTAAGAAAGCTAAAGTTTCTCGAAGTTGTCTTATTTCATTGTCAAACCAATTAACAGAATTGCTAGGGCTACTGGACCTTACTAGCCGTTCAAGAAAAGAACTTTGTATATCCTCTTGAAATACAACAATAAAACTTTTAAATTTATCATTAATATCTAGTTTCGAATCGTCCACAAAAGTCCAGTCAATCTTGCTTAAATAATCGAAAAAACAAAATTTACCGATAGCAGTTATTGGTCTTATCTTTTTAGTCGAAGTACAATTTGTGTGCCTATTATCTAATAAATTACATTTTAAAAAGATTCCTGTATGATCAGAAAGACATGTGTCTAGTGTTTCTCTTTTTGTTATTAAACTATCAAAATTGGTAAATATGTTATCGAGGCAATTTTTATTACATGTAGGTGAAAAACATGTAGGAACCAAACCAAAACTACTAAAGAGATCAACTAAAGCGATTGTAGCTTTGCATGAAGTGTTAAAATGCACATTATAATCACCACATGCAATAATTCTTTTATTACAATTAAGTTTAGATAATACTAAATTGACAGTAATATAAAATGTGTCGAGATCACCATGTGATGAAGATCTATAAAAAGATACAATAATTAATTTTAAGTGAGGTACCTCCACAGCACAAACCTCACAGTGTAATTCAACTGATAAATTATTGATTTCAGTTAGTGGCTTATAGGAAAAGTTGTCATTTATTAATATTGCTACTCCACCATGACCATACAATTTCCTAGAAAAAGCAGATGCAACAGACAAATTATTAACTTTTAGGAACTTTAATTCTTCATCTCTAAGCCAATGCTCATTTATACTTAAAAAATCAATATTTAAGTTTCTTGCAAGGATGAAGGATTCAAGTTCGTTAACCTTAGATCGTAAGCACTGTATAGTGATATGAAAAACATTTAAAGATTTACATAATGAAATACTAATTCCAGATTCAGGTTCCTTAATTAAGAGTTTATTGTTGTCATTACTCTTTTCTGAAAAAACCTAGAAACTAATATTCCTTGGGGCCAATTCTGGGCATTTGTGGCTTTTTCTAGATTATCAGCATTTATAGTTACTTTGAACGATGCATACGATTCCGGATGTCTTGAAACTAAGGCTTCACAGGTAGCTTCTGAATAAGAACGCTTTAAAACTTTTTCTAATAATGTAACATCAGTCTTAGGATCAAGACGTGATATGAATAAATGCACTTTTTTAGAAACAATCTTTAAATTGCAGTCTTTATCGATTTTCTCACCAACTAAAATATGTTTCTTAGCTGGTCTTTTAGTTACCGTGGACCACGAATCTTTAGCTGGTGACGAGTTCTTGGCAAGATCAATGTATTCATTACACTTTAATTGAGTTTCCGCTTCCAAGAGAGCTGACGATACCATCTTTTTGTTAACAACATTCATTTTTCTTCTTTTTTCAGTCATGGATGATACCTTTGCATCATTTTTACCGATTACATTATCTGTAACTTTATTTACGTTTCCACACACTTGCGAGATTATATTCTCATTATCATATTTATGTTCTGCATTTATCAATACTTTATTCGTTTCACTTTGACTTAAAAGTTGAACTTGGTTATTTAAAATGTTAATTTTATCGGTTAAAGTTTTAATTACTTCGTCTTTTTGACTGATTATATATTTAAAAATACGAAAGTCTACTTTACCATCTGCATCAGATATTTCACTAATAGCGTCAAAAAACTCGATGTCACTTTCCGAAACAACAGAACAACAATTGTGTTATTATCCAAGAATGCAACATTATACAACTTGGCACAACTTGGATGATAAATGTTACAACATAATTTACATTTAACTCCTTTTATAACCTTTGTTTTACATCGTTTACACACGGAGTCATTGACAGAACTGTTTGCACTGGCGGCCATCTTAACGCACTCTAAATAATAGTATAATGTTATACATAAAATAATACATAAAAATAATAATAATACAATACATAATAATACATAAATATAATACATAAATAATAATACATAAAATAATAGTATAATGTTTAGAATATTTATTCTAGTCCACTTAATTTTTCTCATTGAGATATCCATAGAACATATTGTGATGATTTTCCTCATTATATGAAAATCATGAGTTTCTAAATTGGTTACCCATGTAAAACTGTTCAGTGTTGATTTTCATTGCTAATCATAAATTGAATTTTTAAAATGATTAATTGTTAAAACGATTCAGGTTTGAGTTAATTTTATTTATTGAATACATGTATATAGTAACAAAGTTTTATCAGGAATACAACTTTGGAGTTTATAGGATTATCACTTCCAGTTAAATCTGAGAAAGAAAATGTATAGTGATAAAGGTTTACAAGACATTACAAATATTATCAACAACAATACAGAAATAGTCTTGACGACCATAAACAGTTAGTCGGTAATACAATTGATAAATAGACAATAATAAAATTACCGAGCTACAGAAATAATGAGCAAGGTCAAGCTATTTTAAATAAAAACTATAAACTATCAAAATACATGTAAAATAATTGCATAAAAACAATATATAAGGTTTCCATGTGGTAGTTAGGTAAAGGGGGGGGAGATAAAAAAATAAATAACATTAAAAATGGTTGTAAAATTAATGTATCCAAAATAAATGTAAAGTTTTATAAAGTAGACAATAAATAAAATATTCAAGAAGTTATCCTGAGTTAACAGTGTCTCATTAATTGTAATAATAATAAAAAAAGAAAAGAGTTACAGAAGAAGAAAGAAAATTATTTATAAGTATTCAACATACAGTTTCATCAAAGAAACCAGTAGCAAGAGAAAAGGAAGTTAACCTCATCCATTTCAGTTTCGACAGGTATCCAGTTTGTAACGCATTGGGACCATAGCAGCCGAAAGAAAGTTCTTGAAGGGTGTAGAACCAGGCACCATACCACTGGAAACGAAATTGATGTGCATTACAAGATACGGTTTGTGGAAGTGAAAACGAAAGTATCAAGGTATATATAGTGTTCTTCAGTATTAAAGCTATATAGAGGAAAGTGAAAAAAAATCAAAAATAAAAGTTGTATATACTTACCAGCAAATTGAAAAGTTAATTTGTAAAAGCCGTAAGTGATCATCCCATAACCTAAAAGAATACATATTTTAAAGATAAGTACTAAAGTAATAAATATAAATTAAAACTTACCTAATCAGAATCGTCACTTGTGTTTTCATAAGTGAGGTTAAATATTTTTCTTTCAAGCAAATGTCAAAGTCAACAGTGCATGGGGATAAAACCTTTCCCATTTATTAAATCTTCTCATTGCCTATTATAGTAATATCATTATATAAAATCCCGGAACAACAAAACACTGAATTCTTAAAAGGAACCCATAAAGGAGTTCAGTATTGGTTTCAGAATTAAAGCAGAGTATAATAAAATCGACCCTGAGATAAACATTTTAAAATTCTTTTATTGTGTGATTGCAGATAAAATAAAATCAAATTAAAATTAACCATCAAAATTATACATCACAATATCTTTCACACAATCATTCAACAATCTTTCAAAACCTTGATAGAAGTTTTTTCTTTAATCACTATTTAAACCCTTCTAATACTCCAAACAATTTCTTGCAATCAAACTAGCAAGTTTTA
Organism: Agrypnus murinus; assembly: GCA_929113105.1. Classification (NCBI taxonomy): domain Eukaryota; kingdom Metazoa; phylum Arthropoda; class Insecta; order Coleoptera; family Elateridae; genus Agrypnus; species Agrypnus murinus. The sequence goes on along the minus strand of OV816029.1, from coordinate 137,015,912 downwards.
GTTATCCATCTAGACCAGTGTTTGCAAACTGGGGAGTGCACCTCCCTTGTGGGGCGTGAAGTAACGTTCGTTACGACACCCCAACGACACCAAAAAATCAAACATAATTTGATGTATTTTATAAGTATTGAGTACTGTTAAGATTCCATTTGACTTTTTTAATAAAAATTATAGATTATTGTACGTATTATTTTTAACATGATGTCTGATATACCGTCTATGTAAATGCAAATTTGTAGTCTATTAGAACATCTAAAAATAGTATAAGTTAGACGTCGGATATTCCGTCTACGCAAATGCAAATTTGTAGTCTATTAGAACATCTAAAAATAGTATAACTTAGACGTCGGATATTCCGTCTACGCAAATGCAAATTTGTAGTTTATTAGAACATCTAAAAATAGTATAACTTAGACGTCAGATATTCCGTCTACGCAAATGCCAATTTGTAGTCTATTACAATATCTAAAAGTAGTATAGCTTAGACATCAGATGTAGGTCCTAAGCAGCTGCAGATTTGCAGTCTTATTAGAACATCTAAAAATAGTATAACTTAGATGTCGTATATACAATCTAAGTTGCGGGCATTTAGTGGTCTACAATGCATCTAGAAAATACAGTCGATAGACATATATGCTAGATGTTAAGTAAATGTTTATTAGATGACACTGTGTTCCTTGGGAAGTGCTACTTCAGAAAAATCGTTTCAAACTGGTGGAAATGTAATTTAACCAGCTCGACGACAGTTCTGAGCAGAATTTTAAGTAGCCCGCAAACAGTTATGTACTAAACTGTTAACATAACTATTGTTCGAGTTCAATAAATTACGTGTTTCATAATTACAAACTTTAAACTGTTTATAACAATCAAAAATATTGTTTAATATGGAGTTCTATTACCAGTTCTGTACAGAACTCTTCGCGGGCTACTCAGAGCTCTGCCCAGAACTATTGTTCGAGTTCAATAAATCACATGTTTCATAATTACGAACTTTAAATTGTTTATAACAATTAAAAATATTGTTAATTATGGAGTTCTGTTAACAGTTTTGTACAAAACTCTTCGAGGGCTACTCAGAACTCCGCTCAGAACTATTCTTCGAGTTCAATAAATCACGTGTTTCTTAATTACGAAGTTTAAATTGTTTGTAACAATTAAAGTATTGTTAATTATGGAGTTCTGTACAGAATTCTTTGAGGGCTACTCAGAACTCTGCTCAGAACTATTGTTCGAGTTCAATAAATCACGTGTTTCTTAATTACGAAGTTTGAATTGTTTGTAACAATTAAACTATTGTTAATTATGGAATTCTGTTAATAGTTCTGTACAGAACTCTTCGAGGGCTACTCAGAACTATTATTCGAGTTCAATAAATCACGTGTTTCTTTACTAACTACGAAGTTTAAATTGTTTGTAACAATTAAACTATTGTTAATTATGGAGTTCTGTACAGAATTCTTTGAGGGCTACTCAGAACTATTGTTCGAGTTCAATAAATCACGTGTTTCTTAATTACGAAGTTTAAATTGTTTGTAACAGTAACTATTGTTAATTATGGAGTTCTGTTAATAGTTCTGTACAGAACTCTTCGAGGGCTACTCAGAACTCTGCTCAGAACTATTGTTCGAGTTCAATAAATTATGTGTTTCATAATTACAAGCTTTAAATTGTTTATAACTATTAAAAATATTGATAATTATGGAGTTCTGTTAACAGTTCTGTACAGAACTCTTCGAGGGCTACTCAGGACTATTGTTCGAGTTCAATAAATCACGTGTTCTAAATTACAAGCTTTAAATTGTTTATAACTATTAAAAACATTGTTAATTATGGAGTTCTGTTAACAGTTCTCTACAGAACTTTTCGAGGGCTACTCAGAACTCTGTTCAGAACTATCGTCGAGCTGGTCAAATTGCATTTCCACCAGTCTGAAACGATTTTTCTGAAGTAGCACTTTTAATTTGTTTATAACAATTAAAAATATAGTTTAATTAGGAGTTCTAATAATAGTTCTGTACAGAACTTTACGAGGGCTACTCAGAACGATTGTTCGAGTTCAATAAATCACGTGTTTGTTAATTACGAAGTTTAAATTGTTTGTAACAATTAAACTATTGTTAATTATGGAGTTCTGTTAACAGTTCTGTACAGAACTCTTCGAGGGCTACTCAGAACTCTGCTCAGAACTATTGTTCGAGTTCAATAAACTACGTGTTTCTTAATTACGAAATTTAAATTGTTTGTAACAAACTATTGTTAACTACGGAGTTCTGTTAACAGTTCTGTACAGAACTCTTCGAGGGCTACTCAGAACTATTGTTCGAGATCAATAAATTACGTGTTTCATAATTACAAGCTTTAAATTGTTTATAACTATTAAAAACATTGTTAATTATGGAGTTCTGTTAACAGCTCTACAGAAATTTTCGAGGGCTACTCAGAACTCTGTTCAGAACTATCGTCGAGCTGGTCAAATTGCATTTCCACCAGTTTAAAACAATTTTTCTGAAGTAGCACTTTTAATTTGTTTATAACAATTAAAAATATTGTTTAATTAGGAGTTCTAATAATAGTTTTGTACAGATCTTTTCGGGGGCTTCTCAGAACTTTGCTCAGAACCGTCATTTTGACGAATTTAATTTTATAGTAAATTCTTTAATTGTTTATATATTTGTTAATTAAGAGGAACTATTAAAATTTTTTATCAGGAACTCTAGAACTCTTATAGTTATGCCGAAGAGCTATTGTTAATATTGTAAGGAACTCTAGAACTCTACTTTATTTATTCAGAACTCTAAGAATTTTTTGGTTTCAAGAAATTAAGGGTGCTAACTACACATGAGTGTAACACTCATGTGTAGTTTTTTGCTCTAAGAAAATATTGTTGTTTATGTTGCATACCTTGTTGTCAACAGTTATGATGTCACAAAATGTGTAAATTTTGGCGCATTTTGAAATAATTTAAAAATAACGCTATTCGCACTATCACTATTAATAGCAGGTATGACATAATTTTAAATATATTTTAAGACATACCAATTAAAAACAATAGAGGTTGCTTACTCAAACAAACTAATTACATTTCCATTAACTAAAATCTACATATCTGTGTACCATGCTATACAAATATCCCTACTAATTTGATATTCATATAAGATAATGATATTCTGATAAATAAGATTTCTTACGAACAGTATCAATAATAACTATGTAAATGTTTCTAATATTTACTATCAAAATTATTCAAAGCAAATATGAATTTTAATATAAAACATTAAAATAAAAAAAAGTCTAATTAATGAAAGCCTCTTTAAAAAGGATCTCTTATAACTTTTCAGAGTGATACTTACGGTGGTGACTCAGTCTTTCTTTTACATCCAAACATTCCAGATAATGGTTTTGTTGTAAAACTATTACTTGTTGTTGGTTTAGCCACTACAGTACTAGTAAATGGTGTAAATGATGGCCAATTAAATGGAGTTCCTAAAAATGGATTTACACTTGGAGGACTAAAATTTGCAGTCGGAGAATTAGCATTTGCACTCAGTGGATTAACAGAAGGTTCAATAATTGTGCCAAAGATCTCTGCTGATGAAGCTGTAGTTTGTGGGAATGGAAATGTAAATCTATTAATTGTTGGTGGCAAAGTTAATGTTGAACTCGAAGGAAAAACATTGCTAGTTGCAAACGGTACATGATTATTCACAATAGGAGGAACTGTTTCATTTAGTGCTTGAGTTCTTGAGGGCATTGGTGGATTCACTGTAACAACACCTTCGTTCGATTGTGGTAAATTTATTGTTGGATTCAGGAATGAACCCTCGAATCCAAACATTGCTGGTTTATTTCTTTGGTTAGGATCACCTGTCATGTTCATCACATTTATTTTTATATTTAAACTTGCACTAGTTCTTTTTGGATACTACGAATGCATGCGCGTTCTAATTACCACTGAACTAAGTTATAACCTGCCGATACTTTCATTTCAATATCTAGAAAATTCGCGAATACACCACAAACTCTCCTTCTCTGTTTTTAATAACAAGTTTGTCCTTGAAATGCCAACAGTTTTAATTCCCATCTAATCGAATAGATCCCGTTAGAAATATGGTTAAATAACCAGAGTCTAAAGCAATTTAACTTGAATTTGATAGTTTTATCTAAGTTCCAAGCACCAAATTAGATAAAAAGAAAACCTTTATAATAATACAAAACGCTTTATAGTGGTGTAACCAAAGATTGAAACTGTGATTAAAATACTTTTTCTATTTTGCGTCTATAATAAAGTTGTTAAAGCACCCAAAACAGTGCGTTAATAGCTCATTTGAGTGCTTTATTTATAATTTTTATTTATTTTTGGGCAATGAATCAGGATGACGAAGCATCCTTCGTACCTCATGGCACCGATTACTATGATCATTTGGCCGACCCTACTAGAATTTAGCCGAATCTGGGGAATTCCACCCCCAGTAGGGATCTTTAACGTGCCAAACATCGCATTCACACGGAACCTACAGTTTTACTTCCTATCCGAAAAGAAGGCATGTTTTAAATTTTTCTCCGCTATGAAAAATTACCAGCTCTGCCGGGGATCAAACCTGCGATATTTGGATTATAAAGCAAACATGCAAACCACTAATCCACCGAGACTGGCTTGAGTGCTTTAATAGCCCAACTTTTTCAAAGTTCGTAGCATTGAAAAAATAATTGAAAAAAACAGAAAATTGACAAAAACTTCACTCAATTTTCTGTGTCAATCAATGATTTTCAAATGTCACATCAGTGTTGTCAACTACCACAAAAATCCCTAAACTTTTAAATTGCGATTTTTTTATTTAAAAAGGGAATAAAAGACGCAAAATAGAAAAACATAGCATAAAAAACTCGTTTCATAAGTCATTATTGCACTCGTCCTTTAGAAAACTCGCCGCAAGCGGCTCGTTTTCTAAATTTGGACTCGTGCAATAGATCTTGCCTTATGAAACTAGTTCTTTAATATACTATTTTGAAACAGTTATTTATTATTATATTAAACAATCACGAAGTTACAACATTTGTATTTCAAATCTAAGCAACTGTTATTCAAAACAGAGAAAATACATTTCTATTCTTTAATAATTTTTAAAAAGGGAAGAGTTACATATAATAACAGTTATAGTTTGAAAACCCGAAAAGGAGCGATATTAAAAGTCTATAAAAGAATTTGATACTTAAAAAATTTCAAATCAGAATTGAGTATTATTGTATGGACAATTCTTATTTGTGTATAAAGTTTGCAGCGGCTTAAAGTTCACTGATGTGTTAAATATTTTATGTCCGGTCGGACGATTATAACCTATTTAGCAACCTGTTTTTAGAGCGTAAATTGCTAAATAAGAGCACCCCCTTGTATTAGCCCTGTTTACGCCGTCTCTATAACAATAAAAGTAATTATAAACCAAAGCACCTACCTACTTGAAGTTTTGCACTTTTCACATTAATTGAAACTTATGCCGGACATAAACTAACGTATGCATTTCGGGCTTAATTAGTGTTTTAAAGCCCTTTATCTTCTTAACGCCTTCGGCTTTCGCCTAATGCGTTAACTGATTCTACGGGCTTTAAGACATTCAATTAAGCCCTTAAGCATATTATTCGTTATTTATAGCTGTGATACCAACTAGATAAACAAGTCTATAACAACCAGGGTATTATAAGAGGGCATTACAGTTTATAACGCCTGCTCAGTGTTTACTTTGTAATCGGAGCCGGCGTTACGTTCAATAGTCTTTGTTGTGTATGCTGCAATGTGGTTTTAAAATTGATTTGTTGTAATTTAAAGTTGAGTAATACAACAGTAAAAACATTTAGCTAAGCTAATTGTCAGGTAGATGTTTTCTCAGAATTAGTTAAGCCGTTGGAATAATAAATAACGTATATCAACTAAGTAACCTTAAAAGGTTTTCATTAATCAATACAAATCATTTAAACATTCACAGATAAACACATACGTATACCTACTATAAATACATATGTTGAAACTGCTCAATCATATAAACATATGGAGTGGAGTTAAAAGAAATAATGTATTCTAGCTAGATAATAAAGGTTTGCTGAGATTATATACAGTGTTGTTAAAACTACTTTTAAAAATGAAGTTAAGCTCAACTACAACTACTGTTCCAAAAATGTAACTAAGCCTAGCTTAAATACATTAACATGTAGTTACCATTATTTAACTACATTACAGGAAAGCAGGGTATAGGAAAAAAATAAAAATAATTGTTGACTGTTACGAATCTCGAGTATTATATTTACAAAAATATAAAAAAAACATTATTGTTACTTTTTATAAACTTAATACTAATATCTACAATTACTAATTATTACTCCTATTATTTATTATTATTGATATTAATATTGTGCAATAAGACATTTCAAAAATTATTATTTTTAACAATTATGATTATTATTATGCTTTAAAAACAATAATGCTTCAAATGTTTTATCGCACAATTTATTTCGGGATGGAGTCAAAATGCGACCTCCAGTACTAAACATTCTTTCAACAGGAGCTGATGATGGTAGAATTACATTATTTTGTTTAAATATTTTAAGTACTGTGGGATACTTTTTTAACATTAACATATCTCTATTGTTAGAATTCAGATATTCTAACAACTCTATCAAAGACGAGTTTTCATGATCGACCGTGACTGTTTTCACGTTATTCAAAATAGAATCAAAAAATGATGCGTGCTGAATCAATGGAGATTTTTGAGCATTTGTAGATTCATTCGCTTCAAATTGTTTTTGAACCTCCTCAGTGAATAAGTCTTTGACAAATTGATATTTTTCAACCTGTTTCTCTTTGTCAATCCAATTCAATTTAAACATTGGTAAAGAAACTGTTGCATAAATATACACTCTACTTGAAATGTTTTCAAAATCTAAAACATGTTGGAATCTTGATTTGACACCATTTACAATAGCATCTCGTATAATATGACAAAATCTTAAATTACAAAATTGGTTTTGGTGTTCACTTTTTAAAATTGACAAAAGAGTGGGAAGCACATACCCTAAATACATTTGTTTCTCTCCTTGTAAAATGTCTATAGCCAATGACAACGGTCTCATCACTTCTACATACTCGCTTAAAAATTCTAACTCAACATTTTTAAATTTTGGTTTTTCGAGGATTTCGCAAATTGTTTCTAAATGCGACCGAACCTCTAAAATAGCGACAACAGAATCAAATAAAGAGTTCCATCTAGTAGTACACGGTACACATAATTTTCTTTTACAAATTCTTTCAATTTCGTCGGACGCTTTAGTAGATCTACTACATGTATTCCATATAGCAGTTAATTTGCCAAAAACACTATGATACATTTTTTTTATACCGCAACTGGCGGTACTGGCAATCAGTGCTTTCTGAATATCAGTAGTTGCGATTAAATTAAGTGTATGAGAACAACATCTAAATTGTGGAGGTAAAATAATATCGCTAACTTCGTCAACACAATTAAACTGTGAAAAATTTAATTCAGCAATATCAATGTCATTATTTTGATCTTCTAGTTCGTATTGACACTCGGCGTCTTTTGGAGTTGCAAATATTTTATACGCTTTGCCAAAATTTGATGCATTGTCGGTAACAGTACCGACAATTGTATGAATATTTCTAATAAAAGATGTATGAATTTCATGCAAAAGGCTAGCAATTTCGCTATAGGTATGCGTGAATTTAATTCGTCTGCACGCTAAAACGTAAGATTTCCTGCCGAGTGTGTCATTATTAATAATATGTGCTGTTACTCCAAAAAAGCTTTTGTTGTTTTGTGACCAAATATCTGCCGTGGTACAAATATAATCGTGACCTGACATAATTTTTATGACTTCACTTTTGCAATCCTCAGTACGATTTGAAATTTGTTTAGTTAAAGTTTGTCGACATACCGGCTTAAAGGCGCCATTTGATACAGTTTCCATCAAATATTTGAAGCTGGGTTTATCAACTGTTGCAAGTGGACGCATTTCTTCTATTACATAGTTGATCACTGCTTCGTTGCACTATAAAAAAAAAGTAAATCTTAATATTAGTTCCCGATAGAGTATTAATAGTATTATTTATTAATTATTATCATTATTATTACCTTTTCAATAGCAATTCCTTTTCTTGCAGAGTTAGCAGAAGCGATTGTAAACGGGGTGCATTTCACATATTTTGGTTTCTTGCTTGGCGGTTGAGCGTCTGTATCTTCATTATTATCAATATTGATTGATAATCTTTTCATAGTTTTTCGTTGAATTACTTCATTTAAAACATCCACTTGTTGAGAATGTTTGCGTCGAACGTGAGTTAGGAAATTAGTGGTCGATTTAGTACAACCACTAATTTCCCCCGATGAACCCACACATAACTGGCATTTTGCTTTAATTTTGTCACCATTGGTTTCAATGATCTTGAAAATATTAGTCTTGAAAATTGCAGGTAAACTCTTCTCGACATTCTTCTCCATTTTCTACTCACTAATAAACTTTGAAACACACTTTATTCCACTAGAAACGTCTGTCAAATAATGAAAGTTTGCAAATTTTGCGCACAGGTAAACCATTAGATATCATAATCCGTGGATCAATAACCAATAAGATCCCACCCTATTTGATGGAAATATTTTCGGGATTTTCCTAATGACTATTTTATAGTCCCTGGTGTAGGGATTACCGGATTAGGAACTGCACTATTCACTCTTATCAGTCTTATCTATAACGAGTGAAAGCTTTCCGAAGTATCATATACTTGGACTTAGCGAAGTTAAATACTGTAGTTAAATGGTAGTAAAAATGTAATTATTTGTAATTAAGTTAACGCATAGGAAAAAGTAGTTAAATATGTATTTAGATACATAAAAAGTAGTTTAATTACATTTCTAACTACTTATAGTTAAATACTTAACAACACTGATTATATACCTTATAATTTACTTCTATTAATAAGTTATGAGCTATCAAATACTATTAAAAAACTGATACCTGCGTATATACACACACAACATAGCAGTGGAATTTTTCTAAATTTTATTTTTTAAGTTTTATTTAAATAAATCTTTAGGATTCAAAAAGCATTTTTCCTATTATTATTAATGTACAATATTTATCAATATTTTCCGGGAATTATTTTTAAATAAAATGGATTTAAAATATATTGCTTAGTTGACTGTTTTTATAAATTAGACCTTTACAATGCTTTAAGAGACAAGCTCCGTGGTCTCGGGGTTAAGCTATGGACTTTTAATCAGAGGTTGAGCGTTCGAACCCTGGTTACTCCAATCGATTTTTATAAAAAAGTGTAACCGGTTGCCTATCTACAGGCGTATAGAAGTCTACTATACCGATAGATGACAGTAGAGACATTAAGAATTCAAATCTTTCAGCGGGAAACATTGACAAGTTGGAAATGACAAGTGAGAGCGAGAGAGAGAGGGCCAGAGGATAGAGAGAGGGCGAGAGCGAGAGAAAGAGGGCGAGAGAAGAGGGCCACAGCGAGAGAGAGGAATCTACTATACCGATCACATGACGTCACCGATAGATGGCAGTAGTAGTACTAAAAATTTGAATCTAAGGGCGGGAAATCCTAGATGACAAATTGAAAATGACAGATACAAAATGGCGGATATGTAAATGACAGATTCAAAATGACATTTTAAAATGGCGATCCAAGATGGCGGTAGAGTAGGGATAGGGGTGGGGCTTAAGTGGGGGTAATGGGGAGGAGTAGGGGTAGGAGTGGGGGAAAATGGAGGGGGTGCTGGCCAGGTGCCCAAATACCTACTTGTGTTAAAGTTGAAAGGGGGCATTTTGAACATCTTTTGAAGCATGATCCACATTAAATAAATTGAAATGAAATGGCAAATTATTAGTTTTTATTTCTAACCTAATAATTAATAAATTATGTAATCACTGGAGCAACTTTAGTAAATTTGTGTAAACATGCCTATGTTTTTAAGTAGATTTGCATTTCATAAAGAAAAATGTTTCATCCCATTCAAAATTCCGAAGATATCCCCCACCCCTTAAAAATGGGAGGATGTAAAAATTTAAAAGCTACATTAAAATGTGCCCCTTCCTACCAATTACCTATCTTGAATTGCATTCAGATAGTCCTAGTCGTTTTTGAGATATTGCTGTGCAACATTTTAAAATCAGCACCTTGTATAAAATTGCTCTTCTTTATTCATCGTTTCCCTATTTTTATGAACGCTTTTATATCCCTATACCAAACCCATGTGCTTCCAACTGGTATACTGACTGTAAAACACATAAAAACAGTAGTTGCTTTAAGGCAGGGGTGTCAAACTCGCGACTATCGTCTTCTGTCTCCTCACCTAAACATGAGAGTGTATGTTCGGTTAAAAAAAATGCCGGGCTATAGTAAACAAATTGTCCTCGGGCAAAAACGGGAGGGACAGCTACTACAAAATAATATTAAAAAAATGCAATCGTTTTAAAAACTCTGTATAATAGCATAAGTATGGCCAGCAGTGTACGAGTAGTATCAGTGCATCACTCGTGTTTCAAGGAACGTAGGTTCGAGTCCCATTTGGGGCAACAGGATTTTTCTAAATGGGAAATTCTGCCGCCTCAAATATGGGTGTTTGTGTGTGTATTCTAGATGTGTATTCTGTGTTGTATGTTAGATGGGGGACATACGGCTTTAGATGTTGGTTCTCCCATAGTGTAGCTGTGAAATTAAAAAAAATAACATGAAATAATTACACAACAAGTTCGTTAAAATGTTTTATATAAAATTTATTAAATACAATACACACACTTACATTCTCACAACACATTTTAAAAAGTAGTAATGATAATACAAGGCATTCTATGTATGTATATTTAACAAATCTAGCTGTTGAGAGTTGAAAGGTTATCAGCAGGCAAGCTTGACATAGGAGTTCACTCATCCATCAAACGAACAAAAGCACATTGAAAATTAGCTTACAAACAACAGAAACTGTTTACATACAGTCTCATTATTTAATAAAGCTATTTTATTCAACTGAATTCAAAGACTAGATTAAAGTTTGGGAGAATCAGTTGTTACGTTTTCCACTGTGAAGACGTAGATTCTCAAATCTAAAAATGGTAGTTTGACCTGATTGCATAATGCTCAAAAACCCAAACATGCTACCACCTAAAAAATGATTCACAAAGTGCACGCTATCATTTTCAATGACTGCTAGTTAAAAAAAGGGTACATAAATCAGACAATAAAAAAAGTTCATGCACAACAACGTTTCATAAGAGTGTTTGTAGTGATTGTCACTATCGTTCAAAAAACGGTGACAACTTGTTACTGCCAATGAAACATAAGAAACTACATCTGTGAAACAAAAGAACAATCGAAACAGCTACTGTTTTGATTGTTCTTTTGTTTCGGAGGTCATTGTCCAAAAAAGGTCAAGACTGTTACATTGGCCAACTAGACGATATCTGTTTCATTACAGGTGAATATTATGCTGCATTATTGGATCATTTAAAAGAAGACAGTACTCAACAGAAATGCTATTTCAGCAAAGCAATGCACCTTCTCCAGCTCTTAGCCGGTGGTTGAGTTCAGAAAGAATGACCTATATACAGTGAAGTCTCGCTAATTCGGACTAATTAAAACAGGGGCAATCTGAATCATCGCGGTTTTCGGATTACCGCGTCTGTAGAGTTACAATGTTTTATTTGTAAATAAATGCATTTAAGACATTCTGCAAAACATTTATTTAAAAAAACTACAAAAATATTTACGCAAAAACTGTTTTAAAAACACAAGAAATAATATTCTGCATTAATATATCGTTAACCAAAAAAGGCGGTGATTTTAATTGTTTCCTGTTTTTTGAACTTAATACGTTAGATAGATTTTTCTTTTAAACCTTCCGGCATCACAATTGTTTCAAATTTTCTACTACCCATTGCAAAGGCACTGCTTTGCAACTATTTCTTAAAGGGCTTCACTGCGTGCGAATCATTGAACAGCTTTTCTTCCGCGATTTTTAACACAGGCAAATTGTCTTTTTAAAATTAAGTATCCAATCTTTACTCGACCTGACGTCATCGTTTTGAAACTATCTTTAATAAAGTCACAGTAGCGTGCAGAGTATACGAATCAGTGAAACCATAGCGTACGAACGTGATAGCGCATACGTTGCATCGCGACTGCTTCCACTGTTTGGTATGCACCGCACGCTGCTGGATAATGATGCTTTGCCTTTCATCCAAAATTTCGGAGGATATCGGTGACATATCAAAAACCATCCAAACAACTTTTCTTCCATCTCCGGATATTCCGCAGGTTTTAAAGTTTTTTTTAACGTTGTTATATGATCCTTCAGATTTTGTAACAAATCTGGAAATGTATAATATTTAAAGTTACAATGTGGTCTTTAATCATTTAACAATATTTAAATTTACCAGAAAATCTTTTTATGTATGGCGGAGATACATAAAGTGGTAATTCGTAAAGAAGTATCAATTCATTTTTAACTTATAAACCTTTGTAACTAATACGAATTGTGAAGTTGCAATGTAACCACTTCTAAAAAATACATGTCTTTTTATGATAAGAATTTGCCAGACAAATATAACGTAAACATAAATAAAATAAAATCATTTATTTTATCTACAACGGTAGTTTTGTATCAAATTACACATCTGAATATCCATTGCATTCGTTACTATAAACAAAACTTGAGGACTAAAAACAATTAATTTTAAAGTTCGGATTATCAAGACCTTTAAATCCGGATTACAATAAACGCAATGTAAATAAATTGCTGGTCTGGATTATAGTGGTATTCGGATTAACGTAGATTCGGATCAACGAGACTTCACTGTATATACTCGTATATATATATATTATATATGAGGCATTCTTTTACATATCGAGCACATAATATGGGGTCACATTTTTTATTTGCTTCAAAAAATGTTTACGCAGTTCCTATACAAAATAAGCCGACATGTATTTCGGTATTTGCTTTTCCCGTGAATATTTTCAAAAATACAGAGGGGGGAATTTTACACAACTAGTTGATTATGCCCTTTTTCAAATCGCTATAACTCCACTTCTGTTCATCGTATCGAGTAAAGTATGTAGGCCATTTTCAAGGCAATGGAAAGATATTTATTTTAATATTAATTAATATTATATTTGTTGTTATAAACAATTTAAATATTGTTTTTCATATTTAGAGTCAAATTCTTCGAGTTTACAAATTTGAAAATAATACCATTGTATTCCTCATCTCATTTTATATAAAAATCATATTTTTTTGAAATGGTCAACCGTTTTCATCTATATGGAAATAATTACTTCGTACGGACTAAGTGTGCTTTGCGGCGAGCGGCGTGGCGGCCACTTGGGGCTTGTATTATAGCTTCAGAAGATAACCACAACAAAAAAACATTAACAGTACAAGAAAAGAGAAAGGTTTAGTTGTGTGTAACAGCATAGCAAATGTAGCAAGCCTATCAGGTTCTGACAGTTAAAAAAAAAAGTGACGATTCTACAGCACAACGAGAATGCTTAGAAAAATGCAGAATATGTAGAAGTTCAAGTCATAATTAATAATAATATTAAAGAGTTCAGTTCTCAAAGCAATGGAACTTCGGTTTATGATGGTTCTCTAAATACAAACCATTCAAATGAAAATAATATAAATTTTAGAACTAGACCTGGCATTGATTACATACTGCAATTGGCTAATTTCATGCCAAATTAACTAAAGCCATGTGCTTCAATGTGTCAAATTTTGTTCAAATTGCTTAGATACATATGAAATGACATTAAATTATTATTTCCAGATTTTCTGGATTAAAAATGGCCGAAGTAGAAGTTTTTGAAAATTTTGATTTTTCGTAAATCCTACTACCCGACACTCTACAAACTCTACATCATCTAATTAAACTTGTCATAACTCCCTTATTGTTTGAGTTATCTGACTCATTCAGGTGTCAGATTAAAGCCTCTTTTTGGATCTTTCAGAGTGTATCAAGAAATGTACAAAGACATTGCACAGTAAGAAAGTAGCAGGCTCTGAAGGTAAATTTCTTTTACGTTTCTTGATGTACTCTAAAAATCCAAAAACTAGCTTTAATCTGGCGCCTGGATGAACCAAGTAACTCAATAAATATAGTATATTATATACCCAGGGACTAAAGTGCATCTTTTAATCCCGAATGTGAGTTTATTTTCCGAGCATTAGCAAGGAAAATAAACACATGAGGGATTAAAAGGCACCTTAGTCCAGTAGTATATACGCTATTTTTTGCACGTCCTAAAGAACTTAATCGCAAAAGTTCAAAATTTCGAATTTTTTTCAAAAAAATCTCGTTACATGTCATTCGGACAATTGAACTCTGCAAACGCCAAAATCACATTGTTTCAGGATAATAAATCCTAACGTGTACCGCAATTATTTTTTTTTGTTGTTTACTTGTTGTTGTTGTCATGGAAACACTTTACTCCCTCAGGGAGTAAAAGTGCTACTTTACTCCCTCTTTTGGGGGACTAAAGTAGAGCTTTATATATAGGACGTGCAAAAAAAAAGTTATGACAATTTTAGTTAGATGATGTAGTGTCGGGTAGCAAAATTCGCATCAATATCGAAATTTTTCAAAATTTCTACTTCAGCCATTTTTCATCCAGATAATCTGAAAAAATTAATTTATTGTTATTTCATATGTATCTATGCAAGAAAAAAAATTGAACAAAATCTGAGGTATCGAAGCATGGTCATGTTTTTAAATTATGTGATTTGGCACAGAATTAGCCAATTGATAAAAATAATCAAAATATCCTTGACAACACTAATAACTGCGATGATAAACCCCAATGTACTATTGTAAGTTCAATTAGTGAGATCAAAAACAGACAAGAAATTATTTTGAATGTTCAAACATTGGTGACTGCGACAAATGCAATGATGCTGCTGCTGAGGAATGTATTAAGAGTATAGATAAACCCCAACTTACTGTTCCAAGTTCCGTTAATGAAATTCAAAGTAGCAAAGAAATTGCAGATGAATGTCCAGAAAATATTAATCTACAGTTGGATAAAATCATAATGCCCAACAAAATGAAGAAAAGAGGTAGATCCAAGGGAGCAAATCTGATAAAGAAAAATAAAGTTACAAAGAATTGTCGTTTAGTGATGTGCATATGAAAGAGTATTTCAGACTTATGTAGTTAAGTGACTCTTAGTTATTGCTATAGTTTGAAGAATGTAGCTAAATTAATTAAAAGACATTCACTTTGTCAACTTTATTTTCACTACCTTTAACCCTACAGATGACCTCACTATGTATCTTAAAGAGTAAATAATTCAAATACAAAGGTGTTCGTAGTTTTAAAGATATTAATGCTGTCACGAATTCATGTCTATATCCGCAACGTACTTTTTAATACTACAGCAATTATGTCACGAGAAATAAATACCAGATTTGATATGAAACACGCTTAGCGAAGAATGCCTTGTAATATCTTAAGAAAACTCTTATATTCAAAATTATACAGTGAGATTAAAAAAAGAACTTAATCAAAGTTAACTACAACTTTACAAAATATAAATATCGTAGATTAATTCTTATAAAAAATCAGAACAAAGATTCACTGACAATTTGAATAATAATAAAATATGATTAATTTGGCATTTGTTTAAAAAGTTTTGTGTATATATTAATTTAAAACAAACTAGTTTCTAAGTATAAGTTACTCTGATTAAGTTTTTTTGGATCACACTTATGCTAAATTAAAATACAAACGTTCGCTTAAACCAATATCAACTGTACGTTCAATAACATTATGAAATGTATCTAAATTCTGTAAAGCAAAGTTTTGTTCAATTTTTAATTCTGTACAACTCTGTTGTTCGTTGATTTGCTTATTACTATCGTTGTTATTATAATTACTATGGATCTTTAAATGCTTCTTTACAGAACCTTTATCAGCAAATGCACGTCCACATTCAGTGCATGAAAATGGTTTTTCACCACTATGCGTACGTGAATGAACTAATAAATTACTCGGTGTTGCAAAATCTTTACCACAAGCACTACATATATTTTTTTTAATTCCAGAATGCTTCCGATCATGCAATTTTAATTCTGATGAACTAGCAAAGCATCTTCCACATTGATCACATATATATGGCTTTTCTCCAGTGTGT
This sequence comes from Agrypnus murinus, assembly GCA_929113105.1. Taxonomy (NCBI): domain Eukaryota; kingdom Metazoa; phylum Arthropoda; class Insecta; order Coleoptera; family Elateridae; genus Agrypnus; species Agrypnus murinus. Next base: position 136,999,708 of record OV816029.1, on the reverse strand, counting down.
GTTCTTGTATGATGTATTAAAGTACCTTTTTCTGCAAAACTGTTATTCTTCAATTATTTTAGTGTGCTTGAAATTTAACATAAACTTACCGTTTGGGACAATGTTCACATGCATAAGGTCTTTCACCTGTGTGAGTACGAGAGTGTTTATCAAGACTAGATGATTGTGTAAAGCACTTTCCACATTCTGAACAGATATAAGGTTTTTCACCTGTGTGAACCCTAATGTGTTTGGTTAAGTTTACACTTTGGCTAAAGGCTTTGCTAAAAGATTAGAAAATTAATGCGTTTTAACAGACCTTGACTTTAAAATAAGTACTCGCAAATGCTGCACTTGTAAGGCCTTTCCCCAGTGTGCGTCATATTATGAGCTTTTAATGATCGTGGATCAGCAAAAGATTTGCCGCATGCTGAACACATAAGTGGACGTTCACCTGTATGTTTTCTCATATGAACATTTAGATAAAATGGTTCGGAAAATCTGCAAAATAAAGATAGTTACACTAAATTGTTACCATTATATTAAACGTATTTACCCTTGACCGCAGACTGTACATAAATGTTTCTTTTCTCTTGGTTGCCCTGTATGTTTACGTAAATGTTTTGTAAGTGCATGAGACTCTGCAAATCCCTTCCCACACTCTAGACAAACGTGTGGTTTATGTAACATGTGTGTCTTAATATGCCTTTTTAACATTTGTCGTGCTACAGAATTTACAAAAATTTAATTCGCCTTTTAACAACTTAAACACTAAGAACTTACTGGCAAACTGTTTATTACAACGATTGCAAATAAATTCACCACTCTTTGTGTGAGTTGATAAATGCAAATCAAGATCACATTGTGCATTAAATGATTGTGTACATTGAGAACAAACAAAAGGTAGAGGTGGTGGTGGTTCATCATCTAAAAATGATGTAAAATCTTCTGGTATGTCACGTTTTAAAACATCCTTTACACTGAAAACATATCATTAAGAAGAGATATACAACAAATAAAAAAAAGCAAAAACCTCTTCAAATCATGTTTAGTATTGCTAACAACACATAAATGGTTTTCAAGATCAATTAGATCTTGAAATTCTTCGTTACATTTCTTACAAACATATTTTTTTCTCCGTTCATGCATCTGTATATGCCGTTTTAAAGCTTGCAATGCTAGAATATGTTTTTTTCAATTAAGGTACCTAATATATAACCTTCTCTTAAACTTACTGCTTAATTTTTTATTACATTGTATGCAGGTATGTTTACCAATAGTACGTTTCCACTTTATTGGATTTTCTTCCTCTTGTGCATCAGATATTTTGCTTGCGCCATTTTTAATAGTTGATTCCACAGATTTGTATTTAATAGAATCTAAATCCTACAACACTTTTATTTTTATACGAAAATCTCACTAAAAATAAGATATTTACTTTTGCTATTAAAGATTTGAGGGTCTTTTGTGATTCTACACATTTTTTTTTAAAGTTGTAACTCTGCAAAAGAACCTCATGACAATTTGTACAAACTTGATGAGGCAAACCGTCATCTTTCGACACCTAAAATAATAGTAATAGGCAACAGAGTAAGACTTTAAAAAGATAAGATAAGTAACAACCTGAATAAATTGACATTCATTTAACATTGTTGCTGCATTCGATTCAAATAAAGGTTTTAAATCTGCATTTACTGTTAAACAAGTACGGCAAATTGTATTATTGTTGCTGCTATAAAATAATGGGTTCATTTTAAAGATCTTGTTTAAACATAACCTTAGTTATTCATATGTTGTAATAACTTAAAGTTGACATAGAAATCGTTTTATTGGATACATTTAAATTAAATTAATAAATTATGGCTGGTTATTACAATATTTACAAAAATATAAATCTGCCACCAACACCCACATAAAAATACTAATTTGTGAGACATTTGAACTAATCCACAGCATTTAAACTAAACCGCAACATTTTATCTATTATTATTCTCATTGCCACTAGATGGCATTGTTATTGTATGCTGTAGCTAAGGTTGTATAGAGGGAGGTTGGGACATCCTAGCCCCACCCATGATGCATTGCAGTAATTGTCATAAGGTGACAACTGTCAGGCAAAATTTCAAATATTTGAAATTGAAGATGCCGAGCTTGAACCTTAGCTGTAGCTAAGGTTGTATATAGGGAGGTTGGGACATCATGTTCAAGGTCATAGCCCCAAATATGGCCGCCGATGTTTTTTCAATTTATAATTGAATAAATTTCGTCTTTCACGCTCACGTATGGGAAATCGAAACAATCGGAAGCCCTTTGCAGCAGAATTACAGCAATTCTTGACGCAACAAGTCGGCATCTTCAATTTCAAATATTTGAAATTTTGCCTGACAGTTGTCACCTTATGACAATTGCTGCAATGCATCATGGGTGGGGCTAGGATGTCCCAACCTCCCTCTATACAACCTTAGCTGTAGCAAGGTCCGTAGATGTCTATGCAAGCTTAGAAAAGTAGGTGGTCTTTACATTTCCACTATGGAATGGGCATGAAAATGGCGACGAATAGCGGGAAATTTAAAATCGACCTGCCCTAAACGCTATGATAATATTGAAACAAATAAAGATTAGTAAAAGTTTTTTGATAATAGTTTTTTAAGCTTTATTAATATCAAACTAAAAATATAATAATTCTCAAAGCAAATGCTAAATACCGAGCAGTTGTTTTATTAATAAAGTACAAACAGCACAAATATAACCATAATACCACAGCATATATGCATATAATTCTTATGCTGTGGTAATACTTAAGGGGAAGATTCGCTAGTAGAAAAATAACGTGTTCGTATCTATAAAGTAACTTTTTTATTTATGTAAATAGTGACACGGGGCAAAAAGCAATTTGTTAAAATAGGTTTTCTATAGGTACCTACGGCATAAATATCTTTACAAAATGTAATCTGTTTTAGAAAAAAATTGCTTAAGTTAAGTTAATATATTTTCAACTAACCTAACTGATGATCTTTCTACGCTTTCTTGAACTAAAATATGTAATTGTACTAACATTTGGTTTATTTAAAAGAGCTCTTATGATGCTATTACAATTAGGTGCTTTAAATAATGTAGGAATAACATTAGGTTTTAACTTTATTTTACCATTTTGGCGATTGGTTTCAAACGGGAGTTCTTAAAAATGTTTCTAGAATATACATAAGAATTTAATAACTCATTGTAAAATGTAGTAGATAAACGACTCATATCTAAAATGTATATAGGTTTATTTATTGTGTACGAACTTCGCATAATGTTGAAAATTTCGTTGGTTGCCAGTTATGCCGTCCACAATTTTGCACCCAAATAAACCGTTTTCTTTCGTCGGCTGGGAACATAAATGCTCTAAATTTATGTCTGGAATGGTTGCTGCAGTTCATAGCTGCACACACAGGCATTCTTAACGTACAAACTAAAGACAATCACAAACACAAACTATTGTGATGACATTCTCTAAAAGTCACCTTATCAATTGTAACCTTGAAATGTCAAACAACAATCACGGCGGTTTTGACAAGATATGTCAGTGGGCATGAAAATGGCGTCTAATGAGACGACCTACTTTTCTAAGCTTACTTAGACATCTACGGACCTTGATGCTGTAGTAGTAGAGTCACTGCATCTAGTTACCTAGGCCAGCTTGTCGGCCAGAGTACCGCAAACCGCCGCCATACTGGGGCAAACGAAGCACGAAATTGTTCATTATTTGTTCTGTATTGAATTTAATCAAATCCAAGTTTACTTTAAAAGGTTTTTCTTATTCTGAAAGATCAAATCTCTAATATGTCAAACACGTAAAACGTGGTTTTAATTTGCCCATTATTAAAAATCACCCTTCTCTGCCCCAATATGCCGGCGGTTTGCGTTACTCTGATCGACCAGCTGGCCTAGGTGACTAGATGCAGTGATTCTATGTAGTAGTTCTTTGATATGTACTTTGAAATTTTATTTGAGCTTTATATACCGAATCCGTCAAAAAATGTATACACTTGTTGTTGTGGGTCTAAGTGAAGTTCTCAAAGGTGCCAGGATAATTCAATTTCCCAGTTTTACAATTATTTATTCACAATCATATTGCAGTACAGTGGCATGCGGTGAGAATTAAGGCTAGGGAAGCAACCACAATTTAAATTTTAATACACCTAGGTACAATAAAAAACAGTGTTATAATTATTAAGCTTAAAAGTCTTTTAAAGAACTTTTACACTTCAGTAGTATTCTTTTACTCTATAATGATAATCGAATTGGTAATTTTGTAGTACATCTTGTTCTTTTGAATACTGATTAACCCCCACCTAGTAAGATATTTTTAGCATGATTGGTAATCCCCTTACCTCTTTGAATCGTAGAAATTCTGTGATTGTAACTTGTAACCTTGTAACTATTGCCAACGTTCTTTTGTGACAAAGCATTTTCAAATTTTTATGATTGTTTAGATTTAATCACAATGTGCAAAAGAATACGTCTTTTATACTTATGGAATTTGTTGACTATTATTCTTTATTTAAAAAAAAGGTACTACTATTTATTTATAATGCAACTCGATTTTCCGGTCTTTTTTAGCAAAATACCTGGTGCAGGTTTTAATCTTTGTTGTTAAATTTAAAAATTCTGGTTTTGGTCTGCCATTCTCAATAATAGGGAAGACGCACGTATTTTTTTTAATTTTTGTATTCGTTCATTTTGGTTAGAAAAATATTTCTAGATAAGCGAAATTTCTAAAAACGCTCAATTTATTTGAAAAAATTAAATTTAAAAACTCTCCTAATAATTAATTACTCGTTAATAAGTAGACGATATTTGAACTTGAAAATAAAAGATTTTTCAAACTGACGGGTAATACAGGACTCTTTCGACTGTTTCATTAGCACCAACAGTAGGTCGTCTTTGGAACTGTAAGATGTAACAAAGTTTCATCCATTAGAGGACACCAGTATTGGATTTTAAATTTATTTAAACTTTCAAGGTTTTCAAAAATTAATTACTTAAAATTGGTAATTGTTTAATACATCTTTCTGTTTACAGGTTCCAAGAGTTGCCGTTGCAAGTTCCGTATTGTTAGTTAACTTAAGTTTTTTATTGTATACTACCTAGTGGAGATTTTGTAGCTGGAATATTTTACAACTTTATTCAAGTTCCGTTAAAATACTCCAGTTTTTCTCCAAAATACCATTCCGTATTTTTTCCTTTTCATGTATTACCCTCGTTTCAGACCGGGCGGGGTAAATGTTGTGAATGGCTCACAACTTGCATTCATTGCGTAGATACGGAATGGTACTAGGCAACGAAAATAATAAACAAGTCGAATAAATATCTCATAATAGTATATTATGTAATGAGCACAAAATGATGCACATTTTGCACGAGTTTGAAAGTTTGCGACACGAGCCGAAGGCGAGTGTTGCAATTCAAACGAGTGCAAAATTACTATTTTGTGCGAGTTGCATACTATACTTTTTCTACGACAACGACGATTATAAAAACAAATATGCAGATATTGGATATGCTGGACCATGAAAATACGAAATTATCTATTCATTAGCAGAGCCTGGACAGCAGTGTTCAACCAATTAAGAAGAAGAATTATGAAATAACTTACGTATTTTATTTATTGTTAAAGTTAAATGTACATGTACAATTATTGAAAATCATTTTTGGAGAACTTGTGGAATGCTGGATACTAAAATTTTCTTGATATTGACAATTTTTCATTGTCGAAGTAGATGGAATTTCACGATTTCCTATTCCTGAAGCCGATGGTATATTTGAAATGCTCTGTATTGCATTTACAATTTTATTAGCTGTGTCAAATTTATTTTTCTCCGATGTATCGATATATCCCTCGGCGACTGCCGTGGACTTCCAGCCACCGTGACGCTTCAAACTAGTTATGTCACCACCAGCATCAACAAGAATTGTTGCTGAAGATCGACGAAAGCAGTGTCCGGTGTATAATTCGTGGTTTGGCAATTTTAAATATTTAGCAATCTCTTTTCCCATGCCTCCAAGCTTATTCACGCCCATTCTTTGGACGGTGCATTTTCCTTTTTGATAATTAATGAAGAACCATGGACCATTTACATTTGAAGGGCGGAGATTTGCATATTTTTTGTAAAGTTCATAGTAAGGACTAGTTACAGTAAAACTGCGAATAATTTTGGTTTTAGTGTCTGGTATAGTTACTAAAACAGCTGAACCCAAATCATTGAAATGAGTAATTTTCATTTGATGTAATTCATGTCTTCTACATGCACCCATTATGCCCATAATTAATGCGACCTAAAATATAGACTAAATATATATTTCATTACATGGCTATATAAAACTTACTTTTGTCGCTAAATAGATCTCATCTGGGGCTTCTTTAATAAATTTATTGATGTCATTTGATGTAAAGATCTTCGACTTTTTGGGTCTATAGCCGTCGGACTGTCGCTTAAGGAATGCTTTCAGTTTTAAGTATTTTCCAATATCTATATTATTATGAATACTGAGAGTCGTTCGCAGCATTGAGTAGTGTGTCCATAATGTGGAACTTTTGAATTTTTTTGCCAAGTCGCCAAAATAAGCCATTAAAACGTTCTCGGAAAACGATTTTGCGTTTCGATCTCCTTTCCACTCCAAAAATTGGTTATAAGCCCGTGTATACATTTTCTTCGATGTTTCCGGCAACAAATTTAGTGTTGTTAAATTTGCTGCTTCTGTTATACTTGGAGGTGTCAATTCCAAATCATTGTCACTATCACTTTCCATATTAATTATCTGATTTCTTGGAAATAACTACGAAATTATTTGTAATGCACAAACTGTAACTAACTGATGACATTTGTCGTTCGGCGTTATATTCTCTAAGCCACCTTAGTTTTTGTTATCAAAAACAGCAGACCGAACACAAAATATTTTTTTGACATAAATATAATATAAATATAAATATATTTTTGAAATTTTGACATAAGATATAAAGAACACGTACGTCATTACAAAAATAAACATCCTGAAAAATCAAATTACGCCAAAACCTTTTAGAACAAAATCACACAATGACTCCTCAAAATAATATTAAATTCCTACATTTTTGTAATAACAAACGCAAATTAGACATTTTAGAAGCCTTTGAGATATACAAACACAAACTCAGGGTACCTTTAATGAATGAACAACTTGAGCTCAGTAATTCTCCGTTACTGGAAGTATTAGATGTTTAATTATGATTTTTATTATTATTTTTTTTTTTTTTTTTATTTATAAGTAAGCGACTCGACTGCCAGGGTCATTTGTCGCTTTTGCTATAGTATATTACCAATGTATATGATTAGTAATAAGTAGCAAATCAATACAATAACAAGTAAATATAACTAACGAACGGGTACAACAATATATACAACCAGAATGAACTAAAATATGTAATAAAATACCACACAAAACACTAATAAAACGGTAACAAGTATATAAATATGTAAATAAGTAAAACGGGTTAAGATAATTTGTATAAATAAATAATCATAATTTAAGTATAGTAAATATCACAGTTTTTATCACAGACTATATAGTTTTACAATTGAGAAATAAGGTTTGTACAACGCAGGAATTTCAATAGTTTTAAAATGTTTTCCTTATTGTTACTCAGTATTTCTTTTAAGGTATCAGATAAACCACAAACTCTCCTCTGATTTGTGTATTCACTACATTCAAGAAGTAGATGTTCAACAGTGAGTGGAACTGTACACGTAAGACAATTGGGTCTATTTCCCTCTGTTAAAAGAAAAGTTGACGTTAAGCGAGTATGGCCTATTCTTAAACGACAGAGCACCGCTTGTTCTTTACGAGTAAGCACAGTCTCTGAAGGTTGCAGTTTGATACTGGGTTTAATCTCTTTTAGGGCATTATTCCTGGTATCCCACATTGTTTGCCAACGAAGCTCAGATTTATGCTTAATATATATTTTAGCATCCTTTGGACAGACCACATCAGCATCATTCTGAATCTGAGCTGCTGCCAATTTTGCAGCTTGATCGGCTTTCTCGTTTCCAGAGATGCCAATGTGGCTTGGTATCCATATGTACACAATACGTTTACCTTCGGTAGCTAGATTAGCTAATGATGCATATATGTCTTGCACTAAAGCTTCCTTACTAAATCTGTTGCGTATTGATATTAGGGATGACATAGAATCTGTACAGATTATTTGAGTAGGTGATGTTGACTCATGGCATATCGATAGTGCTTGGAATATTGCATATATTTCAGATGTAAATACACTAGAATAGTGTGGAAGTGACCAGGAAAATACATTGTTGCCATTGACTATAGCGCATCCCGTTCCAGACTCTGTCTTTGATCCATCTGTATATAAAACGTTACACGGCCTGTAAGTGTGAAGCATGTTTTGAAAATCCGTTTTGATCACATTGCTGGCTGTTTCTGACTTTTTATATTTCTGAAGATCAAGACGAATGTCTATCGCTGGTGTAGTCCATGGGGCAATTTTAGGTAAGGTGTTTAGATAAAAGCCAGACTCGGGTACTTCCCATGACCTGGAGGCGAGAGCGGATCTAACAGTTGCCGGTCTTGTACGAGTTTGTTTCACTTCATAGATGTTCAAGAGAGCATTGTTAAGAAGAGTTGTTCGAATGTGGTTGTGTGTACGAAATAATGATGTCGAACGGTAGTTTAATAATAACCGTTTGCGACGTAACCAAAGGGGTTCCAGCCCAGATTCAATATACATACTTTCTGCTGGACTAGTCACAAAAGCACCCGTTATATATCGGTTTCCAGTGTTATGTACTGATTCTAATACTCGCAAGCGGGATGGTCTAGCAGATGAGTATACAACACAACCATAATCGATACGAGACAAAACCATAGATTTATACAACATCAGTAGTGTTTGTTGATCGGATCCCCAATTTATGTTTGCTAAACATCTAAGTATATTTAGAATGTTGTTACATCGAGCTTTCAAGTTACTAATGTGTAATGTCCAGGTAAGTTTACTATCAAGTATTATGCCTAAATAACAAACATTATCTACATTTCTTACAGGTAGCAAATTTAATTGGAAAGAATGTTCTTGTTGGCAGGTGCTTCGCTTACGACAGAAGTGCAGCGAGACTGTCTTCTCTGTAGAAATTTGGAATCCCCTCTTGGTGGCCTCCGATGATAGCTTAGTAAGTGCATTTTGCAAGGATACTTCAATGTTATTGAAAGACTTTCCAAATTTAAATATCACAATATCATCTGCATAGGCACAGTATTGAACAGTTGTATCAATGGATGCTAACATTCCTTGTATGGCTATGAGAAACAAAGTGGCACTTAGTGAAGAACCTTGTGGAGTCCCATTTTGAATATCCAAATTTTCGGATAAGACATTGCCGACTCTGACTTTTATGGTTCTGTTTTCAAGGAAGGACTTAATGAATTTGGGTAAGTAACCTTTTATATTCCATTTATTTAACTGTTCTAATATGGTTCTGTGCCTAGCAGTATCAAATGCACTTTTGAGGTCTATAAAGATGGCAGATACGTGAAGACCTGTAAGAAAACTCCCTTGTATAGCGTTCTCGATGTATACTAATGCATCTGTTGTGGAATGATCTTTACGAAATCCGAATTGATACTTACTTAGTAATTTCCTGGATTCTAGTAACCACGATAATCTATTAGTAACCATTCTTTCCATGAGCTTACAAATACAGCTTGTTAGAGATATTGGCCTAAAGCTTGTTGGGCTTGTCGACACCTTTCCTGATTTCAATATAGGGACTATAGTAGCTTCCTTCCAGGATTCTGGTAGAATGCCAGTTTGCCATATATTATTATACGCATTTAATAATTTAATTTTTGCATTTGTAGATAAGTGTTTCAGGAATGCATTCACGATGCCATCACTGCCTGGTGCCGTGTTGCCGCTTTTCTCAAGTGCTTCATTTAATTCATCCATACTAAATAAGCGATTATAAACTAATTCTTGATTTGTATGGAAATCTATATTAGTAGCTTCAGCATCTTCGATGTTGCATAACTGCGCAAAGTGCTGCGCTAGATGATTAGCTACGTCTCGTTGGTCAGTTATGATTTCATCATCTACATTTAAAGCAACATTAAAGCAACTACGCTTTCCAGTAATGGCAAGTATTCTTTTCCACACTTCGCCGATATCAGTAGAAGTGGACATAGTGGAAACATATTCACGCCAAGAATTCTTTTTGGCCTCCTGTATAGTTTTCCGACATATCGCACGAGCTCTTTTGAATTGGATTAGGTTGTCAATGGTGGCATTTCTTTTCAGGAGATTAAGTGCGCGTTTTTTTGCAGCAATAACATCTCGGATTTGTTCGTTCCACCACGGTACTACTCGTTTATGAAGAACATGTTTAGTTTTTGGAACATGTTGTGTTGCCGCTTCTATTATGATATTTGTAATATCGGACATTATTAACTCCGTGTTGGACGAGGAGATCAACGTGTCAACGTGTTCATTATATGAATTCCAGTCAGCCTTAGTTAAAATCCATTTTTGCGGAATTGTCGTGGGAGAGTTGTCAGAATTGATCTTATTAATGATGATCGGATAATGATCACTAAAGTGCAGATCTGGATCAGTAGAAAAATCTAAACTAGTTGATAAGGATGGAGTGCAAAGAGTCAGATCTATGGCACTAAACTGCCCAGTAGATACATTAAAATGAGTTGGGTTGCCATTATTTAAAAGACACATACCTAGTCTGTCAATCAGGTTTTCAACAGCCCTTCCCTGACAATCATTTTTAGAAGACCCCCAGGTAAGACTATGAGAATTGAAGTCTCCGCAGATCACATATGGATGAGGCAATTTTCTAACCATATCTTCAAAGGTTTCAATACTCCACGGTACGTTAGGAAAGTATATGTTACAGACAGTTATCGGTCTAGGTTGTGTCATATGTATTGCTATAGCTTGCAGTTCAGTATCGAGCGGTAAGGTTCTAAAAGGTATATTTTCTTTTATAAGTATAGCAACACCACCATGGGCGCGTTCTCCATCTATGACATCTTTTCTTATAGAGCTGTAGTTCTTAAGTGTGTAGTTATGAGAAGCATTAAATTTAGTCTCCTGTATACAGAGGCAGTCGGGGTTATATTCAGAAACTAATAGGTGTATTGAGGCCAACTTACTTAAAAATCCACGACAATTCCACTGTAGGATAAGTGTATTATCCATTGAAAAATATATATGTATAATGAGAAAAAAAATAAATAAATAAATAAATTATCTAGTATGTCCCTTACGGGACTTACCTTTCGGCCAGCCTCTTTTCTTCTTGGTGACTTTCTTCAAAATCAGTCGATCGATAGATTCTAGACTAGACTCATTAGATCGCTCATCGTCAGAGTTATTAGTAATTTGAGAGAGTTTTCTTTTATCTGCGATATTTTCAGTTGTCATGTTTACATCAGGTTTTTTACTAGTTGAACCATGTACTATGGGTTTATTTGTTTTAGGAGTTGATGTTTGACTATTAATTGTGATCTCGTTATCACTAATGGTTTCAGGGGAGGTATTTCGTTTAACTGAAAGAACGCTGGTTAATTTAGCCAGTTCAGTTTTAATTATTCCTCTAATTTCAGGAATTAGCGACCGAAGTGTTGTCGCTTCTGAAGTAATGGTAGTTTGAGCATACGAACGAGAAGGCACAGTAAGGGTGTTAGACATCCGCTTCGCTTCAGTGTATGTGACCCTATGGATGGTTTAATTTCCTGAATTTTTGTTTCTTGCTGGTATATAGTACATGATCTCGAAACGGCCGTATGATTCTCCTTACAGTTAGGGCAAATAAATGGTTGTACACAAGGTTCACCTCTGTGTGGAGGATTACCGCAATACAAACTTCCGACTTATTACAAGTAGAGGATACGTGACCAAAAGATTGACACCTAAAACAACGAGTAGGTGGTGGAATATAAGGCCTTACACTTAAAGAATAAAATGCCGCAGTGATACTTTTGGGTAACTTAGGTGTGTTAAAAGTAAGAATGTGATTGGGGGTATCGACAAGTTCCCCGTTTCTTCTACTTTTAATCCTTCTTACTTCAACAACACCCTCATGTTTCAAACCCTGCTTAATTTCTTCCAGACTGCAGTTTAGAAAGTCTCGACAATACACTACTCCCTTAGATATGTTAAGCGTCATGTGAGGATACACCTTAACATCAAATTCGCCAAAGCGGGTAACCTCCAACAGTCGTTGCGACTGTGCATTCGAAACTGTCTCTATCAAAATCATCCCTTGAATTCTTTTGACCATTTTAGTTCTTCCTATTAGACCATAAATAACTTTTGATATAATAAATTGACTAGTAGTTACAAAATCACCATCATTCTTCTCCATGACTAGGAACCGGGGACAATCCACCGTCTCTCTATGCCAAAAACTCTCTCTCATAGGGGGGAAATCTGTATTGGAAAGGGTTGGGATTGAAGGGGTTAATGGGATTGAAGGGGAGGTGGGGATTGGGGTTGGGGTTGGGATTAGGGATTGGGAAGGGGTGGAGCCGGGAAGCTCCGGATTTAAAATATCAACGCTCATGACTAAAATAATCCCTAACTTAGGGGAGCTGCCCCGGTGGGGTATACCCATGACGGCGGGATCACCACCGACACCAGCAAGTTCCCCTGCTGCACCGGGAATATGCCCAGGTGGGAGGAAAATTCAACTCCCTAGGACTCCAGTCCCTTACAAGTTAAAAATAACCTTCGGGGATCCCACGCCTCCGACGACGTGGGCACCCCCCTAAGCGCTTGCCAGGCCGGGGGCCTGCGGAAGCTTGACTCCACTTCAGGTGAAGTGAAGCTACACCCCGCAGCGCCAGCTCGTACGTCAAATACAAAAACCATAATCATTTGCTTAAGCCAGTCCATTGCATACGTCGTCATAGAAGAAAGAAGGAAAATTAAAAGGTCCCCTAGCCCTCGAATACTCTAATAGCGTCGGGGCCTGGAAGGAACAAGAGTTGGTCAAGGGAGACCAGATAGAACAGAAAGATAGAGAGGGACCTGTCCGTAAGGCTAGTTGAAGTATAGACAGGCCCAGCTAGGGTACCTCGGGTTGCCAGCCCCTGTACTCACAAGGTGTGAGCCCCTCAGGGGGATTTTTATTATTATTATTTTATCTAGTTATCTATTTTGTATCTACCTTAGCGACGTGTTTGTTTATAATTATATTACCTTTGATAATGACAGCGTAGCTGTCGAAACAATATTGTCAGGTATATTTTAATAAAACTGTGAAACTTTTAATAATCTTTATTTATTTCATGATTATAGAGTTCCACAAAATAAGGCTGGAAACAATAAACAAAATATTTCATATTGCATTTGTTGTCTAGCAACTTGCCTAGCAACCGATGCAAAATGAAATTCAGTACAAAATGTAGCTTCCTATGATTCAATTTACACTCTTGATATGAACATTTTTCGATGTTGTAGAAAAAAGTTATTACTTGTGTTTTATTACCTCCTACAAGAGAGACATATAAGTAGCCCTAACACTACATTGGTGTTACACCATCGCTACAGTACTTACCACAATTAGATAAAAATGTACCATAATTTCAGTTATGGACCGAATTCATGTAATGAAAGAGAAGTCATTCTTTATTACATGTAATAGTTATATAATATATACGCAACAAGTCGCGAATGTATATTTTACTGGACTTGTAGATAAGTACCACAACTAGCCATAGGTGAGTCCTCTAAGTTTCTAAGTTTGGAATGCTTTAATAACGATTTATGTTATATTTTTATTGAAGTATTAACGCAAGTTAAGTGTGAAAAGAATACATAATAATTCTAAAATAGTGGAAAAGTTTAAATGCACATGTACTTATTTTTTTATATTTGCGTGTCCTAATGAAATTTTTTAGAATACTGAAAACAGTAACATTTTATTTTTTAAAAGTTTATATCACTGTTAGACAGCTGTTCTTAGAATGTCAAACTTATGTTATTTACGCAGTGAACTATTATAACTGGAATGCAACGCTTGCGAAACTAGTTATTGCAGGCTACATAAATGCGCCGAATAATAATTAGTCTTAATAAGGGCGTAACACTTTTTACTTTATTATTAATGAAATTGTAAATTTTGATACTGACATCGTAAGGATGCATTGTGTATCTGCAATTAATAGCTCACGATAAACTTAACGTAATAAAATTAAATTTTATAAAATTATACGTATATCTTTACCTTATAAGTTATAATATCCAAAAGATCCAATGAATAATTATTTTGGTTAACTTTTGCTGAAAATACTATTGCATTTATAGTTACCTCATTAATTCCTTTAACAAACAAGGTGTTTATTCTATGAAATGAAATATAATTATTCTTATTTCATCCAAGTTTTTAATTCATTAAGTAGCAATTATTTATGTCACAAATATATTGGCATTCTACTTTGTATTTATAATAATTTTCAACAGTACGAATAATACACCTGGCAAATTTGAACGAGGTCCTGCTGCTTAGCGGGCGTTGTGTGTATGAGATAAGAATGGGAATTTCTACGTCACGCGGATTACCTAAAGTTAAGCAAGGTTATGTAAAAAACAAAATTGCATAATTTCTAGTGTTGCCAACTGCTATGCTACTTACCAAAATATCCCTAACAAATTTTATTTAAAACTAAGTAATTTTTTTAATTATTTAATAACGAACTAACGCAAATAGAAAAAATAGTATAAAGTATTCGTTTCATAACACGTTTTAGCGCACTTGTCCTCATTAGAAAACTCCCCGCTACGCGGGTCGTTTTCTAAACTCGGCCGCGTGCGCTAAAAACGTGTCTTATGAAACTAATACTTTAATATAATATTATACCGGTTTCTGCTTAATAATTATCCATTTTTAGTATGTATTTATAAGTTTTAATGTCCTATAATAATAATTGTTGCCCTAGACTAGTCCTGGAATTGATGCTTAGTTAAATGACTATTTTCGGTACGGAAAATTGACTAGGAAGTTTTTATTTTCGGGGTGAAAAACAAGTATCTACAAATGTATCTAGTATCTGTATCTAGATACACAAAATAATGTATCTGTTACAACACTGCGTTTGTCTCTTGTGATTGTATCTAAGTTTTATATGTGAAAGCATCTCTGAACTTTTCTAATGGTTATGATAAGATACCATAGCAATACATTTAATATGCAGATTGTATCTAATACCGTTCGTACACAATTCTAAATTGGTCAGCCCTCATTAAAATTTTGAAAACTCGGCGCCTATGAGTCAGCATCGAGCATTAAAAGTGGCAATCGATATTTTCTGTAATGAACATTTGGTTGATATAATTATTCTCATATTAGCCATCAAAAGACAAGGTCACTTCGTAATATTGCAGACTACTTACTCTACTACTAATAATATTGCTGTATTAGTAATTAAAAAACCAACAACAATCTAAAATATTATTCGGTAATAAATTAAGCAATTACCAAAAAATTATAAACAAATTAAACATTAAATTAACAAATTAAAATTGTAACTTAATAACAGCGTAACATATTTTTTATAAATTAACATACTGATAAAATAAATTAATAATTCCCAATAAAACATCAAATTCGACAGGAGTGTACAGTTGCGACCAAAAAATCTTCAACGGTATATTGCGACTGTGTAATTTCGACTTTTCAATTCTCATAAGAAACTTCACTTTTATTCATCTAAAATGTCAAAAATGGCATACAAGCCAGATTCATTCGGTGTGAATGTCAGAAAAATGTGCTAACTTGATAAATTACCGTTTAAAGATTTTCGGCCGCAACTGTACGTTGCAATATTTGGGTCGTGTTGAAATTTCGGTTTTGACGGGTGCCCATTTGATTCAAAAAAAGCCAAAGAGTTTAGGACTAATACCCCAATACACACTTAACGAACTATAACGAGGATAAGTTTTCTATTTAAAATATGCATCTCTTTTCAACTTTTATGTACTATATATTTGATCATTGGAACAAATTGTTGAGAAAAAAATTGAAAATCAATTTTATGACATTAACGAACATCGACGCTAATTTTAGGTAAAAAAATTATATGGGGCTTTCGGTTTTTTCCAACGATTTTCAAGTAAATTCAAAATAATGCACAGTTCAACTAGTGTTGAAGCGATGATGTGTAGAATGCCCCATATATTTTTTTACCTAAAAGTAACATCGATGCCCGTTAATTCCATAAAATTAATTTTCAAATTCTTTCTCAGCAATTTGTCCCAGTCAAATATATACATAAGAATTGAAAAAGGGTGTATTTTAAATAAGAAACTTCTTCTTGTTACAGCGAATGATTAGAATAGAGCTAGGAAGTTCGTATTGGTCTTAAAATTTTTGTTTTTTTGGAAAGAAATGAGCACCCATCAAAACCAAAATTCCAACATGACCTAAATAACAACCACCCTAATGTAATTTATGTAATTTAATGACTCAATAACTAACAATTCTCGTTTCCCTTTATAAAATTTATAATGTCATGTAATGTCAGATCAAAGAAAAGTACATTTTTGGACGGCACTAATTAGCGCTATATTAGTACCGTCGCGCGTCGATTGCGTTCGAATATCCTTCAAATTTTTCAAAAGTTGAGACAGGTCAAGAAAAGTACATTTTTGGACGGCGCTAATTGACGCTATATTAGCGCCTATATGCGTCGTTTGTGGAGGGATATCCTTCAAATTTTTTAAAAGTTGAGACACGTCAAATACAAGCATATTTTTGGACAGCGCTAATTGGCGCTATATTTGCACCGTCGATTGCGTTTGTATATACTTGGAAATTTTCAAAAGTCGAGACGGAACAAAAAGAGGTGCATTTTGAGACGGCGCTAATTGGCGCTATATAGTGCAGTCGATTTCTTATTGATATTCTTCAAATAAGTACTTCAAATACCACTATCTTTATTGACGCTGGTTTCCAGTCTAGATGAAAGTGCATATTTATACAGAGCATTAAGGAGAAAGTGTAACTTATTTTGGAAACTTGCTAGAAAGCTTTTATGTACAGCGCTAATTAAGCGCTAAGAAATTTTTTCACTAATCAGCCATTTTTGACTAATAAACCATTTTTTTCTATAAAAATGTGCAGCTAACTTCACGATTAATTAATTTCTTAACTACATATTATTTTAAAGGTTTCAATATTTTAACCTTAGGAAGGGCAAGTCTCTAATTTTGCAACATTTCTTAAAAACTTTAACGGCATTGGTGGGCACAAATTCAGAGCAAGATCATGGTGATAAAATTTAACAAAAATGAAAAATAAAATTGTGTGGGTCAAGTTCACGTGAACTTGGGCGCATTGTAATTTCTGTGTTTCAGAGGGTGGCGCAAATTTTAATTTCAACAGCGCTAATTGAGCGCTAAAAATGTATTACGAGCCCTAGTTTGAAAAAAAGATGTACGGCTAACTTCCCGCACCTACAGATATCGCGTGGCGGGACGGCTCCAACATCTTAGCTTGAAGTCCAGGCAGATTCCACAAACATTAAAAATCCAGACAAGTTTCTATTCATCGAATTATTTATTAATAAAACTTCTATCATTTTTTGCATTTGTTTGGATTTTATTTTATTGATTTATTGCACGTCTTCCACAGCAAGCGTATCAAACATATAATAATAGCCACGTCCGATGTCCACCAAAAAATATCTCGAAAACTAGAAGACTTAGTAAATTGAAATTTTACAGGTAGGTGGACCTTACCCCAAAGGGGTGCATGAGTATATCTTTAATCCTAAAAACCCAAGAGGGTCGCAGGGGGAAACATTTCTTAAAAAAATTTTATGGCTATATATTTCTTGAATGGCGTAAGCTACAACCTTCAAATTTTCACAGATTATATTTGGAGCAATTCTAAAGGTAAAGAAGTACAGAAATTACCGGTATCTCATCCAGCGGGGAGTAAGACAACATTCCAGGAGGAAAAAAGTTTTCCGAAAAAATAATTATTAAAGAAACCTTGATTGTGGGTAGTCTGTAAGAGATACATATATGTCACCATGGACGTTTTTGTAGATATTTTTGAGACCTACAATTCGTACGCTTACAGCTTCCCTTTATCTGTTACCGTTTTCGCAGCGTAAGGCATTTTGTGTTTATTTTGCCAATTTTATTGATTATTTCTTTTACATTTTGCTCATTATTCGACTTTCGGAAGACCTTTTGAACAATCTTTATATAACTAAACATTATCCAAGAAACAAGCCTTCGAATGGTGAAAACGGCATTAAAATCTATTCAGTGATTCTCGAAATTCAACAGTTTTTATGGAGACATAAGTTAATTGCAATGATTTGAGTGCGCGTGCACCTACGAATAATGAATGCGGGGTATGTGGTATGTACGCAGATTGCCGGCGGCGGCGTTACCAGTAGCTCAATTTTTGTAAATCGATCTCTTTTCTTACTGTATTGATAGCTGAAGCGACCAAACACGGGTCCGTTGATTTTTCAACGAGCGTTATGCTAGTCATGTATATAATATCACATTTCTTGCGGAAAAATGTAGACAAAAACTCCGGTGTAGGTAGGGCTCCAAAAACTTCTCACCTACGCCACCGATGGATTGCTTGTTGGTCTATCATTTCATTTTTTGTTAACCTTTTTAAGTTATTTTTATATAAACCTTTACTTTTTTTCAAAGTAAATGCATGCAAATGAATTTGAATTCTTCTAGGTGCTTTATGCAACGTATCGTTTTTGAGTTTTAAACTGAAATACGTAATACTGAAAATTATTTACTACTTAGTTTATTGTGAATAACTACCTTATAGTATATAGTTACCATAATTTCTAATGAGCGTACCAACAACTTTCAAATACTATTCTTATATTATTCTTATTCATTATTCCATAGAGTTAACTCACTCCACCCTCCCCAGTTCATAAATCTTCGCTAAAACCTAGCACTAAAATCCTCTTACCGGCTAGCTACCAAATTTTAAAGCTAGCACCATTATCGTTCCAGAAACACTTAAGGATGAATTCGGGGAGCTAAGTTAACCTAGCCCTAGATAGTCCATAGCTAGCACTAGCTAGAATGTTAAAAAGCTAGCACCACAATAAGAGTGGAAATATAAGGGTTGAAAGTTTGACAGCTACCTCCCGCCCCAGTGACCTTTTGTACATTGTAAGTAGATGAATCAAATGCATGTAGCTAGCATCTAAATTCTAAAGTCGGCACTAATACCATTCGCGAGTTATTTAAGGGTGAATTTGGGGGGGTAAGTTAGCGCCAAACCCACTAGTTTGTTCTGTTCCTTTCAAAAAACCTAGCACTAGATATTCCATATCTTCTAGATTTCACGAGACGAACTTTTCGTCTCGCTAAATCTAGAAGGTCGTGTATTATTTATTAGAATAGTTACTACAGGACTTAACAGATGGCGCCACTATACAAAACCTATCAAAAACGTAAATTTTCCCAACGCGACCGGTCGTCTAAGAGACGTTCATCTCCCAAATCCAGGATGCTTGGAAGTAGAGTCACTGCATCTAGTTACCTGTGCCAGCTGGTCGACCAGAGTACCGCAAACCGCCGCCATATTGGGGCAAACGAAGCACGAAATTCTTCATTATTTGTTCTGTATTGAATTTAATCAAATCCACTTTTACTTTAAAAGGTTTTTCTTATTCTGTAAGATTAAACCTGTAATATATGAAACACATAAAACGTGGTTTTAATTTGTCCATTATTAAAAATCATCCTTCTCTGCCCCAATATGGCCGCGGTTTGCGTTACTCTGATCGACTAGCTGGCCTAGGTGACTAGATGCAGTGACTCTACTTGGGAGGTACAACGAGCGCCTAAATGCTGGGTTGAGCTCGCCAATCAGATTGTACAAAGAAAACTGATA
Source organism: Agrypnus murinus (assembly GCA_929113105.1). Taxonomy (NCBI): domain Eukaryota; kingdom Metazoa; phylum Arthropoda; class Insecta; order Coleoptera; family Elateridae; genus Agrypnus; species Agrypnus murinus. The sequence continues at coordinate 136,979,786 of OV816029.1, read as the reverse complement.
TTTTCAGTGAATTTGACAAAAATGAAAGTTTGTTATTTGAAAACAAATGACGCTTTGTTGTACAATTAATCTTTTCACATTTCATAATATTAATTTTTCTTAGATAACAAGGGGTTGCAGTTTGAGCATTTATTATAATTCAACAATTTGAAAAATACAACCCTCGTACTACTAAATAATTCCGGAATGAGAAAAGTTACCAAATATATTATGCGTTACTCTCTCTCTCTCTGCTCGGATAGCTTTTACTGCGCATTTAGATAACATTAATTTTATAATAAACAAGTTCAATTAATATTCTACCTACTTAATGGTATTATTGGAGTAATTTATAAATTCCGTCTCAAGGTTTTACTTTTGTAGATGTAGGAGATTGAATATTATTTTTCAATAAAATTGTATTGTCTATATAATTTATTGCAGTTTCCTGTTTATGAATGTAATTAACAAATGGTTTTTCGGTGAGAAACCTGCATCTAATTAAAAAATAGCATTATTTCTGTTAAACGATGGTTTATTATGTACTTAAGCGTTCTAATTAAAAAAATTATGGAAATATTTATTTTTTTTATTGTTCCTGAATGAAGTATAGAGATATAACTGAAATATTTTTTTTGCAAATATAACTTAGAGCTGGCGAGGACAAGTGATTCATGAGTTTCATTAGGTTTGACTGTTTTTCTTCCAAATCTTGCATTTTCATCAGTTCCATCATCATTTTATGTAGAAATTACTTCATCTTGAAAATTGAAATATTTCTGGCGTACCGCACTTCAAGGTATAGTTCTTTGTTCTTACTACGTCGACCAGAGGATCTTCAATGTTCAGATATGTTTCCAAATCGAGGTATAAATTTCTTCTAATTCCCGAAATTTCTGAAACAGGGTCCCTAGAGAACACTCAACAAAATAACAAAGAGCTTGAGTGTCTTCGGATGATTGTTCCGTTGGAACTTTTCAGAAGACAATTGAATTTGATGTGACGCATTTGGGACCAATTACAGATTGTTTAGGAATGAAAATTACTCGAGACAGAGAAAATGGTATTTTAAGAAAATTGGCGTTCGTATATTTAATTATATAATTAAGCAGAAAGACGTTATTATTGGACAATTAGAGGAGAAAGTACGATTATTGAACTCTCAAATTGAATCCTTCAATAAAGAGAAAAATACCTCGGTATCGAAAAACATTTTTTCTTGAATGATTTTTGTTCTAAAATTAAAATATACGATTTAAAATGAAACTGGAGCCTTATGGCGCCCGTACAATTTAAAAATCATTATTCGTTATGTTTAAATGATGTTTGTAATTTGTCGGTATCCAGCGAGCAACCTAATGTTTTTACCATATTGACATTTGCAGGACACCCGTCAAATGTTAATGAAACAATTTCTACATTTGCCTCATATGCATTTATCACACATTGTCTAATTAAGTTAGCTCGCTGCTCTCCCGAAACACCATCAACAAGAAAATATGTAACTGGTATTTTCCATCTACCATTTATACAAACAATTAAGAAAACAAGAGCTTCTTTAGCAACTGACAAATGATCACCTTGAACATCAGTGCCCATATCAACATACCCGTGATACTGTTGTCCATCACACTGAACATGCTGTCGAATTGCCATTTGATCGATAACTAAACTGCAATATCATTTATTATGTGTCATGGCTACTTTTAATTTAAGACCAGTGCTTAACTAAGCGAGACCAACAATAACTAAAAATGAAACTGAAATAGATGACATACTGAAGGGTAAAGAGATAGTAAGAACGATAAAAGCGCGATTTATAATCGATTAAACCATCAAAAATTACAGTTCTAAAATCAAGGGTCTAACATTGCATAGTAATAGAAGTATGATGCCTATGTTGTTCTTTTAAGTTTTCTGCTATAGCTCCAACAGTTTTAAAATCAACACCATGACTCATTAAAATCAGCTGATCAGCCAGAAGTGCTGCACTTTTTTTTCTCAAATGCCCTGAATATGAGGTTGATGAAAGAATGGTTAAGTTAAATTAAATGGTTGATGAAAGAAGTTAAAGAATGGGAAGGTTCGTTGACTTATTTCACCTTGGTTCTAACTTCCGAAAAATTAGGAAAAATGAAAGCAATTCGTCGAAACGCTATGTAATCAAGAAGAGGACTATTTCAGCTCCAGTAGTTAAGACTTTAGTGTAGTGATTTAAAAAATAATAAACTTTTATTTTTAAACCAACCACAGTTATTAACAGTAACCACTTCGATCTTAATACTCCAACCTTAATACTAACAGTAATAGAATTTGCAAAATATATCTAATTTTTTTATTAGTCATGGAAATCTCAGAACGCATGTAAGTAAACAAAGTAGGTTATGTATTTTCAAAGATCAACTATTGTTACGGGATTTTAGTTATGATTATCTAAATGTAAATTTTACTTAAAAAACACAGTAACAGATAAAGTGTGATTAAAATGCGGTTACTTGTGACGTATTAAAGTTGAAGTATTGCAGATAAATCATTCTAAGTAAGTAATGTGAAATATTAAAATGTCTTAAAGAACTATATATTTAAAATACAAGGCTTATTTTTGTTCCAGTTCGTTTGAGAGTTTCACCGGGCCGATCTAAGAGATTCTTTTTTTATATTAATGCTTTCGCTGTGTAGATTATGTGTCAACACTATTTAATTTATATATATTTTTTAATGTTTATATTTTTAATTTGAAAAACTCTAAAATGTTTAATTTGAGACGGACGAATCGGACATTCACTTGGTGCGCCCTCTCATTTTCTACGGTGCTGCATTTCGTAACTACTCCTGCTTATAAATCTAAAAGGGTGATGCAGCCGACTAATAAAAACAATATAAAATATGAACATAACATATATGAAACTCACAGCCTAATATGGCGAATTAAGATTTGCTCGACACCTTGTGTATGATATAGTGAAGCATTTATTGACATTCAGTTTCATTTTGTTTGTGGTGCGCCATTGAGCTATTAGAGATAAATTAAGTTGTAAATTGTCCACGTCAAGTTGCTTATTAATTTCAGCGAAGATTTTTACGTCATCCGCATATGCTAGTATTTGACAAGATAAGAAAATGAGCAAGTCGTTAATAAATATGTTAAATAAAAGTGGTCCCATGCTTGAACCTTGTGGAGCTCCACATTCAGGAATAAATTCATAGGAACAAAATCTATTGTACGAGACATAGCAACATCGCAGAGATAGATAAGATTTTATCAATGTGATTGATACTGGAGAGAATCCGAAACCACTCAATCTACCAAGCAAAATTTCGTGATCTATCGAGTCAAATGCATGAGAAAAATCTGTATAGATTACATCCACTTGACCTCTTTTATCTAAAGATTCACAAACGTATTGAGACAATGTTGCCAAATTAGAAATGGTAGAGCGTCCCGACATAAAACTATGTTGGTTTGGAGAAATAAATGCACGAACGTGATTATATATTTGTTGATAGATTACCTGTTTGTAGACCTTAACAAAATAGGAGATTATGGATATTGGTCTGTAATTAGTTATTATTGAAGCATCATCTTTTTTATAAACTAGACAGATCCTAGCTCGTTTCCATCGCTCTGGAAATATACTATTTCTCATAGATAAGTTAATTAAATATGTAAGTGGTTTTGCCAAAGCAAAGCGACAATCACGTACTAAAAAGCTTGGAATTGAGTCGTCACCAGAAGTTAACTTATTCGGAAGAGTAGACATAATCCTAAGTACGAACTCTTCATTAACTTCAGAGAACATAAACGGTAGGTCATAGTTGGAGAAAAACGGTAATGTGTGTGTATTGTCAACAGTATAGACACTAGAGAATATATCTGCAAATTGATTGACAATATCTTGAGGATTATTGCATTCGTTTGTAGCGTCCCGAAGTGTAGGTACCTGGTATTCTTGTAGCTCCTGTTTTTGTATTTATGAACTTCCAAATTTCAGAAGGATTATGACAGACGTTATTTTCCATCATTTGAACATAGTTGTTATATGCAATAGCAATTTGTGTTTTAGTTAAATTTCTCAGTCTTTTAAATTCAGCAAGGTAGATTCCATTTTTCGTGCAAAACCACTTTTTTCGATTGATTTGCTTCATTTTAATGTTAGTTTTTATTTCCGAAGTGTACCAAATTGGATAATGAGAGTTTATATTCCTTTTAACAGGTACATGTACATTTAAAATTGAGTAAAAAATGTTTTATAGAATGCATCTACAGCTTCGTTAACATCAAGAATCGATTGTAGGTTGGACCAATCGTTTATAAGTAGATCATTATAAAGGGAATTATAGTATTCCTTGCGAAGATTAAAGCTACGATTATTGGCTACCGGAAACTTAATAGCAGTGGTTGTTGGCTCGTAATAAAAATTAATGTCAATAGTATGGTGATAAGCGTTCTCTGGAATCAAAGGCGTTTCTGATTTGTCAATTTTGAAACTCCAGTTGACATTAGTAAGGATCAGATCAAGTAATTTATTATCATTGTTACGCACGGAATTAATTTGGTTTAAATTTAATATTGTAATAAAATTTTGAAGACATCTAGTCTTACTATTTTCAGTATGTGAAAAGTCGGCTATGTTGAAGTCACCAATGATTAACACATTATGATTAATTAAAATGAGCTCAAGTGACGATAGAAAAACTTCTAAATTATCAGCGGCAATATTAGGCGGTATATAGAGAGCACATATTAATAAATTAGTAGATTTGATCTGACAATTGCAGATGAGCAAGTCAATGAGTGGTACTAGAATTGAAATATAAGACGTATCGATTATAGTGAAATTTATAAATCTCGCCATTGCAATCAGTACACCTCCGCCCTTAAATCTTCCAACAGTTCAAAACTTTCTATCAGACCGTACTGTACTGTAATAAGCCGGAAATAGTTCTGACGAATAAATCGAGTCGGTGGCCAAGTCTCTGCAATAATTACAATATCATAAAATAAATCAGATACAGAATCAATGCGTTTTTTAATTGAGTCCGCTTGTATTCTTATACAATGTATTGAAAAAGGTATTACAAGGGGGCGACTTGTTGGAGGTTCTTAGTTTTCCGACTTAAAAATAGTGGGAACGCCATTTTGATACTTAATCTTTAAACCTTCTTTCCCATTGCTAATCCTAAGTTGAAGCTCTTCCTTGACGATTTTATATAATTGAATTTGTTTGGGTGTACGATCGAATGACCCAGAAATATTAGCAAAGTTAGTTTTGGGTTTTAATTTTTTGTGAAAATTGCGAACGATATTATGTACTGTATCAGAAGATGTAAAACGGACTTTAATCGGGCGAGCTCTATTTTGTTTTGTTGCATCAAATTTACCAAGACGGAAAGGTTTAACAGTTTCATCCTTTAACGTGGGTTCTTGTAATATATGTTTAACGACATTAGTATAGAGTTCCATTTGATTTATTTTGCTAGAACCAAGTTCAACAGATCTATATATAATTATGTTATTGGCTCGTTTATTGCGTTCGAGCGTTTCACTTATTATTTCTTCATTGGCTAATAAGTTGGATTTGTATGCTTTAAACCAGAAACGGATTGTAACTGTTGGGCTTGTAATTTACGAATCTCTTATTTTAAATCATCAAGCATTGAAAATAATTTTGGAACTTGCTGAAAACTTTGTTCACAGCCCAAACAAACGTATTTTATTCTTCTTCTGTTATTAGGACGCAGGTTTAAACATTTGATTTCCGCTGCATTTAAAAAAAATTAATGTAAAACTGTTAGGTTGCGTAGACAACACCCGCATAGTTGAAAATTATGAACAACATGAATTATACAAATAATAACTGATGGCAATTGCTTATTCAGAGCAGTTTCATATTGTTTATATAAAACGCAGGAACTTTGCCAACATGTTTATGTCATGTTTTTGACATATTTACTAATAGACGTTTTCAAGAATGTTTTAATCAAAATCGATTTTTGATTTTATCCTTATCATTCCGTAAGGTAGAATTTCCGTATGTATGTAGAATAAACCGGCGGGGGGGTGGTAAGCCAGAGAGGAATATATGTCGGAATAGAGGATGCTAAGCTGGGAGAAAGGAGTGCTAGGCTTAGAATCTTCAACTGGTTATGTTTGGTTTTCCCGACGATGACTCTAAAACGTTGCGGAGGGAGCTCTGCTAACAAGAGGGTCCGGTGTGGGTGGATTAAATCTTACCTGACGTAGGGTCTTTTATGGTGGAGCTAAGTATCCCGCTGTCTGGCCTAGACGAATGGAGGAGATTTAAGTGACGTTTATCTCGGTTAGGGAGTTTGCTCGCTAACCCATGAGAAACTGCAAGCCACCAGGTAGCGTTTCGTAGGTGACAGTACGGGGGTCTGGCATATGCTGTCAGTTCCAACGTCGGATTCCCAAAAATCGTCTAAAGACCTACACTTAAAGGACGTTGATGCGAAGATACATAGCCTTTCACGTTCAAGACAACTTCACCTTACCGGATACACGCCGGGACGCTACTTGGATGGGCCCTACAAAGTAGCCTCGAAACGAAGATCTGTTGGGGGCACACCAGGCCCATAACTGGGAGATCGGAGTGGCAAACCTATTTAAAAACCGAGTCCCGCCACACTTGAGGTTGGATTCGATCCGGCAGTGTTCCCCAACTCTGGCTCGGTTGTACTGAACTGACCTAAGTTGGGGGAATAGTCCTATTGCTGGACGAGGTACTTAGCCCCGAATTAAAGAGGATGGGAGGGTGCCGGCGGATGAGCACGTGTTAAGTAAATCACTCCGGTACTAACCTGGATAGCTAGTAGAGGGTGGATAGGCAACCTCGCTCCAACCAGTGAGTAACTGAGAGCAATTGCTGTGCAATTGCGCGCTGATTGAGCGTATCTTAATTACTTCCTCCTTAGGAAGGAACGTGGGGGTATGTTATCACGGGAACCCCACGTAAAACACTCATGATTATGTTTGGTTGCGTTTATTCAAAAATCACTCACGAAAATCCCAAGGCTTGTAATCACACAACGAATGTTGTATATAGGGAAATCCTTCAATGCTTTTGACCGTCATGTCTTGACGAGGTTTCCCTAGTATATAATAAAGTAATGTGACATTAAAGGTGCGTTATCATCATTAATGATCAAGCCTGTTTTGGGAAATGAAGGGTGTTGATAAAATCAGTCTTTGAACTTATCCATGTTCTCACTATCTCGGGTAAAGTGAGAAGGCTTCATATCGAGCAAAAAATGCTTATTTTTACTCAATGAATACGAAAAAATTACATGAATGAATTACAGACCGATTTAAAGCGATTTTGAAAATTACTGTATTTTTTAATTTTTAAAAATTTATTTTTTTCACCACCCAACAAAATGTTTATATGCATATTAAGACGCATGGAACTGTAATGCCACCAAAACGTACGTGCAGAATGTCTTTTGTTTAGGAGTTATGGCAATAGCAATTTTTTTTGAAATGGAAACCCTAATTTTGATTAATTTGGAAAGCGCAAGCATATTCTAAGACGTTTGCGATCGAATAAAAACACATCGGCAAAATTCGGACTTATATTGTTTCAAGTTATCTAAACTTGAAGGAAGTGAAGATGATTAAAATACACCAACTACAAGACCAACAAGTAAGAGAGGAGTATGCAGAACAGATTGCGAAGGGGATACAGGAAGTGAGACAGGAGATACAGAAAATGAATATCGAGGAGATGTGGAACAAATTTAAAGAGATTATCTACAAGGCTGGAACAAATGTATGCGAGATAACTACAATTGGAGGATCTAAAAAGAGAACCAGCTGGTGGAGTGAGGAAATTAAAAATACTATTAGATTGAAAAAGAAAGCGTGGAAAGACTACTTACACAAGAGGAGCGATGAAGCTTACGCGAGCTATAAAGCAGCGAGGAAAATGGCAAAGGAAAAGGTCAAAACAGCTAAAGCCAAACAATGGAAAGAATTTGGGACCAAGATGGAAAATGACAGAAGTGCGAACCAAAAGCTTTTCTACAGGGTACTGAGGAATATGAGAAATAACGGAAAGAATATCGGGACGAGACAAATTATGGACAAAGAGGGAAAGATACTAATGGATGGTGACAAAGTTATGGGGAGATGGAAGCAATACTTCCAAGATGTGTTAGAGGGTTCAGAGATAACTGAGGAGGAAATGGAAGCAGAAGTAGGCAAACAAAATGATACGAAACCTTAAGGAGAGAGAGACAGTAGACAGACAGAGGAAGCACGTGACAGTATACAACTAGAAGAAGTTAAGAAAGTGATAAGAAAGCTAAAAAATGGGAAAGCGGCAGGAGTTGATGGTATAAAAGCTGAGCTACTTAAAGGAATGGGAGAGGAAGGAATGATGTTTCTACAGAAAATCTTTAACGAAGCATGGGCAACACGAGCAGTACCTAATGATTGGAAAGTATCGGTAATAGTACCTATTTTTAAAAAGGGTAACCAGACAGACTGCTCAAATTACAGAGGAATATCGCTGCTCTGCACCGCATGCAAGGTATATGAGATGATATTGGAAGGAAGATTAAGAAAGGAAGTAGACGGAATGTTACATGAGGCACAAAGTGGATTTGGGCCCGGTTACTGCACACAAGACCATATATTTACTTTAAGAAATATAATAGAGAAATCGCTACCTTATAACAGGGAAGTTTATATATGCTGTGTGGATCTGGAAAAGGCATTTGATAAATTCGTGAGGAAAAACATATGGGACATATTGGAGAGAACTGGTATTACAAAGAATTTAGCAGAAGCAATAAAATCTTTATATAACAAAACGGAGAATATAGTAAGGAAGGACAATATGGAGACGGAAAAATTCAGAACGACACAGGGAGTGAGACAAGGAGGAAACCTTAGTCCATTACTTTTTATCACTTTTATGAATGAATTAATCAGAAAAGTCAGCAGTGAAAGTAAGAAGATGACGGTAGGATACCATAAACTGAAACCGGTTGAAGTGAGTAAATGTGTATTTGCAGATGACGTCGCGATAATAGCAAATACGGAAAAAAGCTTACAATACAATGTAGACCTATGGACAAAAGAACTACAAAAAAAAGGAATGAAAATAAATATAATAAGTAAGACAAAAGTAGTTGTGATAACAAATAATAATGAGAGAAGAGTAAACATAACAATTAGAAACAAGGCAGTGGAGCAAGTAAAGAGTTTAAAGTATCTAGGAATAATCATAGAGGAAGGGGGAAAGCAGGAAGAGGAAATCAACAACAGAATAGCGATAATGGTAAAAACATTCCACAGCATGAATAGGGGGTTCATAAGTAAATCAGAAATTAGTGATAAAACAAAAATGACAATTTATAAAACCATATATTTGCCGACGTTATTATATGGATGTGAAACATGGGTACTGACCGAAAAACAACAAAAAAAGATACAGGCTATAGAGATGAAGTATCTCAGGAAAGTAGCAAAGGTGACGATAATGGACAAGATAAGGAATAAAGAAATAAGGAAAAGACTGGACATAGAGTGTGTTAGGAAGTTTATAGAGAAGGCGCAGTTAAGGTGGTGGGGACACATGAAAAGACTCAATTCAGACAGGCAAGTTAGAAAAGTATGGGAGGCGAAAACTATCGGAAGGAGAAAGAAAGGAAGACCAAGTAAGACGTGGGATGGAGAAGTTGCAAAGATAATGAAGTCAAAAGGAATTTTATGGAATCAGGCAGAGATTATAGCAAGAGACAGAGTCAGATGGAGAGCAATGATAAAAGAAGTTATAGATAATACAGAAGAAATAGTAATAAAACAGAGTTGAAAAGATGAAATGCGGAGAGTTATGTAAAGACAGAGTGAAGTTAATTACAAGTGATAAATAATAGAGGCATCCTAAATAGAGACTATTAAGCTATTTAATTGGATAGAATAAGTATAGAATACAACTGTTTAATGTAATACTACATATACTTTTATAAGTTTTATACGGATAGAATAAGTTCAGTTACTGTAAACGAAAAAAAATTATGTATCGAAAGAATTAACATACCCTCTCACTTAACAGTATGAGAAGTATAGATTATATATATTGCGGTGATATTAGATCACCTCATTGAAAATTTGATTAACGATAGATTGGAAACGTGAAAACAAATATTTCACATATCAGATTTAAATCAAAGAGGGACATGCTGAGTGATAGGCTTAATTAATATAAAGGTTACACATAGAGTCACAGTTAGGCTCATCAATATTTAAAATAGAAATCAAGAAATAAAATTTCATGCAAACATAACCTAAATTTATAATAATATGCATTTAAAAAGTTGATTTTTATAAAAAAAGGATATAAATCATTTAGATTGCTTTATCATAATACATGTTTATACGCCCCAAGTTACACATTAGGATGGGTTTTTCACTTGTAGAGAAGAAGTAATCTTCTTGTTTAAATTTAGAGGCTACGATCTTTAATATTTTTCTATGTTCCAAGAGACCAACTTAGTTTCGCGCTGTCAGTTTACTGAAAACAGATAATTGGGGTCAATCTTGTTATGAATTATATAGTACAATTAGTTTTTAAATTTTGTTATAATAATTCTGAACATTTTCATTATTGAAGGTTTAAGTCTTGTGGTTATGCTTTATTTTGACGATTATTAACTCTTATACTGTGTTTTTCTCACCATTGTTTTTATGAATACACTTGGAGAACTGTATGCTGGACAATTTGATCGTAAATTGATTTTATTTGAATCAATATTAAAGCTGGAACTTGCAAATGCATTAATTGGTTGATTCGATGTCGTATCGGACTGAAAAATTATGTTTGTTGTAAATTGTAAAGATGTTCCTGTGGAAAATTTATATGTATTAGTTGTATTGTGTAATCATACATCTATTTTGTAAAGGATAAACCTGTTTTATTTCAATTTTGTATGTAATTAAGCTATAACGAGATTTGTACATTGTTAATCGTTTTCGTCTTGTATATTTGTTGCGATACATTTTAGGATACAAGTGTGTTATATTGTTTTAATCCTTGTTTTAAGTACTACAATCCTGTGTTTATAGAATTAAGATTCGTGATAATTAAGAACAGCTGTGCGGGTCAGTGACGTCATAAACTTTACGTGCTTCGATTTTGCTTTGGAAAAATGTCAGTGCAAACTTTTGTTTTGCTATAAATCTATAAAAGTTGGAGCCAAATTTAACAAAGTCAGTCGATAAACAGCTTTGGGCGAATCTATGCTTGACTCCAGATAATAAATCTGTAAATTAAAGTGAGTTTAAATGTTTTGACCATATGAGGTGTCAATTTCAAGTATAAACGGAATTTGAATTAAATTAAAGTGTTACCTGAATATTTTTAAAAAAGTTTAAAGAAGATTTTATTGTTGTTCTACAAGCCATTTGGAATTTGAACGAGTTTTAAATAAATTCTGGGAAAATTTATTTTTCTTCATCGATTTAAGTATCGTTGTTTTAAAAACAAGAAATCAGTTGATAAATATTGATACAGTGTTACCAATAGAGGATTAATATTTAAAAGGAAACTATCTTTATAATATACCAGGTTGGTCGTAATAAAAAGGGTTCTTTAATTTGATTGACAATATTAAAGTTATAAAGTTTTTTCTTTAATAATTTCAAATTTATTTTGTTAAATCTTAAAGGTTCTTTTGAGAACTTATTTTCCTTCAAAAATAAAACAATTCAATTTCTTTTATTTCAATTTATTTTTCATTAAGATAAACATTTTTATTTGTAAACAATTTTTTATTTGTGTGGGTTTGTTCAAGTGAATGACTGTAATAGCCCTATGTCAGGCTATTACGACTTTTAATTACATTTGAGCAAACTTGGGAATCAATTTTTCCCATTGGTCTTATTGTACAAATTTGAACAATTTTTCTTCTTATTTGTTTCATTTTTAACAATTCTATTTGTTTTTCTTTTGAATTAAATAAAGTTTATGTGTTTTTAAAATTACTTATGTGTTTGATTGATGCATATACAAGCATCCAGTTTTCTTTCTTTTTGAATTTAGAGTTTAGCAGTGGTTGTCCAGTTTGCAGGAGCCCTAGTGTTTGCAGTATAAGTTTTTCTCCTATTTCAGGCATAAGAGTTAATAAAAGTCTCATAATTTAAACAATTTATGCTCTACCGAATAACCCTGAGCTGGCTGATTGGAATAAAGAAAAATATTTGGGGTGTATTTTTAATTTAATCCACCGTATATAATTTATGTTTATTTTGGAACGGTGGGCATATTATATCATTTATTTAAATATTTAAATATCACCGCATATATTTTATGGCTTCCGAACGTGGGTCGTTTTACATATAATTTATGTTTATTTGTATCGGTTTATATTTAATGGTGTCCACCAATGTGTGGCAATTTTTATAAAATCAAAATTTTATATTAAATTTCACCTCAATATATAAGTTATCTAAACAATGTAGTTAAGCTTCTGATGACGATAAATCTAACAATAGGTCAACTGATAACCGACATAAATGTTATAAGAGAATAAATTAGTTATTTTTAGTATGGATGGATCGTAAAAGGCAAATGTAAAAGGCAAATCGTAAAAATGTATTGTTGATTGTCTGCTATGAATGAATAATGATGTACGTAACGTTACAGGTCTCCATATGCCATTTTCTATATGTCGATATGTTGTTGACCATCTACACTGAAGATCAATATATCGTCTAGGCAAAGAAATATAAAATTTAGTCCAGTGTAGGTGGTTCATAATCTATCAATTGGACTACGTTGGGATTACTAATTATAACGTTTAATGACCTTGGTAGATGGCTGTCGTTATATTTCTTTAGAATTTGCAACAAAAGTAATTAATTATTTGAATTCTACTTTGCATGATGAACAAGTAACATTACTGCCTCTGCGTATTAAGAAGTTCTTAGCAAGAATAAGCTCTATTTTCCATCAATTGAACAAATCAAAACTATCACGATTTTAACTATTTGAAATTAGAAAATCTTGTTTAAAAATGAAAATTATCGTTGATTTCTGCGTATGGTATAGATGGAAAAAACGCCCTTTTCAGGGACAAATATTGGCATTTTTGTGGCATTTTGATTTGCTGCTGCAAGCACATTTTTAAAGAAAGAACACTCCCCATCTTCCAGAATGTGCAAAAAGCTCACCTCTTCTTAAATATACTCACAGTAAAATTTCGGGTATAAGCTTTTATTCCCCCCAATTGCTTTGACTACACACTTGTACTATAAAAACTCATTTATCGAACTTACAACATAAATAACTCTTCTATTACAATAACACAGACTTAAAATTTATCAAAGTTTTATCCTTTATCATTATTTTACCATTTAAATCGGGAGGAGGAGATAGATTTTGATATCTGTTTTAAAGATCCGCCTCCAATAGTTGCATAATTCATCTACATTTATTTCCAATCAAATAATTAAAAGTTTATGTTATTATTATTATTAATTAGTAATTAGTTAAAGTTATTAAACAGCACTGATGCACTCCTAACAAAAAATAATTAAAAATGTATTACAATTTTATTTAATTGCGCGAGTGCATTCGTGGCTTACACTACTTAAGTTCACTTAAAAGAAAAAATGATATTCTGCATCTTACTTATCCTTTCTGTGCTTTTTCTAGAATGTCGTCTGGAAGAATGCCGATCTTGGAGAGCTTCAGACCATTCTCCAGGAGAACTGGTATGTGAAAAATTAAATTCTATTGATATGATTAACACTACAGGAATCCTAGCACTACAAAAATATGGTTTAAAACATAGCGATGTTGAACGCTTGCAGCTATCAGACAGTAATTTAAGCAACTTAACATCCATATCGCTTCTTGGTTTCTCTCAGTTAGGAACAGTAGATATTGAAAACTGTACAGTTCCTATAAACTTACCTGACCAGATGTTTTGGGATTTAACAAATTTACAATCGGTTAGATTGCCAAGAAATAACATTCAATCAGTATGTGGAAGCGTCTTTCAAAATGAAAATAAACTTAGTGTGATCGACTTTAGTAGAAATAACATTGAGAAATTGGATGCTGGATGTATTAAAAATCTACAACTATTAGGAATTCTATCATTCGATTATAATAAAATATCTACAATTGAACCAGGTGCATTTATAGGACTAGATAGTCTCATTGTCTTGAGTTTATCCAACAATAAAATTAAATCCATATACGCCAGAATGTTTACTCAACTTCCAAAATTAAGCAGGTTGATCTTGACTGGAAATTTGATTAATACAATCGAATTCAACGCATTTGAGGGATTAATTAACTTAAAAGTTTTAGAATTAGACAATAATAGTATAGAGGATTTGAACAAAGAGATTTTTAAAGATTTAAATAACTTAGAAGTATTATCTTTAAACAAAAATGGTTTAAAGATTCTCCAAAATGGAATATTTTCAGACTTATCTAAGTTACACGAGTTGTTTATAAAAAATAACACCATAGAGAAATTAGAAAAAGATGCGTTTTCTGGACTAAACAATTTGACTTGGTTGTATTTATCAAATAACAAAATTGAAATATTACCAGAAGGGGTGTTTGATCCTCTTAGTACATCCCTACGTTCGTTATTTCTGAGTAACAACAAACTTGACTATATAACTCAGAACGTTTTTTCTGGTATGAATGGATTAAATTCTCTTAATTTGGATGATAATAATATTACAGATATTGAAAGTAATGCATTCAAAGGTCTAAATAATTTGTGGATCATTTCATTGATTAATAATAAGTTAACAGAAATAGATCCGAATATTTTTTCTGATTCAACATACCTTCATACCATTCATTTAGAAAATAATAAAATCTCAACTTTATCCGTAGAAGATTTTAAAAATTTTACTGAATTAACATCTGTGAAGGTAGATGGAAATCCACTGCCTCAGAAGATTATATTGGAGTTTCAAACGAAATATTCAGCTCCTGTGGCTATAGGCTTACGCGCAGCACTATTCATTCTAGCACCGCAAGATTCGAAGAAAATTTGAATATAGTAAACTAAGAATAATATTATTATAATACAGCTGTAGTCTGTAATTAAATTATCGTTATTTTCATAATTTCTATACTTCGTTTTTTTTGGCTGGCCCACCCCGGTTTACACAGCTAAATTATATTAAATCAGCAGAACAGCAGATAGGCAACAAAGAAAACACTAGTAAAGTATTATTAGTATATCTACTTTCAGAAGGCATATTTAATAAAATAGTCTTTTGAGTTTTATTTGATAATAACGGAAAAAACAGTTTTATGGGAAGAAAATCTTTGAAAAGTTTTTTAAAGTATCACAATGAAAAACAATGAATCTAAATTCGAAGAAAAACGATCTTGCGCCTTCTATCAAAAAAGGAGAAAAAAACTTATTTTGTACTAGTGTAAAATGTCTTCATTTGAACTAACAAAACTATCGCATTTTAAATGCACTATAGTTTGGGCCTGGAAAAAAACAAGGATAGTTATTGTAAACTGCTTATGTTACTTATTGTAAATTACGCATCCTCTATATTAGGAAGATTTAGAGACCCTTCAATTAGAGTCTGACCAATGCGTTGCAAGGGTGCCCGCCATTTGATATCACAAAATTTTTAATATAACATTTTGATTTCGACGTCCTAATTTTAATATAATTTCACTGCTAAATAATGTTTTAATATACACAACCCACTATTTCGTGATTTTTAATTGAGTCAAATACCGTTTACATGCAGCCGTGTAGCTATTTCTATACTTTTCAAATTTGCCGCCACGTGTTGTGATATAAAATGGCTGCCTTGGTCAGACTCTAATTGCAGGGTCTCTAAAAAGATTTATATAGAGTGCCTAGGTATAAGATGGTATAAAGATATGTAGAGTTGATTTCAAAAAATTTGAGTACAGGTTAAGAATAAAGAAGTCGAAATTTCATAATTTATAGGCTTTTGTCATCTCGTTTTTTCTATCTTCCTTTTTGAATTTTGATTTTCCGTTTTTAAATAGGTTTTTTTGTTAATAGAAATGTCATTGGTATATCAATGACATTTTTAATTTAACTTGTCAAAAGTGACATTAAAAAGAACAATTTAAAACATAGAAAACTAAGTGTACTCAATTTTTTTTTAAATCGACTGTACATTCAGTTGTTAAGACAAGTAGACAACTTGTTTATAGATACTAAGGGTCGATTTCATAATCAATTTTAAAGTACCATTAATATAAATATGATACGATATAATGGATTGTATTTCTTGGTTTAAAATAAATTAATTTATAATTTAATAACGCATTTATTTACAAAACATATAACTCTTATCAGTTAACGCTGACATGTTTTTAGGCTCTATGTGTAGGTAAGTAAATATAAATAAATATCAATCAATAAACTGAATTAACAATTAATTAATGTTCTTTGCTTTCAGGTCCTGGTAATGGAAATATATTTACCACACTACATTTATAACGAATGAATATGGTTTTTGATGTTTAATCTTTAAAAGTTTACTTTCTTAGAATGATAAATTGCTTTTTTCACTATGCCTCATAGCCCCTGCACCAGACTTTACCAGCGCTTTTCTGATGGCATTTGGAACAAAAAAATCTTAATAAAGTTTTTTAATTAGAGAAAGTTCAAATTTTTAATAATTTTGACCGACGTTTTCAGAAAAGTACGTATAATTGATGTGGGTCAGGTGTTAAGTCGAATATGATTAAATGCAAACTCTTGAATTGACACCATCAGTAAAAACGTGACATCTGTTGAATTAGCACAAGGATGCAGATGGTGCAAATTCCATGGTGTTGAAAGAACTTAAAACGTTCTATTAATCCGGGGGATTCCCCTGTATTCTAATAGGAAATGCAGACAGAAATTACATCATTTTAATACTGACCCATTTCATTTAATGATATCATTAAATTTGAGTTGTTATTCGTTAATAAACATAATTAACTAAAGACGATAATTTAATCTATCCATTAATAGGTATTGTTATTTTTTATTTATTATTTATTTTATTGGAAGTCTAAAATCTAAATTCAGTAGTACTCAGTTCTATTAGCAAAACTTTTATTTTTGATAGAATGACCTTGATGGATGATAATTTGTTTACATAGTATAAAAACAATGCATAAAAATAAGTAAATACTGTTATACTATTTTACTAAAAACTGCAGTGTAAGGGATTTGCAAATTGTTAGGCCCTACCTTGGCCGAGTGTTTACAAACATAATATGTACTCAAAATAAAAGTAGTCGGCGGGGTTGTTTTCATTATTTTAGTACTAATGCAGCTGTGTCCAATTATTAGTCATAATTCTTAGGAATATTTACGGTATCTACAGTGTTGATTTTATTGCTTTTCACTAGAAATCGATGCCCTTTATTTATTACATAGTATGTACTTTCTGGGAATGAATATTATTTTAAGTAAAAAATAGTTGAAAATAATACAGTACAGCATGCCCAAAAAATAACACAACTGGCACGCGGTTATCAGAAACAAAAATCTAATAATCAAAACACATAATACTATTAATAGAATACTAAATTAACTTACAGCGAATTTTCGAAAATATCTTATTTAATTTACTGTAAACAAAATTAATACGAAAATATTTTTTATTCACAGACCTGCTTGTATTACACATAATAGGGGTTAACATACCTATTAAAAGAATATGAAATTGTCTTACAAAGCAGTAATCACAAAACAAAAACGCCGTTTTTGAAACATAATATAAAACACGAGTACGATTCTTATTTATATATCTTTTCTTATTCCACGAAACACTTGGCCAAAATAAAAACGGGTTATTACTTTATTATGATAGCTTGCACATTCTCGAAAACAAGTAAGTAGTATTGTTATCACTTTGAACTTTAAAATATGTGTCATGTGCATTCATACTATTAAATTTGAAAACATTAGGCTGAACTTCGATGCCGTTTTTCTCCAAAAGTATAGAAGTATGAAAAAAATGGTATATAGGAATTTTCTTTCTTTAATAGTTATCTAACCACTGGCAAAGTGTGACTACGTCTTAATGAGACACCCTGTATTTCCAGAAATAAAACTAATGCATACATATTTACAAAATAATTATATTTTTTTATGATGAATTTATAAAATCTTTTTGTCGTCTACTAACATCAGAATGCTATAATGTTATGTCATAAAGCCATCTTGACAACAAAATAAATACTCCAAATTATTGCTAATAGAATTATATATACGAGCATAGATCGGAATGTTTCTAGAATGAACCACAGATGGCGTTATGCGCGCGTTAAGTATAGAGTCACTGCATCTAGTTACCTAGGCCAGCTGGTAGATCAGAGTACCGCAAACCGCCGCCATATTGGGGCAAACGAAGCACGAAATTGTTCATTATTTGTTCGACGAACAAATTGTTCGTCTGTCTGTCTGTCGGTCTGTCGCCTTTTTCCCTGTTAACTTTTTGAATTTTTCTTTTTGGAATCTTATAGTACATCAAATTCTAAAAAACTTTTGGTTGAAACATTTTTTTGTATCTTTTCGGGAAAGTGGCCAAAATAACCACCGAATTTCGGTAAATTTTTGAAAAATGAAAAATTTTGTATTTTTTAAAAATTTCCGAAAAAATGGACATTCTTAGTATTTTATGCTATTTTTTCTAATTTGCGCCCCCTTTTTTCTTATTTTAATACAAAAAAAATATTTTGGTCGTCTAGAGAATTTTGTGTTAGTTGGTAACAGTTGGTAACACTCGGCGCCCACTTGAGTTTTTGAATTATTTGTCATCATCCGTCACTTCAAATAAATTAGTTATTACTTTTGTTACTTTATTAGTGTTACAAATAAATAAAATATGAGCGAAGACAACTTAATTTGCACTCCGCCTGAAATTCCCGAAAAAAAGTAAAGATGATTAAATCGATGATACGTGTCTTGTTTATAGTACCATAAAATTACAAACATGAATTGGACTTACTGATTTGTCCAAGCAGATTTGATGTAGGTACGAGACTTGGTTATGTTACTAATTAGGAATATCCAAAACCTAACCTTCTTTCCAAGTAAAAATAGACCATAACTTTAAGTGAAATTTCATGTAAGTAACAATCAACAAACAGCGAACCAATTCAACGATATTAATTAAAAATTTATCGGAAGTTGACAATTTTGACAGATACTTGCAGTTTGAAGTTGTCACATTCCACGCATTACCCATCCAACCCTTAAAAACTAAATAACCCTATAATTCATTAAAGTACAGTGTACTTTTATAGATAGCCATAAACGACTCCTACTGATAGACGTTAATAAACGTATTACAAACGCAAATTAGAAAAAAAGGTTTTTCTTATTCTGAAAGTTTAAACTTCCAATATGTCAAATACGTAAAACGTGGTTTTAATTTGTCTATTATTAAAAATCACCCTTCTTTGCCCCAATATGGCGGCGGTTTGCGTTACTCTGATCGACCAGCTGGCCTAGGTGACTAGATGCAGTGACTCTAGTTAAGTAGAATATTTATATTTTATAATTTTTTTAATGTCAGTATAATGAAATTGTCATTATAAATTCCTCTTAATATGTTTATTGTACTGGTGATTAAACATATTGCAAGAGCTAGGTACCGCATAATTTCTTTTAACGAAATACCACGAGATTGCAGAAGAATCTTGGGCGCGTCCCAATATAAATATAATTCAGTGCATACAGCAATACGTATTTTAATTTATTTATTTCTGCTGGCGAGCAATCAGGGTGGCAGAACAGCCTTCGTATCTCATGTACGATTACTCGATCATCTGACCAACCCTAATTTACTCGCATTGATTAACACTGCATTGATATGAAAGTTTTACAGTTTTACTTCCTATTCGAGAAAGTATATTTTAATTTCTTTCCGCCATGAAAAATTACCAGCTCAGTCAGGGATAGAACCTGTTACTCTTGGATTATGAAGCAAACATATAAACCATTTATAGATTTTTAACAAAAGTAAGAGTGCGCAAGTGCAAGACAGTTTTAAGTAGTCTTTTGCTCTGTTAACAATACCTTTGTTCGTTAGATTGTACAAACCTCTTACAGGAAGTCATCCACAGCACTCGCACAAATGGGGCACTCACTGGCTCGTGTTTCAAAAAGTCTTTCCACATTTGCTTTGTAAATAACTATTGCATTTTAAGGAAAAGAATCAAAAAGACTTTTTTAAAACTTACACGCTTTAATTAAAACATTAATTTTAAAATACTACAGCATATTAATTTTATTAAAATGCATATTATTTTTAAAACAGCTTACTTTAGTTTATTTTTTCCTGTCCTTTGTATTCTCCGTGGTTGGGGTATAATTGATTGCTGATTATCGAGATCTGCTTTAGAACCATCTCCACTACATTTACAGTCATGTCCTGGTCCAGATTTTTCATGATTTGGATTACACTGATTAGTCCTGTTATCCTTGGTTTGCTGATCCATGTTAATTTACCTGCATAATTATATTGGTTAAAATGATTTGTCATGGTTAATTTTTATTATTGTATATTCATTGTTAAATAGTCCAGTCGACAGGGAACCAAAAGTATCTGTTTTTGGTTCTTTCGTGTTAACAGCTATTTTATTGCACAAACCTATTCAGAATAGTATGTAGAATAATATATGTAGTTGCGTACTAAATCGTAGTAACAGCAGAAAAGTTATTAAAAATTTATGACGCGTACAACCGTTTTCGTTTTTCTTCCGTAGCTCATCAGGATGATTTCCTACGAAAAAATGTTTAGTATATAATTTGTTTATAATAAAAATAGCTACAAAATGGCACCGGTTCGATTGTTATAACTGCAATAATTACCTAAATTGCAAAATCGAAGAAACTGTCAACATCGCGTATGTTTTTTAAGTTGCCATAAAAATTTAAATAGTAAACCAATATTGATACGTAACGTTATACTTATGTTAAGTATAGTTTAAATTATGTACAATAAGCACCCAAAACACGTATGTCAGGTATGCAAAACTTTTCGTTTAACAAGGTTTTATTTACCTTATGATTTATTTGCATGATCATAAAAGGAAGAGAAATCACTATCGGATTCCACTATTAAAAATCTATATTGTCATTTAAATTTTTTTGTGATGACGTCATAACTTAGAAACAAATGAAAGTCGGAAGATGAATCGCACATATTAATGAGTATTTTTAAACTTAATTAAACACTTATCAACACGACGTGTCTCAGAGTTTTGATAAAAACCGCTTAAGTTCGCTTTTTTTTTTAATATTCCATACTTTAATCCCACACTGTATATAGTTTAAGTCCACTAGCAATCGAACGCAATTTGTAAAATTCGATTGCGTTTATTTTTGCAATTTTAGTGACGTTTTACATCTCTACATAGTTTTGTTACGTTTATAAATAATTAGTCTTTTGGTTCGTATAATAAATCGCAATTCGAAATAATTACAATGGAGCGAGACGCGCGCTCGAAAATCGGACAATCGCCTACTTAATCTAATGCATACTGTAATGAGTTTTTTTATTATGAAATAATATACCTTATAAATATTTAAAAGAATCTTATTAATCTCAGGGTCGCGGTCGGTTTAAATAAATGTAATGATAGATGTAATTGGTTACTTATCTTTATTATTTGTATTATTGATATGAGACTCTAATTCAATCATTCAATCTTGTCCTTTATCGAATGATCCCTTTTATATTTATAAAAGCAATTAGAAAACCATTACTTCTCTATCACGGTTCATGGATCTCATCAATTAAAGTATGTTTTTCTGAAATCGTCAAGAAAGCTGGTCATGACAGAACTCAGGTTGGTCATGAAAGTGTCACTTTAAAGACTAGTCACTTTCATGATTTTTACAAGACTCCTGTCACTTTACAAGACTCATCTGTCATTTTTAGACTGCAATTGAATTAGAAATCGTCACTTATCTTATGAAACGTTTATTTAATATAATTAAAAACACTAACAATCAAATACAACAAAATATTTTTGATTTGTTGTTGATTCATTGTCATGGATATTAACTTCTCATACGACTCTGATGTTGATATATTTTTTCAGTTTAAATCTATTTTTAGTTTTGAAAAACGATTTCAGAAAAAATATAATACATCACTGGTCATGAAAGTGTCTCTGCTTGACTCGGAGGCTTTAAAGAGATACTCGGATGCTACGCATCCTCGTACTCTTCAATAATCCTCCTCTTCTGCAAAGTTTCACTTTCATGACTAATTATAATTAATAGTGTAATGTAATACACTATTAATTATGATTGTTATTGACATATTTGACAATTAACATTGACCTAAATAATTTACAATTGTCATGTTTGACAGTTGCAAAATACTCCGTCATTTTACCATCAAGTAAGTATGGCATATATTTAGATTTAAATAACACTTTATTTAATACTTTCAATTTTAGAATTCTCCTTGAAAATGATTCTTACCCTGTCAACTTACAAATATGGCATCCCTCAAATAAGTCTTCCAGGTATGTTTATTCTCTAACCAATCATCCAAATGTTTCTTTTTATTTTGTAAGATTAGATCTTGTACTTTTTCAAACACCTACACTTTCACTTCACCCTCACTTATATATTTTTTTGAATCCTTTCTCCTTTATTTTCTATTACAGGCTACTTTCATCCGCAGCTCTTCTGTATTGCCGTGTAAACCAGAAATTCTCCACACTCCAACACTTTTGATACTCCTCGTCAAATGAATGACGATGACCGCTCTGCATTAGCTTGGATCTGCACACCAATCTCCTCCGGATGTTTTGGCGATTCTGGATCTGTAAACCTATCTCTTCCGGATGCCTGGTTCTCTTGAATGGATTAATGTTTTTTTATTATTTTCTTTTACAGGATTCTATTAAAAATAAGTACTTCTCAACACCTCGATTTGGTTAAATCATGTGAATGGTCAACGTGTTTGTTTATCAATCTTATCTACCTTTGATAATGAGACAAAGTGTCGAAACAATATTGTCAGGTTAAGATATTAATAAAACTTGTGAAACTGTAACTAATCTTTGTATTTATATTATATTTCATGAATGGTCAATGCTTATGGAATCTATCAGGGTTTCTGTATTGTTTGATTATATTAATTTCCTTTCATTTACTTCCTATTCTAACTTTATTTTCTCTGCTTCTCTTCTCTTCTAGTAATACCAACTTATTTTGCTTCCTTCACCTTCTACTTCTTACACACCTCACCTCTCTAATAAAAATACTCTTTTTAAAAATTCTTTTTGTTTATTTTAGAATTTGTAATGTTTTATTTCTGTAAGTCGGCTTTATTTGATTTGCTTTATTCCTTCTTAAAAGAAATATCACCCCACTGTGGTAATTCTTTAATTTCTGTTCCCAATAATAATAATAATACAAAAACCATCTATTTTGATACAGTAGAACACATATCTATTTTCTTTATTAAGAAGTTCATTTTTGTATTATTATTGCAGAACAGTATGAATTGTCAAACCTTTTGATCAGATCAAAATACCTTGAAATTTTTTTGATTGATGCCTTTTTTACATTTTAAAGATGTATTGATCTTTCAATGCTTTTAACTAACATACTGAAACGTTCTTTTTAAAATAATAACCAAAACTGCTGTTGAATCATCTATTAATAGAGAGAAAACATTCACTTAACACACTAATTTAATCTTAAACTAATTACAAAACACAAGTATAAACTAACTATTAACAAACTATTTATATTTAATCACAATATTTATTTCACACGATTCACACACATATAAATTCTAACTTAGATATTTATTTATTACCACTGGCGTCTACTAACACGTCTAATTGCTCACGGTTAACTAATTCATTCCCTTCCGTGTAAGCCGGCGTTTATATACCGCATAATCTTCTAGAACATGCACTAGATTCTTCTAGAAGGTCCATTGTTTGCCGCGCCCTTGATGACGCACGCGGATGAGTCACACACGCAGGTGCCGGCGAACCACACCGGCAGATGTTTATGAGTCACGCATTCTCGAACATTCGACGGCGGCGTTCAGAGGGCTAATTGCGTTCATTACACTGCCCCCCTCTTCAAGTCTGTTCTGTCCCAGAACAGACCCCACTCTCCGATTCCTGTAGAAAGGGTCGTGACGATATCGGCAGTCTTCACCTAGACGACACGTTCCATTACGGTAGAAGTAACAGTCTACACTCTTCGTTGGCCTTGATGCGGGCTGTGGGTCAAAACTGCAGACCAAGATTTTGACGTCCGTACCTCTAAAGATAACTTCCAGCATGTTTCTAACGATCCTCCAGTCCAACTGATCCCGCCCACACCCGAGTCTGGGAACTGCCAATTTGTTAATGCTCCTGGTAAGTAACTCGGTCCTCAAATCCCATAACGCCCTCCACAGGTTCGCGTAACTGGGCTTCTGGTAGTAAGCCCGTTTCGTTACTAGGTAGTAAATAGAGCGTCCATGATGCGGTAAGTGTAAGGCTTTACCAACAGAGGAATTCTGATCTCGAAGTTCGTCCAGCAGTCCAAATTTATTTCTAAATACCACTGCGATTCCCCTGGACATGCGGAGATCCTCGGAGACACAGTAGGCAATGGAATAATCACCAGGAACCCGGAAAAGATCTTGTTGCATCTCGGTCGTGATTCCGAATCGCACTTTTCTAGTTCCGGAGAATAGAGCCATAAATTATCCAAAGGTTGGCTGGTCACCTTCAGGCCTTACGGTATTGACAGCCACTTCAGCCTCATCTTCCCGATCCGGGACTGCATGATTAGTTCCCTCATAGGGCGCCAGACGATTGGAGTGTACCACCTTTGGTTTCCCTCTTGGCAATTTCTGGATGCGATAAATCAGGTCATTTATTCCTTTCTTCACCTGGTATGGGCCCTCCCAATTTCGCTGTAACTTTGGAGAATAACCCCGACGTCTTTGCGGGTTGTATAACCAAACAAGCTGTCCAGGTGAAAACCCTCCTTCTTGGGGTCTCACATCGTACGTAGTCTTCATCCGGTCACTCGCGATTCGACTATGGTTTCGGGTTCGGTCATGAATCTCCTCCATCTTCTTCTTTAAGTTGATGACATAATCATTCCCGGCTACCTCCTGCTCTGCAGGTGGAGATCCAGATTCCAGATCACACGGTAACCGTAACTCACGTCCAAACATCACAGACGCTGGCGACTGGCCGGTTGTCTCGTGGACAGATGCACGATAAGCCATCAGGAACA
Source organism: Agrypnus murinus (assembly GCA_929113105.1). Taxonomy (NCBI): domain Eukaryota; kingdom Metazoa; phylum Arthropoda; class Insecta; order Coleoptera; family Elateridae; genus Agrypnus; species Agrypnus murinus. The sequence goes on along the minus strand of OV816029.1, from coordinate 136,954,529 downwards.
GATGCAGGTATTGATCCCAGTCTCGTTGGTGATCGGAGACGACCTTGGCCAAATATTTGCCCATTGTGCGATTCATGCGTTCTGCCATTCCATTGGACTGCGGATGTAACGGTGTGGTTCGAGTCTTGCGAATGCCCAACAATCGATAGACTTCTCCAAAGAGTACAGACTCAAAATTGCGGCCTTGATCCGAATGCAACTCCATGGGCACTCCGAAACGACCGAAAAACTCTTTGACTAGTACGTCAGCAACAGTCGCGGCTTCCTAGTTTGGTAGGGCATATGCTTCTGGCCATTTGGTAAAATAGTCCATTGCCACTAAGATGTATTTATTCCCATCGTTGGTTTCGGGAAATGGTCCGGCAATATCTATAGCTATTCTTTCCAGAGAACTACCCACATTGTACTGCCTCATAGGTGCTCTTCGTTTCCCTAAGGGTCCGTTACCAGTGGCACATAGTTCGTATTTCCGGCACCACTCCTTCACGTCTTCTTTACAGTTGACCCAATAAAAACGCTCCCTAACTTTCTCCAGAGTCTTATTCACACCGAACTGTCCTCCTGAGGCACCGTCATATAGATGTCGCAATACTGTAGCCACTCGGCTCCTTGGAACCACGAACTGAGACCTCATGGTGGTGCCATCTTCACTCTCTAGCACTCGCTTCAGGAGATCGTTTTCCACCTTCAAGGACTCCCATTGGACCCAATATGCTTTTAGGGTTCTGTTGAGAGGGCTGACGACTTCCCAGGCAGGCCTTTCTCCTACACGCTTCCATTCCAGTACCATTTTTAATTCGGGATCAACCTCCTGTTGTCGTTGCAATTCTTCCGGCAACCAATTGTCGTTGACGATGGTAGTTCTTAATACTTGGCAAACCCTCTCTTCCAAACGACAGCAATCCGCTGGACAGGGTCTTCTTGAAAGAGCATCGGCATTTCGATGACTAGTGCCCGCTCGATGTTCCGTGTCAAAGTCGTATCCTTGTAATCGTTCGATCCACCTTGCGACCTGGCCTTCAGGATTACGGAATTGTAGAAGCCATTTCAACGCTGCATGGTCCGTCCTCAATAAAAACTTCCGTCCGTACAAGTATTTGTAGAAGTGCTCAACGGACTTTACGACAGCCAATAATTCTTTTCTGGTTACACAATAATTCCTTCCGGCTTTCGACAAAACCTTACTAAAATAGGCGATGACCTTTTCTTGTCCATCCTGTATCTGAGAAAGTATTCCCCCAATGGCCAGATTACTTGCATCTGTATCAAGTATGAATTTCCCTTCTGTCCGTGGATAGCTCAATATTGGTGCTGTTGTCAAGGCACGCTTCAACTGTTGGAAAGCTGTTTCGCACTCTCCGCTCCAAACTTACTCACGCCCATCTTCCGTTAACCTTGTCAGGGGCTTCGCTATATTGGCAAACCCAGGAACGAAACGCGTGTAGTAGGTACATAACCCAAGAAAACTGCGAACTTGGTATTTATCTTTCGGTGTTGGACACTCTTGAACTGCACGGATTTTATCGGGGTCGACTGCCACTCCATTTTGTGATACGACATGCCCGAGATATTTTACCTCCCCAATAGCATAGAAGCTTACGTCAAACTTGCATTAGGATTGATATACACTTATAAGCGTGTATCAATCCAAATGGAAGCTTGACATAAGCATGAATGCTATCTGGGCTCCCTTCGGACATGGCAGACTTTAGTGTACCAGGCAGGAGCTGTAAAAAAGCAACACTGCAATTTTACCCATATTCTCAAGGAGCACTAGATTGTATTTATTTCAAAACCATACAAAAAAGTAATAGTAGATAGATAGATTAGTAGACTCCTGTGCAAATTAAGAATATCTCTGGTTTAATGTTTTCCTTGAAAATTTTAAAAATTGTATAAATAAAAATGCTAATTTATATTTAAGAGATTTTATTAATAAGAATGAATAAGAAAAAGTTTATTATGAAACTAACCCTGTTTACATAGTAGGTATATAAATCAGTGTTAATTTCCGAACTAACCTCAGCTGATTTTGAAATTTCAAACGAAGATCTCTCAGTGACCATATATGTTGTTGGAGAATTATACAGCTTTCAAAATTTGTAGTAAAACCAACTGCAATACTTGTTTAAATTTTTTAAGAAGCGAGTCATATACGATACCGCTGACAATGACTATTTTAGCTAAATTAACAGGGGAAGGTTAACTAATCCGTTCAATTTAGTCATATTGTTTAAATAACGTAAGAATGTTTACGAATAGGATTTATATACCTATTATAGGTTATGTTTATTTTTTGAATTTTAGTTTAAGCTAATATGTAAGTGAAAAATGTCCATCAGCCATTAATAGCCTGTTGTTTTCTAGACCACAACTCAAACCTTCTTCGACTTAGGTGGACTGGGAAATATTAAACTTACACTGATTTATACCTACTATATAGTTTCATAATAAACTCATTCTTATTAATAAAATCTCTTAAATATAAATTTGCATTTTTTATTTACACAATTTTTAAAATTTTACAAGGAATAAACACTAATCCAGAGATATTCTTAATTTGCACAGGCACAGGTCTATTAGCTAGGTACTAATACTGCTTAAGAAGATAGCACGGTGACAGTTGTTTGACATTATTCTAACCAAGATTTGCAATGTCAACTTCTGTTTTGTATGTTTTTGAAATAAATACAATCTAGTGTTCCTTGAGAATATGGGTAAAATTGCAGTGTTGCTTTATTACAGCTCCTGCCTGGTACACTAAAGTCTGCCATGCTTCGGAATATGTGGCACTTTTTCGGACTCAATTTCAGATTAGCTGTACGCAGTCTCCGGAACCCTTCCTCCAGATTTTTCAGATGTTCATTGAATGATTTCCCAACTACGATCACGTCATCTAGATGTACCAGGCAAGTCTTCCACGACAGCCCCCTCAGGATGGTCTCCATTAGACGCTCAAAGGTGGCTGGAGCGTTACATAGACCGAAAGGCATAACCGTAAACTGCCATAGTCCGGAACCAATAGTGAACGCGGTCGTCTCCCTCAGGTTCCATTTCAACTTGCCAATAACCACTCTTTAAGTCCAAAGTCGAAAACCATCGTGAACCAGACAGGGTATCTAATGTGTCGTCAATGCGTGGTAAGGGATAGCTGTCTTTCTTGGTCACGTTATTGAGCTGCCGATAGTCCACACAAAATCTCGTTGACCCGTCCTTCTTACTGACCAGCACCACCGGTGATGCCCATGGACTGCTGGATGGCTCGATGACCCCTTGTTCTTCCATATCGGTAATAATTTTCTCAGCTTCTGCTCGCCTTGCTAGAGGTAGACGTCTCGGTTGCTGTCGGCCTGGCCCATAGTAGCCTGTATTGATTTTATGTCGCACAATATTGGTTCGTCCCTTCTGGGTATCGTCAAGAGCGAAGATATCTTGATATCAGTGAACCAAACCCTGTACCTCTTTCACTTCCGTATTGTTAAGGTCTTCGCATTAACTAGTAACCATACCCACTAGTTTTCCACCATGGTCTTTGGGCACTGGCTTTGGAACATCAGCCATACACCTGGCTATTCGGAATACTGGCACACACTGTGCCACAAGGGTGCTCTTCTTTAATGTCACCGGATCCACATTAACGTTCATAAGCCTCACCGGTACTGTCTTTCCAACCTTGATCAGCGCTTTTCCCACCAGTATACCACTATGGAACTTCTTATCACAGACAGGCTCCATCATTCGCACACATCCTACCCGAAGATCTCCATCCAAACCTACCTCGACAATTATCTCGCTCCGACCTGGTAATATCACGTCCTCTGTCAGCAACACCCTTACGACAGGGTCTGCTCGTGGGTGCAAAGGAAGTTCTTCGTTCCCAACCTTCAAAACACCCTCCTTCAAGTCCAATGTAAAACCGAATTTTCTCAGGAGGTCCATTCCCAAGATGAAATCGTCAGTGATGTCGGCTAGCAGCACCTCATGATCACATTCTTCACTTCCAATGCCAATCTTCATCTTCACCACTCCGCGTGTTGGTATTACTTCGCCCGTCGCTGTACGGAGTCGAGTAGTTGTCTGTAACAGCTTCATACTTGTTCGTAGGACATTAGGGCGTATGTTGGACTTTGTCGCCCCCATATCAATGAGCAGTGGAACAGTTCGATTAGCAATTTTCCCATCTATGAACAAACTGCTGGTACTATTATTTGTTGTTACGGCATGGATGGTGATCTCCGGGGCATCTCCAATCAAGGTCAACGTTCGCCCCCTCTCGTCGACCCCCTTTAGTTTTCCGACGGCTGAACTTGTTTGGGTTTAGGGCAACGGCGTCGTATGTGCCCTTGTTCGCCGCAGTTCCAGCAACGGGGTCCTCGAACTTCTTGAGGATTCTTTTTACGGTTCTCTTCCTTCTGAAGAACTTTCATTAATAACTCTTCTAGGCGATCTTTGGAACCTTCCTCTTCTTCCGCAACGGTTCGAACTTGCCCGTGGCCTCGGGACGCTTGTTTTGCGGCTTCAAATTCTAAAGCGTGAGCAAGCGCATCATCAGTTGTTCTTGGTCGTGCCAGCCTTAATGACTGCTGTGTTTCCCCGTCTCTTAGTCCATCAATGAAGATCTGCACAGCGAGTTGTCCCAGAAATGAATTGGCTGCCGTAAGGTACGCCAGTCGGACAAGCCGCGCAACATCGGCTTCAAACTCCTCAAGGCTTTCTCCATTTTTCTGCACACGATTCTTCACTTGCGCGTGATACACTTGTTGAAGATGTGCGTCTCCATATCTCATTTCCAATCTAGACACTAATAACTGGTAATCATTTTCCTGTCCTGCTGGGATTGTTTGCAGGACGTTCAAAGCGTCTCCACGCAAAGCCACAGTTAAAGAAACGGCCTTTTCCTTGCCTGTCCATCCGTTGGCCACAGCGGCCGCCTCAAATTATTTGTAGTAGGTGGACCAAGGTATCTTTCCATCGAACGTGGGTGGTTTTACTTGTATCCCTACGGCAAGACCCTTTTCTTCTTTAAATTGCTTCTTTACTTCATTAAACGGCCACTCAGGAGTTGAGGAAAACCGTAGTTGACTAATTCTATCTTCCAACATTTTAGTTACACTGTCTTTCTCAGTTGTTGGTGGTAATTGCATTTGGGCCATTTTCTCTTCTACCATCTTTATTACCCTATCCTGTTTCTCCAATTTGATTTCCAATAGTCCTAACACGCTGGAGTTTTCCAACAATTCTTCAAAAACTTTTTCTTCCAATGCTTTAACATTATGCTTCTTGTTAAACGTTCTGGATTTAATGCCAGTCATTGCAGCACTAGTTAATTTTTTACGACTCAAAAAACCTACGATATGGTAATAGATCTTCAGAAATGCCCGGTAAGCTAACTGCTTAATTTACATATAGGTGTGAAAATTTAGTCAGGGCACCAATATGCTTCCTGTTCAACATTCTGAATTTAATGCCGGTCATTGGAGCACTAATTAATTTGTTACGACTCAAAAAACCTACGATATGGTAATAGATCTTCAGAAATGCCCGTTATGCTAGCTGCTTAATTTACATATAGGTGTGAAAATTTAGTCAGAGCACCAATATGCTTCCTGTTCAACGTTCTGAATTTAATGCCAGTCATTGGAGCACTAATTAATTTGTTACAACTCAAAAAGCCTACGATATAGTAATAGATCTTCAGAAATGCCCGGTACGCTAGCTGCTTAATTTACATATAGGTGTGAAAATTTAGTCAGAGCATCAATATGCTTCCTGTTCAACGTTGTGAATTTAATGCCAGTCATTGGAGCACTAATTAATTTGTTACGACTCAAGAAACCTACGATATGGTAATAGATCTTCAGAAATGCCCGGTACGCTATCTGCTTAATTTACATATAAGTGTGAAAATTTAGTCAGAGTATCAATATGCTTCTTGTTCAATGTTCTGAATTTAATGCCAGTCATTGGAGCACTAATTAATTTGTTACGACTCAAAAAACCTACGATATGGTAATAGATCTTCAGAAATGCCCGGTATGCTAGCTGCTTAATTTACATATAGGTGTGAAAATTTAGTCAGAGCATCAATTATGCTTCCTGTTCAACGTTCTGAATTTAATGCCAGTCATTGGAGCACTAATTAATTTGTTACGACTCAAAACAATTATTTTTCCAAAAATTCCCCCCCCCCCCAATAATTCTCTGGATCCGCCCATGGTTATAATCCATATTCAATTAGTTAGCACAGCAACTCAAAAGCAAGTATTGATTTTTCCTCTAAAACTGCAAACGCTTATATGAGTAACCAAAGAGATTTTTTTTATAATTCTAAAATTTGAAACCAACCTTTTTTAAAATAATTTTATAGGGTTGTTTATATCGAATGCTAACGCAAGTTTACATTATGAAAAGAACGTAAATTTGCAGAACCGAACTTAAGATTTTTGAAAATATATGGACGAAACCACAATTATTCAGAGCTGATAAAAACATACCGTTACAATACAAACAGAGATGGTTTTCACTTACCACCCCAACGTCACATGACTTTACTACCCCCTTTCTCGAGTTTCAGAACTTTTCCTATTTGTGGACGGCAGTATAGTTTAGTTGGTATATTTTTGTGTTGATTGTTTCGTGATAGTTGGTTGACTATTACTCAATGATGGCGGGTAGACCACCAAATGTATCATTTGAAGAGTTAAAAGCGGTGTTAAGTGACTTTAAAACGGAAATAGTGCTGCAGAACTACGAAATTGCAAAGAAAAACAGTTTAGTATGGGTTAAAATTAGTGCAAGAATAAATAACAAAATAAACCCTCGATCTCTCCATGCAAAAGTGGTCAGCAATATTAGAGGTTTAAGAGAATTCCTCACAGACAATTACCTTAAACCGCCAGAGCCGCTAGTATATACTAAAAAGCAGAAAGAGGAAACAGAAGAAGAATTAATTCTCGATAGATCTATCGATGTATCATGTACTCCAATTGATGATATTTGATTAACATTAACTTTGTATGAAAACGATTTCGATGATATCACTGAGTATCGATACTATAGAAGAAGTGACATCCAAAAGGTCAGAAAATGGTTGTGCTTCAAGAGAGGAAGTTTTGAAAAATTATTTTCTCACCAATTGTATCTAGAAAATAAGTTGGCATGTGGGTTCCGTTTAAAAACTCACTATCTTCCTATTTCTGGTTGTATGGGTTATTTGGACGGTAAGTAAGCTGTTATTTTCATTTTGCGAAAAATGTCTATGGAATTTATTTGTTATTGGAGTGTTTTTTCAAAATAGATTTTTTTCCTAAAATTGATTATTTGGTAATAATTTTTTTCATTATAAACATTTAACTTTATTAAAAAATAAAATATAAAATTAGTAGAATATAAAATAAGCTGATATAAATTTTAGGTTTTTAAGATTTTTGAAAGAAAATTCCTGCTCCATCTTCACATCCAATCGATCTAATTCTTTTTCTTGAACTTCTAATTCTTAAAGATATGGAACAAATGATTGAAAGTTGAATGTGGGTTTTAATCCAAGAAATGATATTCGAATATGGTTTATCCCATTTTTCGTGTAGACGTAAGGCTGTTCTTTTTATAAATGACTCATATTCAATCCCTGCAGCACCTTCGCATGAAATTATTAAGGGCGTAAATGAACCTCTCAAGTCTTCTGCAGCAGTGTTATATTTGTTATGTTTTTCATTTGCATGACTTTTGGAAATACTAAACCATGAACGAGATCCATACGATACAGCGTTAGCATTTACAATGCGTACATCAAAAAACGCTCGTCTCGCTGGTTCCCATACACTATTCATCATCAGATCACCAATAAGTGCTGGTTGCTCTTCATTTGCTTGGCGCATCACGGGTTCTGTAATTATACCATCCCATGCAAGTTCAGAAAACTTTCTTATATCATCTCTGTGATTATTATGGCTTCTTATTATCAAACCACCTTTTTTACAATTTAAGGCATGATTTAGGTTGAAATTTTCATCTCCACAGCCATCACAACATTTAGGCATTAAATGGGGTTCAAATCCATATCGTGTAGCTAATCCGTCTCGGAATTCTAATGCTGAAAGGTCAGTATTATCAGCTAATGTAGGAAATATAGTTAACCAGTGTGATGATTTTGAGTCAACTACTCTTGTTATGCTTCGTTGCATATTTTCAGATAATTTTGGAATAATTAATTTACTTGAATTAGCATGTTTTGTTTCTCTATCTTTTCTGGCCAAATTTAAAATTTTAACGGCATGATTATAATGTTCAAATGCATTAATTTCAGAACCATCAGAAATAGCATCAATTAATAAAGCATTTGCAGAATAAGATGTTTTATATACATCACAAATATTAGCAGTAGGGTCTTTAATGGCTAATCCACCAAATTTCACAGGTAATGCAAATAAATCATGCTCATTTGGAAGTATTTCTCGTTTCAAAATTGATGGAGTAAAGCAATTATTGATGATTTCTTTAAGAGGAAGAAATTCAGCAGGATTAATATTCGTTACTTTTTGTAAATAATCCCATTCACATTGAAGTGATTTGGTAAACGCAGTATAAGTTGTTTGAGGATATTTTTCACTAGTAGCAGATAGCTTTCTTATACATTGAATCCAGTTCGATATTTTATTTCGAATATAAATAGTTTTTGAATCTTCATCACCAATTACACTACCAAGAAATCTATGACCTTTTACAATTTGTACATTCAAATCTTTAAATAATTGTTCAGCTTTTTCATGTGTTTCATTTTCTTTTATAATTAAGAAGCTTTTTGAAGGCTCAGGGAAATAACCATACTTTGGACCTTCTTTTATTAAAAACAGTAACCATTCTTTTAATTTTTCAAGTTTTCCTAAACAAGATGAATCATCTGCGTACCAATTTTGCATATAATCATCCGCATGTTTACTTCTTTTTATTAAAGGTAATATACCAATGGCATACATTAACATCGCAAGTGGATCACCTTGTGTTGTCCCTTCTTTACTAAGAATATACTCATTTGAATTTTTGAAAAATATTGGTGCAAATCCACGATAAGTATTAAATAAAAATCTAGAACAGCGTGGCCATAACAGTCGTGCATGCCATAAAGCCATTGGACGATTTAAATTGTTAAAAGCATTTGCGGCATCAACTAATAGCAAACCTTCACATTCGTTGTCTTCAAACATTTTTCGAGAAACAGCATGAATGGCACCTTCAATACCAGATTTAATTCCACTGCATAATTGATCAGCACCACAAACCTCTTGTATATCATGACCAGTAACTAACACCATTGCTTTAGCTAAAATACGTTGTAGAATTTCACCAATAGCTATTGGTCTAACGCCAGGACATTTGTCAAGAGCAATACCTCTTCTAGCTAAAAGTGCTCTAATTCCATCCCATTCAACAACAGAATTTGCTAATTTACATGTTAAAGATGCGATAGCTTGTCGAAGTTTAAAACTGTGATTTCCAAATCGCAAGAGCATTGTCTTCCACTGATCTGCATCTGTTCCACTAGGACCAGCACTACCAGATATTTGTCTAGCTACTTTCTCAATGTGGTTTACAGTGACATCAATATTTATTAAATTAGGGAGCTTTTCGTTTGTTGTTAAATCTTTAAAATTGGGAATAGATTGTTCTGGATGTTTCTCTTGTAGGATTTGAAAAACAATTAATAATAATAATTAAAGACTGCAGTGGCGTCGCTAAGGGAAGCGTCCCAAAATTTAAGCTCTCTCCTCCCCCAGTAAAAGTTTTTCTTATTCTTGCCCTTTGAATTTGGCCCTGGATTTGAAAGCATTTTTGTTTGTTGTTATTACAGTTACCGGGTTTTTTTATCAGTGCATTATTATTATTAATAATATTATTATTATTATTATTAAAATCAGTGAAATAAATCACTTTAGTAGTCAGACCACCTGCATAATCGACTAAAATTTTGTTAGAACAGAATTTTTCCTGTAATAAAATCAAAACTTTTAACTCTTTAAAACAACCCCTTCTTCACTTGGCCAAGGCCATACTTTTTATAGAAAACAGACCGTTTCCACAAAAACACTATTTATGTCCGATTGCATTATAAGGTACTGTTTATTGTATTGTTTTGCGGCAGTGAACTGGCTTATTATTGTACTCATAAAATAAAGTGGTAGTAGTAAAATAAAGTATATAGTAGTAAAATAAAGTATGACAACTGTATATTGCATGTCAAATTTTCTTCTGTCAAGAATAGATGTCAAATTTATAAACTGATTTTCTTCTGATAATTAGCCAATTTTAGGAATCGAACATAAAGCTTTGTATGCAACTCTTACATAATCGGACCTTATAGACTCACCCTTTGTATAGGTCTTGCTCGCTTCGCTCGCTCGGCCATAAACTGGGCTTGTCTATACAGTCCTACATTATGTACTTATGTGCTATTAAAAATATTAAGTATATAAAGATATGTACTTTATAATACCTCTTTATAAAAAACGGAAATTCCAAATAAAAACTCTTTTTGAATACTTATACAATGAGTAAATAGTAGGTAAATTTGTTATGGAAGGAATTATCTTTAAAATGTTATTTTTTGTATGTGGCCAGCCACCCTAGGATATATTATGGTCCCAATTGGATACCCTCTAAAATTCCAGTCTAGCCTAAAATTCGATGCCACTGAAGTATCTAAAATTAGTATTCGTTACAGCATATTGCACTTGCGAAAGTACTTTGCACGCGGATATTGACTACAGCAGTCGCAAAAATGTTAAATTTATCTGCAGAATTAAATTGACCCTTTTTATGTCTACTATCAAACTCCGGACCAGTTAAGGTGCTATAACGGAATATGTAAAAAGGGAATATGTGAAATATCAATAGACGCAACTGGAGGTATCTTCGAGAGATTGAGAAGGCCTAATAATACCTTAACCCAATCGTTATTTTTATATGTTATTATGTGCGTTCATGAAAATGGATCAACATCAGTATACCAAGGTATTATGGAGAAGCAGGACACATTACGCACTGGTTAACACGATGGTTACAAAATGGAGCACCCATCCCCAGAATATCTGTAACAGATATGAGCAAACCTCTTATTAATGCAGAGCTTAGAGCATTTACCAATCACAAATCATTAACTAGTTATTGTAACAGCCTAGTAACTGATGATGTACCCCCCTGTATTTTGAGGATTGATTTGGCCCATTTTATGAAAACTTATGCCAGGATCTTCCGGAACACAGGCCCAGGAGTAAAAGCTTTTTATTTGGCTTCAATAGGAGCTCTGATCAATGCTGACAGTATTGAAAAAGCCGAAAATACAGTTTTGGCATTGTTGACAGTTTGCCAAAGTCCTTATGAGGACAATTTAGAAGAGCATAAGAAAATGTTGTTATCATTGATAATAGGTCAGTTAATTTAGAATATTGATGTAGTATATTGGCTGGTTTAAGCTTTACTTTACTCGGAATGCATTTTCACAATATAAACAGCTAGAGTTGCTTGTTTCCGTTTATTTCCGATCAAGTAAAGTTGTACCAAAAGCAATCAGGAAATCACGATTTTTCAGTACTTTATTTTTTCTTAGACTTAGATGAGAGCGTGGAAGAAGAACAGATTACAGAAGAATGTTTTAAGGACATAATAGATGAAGATAATGTCGACGTTATGGAAAATCAGGAAGAAGAGGGGAAGAATTATTGGCACTTATGAGCACAAACCCTAAATGAGCAAGCTAAAAACTGTATTTGCACAAAAAAGTCGGTGAAAGCAAATGCCTATTACTTCCCCAAATTTGCAAATAAATTGCTCACTGATCTAAATACATTGCCTCTATGGAGCCATATATATTCGCAGAAGTACAAGATTAAAAAAAGAAGTATCTACACTTACTGCGAAGCGGAGTTTTCTAGGATAAAGGGTAGTATCTTAAAGAACATTTCAGGCCGATTGAGACCTGATAAGTTTTTGGAAATTCATATTCCCTTGATCCTAGGAAGAACGATACTTACAGCTAATAAAGTATTAAAACAAGCGACGCCCGAAAATAAAGAGAATTCCGAAGAATATGCAGGGTGAGAATTTTATTCTAATGTAGTCTGACACCCATTACAGATTTTATTGTTACACCTATTTTATAACTATTATATACTAATAACTTTATAAAATATTACTTTTATTTTTTCACTTTACATCGATCCTAAAGTATCAACAATTTAAAATACAATATCAATTTCAATGTATGTGTTCCATCAGATGGCCAAACCTTACTTTTTTGTTTCTTTTCATATCTTTTATGTTTTCTTAATATGTATTTTTCCTGTTCATTCAACGTTTTTGGTTGTTCTATTAAATAAATTATCTTTCAACAAATTAAACTAAAAATATTGGAGTATCTGATACAGATATTTTAGTTAATTGCATGCCAGACAAATTGACAAACAAGGAAATGCAAATTAAAACTCCTGATTGCTCTCTATAGATGGAACACATTCACTTCTTTCTATTGTGTGGAGATTATTATGATATATTTTTAGGCTTGCAAGAAATCGAGAACTGGAGAGGAAAAGGAAAAGAAGACCATAAAAAGAGGAAGGCACTATATTTAGGAGAAAACAAGAACATCATAAGGGATAAGATTGATTTTAACAAAAAAAATCAAATAGTTTTATGCACTATTTTTATTTTTGGTAGAACTAATTGTACTTATTATGTTCATTGATAAGCCGATGCTTTCCTATTAAATAATAATAATTTGTGGCTTTTTAGAACTGTTTACATACATACATAGTATATTATAGGACGTACTTTTTCTTTCACGTTTTAATATTTACAACTAGTATTTTTATTGTGTTTAGTGATTGATTAATTGTAGTTGTGATTTCGTCAAAATATGTACATGTTACCAATTTTTGCTGAATTGTGCAAATTTGTGTAACAAAAGCTTATGAGAAAATCTTTATAAATTATAACCAATAGATATTCATTGTGTCAAGAAATATTCATTATACATTTTTACAGAAATGTACAGATTGGTTTACAATAAGTTATGTTTATTAATGGTAAGCTCTAAGCCTTTGTTAGCATTTGTTGCAATCTAAACTCGACTGAGAACTATATTATAGGTCTCTTCAAAGAATAGTTTAATTTTGAAACGCTTTGTGATACAATAAACAATATATTTCAATTTATTGCTGTAAATAAGTTGCACCTGGTGAACTTGTGATTATTTATAATTAATGTATTTCCTTTAATTGTATTTATCAAAATGAAAATTCTTGACATCATAACGTCGGCTCAAATCTGTGTTTAATGAGAAATATGATTAAATCCGTCGGTGGCTCTAGGTGAAACATTCTAATAAAGTAAATATACTTTGGCTAAGATTCACAAATAAATTTTATTTTTTTATCTCAATTTCGACTTTTATACTATCGTCAGAAGACCGAACATTTAAAAGAAATTACAACAATATATTAAGACCCAGGTAGCAAACCATTATAACTAAGTGCATAGTAGTTACAGTACTAAGAAGAATTAACGGTAATTTTATTGGTTAGTACTATTTTTAACATACCAGAATGAAGAATGTCGCCTAGTCATTCATAACTTTCTCATCATGTTTTATGGCTATATTTAGTTCGGTATGAATAACCAGTCGGTCACTCTGATATTTTAGAAGTACTACTAACCAATACAATTACCGTTAATCTTTCTTAGTACTGTACCTACTATGTGTTTAGTTATAATGGTTTTGCTACCTGAGTCTTTATATATTAGCAATGTTTATCCTATACAGCATTATTAAATTAAATTGCAAATATGTGCAATTTCTCAATGTTGCATTTAACAATAATCGAGTCAAAGCATTATATACACATAGGCAACCAATTATACAGCACGCTCTTTTATATGCTTTACATATAATCGCATGGTAAATAAATAGCACTGTATATATATATATATGCATGTGATTACCTTATTTGATATATAACGAAATAATTAGAAATACAGTGCAATAATTTAAATTATATAATGTAAAAACTATTTATTAAAACGAATTATTTATTATTTATAAATGATATGGAGATCTTAGACATAATGTGCCTGAAACGGATGTTAATGAGTAATGACACACAAAGCTGCGACAGCTATAACCAATGAACAGCATCAACAAAATGTAAATTAATAAATAAATGTTAAAAATAAGTGTTATGTGATAAAAGTGTATTTTGGCTTTTTAAGCACTTAATCAAAATATTAAAAGCCAATATTAAAGCAAATAAACTGAAAGTTTTTTTAGTCTTAAAAACTGCAATTATATTCAAAGGTGGTTCTCAGGATGTTCAGCGATTCGTTTCCTTTTAAGTGCTGTTAATAAATAGGTTTATATTCTTAATAAAACTGATAAATTAAAAAAATTTAAAAATTTTAATATATATTTTTCGATTCCTACTTCCATAGCTTATGCGGAAAGAATTTGCAAATGGAGTGACGTTCGCAACAGAGTTTCTACGATGATAAGAGCCAAGCTTTTAACTATACTGAATTAAACTGAATACTTAACTATAGCACACGATAGAAAAATGTTGTTAACAGCAAAATATTCTTCAAAATACACTGTTTAATTTTTAATATTAATAAAGATTTTGTAATAAAAGTTATTTGCTTTTCCATGTTGTTTTACTATTCTCATATAATATAGGGTTAGGGGATGTAATTAAGGTTATCTCATATATAAGAATGAAAGGATTCTGGCAAACCTACAGTAATGACAACAGTGCAAACCTACCCGGATGACAAAACTTCATAAATAAATAATAAAAACACAGAAATCTTACTATTAATGAAGCACTGATTATAAATGAAATGTGATAACTGATGAGTAGCTATTTTATAAACCAAATCATTAACGAACTATCCTAACTCATCATGAGATACAGTAGTGCATAACTGCATACTGTATTGCATGTACTTTATATTGCATATATACGCATTTCTGCATATCTATTACCATATCGCACGTTTTGAGTCGTAATAAAGTAATTAGTGCTCCAATGACTGGCATTAAATTCAGAACATTGAACAGAAAGCATATTGATGCTCTGACTAAATTTTCACACCTATATGTAAATTAAGCAGCTAGCGTACCGGGCATTTCTGAAGATCTATTACCATATCGTAGGTTTTTTGAATCGTAACAAATTAATTAGTGCTCCAATGACTGGCATTAAATTCAGAACGTTGAACAGGAAGCATATTGATACTCTGACTAAATTTTCACACCTATATGTAAATTAAGCAGCTAGCGTACCGGACATTTCTGAAGATCTATTACCATATCGTAGGTTTTATGAGTCGTAACAAATTAATTAGTGCTCCAATGACTGGCATTAAATTTAGAACGTTAAACAGGAAGCATATTGATGCTGTGACTAAATTTTCACACCTATATGTAAATTAAGCAGCTAGCGTACCGGGCATTTCTGAAGATCTATTACCATATCGTAGGTTTTTTGAATCGTAACAAATTAAGTAGTGCTCCAATGACTGGCATTAAATTCAGAACGTTGAACAGGAAGCATATTGATACTCTGACTAAATTTTCACACCTATATGTAAATTAAGCAGCTAGCGTACTGGGCATTTCTGAAGATCTATTACCATATCGTAGGTTTTATGAGTCGTAACAAATTAATTAGTGCTCCAATGACTGGTATTATTTTCACACCTATATGTAAATTAAGCAGCTAGCGTACTGGGCATTTCTGAAGATCTATTACCATATCGTAGGTTTTTTGAATCGTAACAAATTAATTAGTGCTCCAATGACTGGCATTAAATTCAGAACGTTGAACAGGAAGCATATTGATACTCTGACTAAATTTTCACACCTATATGTAAATTAAGCAGCTAGCGTACCGGACATTTCTGAAGATCTATTACCATATCGTAGGTTTTATGAGTCGTAACAAATTAATTAGTGCTCCAATGACTGGCATTAAATTCAGAACATTGAACAGAAAGCATATTGATGCTCTGACTAAACTTTCACACCTATATGTAAATTAAGCAGCTAGCGTACCGGGCATTTCTGAAGATCTATTACCATATCGTAGGTTTTTTGAATCGTAACAAATTAATTAGTGCTCCAATGACTGGCATTAAATTCAGAACGTTGAACAGGAAGCATATTGATACTCTGACTAAATTTTCACACCTATATGTAAATTAAGCAGCTAGCGTACCGGACATTTCTGAAGATCTATTACCATATCGTAGGTTTTATGAGTCGTAACAAATTAATTAGTGCTCCAATGACTGGCATTAAATTTAGAACGTTAAACAGGAAGCATATTGATGCTGTGACTAAATTTTCACACCTATATGTAAATTAAGCAGCTAGCATACCGGGCATTTCTGAAGATCTATTACCATATCGTAGGTTTTATGAGTCGTAACAAATTAATTAGTGCTCCAATGACTGGCATTAAATTCAGAACATTGAACAGAAAGCATATTGATGCTCTGACTAAATTTTCACACCTATATGTAAATTAAGCAGCTAGCGTACCGGGCATTTCTGAAGATCTATTACCATATCGTAGGTTTTTTGAATCGTAACAAATTAATTAGTGCTCCAATGACTGGCATTAAATTCAGAACGTTGAACAGGAAGCATATTGATACTCTGACTAAATTTTCACACCTATATGTAAATTAAGCAGCTAGCGTACCGGACATTTCTGAAGATCTATTACCATATCGTAGGTTTTATGAGTCGTAACAAATTAATTAGTGCTCCAATGACTGGCATTAAATTTAGAACGTTAAACAGGAAGCATATTGATGCTGTGACTAAATTTTCACACCTATATGTAAATTAAGCAGCTAGCGTACCGGGCATTTCTGAAGATCTATTACCATATCGTAGGTTTTTTGAATCGTAACAAATTAAGTAGTGCTTCAATGACTGGCATTAAATTCAGAACGTTGAACAGGAAGCATATTGATACTCTGACTAAATTTTCACACCTATATGTAAATTAAGCAGCTAGCCTACTGGGCATTTCTGAAGATCTATTACCATATCGTAGGTTTTATGAGTCGTAACAAATTAATTAGTGCTCCAATGACTGGTATTATTTTCACACCTATATGTAAATTAAGCAGCTAGCGTACTGGGCATTTCTGAAGATCTATTACCATATCGTAGGTTTTATGAGTCGTAACAAATTAATTAGTGCTCCAATGACTGGTATTAAATTCGGAAGTTCGATTAATAAGTATATTGATTCTGTGACCGAATCTTTATACCAATAAGTTGATTAGACAGCTAGCGTACCGCGATTTTCTTAATGGATGCTTTTTTATTTAATTAATTGTCAATAATATTTTTCCAATTAAAGCTATATTATTGAAAGTGTGATGGATGAGAAGCATTAAATTATAGTTTATGAATTGATTATTTGTAATCGTTCTACACCAACTGCTAACTATATCTATAGCCAGCACAGCTGTATCATAGTTTTCTTTAAGTTTCAATAACTTTGTTCCTATTAGAGTTACAAACTTGAATGCATGATATATGAGAAGCATTAAATTATATCATCTTCTTTACCTTTATATACCCCTTGTCTTGACTGTTACGCTAACGTGTGTGCCAACTATATCTATAGCTAGCACACGTTGGTATTTTTTTAAAAAAGGAGCAATAAATTTTTTTTCATGGCATTAAATTATGCAACTAGTTAGAACCAGGTGTGCCATAAAGGCTGTGCCTACTTTAGTAGGGTCCATTTTTGAACAATTATTTTCTTATTATAATAGACGCACACTCTAAGTGGTTGGAGGTATTTCAATTTCAAACATCACGGCCCATACGGCAATTCAAGCATTAAGGAGCACATTTGCTGGTTTCGGATTACCTCACATTTTGGTATCTGATAATGCGAAAGTGTTTACGGGTACAGAATTTCAAAAATTTTTGGAGCCGAGTGATATAAAACATGTAACTTCTGCTCCTTTTCATCCGATGTCGAATGGTGCGGTAGAAAACTCCGTACGTACAGTAAAAAACGTGTTAAAAAGGTGTATAATGAATAATAGTATTAAAAATTTAAATATAATTTTAAATGATTTTCTTTTTGACTATAGAAACTCAGTTCATGCCACGATGGGCGTTACTCCGTTCAATTGAATTTTTAAAAGAAAAGTTCGAACTCGTTTTGATATTCTGAAGCCCAGCACCCTTAATATTAAGAGTAAGGATGTTCCTTTTTCGGCTATTAAACAACATGTGCATTGGCAACAAAAGACACAGTGTGATCATTTTATTGGTAGTAGAATAATCAATTTTAAATTGAAGGAAGTAGTTTTAGTCTGTGATTACTCTGGGGGCAATCGCTCTAAATGGCTAAAAGCTACTATTTGTAAACAATTGGGAAAATGTTTATATTTTGTAAGGTTCACGGAACTAAATTAGTGTGAAAGCGCCATTCAAACCAAATTAATAAATATACTGATTCGATGCTTAGTAGCGGGCTTTGTGTGTATCAAACAAGAATAGGAATTTCTACGTTGCGCGTATTGCCTAAAGTTAGCGAGGTTATGTAAAAAACAATGCATAATTTCTAGTGTTGCCAACTGTCATGCTACTTACCAAAATATCCCTAATAAATTTTATTTAAAACTAAGTAATTTTTTTTAATTATTTAATAATGAAGTAACGCAAATAGAAAAAATAGTATAAAGTATTTGTTTCATAAGACGTTTTAGCGCACTTGTCCTCTTTAAAAAACTCCCTGATACGCAGGTCGTATTCTAAACTCGGACACGAGCGCTAGAAACGTGTCTTATGAAATTAATAATTAATTTATTTGGACAATTAATCAAATGGAGTTTAATTACATAAGTCGCATTCTACTTTAACTATCATTGAATTTTAATTGACTAATAAAAGGTTAAATTTAAATATCTGAAATTTGTATTATTATTAATCAACTTTAAATTTTCAATAAATTCTTTTGGATGGGGTGAACCTTTCGTCGTTTTATTTTTGTTAACCATTAATTTAGATTTTAAGGAACTTCAGCCACACAACCGCCTCCCTGGATATGTTACTGTTTTCATTTTATTTATGAGCTTAATGCTTCATTTAAAATTATTTTTTCAAAGTGCTTAGTAATAGAGAGCATTTTGTTATTAGGAGGCACAACTCTGTTCCTGTTCATGAAACTCTATTATATTTAATTGTGGTAGTAAATTAAGAGAAAAATAATATTTCATAACCTCTTTATTTCTTAACTTTGCAACTTTTATTTACAAGGTGCTATAATATAAACATAAAATTAAGATTTTACTGAAAGAGAATTTTATAAATATTTTTATTCTAATCTAAGCAGTATCAAAATAAATGTGATATTTAGATTTAAACTGTAAATAATAAAATATTTTAATAAAAGACTTATTAAAAATAAACTCTGTTTTATTATACTATTACTATATAGTAAAAGGTGTTTTTCTTAGTGAGAAATAAAACTTCAACACTGCATTAATAATTCTTTTAATTCCCTAACGTAATATCTGAATAAATAGTACAACAGACAAAAACAACTTTTCGTATGTAACTCGTGGCACAATTTTTAAGCCTGACTTCTTTTTAAAAGCTCTAATATAATAATTCTTTAATAATGTACTCTTTATAATTTTTTTTTTAAATATTTTCTTCTAATATATGTTTATAAGTTTTATTAATATAACCAGATCTAACTTTTCTTATTTCTTTTTTAAGACTAATGTTGGTCCTTACTAATAATCATCTGGGTGTTTAGGAAAATTCCCTAGAATCACAACACTGACAAAAACGTCAGAATCTTAAGTGGCACCACAGGAGCCAAACACAGGGGACCCCTGGGGCTCACACTCCTTTAAAAAATTAAAATTTAGGGAGCGTACCCCTTTTATAAAATAGAAATACTTACTTAAAATTAATAATAATGAAAAAACGAACACATTAGTCTGGAAGTAACCCAATGTGTAAATATAATGATAGAATGAATGGTACCTATATTAAATTATGAAAAAATACAATGAAATAAAACCACTTTTCCTTAGTAAATACTGTAGGTGCACCATAATATAGTAAAAGTCAATAGTACTATATGTATATTAATTGAAATATTAGTCTGTAAATGTTGCCTAATAAATGTTTTGAATAATATTTGATAATAATATGATTACGACACTGACTTAGTTGATTCTTCCTGGCAGTACTAAAAGTAATGCTACTAATATTAATGGCACCTCTTTTATGACTTCCATATAACAGATCCCCCCTGAATGTTCAAGTTGGCACCTGCAAGTGGCACTGCTTTTATAACTAACCACAGAAAATTCGATTTCTAAACCGTTAATACGTAGTAGTTAATACGATCTACAAAACTTATTAAGCGAAGAACTCTTTCTTGCTTGACATGTCGTATTCAAGTTCTTCATTTTTATACATTTCGATTTTTTTCTGAATATCATGTGACAACATTTCTAACTGTTTATCATGTTTAAGTTTGAGTTTTTCCTTTTCTTTTCCTTGTTTAATGGTAGCCGTTTTGCGTTCATCTAAAAACCTTTTGGTATCATAATCTTGTTTCTCTCGAAGACGCCTTTCCTTTTCTTGTTTCGTTTTTAACGTTTTATCATTGGTAATCTAATTAAATATAGAAGAAATATTTCAGAAATCAAATTAAGCAATAATCCAAAATCATTAGCAATACCAACCTCTTTGGATGTTTCTACCGAGATTTTTGCTTGTCTGGCATTTAATTCTTTCAACTCTCTTTCATGTTTAGCTTCAAGCTGCTTCATTTGTCCTGCTTGTAATATCTCCATGTGCTTACGTAATAGGTCTCGTTGATCATCCAGCTGGTTTCTTAAAAATTCCCATTCTTGTTTTCGATGACGTTCCATTAGTTCACTCCATTGTACTGTTTGTTCTTGCACGAGCCTTCGTACAGCCGGATCATTGACCAAATCAGTTTTACTAGAAACAAATAAATAGATTTTGTTAGATTAACATTCAATTAGATTAATTCATTTTTTTCTAGATAGTTGATAGCCACTATTTTTGAAAATAACTTAACTGTTTATACAGGATGTTTTAAAGATAAAGAGCACACACTTAGGAGATGATTCTATGAATAAAGACAGCTTTGCTGAATATACCTAAATAACTGTCAGGATATGGCAACGTAAAAGAGGTGCAAATGCAAAGAATGTTTGCTCTATATATTTCTTCCTCTCTCTTCATTTCATTTTACTTGCTAAATTTTTATTTTTTAAAAATGAGTTTATTATAAAGTGTAATTGTAATTAATCACAGATGATGGTTTTCAATTTTCAAATAACTTAAAACAGTGTGCTGTGGATAATTACTGCAAAAAAAAGTGATCTCTCACTTGTAAACATATCCAATGAGAGCCACTCATAATGCGTCATATTATACCGGGTGGGGCAATAGTGTGGGGAAGTCCGATAGCTCCTAAACGGTAACAGCTAGAAAAATCGTTCTAATACGGATGTAAACAGTGGATAGAGGCGCATCTAGAGAAATTATTTTCAAATATACAGGGTGTTGCAAAAAAGTGTGGCACGCTTAAGGTAATTTTTTTAAAAATAGAATGCCCCAAATATTTTGGCATATTTAACACTTCTCTTGGCAGGTTTATTCATATCTAAAATTTTAGAGCCATCTAATGACCGGTTTAGAAGTTATAAATCTTTTTTCAAAAAAATTGAGTTTTACATTATTCCACTTAACAGTTTACCGCTTTCACGGCCGCAACTGTGAAGATGAATTTAAGTAGGAATTTTGTTGCAGGGGCTTGTAGGGTGCTCTTCTTTAAAAGAAAATGGACCCACCATGTACAGGGTGTTCAAAATTAATTTTTAAATTTAGAGAACTTCAAAGCTAAAATTCACAACTTTTCCAAATGGAACACCCTGTATATTTGGTACCTTTGTGATGCAGAATTAAATAACGAACATTTTTTGTATATACGTCCTTATAGCTATCTGTAACCACTTTGATTTATTGAGAAAAAACTGCAAAAAGTACACAATTAAAAAATTATTTATTTAAAAAATCAAGGTTTTTCAAATAAAACAAAAGAAAAAAACTATAACAAATGCACCATATGTTGCCCATTTGCATGAACACACATTTCGATTCGCCTTTGGAACGATCTTTGTACGTTTCTTTACATCCATTTCTTTACAAAGAAATCCATTTTTGTAAGATCAGGAGATCTCGCAGGCCATTTAGTGGGTCCATTCCTTCCAATCCATTGATGTGGATAGATATTATTTAGGTGGTCTCTTACTGCATGTAAATAATGCGGTGGAGCACCGTCTTGCTGAAGCCACATCCCATTTCGGATCCTTTGAGGAAGGTTTGCCAATAATTGTGGCAGATAGTTTTCCAAAAAATGAAGATAAATGTACCATCAAAAAAATGTGGTCCTATTACATGTTCTCCAATAATTCGCCCCAAAACGTTTATGGACCATCTGTGCTGGTTATCAATTTGTCTGAAAAAGTGGGGATTTTCTGTAGCATAATAATGGAAATTGTGCCTGTTAACAAATCCATTTTTATGAAACGTTGCCTCATCAGTGAACAAAACATTTGTTGAAGAATGTAGCATTGTCTTGCATTTTACCTATAGCCCAATTACAAAACTGTAAACGTTTTAAAAAATCATCATCAGTTAATTCCTGGTGCATTTGAATGTGATATGCATGAAACTTATTTTTCTTTCAGATTCGACCAACAGAACGTCTACTTATTCCTACAGATGAATTCACTTCTCTCTGACTAACATGGGGATTCTCAATCGTTGCCAGCACAACAGGTAACTCATTTTCTTCGTTCACAACATTGTTAATTCGTTCACTTTTTTCATACTGTACATTGCTGGTTCTCACAAATCTATGGAGCAGGTTTTGAAAGCTGTGAACTTTAGGGAGCCTCCATTCAGTATACCGTTGGTGGTAAATTCTGTGGCAAGCAAACAATTTCTTTCCGACTCGCCCAAAATAAAAGTCATGTCTACAAGTTCTTCATTATTACTAAAATTAATTTTGAAAAACTAAAACACCTACTAGAACTAAACACTGATGGTCAATAACTGCGAGAAATGTACGTTTTGCATACGTGCACAACAATTGCTAGATGCATTAATGTTTTGTTGAACAAAAACAACCAACACACTTGACAACTAAATAAATAATTGATTTTAATTGTGTACTTCTTGCAGTTTTTTCTCAATAAATCAAAAGTGGTTACAGATAGCTATAGGGACGTACCTACAAAAAATGTTCGTTATTTAATTCTGCATCACAAAGGTACAAGATATACAGGGTGTTCCATTTGAAAAAGTTGTGAATTTTAGCTTTGAAGTTCTCTAAAGTTAAATATTAATTTTGAACACCCTGTACATGATGGGCCCATTTTCTTTTAAAGAAGAGCACCCTACAAGCCCCTGCAACAAAATCCCTACTTAAATTCGTCTTCACAGTTGCGGCCGTGAAAGCGGTAACCTGTTAAGTGGGATAATGTAAAACTCAATTTTTTTTTGAAAAAAAAAATTTATAACTTCTAAACCGGTCATTAGATTGCGCTAAAATTTTAGATATGAATAAACCTGCCAAGAGAGGTGTTAAATATGCAAAAATATTTGGGGCATTCTATTTAAAAAAAATAACGTTAAGTATACCACACTTTTCTGCAACACCCGGTATATTTGAAAATCATTTCTCTTGATTTTATTTTTATACAAAATTATTACTAATAGAATTGACTGTTCTGAAATTCTATCAGTCATTACCTTTAATGTACCTACAAGAAATACAAGACAAAAATATTTATTTCACATTCCCTATCACTCCTGCAATTATAGTTACTATTCACCAACTACTCGTTTGCTGCGTGAAGGCAATAACTTTTGTGATATTATTGATTTTTTCAACAATAACTTATTCAATTTTAAGAAACAACTTAGTAACTCTTTTCAAAAATAACACTCTTATATGTTAAGTCTGTCTATTTAATTTAATTATCTTAACTAAACTATATACTGTGATCAATTTAATTTAATTAAGCCATATACTGTGATCTATTTAATGTTACATTATCTAGTGTCTTATTATTATATTTGTTTTACCTAAGCATGTTCTACTTATATATGTATTGGGGTAATCCCGTAAATAAATAAATAAATAGATGCGCCTCTATCCACTGTTTACATCCGTATTAGAACGATTTTTCTAGCTGTTACCGTTTAGGAGCTATCGGACTTCCCCACACTATTGCCCCACCCGGTATAATTATTAACTACTATGTAATAATGGGAAGTATAAGCTTAGACATGATACTATGAACATTTGGTGCTAGAAACTGTAGTCTACTATCTCAAAAAGCACATTTCCTACCAATACCCTAAATGTTTATCTAAACCAGGCGCCACACACTGAACCATTTAATACGAGCTAGACGTAAAAAAGTCAAAGTCTAATTTCACTATCAGCCCTATTTCAAATCGATCACAGATAACCACTGACCTCAAAAATGCATTTACTAATCCCCTATTCCGAATTGAAATTGAGTAATTACACCCCAAAGTTGGCTTACAAAAAAGTGCAACATGCGACGTTATGCACTTGCAATTGACGCGCTTTCAAAGATTACGTGTTTTAAAAATTTACAGGCGTCTTTTGTGTTTGAGAAAAATGTTCTATACAAGTGAAGGCATGTGTTATTTTATTGGCTTAATTAAAAATTTGTATCTTGTATAATATTGTTTTAAAAAAAGACCAAACTCAAGCTATATTTCAGTTTATAAAATGCATGCTGATGAAATATTTTGGAGAATCTAAGTATGTATGCCGCGATATGTCACAATCATATATAGCTTAAATGAAAGCTTGAAGTATCTACTTTCCAATACTGCAGTCGGTTGATTTCGCATGGATTTGCATGACACTTTTTTTTTTAATTTTCAGGGGGTAGGTTTTGCATTTCCCGCATGGAGTATTTTGAAGTTTGGTACTCTACTTCAAAATGTGAAGTACATGACAATTTATTTGCATACATTTCCAATAAAATAAACCTACTAGAAGCTAGTGGTGACTTGGAACGAAGGATTAAATCAAAAATTAACCAAAGAAAAATTAACCAAAAAAAAATTAATCACAAAGGGAAGTTAGCTGGTTCCCGTAGAAAAGATACTACTACTATAACAAAAAAAAAGTATATAAGAGGAACGTATTTATTGCGTTCGTACTGAAAGCAGTAGCAAATGTGATCGTTTCTGATAAAAAGGGCACAAGTTTTTACTTGGTTCTCTGCAGAAAACTCGAAAAAGTAAATCAAGTTGGGTTCAGTCGAAATTTAAATCTGTTTATGTACCTATATTATATATTCAATTAATGACTGATGACAGCACTCAGGGTTCTTACGCTTTTGAAAATTGTAAATTCCCAGGCTTTCCCTGACTTTTCCAGACAAAAGATTTTCCCTGACAATTCCAGGTTTTCCAGGTGTGCAAGAACCCTGGCACTGCTGGTCTCATTGGTCTTATTACTACAAATCATTAATTACTTTTTCTACTTCCATATAAGTAAGTTGTCAAGTACAAACAAGGTGTCATTGTCAACAGTAATATGTAATGCAAAGAAAAACTGTTACGTAATCTGTATATTATGCTATCATTAGTGGGAACATTTTTGTTTATCACATATTTGTGTTGGCGGCATTGCCAGTTATTTTGTCAAAATATTTGACAAGCAAAAAAATTCAAACTGTTATTTAAAAAATGTCACAATTTGGGAATCAATTTAATATGTGGTCGAAGAAAAGATATCGCTCTAGTTATGAGGTAAATTATGTACGCATGCCATTATGAATTTCCAAGCGTAATTTGTTACTTAAAACTCTCAAAATGTAATATACTATTTCTTTACAACATTATTTAAGTCTTTTTGTTAATATTTATAATCTAACTAGTGTGATAAACTACATCTTAAGAAAGAAACTTTGTTTTTTTTTGTCTGCACATATGAGCTTATTAAGTAAACTTAAGTTTTTTTTTTCTAAAGTAGTAATTATACCGATTATACTTTAATTACTTATACTGAACTATACCTACACAAAATATGACGACTACAATCGTTTAAAGTGATATTAGAATTATTTACGTCTAGCTTGTATTAAACGGTCCAGTGTGCAACACGACGCGCCAGCTGAGCCAACGAACAAAATAAACTCTCTTTTAATAACACGTATATCATACACTATTTTTTCTACAAGCCGTATTAAAGAGCTTGAAATTCTCAAGAGATTTACCAGATTTAGGCATTTACCCACAAAGTCAAAGAAGTACAGTGACCCATATGGCCCTTTATTTGACATTTTAACTCATCTACACCAGTTATTATTTACCCAGAAAGTTTTCCATTGAATTATCTACTTAGAATCAGTTGAAATCTTCATAACAATTAAAATAATTTAAATTACTTTTGAAAGGCACTAACAACTATCTGTAATTACCAATTAGAAATCAATTAGAGATCCTTACTTTTTGCCTTTAATAAGTTTATCAATAGCTGTACATTGTGATTTCTGCACAGCCAGTTTTTCTTTTGATTGCTTTTTCTTCAATGCATCATATTCCTTTTGTTGTTTTCTTGTACTCTTTTGGAAACCTTTGTCTTGCCTGATATATTCAATAGTAATGGCTTCAAATACTAATGGTTCTAAAAAAAAGCAACACAAAGTAGTTAGATGTTTTCACAAAGTTTTACAAGATACCTTCTTTCTTCTCTTCTTTCTTTTCTTTCAACGCTTCAGCTTTACTGTCAGTTACCTACAAAAAAAAATAATACTCAATAGAGCTACTACATGACAGTTAGCAGCATTATTAAAAAGAAAAGATTTCATTACCTCAATACCCATAGAAGCCATTTGTTCATTTTGCTTTTGTTGGGCACCCATAAAACCTCTTGGGTCACTCAATGCAGCCATAAAATCTTCAAACCCATCAGGAACATAAATTTTCAATTCAATATTACAAAACAACATAGGAAGTGACATTGGGAAATTAGCCTCTGTTCGTAAAGAAATATGTCTATAGCCAGCTTGTAACCCATCAAGAGGTAATATACGTTGTCCCAAAAGTTTACCTAAAATAATAAAGTTAAACGATTTACTTTTCATTAAATTGGCCACTATTTACTATTCTCATCATAGACACCAAACCGTAGCACAGCCAAATCGGGTAACACAACTTTTCTAAACAGAAACGGTTCTTCATTATACACGGGGTTTAAACCATTACCAGGTACTGTCCTTGTACGAAACTCTCTGCGTATTGTATCTGTGGGTAAACCATACATGTCTACTTCCACATAGGTACCAACCTGGCAAATAAATTAATAGATTAAATAATGCTGTACATTTTATGTACAATACAATTTGTTTATTTACTTTTTTATCTGACAAGAACTGCCCAGAAATAACTTGAACAGAACATTGTGCAGCAATAACACCATCCACAGGACTTTCAGAGAATGGATCAAATATACGATCTGACCGTCTCATGAAGTCAGGTTTTAATAAGTAACCGCAATTACCGTTGTACTCAAATTTTCCTTGATTCAATTGCATGGGCAGATCGGATGTTTGGAAATTTAGAGATACCATCTGACAACCCGCATTCCAAAAAACCTTTAATAACAAAATTCAGTTTAGAATTTTTGTTTAAAGAACATCATTATGTTGTTCTTACTTGAGGCATGTAGTTCGATGAATTAGCTCTTGTACCGCTAGGATAGATACGAGACATTTGTCGTTTGTTGTAGTTGACAAATTCTATAGCTGATTGTTTTAAGTAATTAAGTCCAACCGTTTCAGAAAAGCTCGACATATTGTGATGAATGTTTTTCTCTGGAAAAAAAATTCCATTTATATATTGTAACTATTTTATTTTATGCTTTTTAAAACCAAAATATATTATTAGTATTCTAAAGTGTGGTCCAGAAAAATTCTGCTTACTTTTATCAAGTGGGCTAATTAGCAAACAATTGCGAATCGCTGACAACGTTTTAAATTTATTAATTCCAAGTTACTGGTGTTAGTTTGGCATTGCTGCGTTTTAGTTACGAGGTAAGCCCATAAATTCTCGGCCTGACAGGCTTCTACAGGTGCCAACATGTTCAAACTCGGTTGCATCATAGTTGAACATGTAAGAGGGCTACACTATATATATATATATATTACGACTAGAAGCGTAATAGATTTTAGTAGCCAGTCAAGCATCGTGACGAGTGCATGAAAATGTCGCAGCTAACGAAAATTGAGTACCGCGCGGTAATTACATTTTTAACAAAAGAAGGGCACACGCCTATTCAAACCAAACAACCTTTAGACGGCATTTATGGCGATTTATCTTCTTCATATTCCACTGTAAAAAAATGTTCAAAATGTTCCCGTTTGGGATAAGAATATCTTGAAGATGATGATGATCGCACCGGTTGCCCAATTGAAGCGGTAAAGCCTCAAAAAGTTGCAATCATTGAAGAAATGGTATTAGAAGATCACCGTTTGAAAGTTAAGGAGGTAAGGAGCAGTGATGTCTGACATTTCAGAAACAACTGTTCACCAAATTCTTCATGACCATTTGGGTATGAATAAAATTAGTGCAAGATGGATACTGCGTCTTCTTTCTGCTGTTCAACATCAACGACAACGCTGCGTCGAATGTGCACACTCGTTTTTAAACTTGAGTCCATTGTCACTGGAGATGAAACAATAGTTCTGTAGTATGATCCTCTATCCAAAAGAGAATCGGTGAACCTCATCCCAAAAAGGAGAAAGTCATTCAATCGACAAAGAAAGTTATGGCAACAATATTCTGGGATTGACAGCATTTTACTGATTGATTTTAAAGAACGCAATACAACTGTTAACAGTACATATTATGCGTCTTTATTGCATAAATTGAGAAACAATATTTATGAAAAACGTCGAGGAAAATTGACAAGCGGTGTTCGATTATTACACGACAATGCACCCGTTCATACTGCCGCAATCTCACAACCTGCCATTCGCGCATCCGGCTTTGAAGCATTAGATCATCCACCGTACAGTCCGGATATGGCTCCTAGTGACTATTATTTATTTTCCAATTTAAAGAAACACCTTAGGGGAGGTCGTCTTAAGGACGAGAACGAGTTACAAGCAGCTGTAATTGAACATTTTGAAGGAAAAACTTCAGATTATTTTTTGGGCATTGAATTATTAATTCGACGTTGTAATACGTGTATTGACATTAGGAGAGATCGTTAAATCGGCAGCTGCCGCCGATTATCGGTATCTATTTATTTATTTATTTTATTTATCCACGGGCTAATGCCCAATTAAGATATACAAAGTATAAATTTAAAGCAGAATATAATTTTCGTGTTATTAAGTATAGACACTAAAACGTATTATGAGATTAAATAATGAAATATCATAATAGTAACTTAATTATAATTATAAATATTCATACAATGCAAACACAACAAGACATGTAAATAGTATTTGAAATAAAGTTATGAATTTTTAACAAATGAGATATTAATCAATTTACACAAGACACTAAACTTTACATTAGAATCGATTAAGTAGACTTACTCGAAATAATTATAAAGAGTGGTCAGAAAGTTACGAGATCACAGAAATAAGAGGAAGGTATCGTATCGTATCGGCGGGAAACTTGCCGATATATCGACAAGTAACAATGACAAATTTCGGGATTTTTATTGCATATACAAAATGTATCAAAATACAACCAAAGAAATATAGTCTGCAATCGTTTTTTATAAGTGGCGTAACGTATGAAGGCTGCCGGATTCACACAAAATACGCACAGAATGCATATCAACAGCTGAGAAAATTTGCCGAAAACAGTATTTTATTTTTATAGTTGGAAATTGTTTATGCAAGCAAGTTTCTGAAATTTGAAACCGCTGCAGCTGTTAAATGCACATTTTTCAACATCACTTTTCGCCATAACAAAAGTATTAAAATATTTTATTCATTACTTAAGTGGTTCAATATGGTGATTTTATTTTAATATGTCTATACATGCTGGCAATTTCCCTAAACTATTCTTAATTAAAAACACGTTTATGTTAATTCATAATGTAGTAAAAACCAGGAACGCATTTTTATAAATATTTTTTAAAGCTAAAAACTATAGAGATTAAAAATTGAAAACGTGTATTTTGCCGATACGACATGTCGGTAAATATCGGTATCGGCCGATATATTGTATCGTCAAAAAAAAGTGATATCGGTCGATCACTATTGAAAAATAATAGTAATTTATGCAACAAGTGCATAAAGTAGTACTTTTTTCCACGAATGGGAAAAAAGACACTTTATGCATGAGTTTCATACAATATTTTTTCTACGACTGTCGGCAGTTAGAAAAAAAATGATGTATAGTGTTTACATTTTATTTTTGTATAATAACAATTACATTAAAGAACAGCAATTACGAAACAACAAATTAATAATTAAGAAACAGATTATAATTCTTTGGTAATAGTAATATTAAAAGTACAGTTTTTGGGATTGTTAATATTAATTTTTGATCCAAGCAATTTATTTTCTGACTGATTTAGGCATATTGATTCGTGTACACTGTTGCTTGTGTTTGGAATATTCAAGTTGTTTTCGTTATCATTTATGTTTGAGGTGGATGGTTGATTGAAAATATCGCTATTAGTTTCATGTCCGCGCAGAATCCTTGATGCACAATCCATTTTAGTGTTAAAAGAATGTCCACATACCCTTCGGCAACCGTAGTGGATTTCCAGCCGCCATGCTGTTTTAATTTAAGTATATCCCCACCGGCATCCACCAAAAGCGATGCCGAAGTACGTCTAAAGGTACGACCTGTATATGTATCTGGTTGTGGTAAATTAAGATATTTGGCAATTAATGATGGAATTTTTGGAAACGTATTTATGCCTACAACTTGTTTAGTACATTTCCCGTTTCTATATGAAAGAAAAAATGTTTGGTGTCTGCATTTTTCGGCCTATTTAACACATATTTTCTATAAATATCCAACAAATTAAAATTAGTAATTCCGGTCTCTCCAATAACAGTGAAGCATCGTTGTGTATGTGTCTTTGAATCTGGTATTGTTACAAGTAAAACTTCCTCCTTGTCTTCAATATTATCAATGAGTGTTTTATACAACTCGTCTCTTCGGCAAGCCCCAGCAATGCCTAATATTAATGCAACTTAAAAGTTTACAAGCCGTTAAATAATGAAAGAAATTTAGCAACAATTTTACCTTAAACATTAAATACTTCTCATCCGGCGCTTCCAGTAAGAACTTATTTATTTCGCTCCTTGAAAATGTTCGAGATTTTTTCGGTTTATACCCAACAGATTGCCACAATAGGCTATTAGCTTTGAATATTTGCTTATATCCACTTTATTATTAATAATTAATGTCGCCTTTAACTTTGAATAGCAGGACCATAACGTTGATGATTTAAGATTTTTTGATTTTTCCTCAAAAAATGCTAATAATACTCTTTCTGTAAAGCTATGAATTCCATTTTGATTACGCCATTCCATAAATGTGTTACACTCTTTTAGATAAATTTCCCTTGATTTCTCTGGCAATAAGTTAAGCGTTGCTACATTTGCTTTTTCGATAATTTCTTCCGGCGTTAATATTTCGTGTTCAGAATCTTGCTCGATTTCCATATTTAAATTAATTTAAATAAATAACTATAATATCTCGCAACATACACAAAAAATCTAAATAGAAAATTTGACGTTTCTAAAGCCAAGATTAAGAGACAACTTCAATTGTTTTCAAAGCAATCTTTGATTCGGCTATTTCAGTGCATGTACAGTCAAACTCGGTTATAGCGAGATTGTCGGGACTGCCAATTTTTGCTAGTTATATCCGATGCTCGTTATAACAGAGAAGAAAAAATTGCAGTTGCAAAAATATTTATCTTCTATTTAAGTACGTACGTATATAATTTTTAAAAACAAGTATAAAAATGTTTATTGCAATTTAATTGATGAATGACGTTATTGTTGTCAGTTTTAAAGAGTTAAAACGAATATCTCTTAAGTTATATTTAATAATACATACATAAACTATCGGATAATTTCTTACACAAGAATGTGATTTAAAAAATGTGTCAAGGTTTCTAATGCATTTTCTGCGACTATACAAGAATAACATTTATCAACACTTTACGCATTTTCATCTCCTTTTTCTTCGCCAACTAACCACTTCTTGTAATATTTCCTCGTCCACTTGGTCTACTTATAGAAATTTCGTTTAATTTTGAACCAACTTAAAAGTGTTTTATCAACATCACTCTTCGCATTGTTTTATCTTTTTTCACTCGCTTAATACGTTTTCAAACGCTGTCATAATTGCTGGCTTATTTTTCCACAATGTAGAAGCAGTTAGGTTAAATTTCCTGCATACTGCAGAATTTTTTACCGCGCTTTAATTTGAAAATAATTTCCGCTTTCGCGGGAATCGAAAAACTTTTCTTTTAGCCAAAATGCACGCCAAAGAACGAATAGAACTGAACAGACCAGAGTACAAAAATACAATTTGCAAGCGATAACGTATGTTAACATTAAAAAGATTCCGAATTCCGGGAATAATGTACCTGAGTCATAAAAATAAGTAGGATTAAAAATACAAAAGTAAAATTTTAAGTGAAAGCAAACGGAATTTTGCACAGACTTCTTTGTTTACAAAGATACAAAAGCAAGCCGAAACATTTGTTAACCCTCATATTGAAAAGGTTCCGAGAATAACCTACTTAAATCATAAAAATAAGTAGGATTAAAAGTAATTGAAAGTTTAGGTGCAGGTCATAAATCAGAAATATGTCTACTACAAGAAGCATTATACTTAAAATTTTTGCTCGTTGTTTCCGGGAAACGTACATGTAGTAAATGGGAAATATTAGCATTAGGTGAATACGATTTCAAATGTTAGCTGTAAAAATGCTCGTAATATCCAGGATCTCGTTATACCCGTGCTCGTTGTAAGTGAGTTTAACTGTATTTGCAAACGCCAGAGTGAAATAATGACACACTACCGCACTTTTTTTACGCTTTTTACTTTTTTTCATTATTACCATAAACCGATATTTTACACACCAAAAATAATGAAATATAGTGCAGTTTTTTTAACAGGCGTAGAAAAAAATTATTATATTTTACCAAGTTTATTTTTTCTACATCAGGCTGTGAATTTAAGAAGGCTTACCTCGCAAGTCAGTATTTGCTAAATTTTGTGTCTCATTTTTCTCAATTCTCACATACCAGATTATAATAATACCAATTTGGGTCTAACTACAGCACAAAACCATGGAGATGTGCAGCAAATCTAATTGTATTTCAATTACACAAAGATGCCAATTAAAGATTTAATGAATGCTGGCGGATGCTCAACATCTTAAATGAAACGTTGCAAACAGATCCAAATGTTGCTATGTCCAGCATGTCATTCACAAACGTAGTGCTAAATAAAGTTTGTGCACAAAAAAATTTGATCATCATAAAAGATTAACAAAGATGTGCATTGCTGATCATTTTGCGTGTCCTAATGAAATTTTTTAGAATACTGTAAACAGTAACATTTAATTTTTAAGTTGATGTCACTGTTAGACAGCTGTTCTTAGAATGTCAAACTTATCTTATTTACGCAGTGAACTCTTATAACTGGAATGTAACGCTTGCAAAACTAGTCTTGCAGGCCACATAAATGCGCCGAATAATAAATAGCCCTGTTAAGGGCGTAACGGTTTTTACTTTATTGTCAGAAATAAACTGTCATAATTGTCTGTCAATATTAAGAATTTTTAATTTTCTTAATTGTATTATTTCTAGAAGTTACAGAATTTTGAAACAGTTTTGAATTTTTAAAGTATCTGGAAGAGTCTTTAATTTCAAAAGAGTTCAAGTGATCAGTCAGCTAGAGTTTTTAATTTTTACTGAAAATGTCTGGGAACTGTTCTAAGTGTAAAAAGACTCGTTTTATATATGCAGTACAGTTTTGTGTGAAGATTGTGGAAAATGGTCAGCAACTGAAAAAAGATTCTTAACAATGTCACCAAGAGTAGTTACATATGCTTGTAATGAATGTGTTTCAGCAATAAAAGACCTGCCCTGTCTCAAAAGCAAAACAACAGAACTTGAACAAGAACTTTACAAAGAAATTCCTTTAATTAAAAATAAGATTCTAGACCTTAAGCAAGAAGCTAACGACGAGATTCCTATTATTAAAAAGAAAATGTTAGACCTCGAGCAAGAAATATGTAAATTAAAAGATTTCACAAAGGAAACACCCAAATAAAGCTATGCCGATGTTGTTAAAATTTGCAGAAATGAAACAGAAGTTTTAAAGGAAAATATGAAAACTCTCGAAAAGAATATCGAAACACAGAGAAAATGAAATATCTTCGAAACCAGAAAAACCTATAATCGAACCAGCCATACTTGAAATGAAGGATCGAGAGGCACGTGCATCACAAATTCTTCTTTTTGGAGTTAAAGAATCAGAGAAAGAAGAAAAGCAAGAACGTAATGAAGATGAAATGGTTAATGTTAAAACAATTCTAAATAAAATTTATGAAAAGGTATGCAATAACTTAAAAATTTATCGACTAGGAAAATACAATAAAGATAAAAAGAGACCAATAAAAATCGTATTTCCTAGTAAATTTGATGCATTACAAGTTCTCAAACAAAAGCATAAACTACAGAATCTAGATTCTGTTTACATTAAGAACGATCAAATACCAATGCAGAGAAATTATTTAAGATCAATTCTAGAGGAACTAGATAAGCGCACCAAAAATGGTGAAACCAATTTCAAACTTAAATATATCAATTCAGTTCCAAAAATTATAAAAAATAATGGAGAATCTCCAACAAAAAACTAGACATTCATCAGGACGTTGAAGTCTCTTGGTGGTACAGTAATTTAAATTCTATAGTAAACAAAATAGATGAGTGGAAGGTTAGTATCAATAAGCATAAACCTACTTTCATACTTATAACTGAAACATGGTTAAATAAACACATATATGATAGTATAATCGCTATAGACGGTTATAGTATATTTCGTCAAGATAGGGAAGGTCAAATAGGTGGAGGCATATTAATACTAACTAAAAATAGTATTAAAGAAAACAAAATTAATGCTACCATAACAAAGAAATATGAAACCCAACTTCCAATAGCATCTATTTGGTTAGAAGTAACATTGCTAAAGACAAAATTTATTATCTCTTGTATATATAGAGCGAACTATGAGACAGATCAAAACAATATTCATATGATACAAACTCTAAAAGATGCCCTTTCAAAAGACACCCCTATATTTATATTTGGAGACTTTAACTAAATTCCTGAAATTCAATGGAAGAGCCTCACATTAAGTCATCAAATTGAAGCAGATCACAAGTTTTTAGAAAACTATAAGGATATGAATGCTTTTCAACTAATTACGTTTCCTACTCGTTTTAGAAGTAATCAAAAATCACTGCTAGATCTTTTACTGGTAAATGACAAGAAGCTTATTTACGATCTCACATCTGATGCTCCAATAGGCCTAAGTGATCACGTAGTTATTACTGCAAAATCGCATATAAGAGGACCATCTAAATCTACTACAAAAACACTTCGAAGAAGTTTCTGGACTGCAAATTATTTGGAAATTAATAGGTTTTTACAACAGCAAGATTATACCCCGAGCCATACTGCACAAACAAGTCTTGAAAAATGTTATGAAATAATTAACAATGCTATAGGTGTCATGATACCATTAAAAGCTTTCAAACATAATCCAAAAAAAACTTTGGGATAAATACAGAAGAACATCAAGTGAACAGGGCTATAGTATATACAGAATACAAAATAATAAATTAAAAAAAATGATTGATGATTCAAGAATAACTTATGAAAATAATATAGCAACATCTGACTCTTCAAAGAATTTCTTCAGGTATATAAAACGCACATTAAATTCCAAAGTCACTAAAATCACATTAAAACATCCTACAAACAATCAAATTATAAACAGTGACTTAGAAACTGGAGAGAAATTTGCTGAACAATTTAATAAAGTTTTTAACAACGAGAATGTAAATGACATGTTACCAATGTTGCCATTGCAAACAAGAT
Organism: Agrypnus murinus; assembly: GCA_929113105.1. Classification (NCBI taxonomy): domain Eukaryota; kingdom Metazoa; phylum Arthropoda; class Insecta; order Coleoptera; family Elateridae; genus Agrypnus; species Agrypnus murinus. The sequence goes on along the minus strand of OV816029.1, from coordinate 136,918,226 downwards.
CAACTCAATCCCTTACAACTATAAATTTTACAGCAGAAAAGGTCTCTATTGCAATTAATGATCTGAAGACAGTGCGTTGAATGAATGCATGAATACAGGCAAGTTGCCACAACAATGGCATCTAGCAATTGTTACACCTCTTTACAAAAAGGGCAATAAGCACCTGCCAAAAAATTACCGCCCAATTAGCTTAACATGTAATCCATGTAAAGTAATGGAAAAAGTGATTGTAAAGGAACTAACACCTTTTCTAATAAAAAATCAAGTTATTCCAGACACACAACATGGATTTTTACCAAAACGATCAACAACATCCAACTTACTAGCTTGTCTAGATGAATGGACATTTAATCATGATGAAGGACAGTCAACCGATGTAATATATCTTGATTTCGAAAAGGCTTTTGATAAAGTTCCACATGATCGACTATTACATAAACTACAACATTTTGGAGTAAGAGGTAATTTACTTCAGTTGATAAGAGGATTTTCTTCAAAACCGATATTACCAAGTCAGAGTAAATGATGTCCTATCAAATCAACATAAAGCGCTAAATAGAGTACCCCAAGGATCGGTCCTAGGCCCCCTACTCTTTGTAATTTATGTCAGCGACTTAGCTAATAACATTAAAAGTAATATAATCTTCTTTGCTGATGACACCAAGCTTTTTTGCAAATCCCTTGGAACAATACATAGAGCTGAATGATGACTTGAAGATAACAGAAGATTGGGCAGTTACTTGGAAAATGAAACTAAATGCAGATAAATGTACAGTACTAAATATTGGACCAAACAACAACAGCCAATCATATAAATTAAACAACATTGAACTACAGCATGTCAATCAACAAAAAGATCTTGGTATCATCATCAGCATCGATATAAAATGGGAAATTCACATAAATGAAATTGTAAAAAAAGCCAATTCTTTCATTTATTTAATTCAAAAAGCATTCAAGAATAAATCTACAGACATGATTTTAAAATTATACAAGAATTTCATCAGGCCAAAATTAGAATATGCACATACAATATGGAATCCTTACTATGTGAAAGATATAGAGGCATTAGAGAAAGTACAAAGAAGGGTTACAAGAATTCCACCAGAACTATCACAACAACCATATGAAGCAAGACTAAAGAAACTTCAGTTAACAATGTTGAGAGAGAGAGGATTAAGAGGAGACATAATTGAAACGTACAAGATAGTTCAGGGATATTATTCTAGTAACTTAGAAATATAGAATTACAACCACAGAGTACAGTTAAGAGGACATTCAAAAAAACTTGAAAAAGACACTATATCAGCCCCAAGTTTGAATTCTGTTAAAAACAAACGTGACAGAGAAAACATAATGACTCTAAACATTGACTATCGATTGTGACAAATTGTGCTATTACAACTAATAAGTTGAATAATCAAGTTCTAAAAAAATCTTTCAAACAAAAATTTTTAAGATAAACGCAAACTAAACAAATAGTTTCATCGGTTTCGACCGCCTACTATATACATAATAATAATAATAATTATTATTATTAACGAACTTAACGTAATAAAATTCAGTTTTATAAAATTATATATCTTTACCTTATTAGTTATAATATCCAAAAGATCCAATGAATAATTATTTTTGTTAACAAAAATCATTCTTTGCTGAAAATACTATTGAATTCATACCTCATTAATTTCTTTGACAAATTAGGTATTTATTATATGAAATGAAATATAATTATTCTTATTTCATCAAAGTTTTTAATTCATTAAGTAGCAATTATTTATGTCACAAATATATTGGCATACATTCTACTTTGAATTTATAATAATTTTGAACAGTACGTATAATACACCTGGCAAATTTGAACAAGGTCCTGCTGCTTAATAGCTACTAGCGGGCTTTGTCTATATGAGATAAGAATGAGAATTTCTACGTCGCGCGGATTAAGCGAGGTTATGTAAAAAACAATTCAATAATTTCTAGTGTTGCCAACTGATATGCTACTTACCAAAATATCCATAACAAATTTTATTTAAAACTAAGTAATTTTTTAAATTATTTAATAAAAAATGAACGCAAATAGAAAAAATAGTATAAAGTATTCGTTTCATAAGACGTTTTAGCGCACTTGTCCTTTTTAGAAAAATACCCGCTACGCGGGTGTTTTCTAAAGAAGACGCGTGTGCTAAAAACGTGTCTTATGAAACTAATACTTTAATATACTATTAATCTATCGACATTCCAAGACCAATGCTTCAAACGTTCTTCTTAACTCGGCTCATCATAGTTTGTACAGTACTATTACTAATTTTTTTTTTAAGTTTTTTCGACTTCTTTTTGAAATCTTTGTCATCTTTTGCTAATTCTTTGCTCTTTTTAAATAATCCTTTTATTATAGCCCAATATTGTTCTATTGGGCGTAGTTCAGGCATATTTGGAGGATTATGATCCTTTGGTACAAAATTGATGTTATTGGTTCGGAACCATTCTAGCGTTGCTTTTGCATAATGAACAGTGGCCAAATCAAGCCAAAATAACGTAGAACCATGGTGATTTTTAAAAAACAGAAGTAATGCTTTTGGGAGACACTCTTCTATATAACCCTCTTTAGTAATAGTACCGCCAGTGACCAAACTGTCGCATCTTTTCCCGCAAGAGCAGATTGCCTGCCAAACAAGAAACTTCTTAGCAAACTTGTCCAATTTCTTTTTCTTGTAGCTATCATCCACTTCAGTTTTGTCTACACAAGTATAAAATTCAAGTCCAGGAAGCTGCCAAAAGTCTGATTTTACGTAAGTCTCGTCATCCATTACAATGCAATCAAATTTTTTCAAAAGTCCACTGTAGAGTTTCCGTGCTTGAGTTTTAGCCACTAAATTCTGCTCTTCTGTTCAGTTTGGTGCTTTTTTCACTTTATACGTATGAAGACCGTTTCTCTTTTTGCACATTTGGATGTACGACGATGATTTTCCTGCCTTAAGAGCAACATCTCTTACCGAACTGTTTGGATTTTTCTTAAAAATCCGAATTACTCTTCTTTCTGCGTTTGAAGACACTGCGCCACATTTCTGACCTGAGCCAGCTTTTCTATCTGTGTTAGCGTTGGCGAAAGTTGCTAAGTACATTGATAACTGTAGATTTCGGAAGATCCAATTGTTTACCTATAGTCCTACACGATAAATCAGGATTTTCAAGGAACGTGTTCACAATCTTTTTTCGTATGTCTAATTCACGTGATGCCATTTTCATTACTGTTTGACAACTGAACAATTTACTAACTAAGGTTTTGTTTGCAAAACAATTGAAACAAGTTAGCAACGTTCACGGCCCCGGTTGCTATGATTTAGCTGATATTCACAACACTTTTAAGTGACCAAATTTTTTCGTGCACAAGCTTTACCATGTCAGATTAGAGGTGCATGCATACTAAGTCCTTAATGGATTCATTGTTAACCCAAGACAATAACAAGACTGAAATGCTCAATTGATCTAAAAGAAACTAACTGAGGTTTCATTGCTGGACACTCTCTTCGCAATATATTGTGCTACAAAGTTAGCTTATATCGAGTGTTTTTTTAAATTTGACGTCAACGTAGGCTGTGAATAGTCGATTGTGAATTATTGGACAGAGGTTGGATTTGAACGTTTTGACAATGACATTTATTAATACGATCAAGATCCGTTCACAATCAACTACCCATAGCCGCCTTCGACGTCAAATTTAAAAAAACACTCGATAGAATGTACTATCTGAATGCTGATTAAATATACAGTATATCCCCAGATGTGTTTCACAAGAGAAATAACTTTTTTATTATTAATTTTATAACAAAAAGTCATTCTTTATAAAAACTTTTGCTTGATTCAAAACTACTAAAAAATATAAAGAATTTTAATATTACTTATAATAAAGTAGATAATCTAAATCTAAAATATGTATTATTTGTAAATTTCTGCATTATTTTAAAAGTAGGTAATAGGTACTATGAAATGTTTTTCATATATTAACCCATAAAATATAATTACTAATAAGTATTTCGAATACTTTTAAGTTTTTTCTTCATTCCCTTTTTATGCAACCTAAGTTATAATGTGATACAAATAAATCCAGTTACCTTCAGCAACATCCCAATTTTGGAATTTAACGGGTTGAGCATAATTCACCATAGAACTTAACCAAGGATGAACATTTGTAGTCGATCCAGTATACTGAACAACTGGAGCTGCATCTTCACCAGGAACTCCAGCAGATGAAGGCTGGAAAATAATAACTCAATATTATGAACATTCTTTTTAATGTTAATTCGTTAACTCTTAACAATTAAAATGGAAGTAAAAACAAATTATTGCAAAGATAATCCATTTATTTAAAAAAAAATGAATAAGATTTGCACCAACTATGATAAATATGTGAAAGCAGATGCTTGCGAGTAATTATTTTTATTTGTGAATCTAAACGATCATGATAACTTACGGTAAGTCCATAATCACAGATCGTTGGTTAAACATTCATGTAACAACGTTGATTAATCAAAATATTACCATAAAATAACCTCTACCAATTCCAAGAAACAAAAACCAAAATAAATATATCAGTTAAACTGTGATCAATACCTCTACCGGAATCTCAGTGGAAGCTGCAGATATGCTTGCATCCTCTTTTTCTTCATCTTCTATAACAAACTGACCTTGCCTAAAGAGTTCCAATTCTGTTTTTTCAACCTCCGGCCTTAACCTATTTTATAAAATTTACTTAATAAAATTAGATAAAGAAAATCATCATTTTCATTGAATGTACCTTTTGTTCTTGATAAGAATCTTCTTTTTCATCAACGATGGTGGTGGCAATGGCACTCCTGGTTCTAATGGGAAATCCTCTAATGGTTCATTTAGTAAAAGATCACCTTTAACAAAAAAATACATTAATATAATAAATATACTTTAACTTTTACTCGATTAACTCACCTAATATTTCATCACAATATCTTGCTAGTTTATACTGCTGTGCTTTACAGCAATGATTTTCAAATGATAAGATTAATGGATAATCGGATGTAACAAATGCTGTATCTCGAATTGCTACAATAACATCTTTAAACAAAATATCAGTACACATAGCTTTTCCATGTGTTATAATTGGTTCTTCATCTTCCCCTTTCCCTGTAATAAAATATAACAAATAATATTATTTATTATAATGTTAATTAATACAAGACTTACCATCCCAACAATCTAATTCTACACACCGACATCCAGCTAGTAATACTTGTCTGTACATTTCAACAGATGATCTTCCACCAAACTGTCGGCCAATCAGGTACGTATTGTGACTAGAGTTAATATAGTAGGCGCAGAGCGGTTGATCCATATCCATGTATATATCTAGACGATCCAAAAATACAGGAGCATTCTCATCAGACATCAGATACCTAATTAAGCCATCTTTGGTAAGTCTATTCAACTTTTGTGATTCTTCATCTTGTTCGTAAGTTTTAATAATCTCAGCAGCACGTTTTTCATCGTATAAAGGATATAAAATTTCATTTAATCGTGGATCTCTTTGTTTTTCATTTAAGAAGTTTATAAACTGATCCAAGTTTATATAATCTGCTTTTCCTTGGGTACTAAAATGATTAATTTGAATTTTTAGATATGCAATAACAATTAACATGAGAAAACATACATAAATCTAAACAATTCTTCAATATCGTTGCGAGGGCAGATTTTATGATACAAGGCATAAAACTTATCAAATGTAAACTGCTCAGGTTCTATAAGATCATTTTTGCCACTAGGCAATCCCAGTTCTGCAAGACATGAATAAACATATTTTTCTGTTTTTCCTGATGCAAACGTTCTTGCCACTACTTTTACTGGCACTTTTCCTCTTGGATCCAATAGAAAACCAAGTCTCATCCAACTAAAACAAATTTTAATGAATTCTTTAAAGTTCTATACAAAAAGATTTAACAAAATGTGTTGTTACTGAATGTGGAATAAAATATTTTTTCACTTTGTTAAATGCTTTCATTGTCATGGTTATTTTCAATGGAATCTGAATCCGGATTAATTTGCAGTTTAGAAAAAAATATTTTTACGTCCCTATATAAGCTTAACAATTTCGCACAGTAAGGTATACTTAAAAAATTAATAAATGCCATTTACGTGCAATATGAATAATAGTTTCTACACACTAATAACATTATTTATCTTTCCAGTGTACCTTCTTTGACCACACACCATTTAGCTTTATTTATATTTATCCTAGTAAGAAAAAACAATGTTTAACTGTCAAAATAATATTAATTCTCTGATCTACTTTTATTACTAAATATTATTAATAATGAAACAAATATTAGATCTCACAAACGTGCTGCAAATGCTTTTTTATATTTGCGTGTGCTAATGGCTTCATTAGGACACGCAAAATGCGTGTCCTAATGAAATTTTTTAGAATACTGTAAACAGTAACATTTTATTTTTTAAAGTTGATATCACTGTTAGACAGCTGTTCTTAGAATGTCAAACTTATCTTATTTACGCAGTGAACTTTTATAACTGGAATGCAACGCTTGCAAAAGTCTTGCAGGCCACATAAATGCGCCGATTAATAAATAACCCTGTTAAGGGCGTAACGGTTTTTACTTTATTATTAACGAAATTGTAGATTTTGATTACTGTCATCATATGGGATGCATTGTGTTATGTGCAATAGCTCACGATAACCTTAACGTAATAAACTCGAACTCTATTTTAAACTCGAACTCTATTTTAAACTCGAATGCGTGCGCTAAAAACGTGTCTTATGAAACTAATACTTTAATATACTATTCTTTGCTACCTGCTGAATACTTTAAAAAGGAACTCCAAATGTTAAACAATAAGGTAAATTATTTATAAATTAAAACAAGCATATGTTAGAAGAACTTGAAATAATGAATGAAAAACGAAAATACATCAGATTTCTTCAATAATTTATTTTGAAATTAATATATTGATAATTACAGCATATAGAGTGCTGTTTGAGTAGTACTGGCTATGTCAAGTAGGCATCACATGATTATATGCAGAAACTAGAAGCTATTTGAAAGTTATTTAAAAGAAGGGTGTTAGGCTTGTACATCATATGCGTCTGCTGCTGTTGACGTAATTCGGTAATTGTAAACAGTAATAATAAAATATAAAAGAAATTCTATATCACATATTTATTAACGAATCATTACCATAAATGATATAAATGAAAAAAATTTAAACAAACACTTTAAAAATTGTTATAATAATTTCATTTTGTTGTAATTTAATGCAAGTTAAAAATCAAAATTAAAAATTGAAAAAATTTATTAATAACAAAATATATTAAATACTCGGCTGCAGCCTCATGCGTCTACATTCACACTCTTGGAAAATGTAATAAATTATGTAATAATATAGTGTCTCCATAAAGTTGGATCCATATGGGAAATTTTTTTAATATTCTGATTGGAAAAGAACTTGGTTGGGTAATCACCTCTGCTTGAGGTGAAAAATACTTGAAATACGCTGTCAAAGTTGACAGGTGACATTAGGTATCTGTCAAAATGCCTTTCTTTCAAGTGTTAAAAAACAAAATTTTCTCTATGTCTGAATATCTCGTTCAAACTCGACATGTGAACGTAAAATGTTATTAGATATATTTTTTCTTAATAAAACTTTTATATTTTAACATATAAGGTCATTTCCCATTTTAAAAAAGAATGGCGAATTTGACAGATACCTAATGTCACCTGTGAACTTTGACATGGCGTATTTCAAGTATTTTTGGAAGCAGAGGTGATTGCCCCACAAAGTTTTTTTCCAATCAGAATATTAAAAAAATTTCCTATGGATCCAACTTTATGACAGATACTGTATACTATTTTCTACATTTACAAAGTGTGGCGACAAAGCACTACAATTTGGTAATTCTTGTTATTTGACATAAATTATGACACAACTAATTACTTGGTATCTTATCTGACACTTGTAGTGTATACAAATAAAGCAGGCTTAATGATCAATAATTGTTAAAATCGATATTAATTGATATTAATTAAATAGATAAAGAGTCGTTTATGCTCATTAATAGAAAAATAAATATATTTTACTTCATTTTTATTTATGTGTTTATACCACACTGTTTATTTTTTGTAAAGACAAAGAGTTTAGAGTTCCAAAACTTAACTTTTCTGCATCTGATTATACCTAAATGATTCAGTGGCATGACTGCAAGGTGACTGAGCTACCCGTTCTTCGAGACATTCCGGATGATGTTATTCACTCGTGTGTATTAGGTAAAGAAAATATTAACATTCCAGCTTTTCTTGTCATACACAAAGCAGGGAGAGATGTGTTAAAATTGTTCTGAAGCGTGTGCTTCAGTTATTGGTTCTGAAAATAGGGAGGGCTTGATTAGAAACAGGTTGACCTCTCGAGCAAATAAACCTAACCTTGAGCATAAAGCAAACTACAGAGTGTTCAAGCACTTTAAAAATAAATCTGCTCCAGGAGGGTGGTTGGGAGGGCACAGGTGGGACTCTAGGTGCAACCACCTCCACGTGGTGAGCCCTGAATTGCTTTGATTAATTTAAAAGAACTAAGACTTGCGCAAGCTTGTAAACAAAGCACAGGGGCGCATTGAGGTGTTCTTTGGAAGAGAAGCACAAAAGTGAAGTTAAACCAACTTTTTGAAAACCATTCTAAACGAAATAGTTATATTACAGTAAAGTACATTAATGTAAATAACCCTGAAAACAGCAAACACAAATTCTCTACACACAAAAGTAATATTGAATTCAAATTGATATTCAGTAATAATAATAACAGAAGGTTATTTCATTCAGTGAACAACTTTTAAGTGATTATAAAGTATTAGTGGAGAAATAGATTAATTAGAGGATAGATCACAATCTGAAACAAGAAAAAAAGTACGGACGGAAGCGTAAATAAAGGAACTAAGAAAGTGATAATATTCTAGCGGCTACGGAAACAAACGCGATAAGTAACGTACATATGTATGATAAACAATCTGAAATGTAAACAATAAGCAGTGGCGTACTAAAAAACAAGTGGTGTTAAATAAAATTAAAAAAAAAAGACACAAGACATCATAAAGAAAGATTAACACTAGAAAGAATTGAAGGTGAAATTAAGAAAAATGAGTGAAAGTGAATCGACGGACGATCAAAGTAGGAAAAGAAGGGAACGCGAAGATGATGAAGATGAAGAAAACACATTCGAGAAAAGTAAAAAGACGCCAAGATCGCCAGTCAAGCCGCAAAAAAATAAAGATGACCTAATATTAAATGAAATTAAATTGATGAGGGTAGAAATGAAAAATAGATTTCGAGAGAATAAACAAAAATTAGAACAATTTAAAAAGGAAATAAAAGAGTTAAAAGAAAAGGAGAAAGTATGGGAACAAGAGAAGCAACAACTTAATGATAGAATTGGAAAAATAGAAGAAATAATAGAAAAACAAGAAAAACGAAAAAACAACATAATAATAAAAGGACTGAAACTCGGTGATGAAAGTACAATTAAAGAAATTGAGCATTTCATAAAAGAGGAAATAAAAGTGCAGGTAAATGTAACGGAAATGTATAAAATAGGACAAGTACCAAAAAAATGAGCTATTGTAGCAAAAATCGAGACATTCAAACAAAAGATGGACATAATGGCAAATAAACACAAACTTAAAGGAAAAAAGATCTACATAGAAAATGACTTAACAAAAAAAGAAAGAGAAATAAAAACTAGAATAATCCAAATGGCTAAAGAAGAAATGCAAATAGGAAGCAAAGTAAAAATTGGATATCAAAAAATAATAATTAATAATCAGCAGTACAAATGAACAAGAAAGAAAAAAAAGTACTATGAAACAACCGCTGATAGACAGCAATCAAAAAACTGATAATGCAGGAACAAGAATGGGCCAAACAGAAGACGACAAAAGCAACGAACACGGATATGAATAGGAAACAAACAAAAAAGAAAAATAAAAACAAAAATAACAAATTAATAAAAATAGCAACATGGAATATAAAAACCCTGTTAGTACCAGGGAAAATGGAAGAAATAGCTAAAGAATTAAAGAAATATAAAATAGACATCGCAGCCTTGCAAGAGTTGAGATGGAAGGGACAAGGGGAGATAAATAAAAAGGATTTTACAATGTTATATTCAGGAGGAATTAAACAAGGTAATTATGGTACTGGATTTATAGTAGATAATAAAATAAAAATCATAAACTTTAACTCGATAAATGATAGACTAGCCTACCTAAGGGTAGAAGGAAAACCCCTAAATATGTCCTTAATATGTGTTTATGCACCCACAGAGGTAGATAGCCAAGAAGAGAAAGATAAACTATACGACGAATTAGAAAAAGCTTATGAAGACATACCAAAACATGATGTAATAGTTATTATGGGAGACATGAATGCACAATGGGAAAGAGAACTATGTAAACGAAGTTGCTGGGAAACATACAATACACAACAAGACAAATGATAATGGAAATAGGATCTGCAACTTCGCAATGAAGACGAATATGATAATTAGTAGCACAAAATACAAACACAAAGAAATACATAAGGAAACATGGATGATAACAGGGACGACAAAGGGTAATCAGATAGACCACATTCCACAGAGGAAGGAAACTACCGAGAAACCACAACCGAGAAAACATAACCGAAAAACCACAAACAAGAAAACATAACCAAAAAACCACAACCGAAAAACCAAATACCCAAAATGCATCCATGCATATGAAGTAGTAATTATGTAATTAATTAATATTAGAATATTAACACTCACTCGGCATAGCGTGTCCTGTTAAAATTAGTCTCTCTCTCTCAGTCACCACATTAACTATTGAAGTCTGTCCTTGTTAGATCTATAAAACTTACTAACTTATAACCTAACCTCCGCTGCATACCGTTTCCTATTCACAGTTGGTCTTTCTCTGTCTTTCCCCGCCCTATATATTCTCCTCTGCCTCTTTTAGATCTATCAAATTTACTTTTAATTATTAGTACATGCATTCTCGGTAGTTTCCATTCTCGGCTTTGATTTTCTCGGTGGTTTCTCGGATTTGGTTTCTCGGTAGTTGTCTTTCTCGGTGTTGTCTTTCTTGGCGATGACCGGATACGAGATTTTAATGCACACTGAATAAGCATATGTTATTTTTGTAGGATACTTAACTTGCATAAAAACGTCTATGTTCTTTGTGTAACCGATAAACATCTCTCAAATTTGGTGAATTTTTGAGGAGTCATTGTTAGGAAGCCAATGCAAAATCAATATCCAAAAAACTTTTTTAAAAAATTTCAATTTTCAAAATTTATGTTGATGTATTTGGAGGAATACTTTGTGAACAGAGTTTGTATCCATATCACCTGCAACAGATACAACCTAACAGCCCGATGACTCCAAATTTATTAAATCATGATCCGTGTCAAACAGAATCTGACAACCTGGCTAAATCGAACATTTCCCCAAAATTTATCAAGCAAGATAATGTACAGGATCGAAATTGTAGACTGAAATGTGATAAAAACAATGGTGTTTCTTTCAAGAACCTAAGACAAACCAGTTTTGACATATTAACATTTAGGTACTTAAACGTCTGCAAACGCCAAAATCTGCATGTCTCATAAAATAAAAATGACCATCAATTGTAAACGTGAGAAAATAAAAACAAAATAATACTTGTTTTGAGCTACCTACACATATGGGTAACAACACACAAATTAGTTCATTTTTCTTAAAATGGTCATGCAGTCAATTAATTATTTTCTGGATCACTTGAAATGGACTGAGCCTTTTCTTAGTAAAACAATGTAGTTAATAGCTATATTGTTTTTCTAAGAAAAGGTATTAATAAATAACTGCTAGTTATGTATAGGTTATGTATTAAAATAAACAAAATGTTAAATTTAAACAAATGAACAATTTAATTTAATGCTACCTTTTCTTCAGAAAAAGTATGATCATACTTTTGAATTAATTGATACTGAATTATGTTTTTCGGTCTGCTTTTAAAGTAGATACAACATGTTTAATAATCTAAGAACCGATTGATTTATTATTAAAAGTTGATAATAGCATAAGTTTTAAATTCTAATTGTGTACAAACTGTTACTTTTTTAACTTGATTTCTTGATTATGATGTAAGAACTGATTTATGTTTTGATTGATAAGACTTTTTATTACATTACTGGGACTATTATTTTTTTTAAATATATTTCTATGTTGCTGTTTTGTAGATAATGCATTCTTGCTAAGTCAACAATGTGGAAAGGTACAATAAACTACTACATAAATCCATAAACTATTGTACCCTTGATGTCTGCAAGAAATAGAACAGACTCGCCTTGCTTAGTTTAAAGAAGATTCTTTAAGAGCATATTTAAAGAAATATGATAGTATAGGCCACTGATGGCAAACCTGTGACCTGCATGACAAATATAATACCCGCATGAAGATTATTAATTTACATTTTATTTATTAACAACTACACTGTACAACAAAATTCGACTTTAAAAAAATTTCCAGGTTCTAATACATTTTTTCTAGAGGTTTTTAAGATGCAGATCATGAATCTGCTATGGGTTTTTTCGGGTCAGGTTAAATTTTGGTTATATTCCAATTTGTTTTCAAATAAAACTCGTTTTTAAATGCACGAGAAGGGTAGGTAAACTTTTACGTTTAACAACACCCTGTATAGCTACCTGTATCTGCAGATACAGGTACAGCATCATACCTACACTTGTCTTAGTAAATACGATTTGAAGGTTTATGTACAAATATATACTAAATACCTGATACAATACTCTTGTCTAAACTTCCACATTCATGTTTTGTGTTAAAAGTGTGTAGCTACCATATTTAACATTTTTTTTACTAATGTTCCCAAAATGAAACTTACACCAAAAAGAGTCTAAACCTAGCTGTATAACATACTGTATTTCTAAAAAAATCAAAGGTACACTTTCTTAGATATTCAAGGTCAAAGATCACATCATGTGACCTTGGACTGAGGAATTCAATATTTTTTTTCAAGAGATGGAGTAGTGAAACTTCGTGGGTGTTCGTCCTTTGTAAATGCTGCTTTCTTATTGGTCAACCAAAAGCGGAAGTCAAGCCGGTTTACAATAGCCAATTTTGTGCATTCTATTTACTATTCTGCACATGTTTTGCACTAACATCATTATTGTCATAATTGTATTCCCTGTTTGTCGCTTTCTGTTAATTTTGTTTTCCAGCATTATTATAATGAAATCAGTCTTCTTCAATATACTACCCAGCTTATCCAGTCTATTTGAATTGGTAAGAAATATTGTTTAAAAATTAGATATCATAAATATGAATGATTTTTATTTTATTAGTACTTTTAAAATGGTTGACGTCTAGCTCTCTCCTCCAAAAAAACGTGCCAGAAAACATTTTTCGATGGATGAAAAAACTACAATTATAAACACATTTTAGGTAAGGCCAAGCTCACATCCAGAGAACAGCAAAACAACAAATGTTTACAATTTACAACACAAGCAACAGGTTAATAACTCACAAAATTTTAGGTTATGACAATCAAATGTAATTATTTTACTTGATTGTAGGTTGTGGAGTAAGCAGCGTTTATAACGTCCTTCGTGGGCTTATCAAAGGCTTATCATCGCACAAGAGTAGTGCTTGATAATATTATGGATGAAGATAAAAATAGCATTCGTAGAATTTGCATTCCTTTTTCTTTAAAGATGCCTACGCTTGATAAGATTGTAGCAGCCGGTGCCAATGGGCATAAAATGACAAGCTCGAGAAGGGATTGAACCTGCGACCCTTGGATTAAGCAAATCACTAATTCACCTGGTTTGGTTGCACATGTATTTTTTCAATGAGTAAAAATGTTTTATTCTAATCATGTTTATATACAAAATGCTTATTTTTTTATTATATGCATTTCGTAAGGAGCGTAAGGGTTACATACTATATGAATTAGGTTAAAATATTGTAATGAACGAGAAAACCCCATGTATTTCGAGGCGTCTCGTTCATTCTAGACCGACGGAGATAGCAACCGTACTCGCAAACACGGAAGAGTACTAGAAGTTTCGAGAATCTCGCGACGGAGATTTGTAGCAGATATATAATGACGCCGCGCGAGAGAAGAGCAGCCTTTAATTGGACGTATACAATGTAAATAGAGATACTTCAGTATAAATAAAATACCTGTATTCAAAATAAATATTCTAGTTAATTAAATAAATAATAGCCTTTAAATAAATTAGTTTAAGTTCGTTAGTAATCCATAATTTGTTTTTATAATTACTTGAGTTTAAATCTTAGTTATTGCTAATATTTTTCTTGTGATTAAACAGTTAAAACAGCATCTTTAGTTTTATTCAACAGAATGTTACAATATATTGACTGTAAATACAAAATGAACAGAGAGTACCCATACAATAGTAATAAAAGTTTTTTACATTTTACATGAAGAATTACATATGAAAAAAATTTGTGCAAGATGGGTACCACGTTTACTGACTCCAGAGCAATCGAAGCAGTGGACTGTGCGAGGTGAACCAACCCCAAAGAAGGCGGAGATATTACCGTCTGCGGGAAAGGTAATGGCATCAGTCTTCTGGAATGCAAAGGGAATTCTTCTTATAGATTATCTCGAAAAGGGTAAAATCATTAATGGAGAATACTACGCAGCCCTCTTGAACAGGTTGAAGGCAGCCATGGTGGAGAAACGTCCTAGAATGGCTTAAAAAAAGTGCTCTTTCACCATGATAATGCACCGGTGCATTCCAGCAGTGTTGTCGAACAAAAATTGACACATTTATGGTTTGAAATTCTTTCCCATCCACCCTATTCACCTGATCTAGTCCCCTCAGATTACCATCTGTTACCTAAACTTAAAACTTTCTAGCTGAACAGAAATTTGTATCAAATGAAGAAGTGATACAGTGTGTATACGACTATAAGGGACTTGAAAGAAGAACACTTCCACGAAGGAATCAAAAAGCTTGAGAAACGTTGGGGCAAGTGCGTTGAACTTCGAGGGTATTATGTTGAAAAATAAAGTTCTTCATAAAATTCAAATCATTGTTTTTAATATCAAATCAAGTTATTTATCAAACCACCCTTGTAATTTGCATCTTAACAATTTTATAAGTTATTGCCTAAGGGCTGGTCTTTTCACCTCCTTTTAAATTTATCTGGAAGTTAATTGCTATGGTTACAATTCCTATCCATAACAATTGACTACCAGATAAAGTGATAAGGAAATCAAAAGATCTGCCATAAAACCAAAGAAAAAATAAAATGGAATCAAATATTTGAAGCAACCTATATTAATGCCAGCCTATCACTTTTTTAGAATTAATCAAAAAAATGTTCATAAAAATGTTCTCTAAATGAACTCATTCCCAACTACCAATTTGGTTTCCGGAAATCGCACTCTACAATTCAACAGTGTCATCGCATTGTGAATATTTAATATCAAGGAGAGCTTAGAAGAAAGAAAAATATGCTCTGCAGTATTTCTTGATATACAGCAGGCGTTTGACAGGGTTTGGCACAAAGGCCTCATCTACAAAATAAAACTACATTTTCCTGCTCAGCTATTCCTTCTCCTAAAATCCTATTTAGAAAACCGTCAATTCCAAGTAAAATTCGAAAGCAAGCTGTCAACATACCACTGCATAAAATCAGGAGTACCTCAGGGAACTGTTTTGGGTCCTTTTTTGTATCTACTTTACACTTCAGATATACCAACTACTCGTGATACTTTGATAGCAACATTTGGTAATGACACAACTATTATGTCAACTGACAGAAATCCAGTAAGAGCATCAACTAAACTTCAAAATCATCTAACTCTTTACAAGGCATGGCTTAAAAAATGGAAAATAAATGTCAACGGTAATAAGTCCAGCCAAATTACTTTTACCACCAGAAAGTGCATCAGTCCACAAGTTACAATTAATAATAACCCCATACCAACAAATACTGAAGTCAAATACCTTGGTCTCCACCTTGATGAAAAACTTACTTGGAGAGCCCATATTCAAGCTAAGAGACGACAACTAGACCTTAAAATCAAAAGCATGTACTGGTTAATGAATAGAAAATTCCAACTTTCTATCAAAAATAAAATTCTAATTTATAAAGCAATAATAACACCCATATGAACATACGGAATTAAATTATGGGGGTGCAGCAAGCCCTCCAATACGAAAGTTCTGCAATCTTTCCAGTCTAAAACACTGTGGATGTTAATAAATGCCCCATGGTTTGTTTCAAATCTAACCATATACCAGGATCTTGGCATTCCATACATCAACGAGATATAAGAGCTCGCTCTATCCAATATAGAAACCGTTGCATAGATCATACAAATCAGGAAATTCGAAACCTATTCAATCCGTCCATCGAAGACAGAAGGCTTAAAAAGAACTTGGACTGAAGACCTAGCTGGATGAATCTCAGTGAACTGTCAATGGACAGCGCCTGCCTCAAGTCAAATTATCATTCAAGCACATTTACTTATTACTTGTTTTATAGCAGATTGTAAATTGGCAAATAATATAAAAAAAAAAGTTCAAAACAGTATAAAAAAAATCAAGTAAATGAATAGTTGAATATTTTTAAGCAATTAACATCATTAATATGTATTTTTTTTAATGAGTGTCCACAAATAGCTGAAATCTAGTTACCTATGAGTTATGAAACATAAGTTTATATTTTATTACCAGGTTAATTTCCATATCTCTGTATTAGTAATCTTGTAAACATAATTTCTATTTTTGTTTCCATTATGTTCTAGAGACTCTTATTTAGATTTTCAACTTTTTTTTATCAGTAATGACCCAAACCTACTTTTTTAGATACTATATTTTTTCAGATATTTGTTTCTTAGTTATTCAGATTAAGTAAGTAAAATAACATAAAAATTTTTAATTAAACTTTTTTTATAAAATATTAATAGTAAAATAAACTTTGTGATATTAAACAAACATATTTTGTAAATTAAACTTGGAACCTTTGTTTAATAGAAACGGAGTCACTGTTATCAATTTTCCTTTTGTACAATTTAAACAGTTATGAATGGAGTTAAGATACAATTCAACGGCATTTTCTGAATGATGTTCAAGAGACAGATCGAGCGCAAAAATTATTTCATGATAATTTATTTTACATTGTAACATTTAAGCATTAACATAACATTAAATTACTTAGCTCTTTACAGCTTTAATATTGCAAAATACACAAAATAAAACATTTTATTCCACTTTTAAAGCGATATTTTAATAATGTTGAAATAAAATTGATATAAAGAAGAGAAAGTTTAAAATGCATTAGGGACAATTAGGCAAAAAGCATAAAAAATTAAATTAAACCATAGAAAATAAAGGGAGATATTTTTTAATGAATATCCTTTATAAAAATTATTGGCCTTTAAATTGAAACTTTGTCACTCATTAAAATTAAAATTCAATTAAAAATCTACCATTGGAATTGAAGTTGCTTTTTAAAAAGGATTATTTATTTATTTAACAGCAGGACACAAAAACAGGCAGAGCCCAAAAACATGTGTCGCTATTTGTTAATTATAATATTCACACCTTAGAGATAAACAGTTTATCTCAATTATTGCATTTCTACTGAAACGAAACCTACGTAAATCAATATAATTGTCTTTCTTATTTCATTGTATTAGTTAAGTATGTATAATTATTTTAATTAATTATCTTAATTATATAATCTAATTGGCTCAATGCATAATATAAAAAAAGAGTTATGATATTCTGTTCTGCTATTTTTCCAATAATATGTATATTTAAAAACAACTTTTTTTTCAGTGTCCTAAAATTCTATCTAACATTTAAAATAAGACTACAAAAAAATCTATAAATAATAGCCAAGGCCAATCTTCATTACAACAATATAATTCAACAAATAAATATAAAACATTTTACAAGTCTCCTTCCAAACCAAAGATAAATATTTTCATTGTAAGTTACTTAAAGCAATAAAGAAATTACTTTTATTAGAATTCATTTAAATATTTTTATGACAGTAACAAAGTGCAGTTAAATATAAAAGTGCTCATAAAAGAATATTACTCAAAAGACGAAACAAGCAACCTTGATATTGTCATTGCTCTTATTTTTAAGAACATATTTGTTTTTGCAAATAGGTAGTCATAATGTATATTTATTTTAATAAAAATAGATTGAAATACCATAGAAGACAGAGTGGAATTTAAAATAAAATAGGTAAGTGGGGCTCTTTCCAAAATTTGTTTTGCTACACTAAATAAATTTTTCATATAAACAAGTTTAAGTATTTTCATGTTTCATGAAAAAAAAAAGAGATGAAATTTTTTTGTTTATTGAAAAGATCTAAAGATTAATCAAGTTTTGTTTTAATAAGGTACTCGTGTCTGAATGGTTGACAAGGTATAAGAATTTCCATTCTATTCATAATAAAAGCTGATGTTGATCTCTTTATTGTCCTGCTTTTATGTATCGATTTAAATGATGTTCAGTGCTAATCTTAATTAAACACGCCATATTGATTCTTTTGTCAGCAATAAGCTCGATAACACATCTCTACATAATTATTATTATGAAAATTGATGTAAATAGCGATAACATTCTATTATAATGAACATTAAGCACATCTGTTCCAAATTTAATATGAACATGAAAATTAGATCATTATTAATTATTTAACATTATTTCACAAAGCAAGCTTGAATATAAATATAAACATCACACAGCTGTATAATTAAATATTTTAATTATTATAGTCTTATAAAAATGAAATAATAATAATTAAATATCAGTCATGAATTTTCTTGTGAAATGGACAAGCTCTAAATTATAAATAAATCTGTCTCACTTCAGAACTACTCATATCTATCTCGTATCAAAATAAGTTATTTTCGTAATGAATTTGAAGCACAATCAATTAGTTGATCCCTATATTTACATGTTCCTATATTTTTAATCTTGATGAAGATGCAGAATGCATCTAAAATAATCATCTAACATAAAACAATATTGTTTTTTTTATGACAGACTACACACAAGTGAAGAAGAAAGTTTAAAAATTAAAAAAAAATTCAAAAAACAGAGTGGGCCATTCAGCAATTATGCGTATTTTGGAAACTTCATGAATCATTAAACTATTAGAGTAAATTACTATACATCAAATAAAATCTTTTCAGCTATTAAATCAAAGTTCATTCTACAGGTTAAACCTTTCTGGCAAGATATGTATATGAATAGTTCTTATTTGGATCATGCTGGAGTTTCGATTTTGCTGGGTGCCATTCGATTCCAAAAAAAAATACTGAAAGTTTTAAGACCAATATGAGCTTTCTATCTCTATTCTAATCATTCGCTGTAACGAGGAGTTTTCCATTTAAAGTGCATGCTTTTTTCAATTCTTATGTATATAATTGACCATTGGAACCAATTGATGAGAACAAATTTGAAAATTGATTTTTTTGGAATTGAATTTTGTAAAAAAAATTATATGGGGCATTCGATTTTTTCCAAAGATTTATACAAATAAACTCAAAATAATGCACCATTCAATTAGTGTTGAAGTGATGTAGAATGTCCCATACAATTATTTTTTCCACCTAAAAGTAGCATCGATGCCCATTAATTCTAAAAAATCAATTTTCAATTTGTCCCGGTTGTCAAATATATGCATAAGAATTGAAGAAAGAAACTATGTATTTTAAATGGGAAACTTCTCCTCGTTACAGCGAATGATTAGAATAGAGATAGGGAGTTCGAATTGGTCTTAAAATTTTCAGTTTTTTTTAAATCAAAAGGGCACCCGGCAAAACCAAAATTTCAGCATGACCCAAATAAGAACCACCCTAATGTACATACAAGCACCTAAATTTACTGTAGGGTAATTCCACATCAAGTGATCCAATTTTTTGGAAGTTTTGACAATCATCCTCTTTGATTTTTTCAAATTTGGCACAACTGTTATACTCCTAAAGATAAGTAACAATCTAAAATATATTTTTAACTCAAGTGGTTCTTGAGTTGTGCCCTTCTAAAGTGTACAAAAATGAGTGATTTTGAGCAAGTTGGCGTTTACATTTTTCTTTATAACTTTTGATAGAAATAAGATAAACAAATGAGACAAAAATTGTTTTAAAGTCCATCATTTGGGCTTTAAAATTATGTAGTGCTTGTCATATTTAAATATGAAAAAAAAATTATATTGGTCCCCTGAAGTCTTTAGACCTTGAATTTTTCAGGAAAAGATATAATCAAAAATTCTAAAAGAAATTGAACATATAGTTGCAATTTTTTTAAATATGTGTGCCAAATTTCAACTTGGAATCTCAATGGGATCATTACTAAATTATTTTAACAAAATAGCAATGTTCAACATTTTAACATAAAAATATTTATCAATATTGGAAACATTAGAGTTTTGTTTTATGAAAGATTATTCTTTGTTCTGAATTATCATTTACAAAGAATCTGGGTTAGATAAAACGTTAATTAGCAAATTCCTGAATGATTTTTTTAAAACTTTGCATATTCTTTAAATACCTAAGTCTGCCAAATTTAACTAGAGATCTCAATTAGATCATTACTAATAATTTTTTTTAAACATACCACTGTTCAGCACCTAGTAACAGTACTATTGATTTCATAATGATCTAGAACAGCAACACTAATATGATGCTATTTTATTCTTTTTTTTTAAATTTAAAAATAGTAGGTACATATTAGCCTAGCTGCCCTAGATCATTATGAAAGCAATAGTGCATAGTATGTATCATACTGAATACCTGTAGATCTTAATTACCCATTCCATCCAAGTGAGGGTGGGGGGAGATAAGGTCCCATTTTTCGGTTTTTTGCTTATATCTCGAAAACGGTTAGCCATAGCCTCAAAAAAGTACTAGGTACAAAATTAAAGATCATTAAATTTCCTTTAAGAATGTCCCTGTTCATTTCTTTCATAACTGTTATAGTTTAAGAGACGATACGCTCGTCAAAG
Source organism: Agrypnus murinus (assembly GCA_929113105.1). Lineage (NCBI taxonomy): Eukaryota > Metazoa > Arthropoda > Insecta > Coleoptera > Elateridae > Agrypnus > Agrypnus murinus. Next base: position 136,897,154 of record OV816029.1, on the reverse strand, counting down.
TCGCTAACTTTTTCTTTTATCTTCTTTGTAGTTCCTTTGCAACGAAAGGTTTCAGATAGTTAACTGTGAATTTTCACAAAATTTTCAAATTGCTCTTACTTTTGATCAGTTAAAGATACCATATTGAAAATTATACTCATTTTAAAGGAAATTTAATTCTCTAAAACTTCTTCTTGAAGAAGTTTTAGAGAATTGACCTAATTTCCCATATGATGGACTTTAAAACAGTTTTTGTTTCATTTCTTTATCTTATTTCTATCAAAAGTTATAAAGGAAAACGTAAACGTCAACATGCCCTGTCACTCATTTTTGTACACTTTAGAAGGGCACAACACAAGAATCACTTAAGTTAAAAATATAATATTTTAGATTTTTACTTATCTTTAGGAGTATAACAACTGTGCAAAATTTGAAATAAATCAAATAGGGTAAGTTACAACTCATTGAATCGCTTGACGTGGAATTACCCTATAACCAAATAATTTCAATCCCCAATAGTCTTTACTCTCACAAGATCTTTAATAAATTTATACAACTTTAATTAATTTATTGAGATAAAAATGAATGTTAAAGTGAGAAGCTGTAGCGTTATAAAATAAATGAATCAAGAAAGCAATTTTTATATACTCATTACAAGAATATCTTTCTGAAATTTGACATAAGGATGTACTAAAACTGGTGTAATCAATGGCCTAGACACTTGCTATCTACTGCCTCATTTCCTAATACTGTTAATTGCTTATTTCTTCTTCTAATGTAATAACCTCTCTGTTATACCATATTTTCAAGTCTTTTGATGTAGATTTGAAAAATACTAACTGTAAGCATATCCACTAAGACAGTGATTCCCAACCTTGGTCGTTCGCGGACCGTCAAACGACGTAGCATTTGCTTGCGGACCGGTAAGGCAAGAAATTAAAGAAAAATTTCGCAAAATAAATCTTATAAAATAAATTTACTTTTACACTGTACAAGAAGAATCTAAAATAAATTAATATCCATTCGTTATAATAATAAAAGTCGGTTTTTGTACCAAAACGGAGACCGACCCGAAATCGTACGGGTTTCGAGAGGCCAGGGTTTTTTCTTGTCGCCACACAAACGACGAAAAACGATAGCAAGGTGGGGCGAGGCGCCGAAGACCATAACCGTGTCCGACATACATAGGGCGGTCCATTGTTCAAAACCAGAACGAGATATCTCGAAACAGGGAGCGGAGATATAACCGAAAAAGCTGGCGAGTGGGTTTCGGTAGCGGCGATCAAAAACAGGACTGGGCGGTCGAGATGACCCAGAAGGCAATCATATAAGACCTCCAAAACTGGTTTCTAATTAGGAGCCCGATTAGGCTGGTGGCGGTAATATAACTTTAACACGATTTTCTGGTGAAAAACCAATAAAAAATTTCGAGTTTTTGGCTGTAACTTTTTTTTCTTATAGTTTTACACGGCATTTAAAGAGGAAACATTTTGAGATTGCCCATTGTTTGATGCCCAAGGCAGTCGTTTTGGCTCCTATGGTTTCCGAGATACCGCCATTCGAAAACGGGCGGAGCTCCATAGAGCGGAGAGGGCTATCGATACGGAGAAACTAATAGATCCACCGCTCGTAGCAGGCCGCGTGACATCGAATGCCGCCAACACATGTTCGATCGTCCTCAAAAACCTAATGTCAGCCGTAGCTCCCTCCCCCGGAAGAGTGTAGACAAAAAAAATTTTCCGGTAGAAACTTGCGCTGCAAAGATTCCGAGGTCAGATTTTCGCTCCTACCTACCGTAAGGCGGGGACAGTTAAAAATGTAGTCCGACATGTGAGCAATACAATCATTTTTACCGCAGGTCTCTAGAATCAACCGTTCTTCAGATATCAAGAGTTACGTTTACATCCAAAAACTGTAAGGAACGTCGTGCACCAGGAAACAAATATGGCTGCCATATTTCAATTAAATGGAATAAAAATAAAATGACAGTGGTTTTGATCTACCAATACTTAGGGGTGATAACACACAAAAAACTATATTTTTTCGAAATGATCGAGTGACCAATACTGCACTACTTCATATGAATTGATTCTAATTGCTATGATGGGGGATAACAAAAAATAGCAATTAAGTTAATCCGGCAACCTCTATAATATCAAAGCGTAGATATTTTTCGACTTATATTAACAATCAGAATGAGTCCAACGGGTTTTTTTATACGGAAAGCCTTTGGGCGTCCGGTCTGACGGAAAATTGAAAATTTGTAAAATTGTCGTTTCTCGACCGTCGATTTCGACCATACCACTGGACCGAATTTAAAGTGTTGGATACTCATCGGACGCAGAATTTAATGCTCTTTAATTCTTGTAATAGCGAAGTTTTCGTTGGAAAGCACCGCTTTGGAGTTATAAGCGAAAAACTAAAAAACGTCCGAAGATTTCGTGGTTCTTTCGATGCCCTCAGGTAAGCTCGAGTCAAGGGGCCGTGGAAACCTAGGATACTTATATTTGACCTCAAACGAAGCAATCGAAATGATCTCCCGCTTTCCAACATTTATTTACTGGCCTATCTCTAAAGGCAACGAAATATTTTTAAAAATTCAATGCTAAACCCCTAATCACAAAAATATTTTGAAAAAATTCCCAATAATTACCACTTTGGTTATTTTTATCTAACCCTCCTCTGATTAATACAGGCGCGGATTCACGGGGGGGGATATGAGGGAAATTCCTCCCCCCAAATTTTAGAAAATAAAAAAAAAATGAAATGCAATGTTATAATCACATTAAATTTCCATTGTGACATTAACCACGCAGACTTTCTTAACAAAATATTGTGGAATACTAATTTAAACAACATCTTAAATACCTCCCCCCAAAATAATTCTCTGGATCCGCCCCTGTTAATTGAATATCAGGGTTGAATCAATTTGTGATTAGGACTAGGGACTAAATCTATTCCTAATCACCAATCGCAGGCAAATATTTAAAAATAATCTAATTCTTAATCTCGAATCGAAAAGAATAATTTAAAAAAAATCGAATTCTCAATTTCTAATCCAAAAATATGTTTTGGAAAAACCAAATCCCCAATTCCTAATAATATTTTTAAAATCCAATACTCAATCCCTAATGCCAGAAAAGTATTTTTTTAAATTCAATGAGCAATCCCTAATCTCAAAAATATTTAAAAAATCTAATCCCCAATACCAAATTTTAAAAAATCAACCTTTAATCCTAATTTCACACACACATATACATCTACTTACTATTAAATATTATAGAATTGCTACCTGTTTTTCCTTTTTCTTTCTTTTCTTTTTTCTTTTACCAGCATCACTACTTAATTTTATTTTAACAATAGGTTATGTATTTAGCTATAAGTTATCTTCTACACAAAAATGTAATAATAGTGATCAGTTGAACTCTAGTCTGTTGAACATTTAAATAAATTTCAAAAACTTAATCCCTAATCCTAAACTGGCCACCATATTACACATTACATGTGTCGGCAACTCTTTAAATTAAGCATTTTCAAAGGGATGGATAGAACGCAGAAGTATGACAATATTAACTATTCGGAATCATTGTACTTTAATTTTTTCTTATTATTATTGTGTTTAGTAACTACTAATACATTGAACTAACACAGAAATGTAAAACATGTTGTTTGTTATCTATTTTTTAATTAAATAATTCATTAAATTACAATATCTAAGTTTCTGAATTTCCATTGATAGATTTTTATAGCAAAATGTTAATTAGAAATATAATGGAAAAACAATTTAAATCAAAGAAAGCTGTTGCTAGGATGTTCACAAATCAGTGAGAAATAATTAGAATTTTTACGAAGAGTTCAATAATCTTTTCTAATCAGTTTGTAATGTTATGAAATGACCAATTTGATTTTGACTTTCTCTATAATAAAGTATATACAATATATACTTTATATACTATACCTAAACCAAAAAATGAAGAAACTAAACCGAGTGAATCTAGCAGGCGCAGACTAGCAGTCGGAGTTAATATTAATTCACAATATCAATTAGTGAATGAAAGTATCCCACCTTGCCCTCAAACTTTAGCCCAACTTATAAATTACAAGAAACATAAAACCTAATTGCACATTGTGATACCTCGACCAATACACAGTACATGTTTCTACCTGGACGTCCGGTATCTTGTGTATTTTAATATTTAATATCTCATTTCATCATTGCGCGCACTCACACAAAATGGCCACGTATACCTTCGTCTTTTACAACAACTATTAATTATTTATTGATGTCATAATATACCCAACTATAGGTAATTATTTATTTTCATAATTTATTCTAGTGTTAGCAATAATAATTTTGCAGATCCATGATGAGATCCACATGCCAGAATTTAGCAATTTAATTGTGCATCTTATCACTATCACTTTTAATTATTATGGTTGGGTTATCAATTTGTTGACCTATCAAGCTTCCATCATGATATTGTGCCCCGTCATCGAGGGGCTTTGTGATTCATATCGAAAACTATTTAACATGTATTGTGTGTTGCACAAGGTAAAGAATTTTTAAATTATTGATAATTGTTCTTTTTTAAATGTAATTAACATAAGACTTTTCTATTTGTAGTTTTTATAATTTTTATCTACCCCTGAAGATGGCTTACTTCATTTGTATTAAGCCGAAACATATACTGTGTGTCAATTTGAAAAGTTCCCACCCCTAGTATCGCTAAAAAATCACTGAGACACGTCAAATTTGTTTTCAAGGGGGAAGAGTTTTGACGTATAAATTATATCGCCCCCTTCATCCCCCTGCCCCCAGAACCCCCCCAAAGATCTTAAATGGGAAAGGCGGTCGAGTGAGACATCATTTTGAAGGGCTTTTTATTCTCTACATATTGGTGTGCCAGTTTTTAAATTTGAGTGCTGCGTTGCCAAGTTAGGTGTCTTTGAATATTGCAAAATTGAATTTTTGTAATTATTTGTGTGATACATTAAACTCATAAATTCTCATTGAAACAGGTTTTGACGGGGGTACGTTGTTTTAATAAATCCATTTTTACAGATAAAGTACCATTATACCTACTAGGTTAACGTAAACCACAAACCAAACCAAAATTCTGCAATATTTAAAGACGCCTAACTTGGTAACGCAGCACTCAAATTTAAAAAATGGCACATCAAAATGTAGAGAATAAAAAGCCCTTCAAAATGATGTCTCACTAGACCGCCTTTCCCATTTAAGATCTTTGGGGGGGGGGCTCTGTGGGGCAGGGGGGGGGCGATATAATTTATACATCAAAATTCTTCCCCCTTGAAAACAAATTTGACATGTCTCAGCGATTTTTGAAATAAGTTGCCAGTTTAGCGATACTAGGGGTGGGAAGTTTTCAAATTGACACAGGGTATATATGTAGTGTTTTGTCACCAAAATAAAATTGTGGGTAGACTACAAGATTGTTCATTATTATTTATTAATAATAATAATAATAATAGTTCCTATTATTCCCTTTTGGGACATAGGGTGTTTGTGAAGTCTCTCCATTTTTGTTTGTCGTCCGCTGTTGCTTTTAACTGTGAAAAGGGCATTCCTGTATCTTCCGCTATGTTTCTTTTCCATGTTAGCCGTGGCCTTCCTCTGGCTCCTCTTCCTTGGGATTCCATTCCAGGTCATTTCGACATGGGTACTCTTTTGTTTTCCTTAATGTATGTCCTAACCAGCCATATTTCCTCTTTTTAATTTCAATAGTTATTTCCTGTTGGTCGGTTCTTCTCCAGAGTTCAATGTTTGTGATTGTTTCTGGCCACCATATTTTTAAGATGTGTCTCAGGCACCTGTTTATAAAAGCTTGTATTTTCTTTTGAGTTGAACTACCCATACACCACGTTTCACAACCGTATAGTAACACTGCTTTAACTGTACTATTGAATATGTTTATTTTGGTTTGCACACTTATATTGTTATCGCGCCACACTGCATTCATCCGTGAGAAAACTCTCCTTGCTTTATTGATCCGTTGCTCTATATCCTTATTGAGCTGCCTTCATTAGATAGCACAGTACCTAGATACACAAATTCTTCTACTTCTTCCACTTTCTCTTCATCTGCATATATATTTTTTACATTGATTGTGTTAACTTTCATAAGCTTGGTTTTTGTTCTGTTTATTTTAAGTCTTACTTTTTCTGATTCAGTTTTCAATCTATCTAGTTTTGTCTGCATATTTGGTAATGTATGTGAGAGTAGGCACACATCATCTGCATATTCTAGATCTTCTAAAGTCTTTGTTAGACCCCAAGTGATTCCTTTTCGATTTTCTCTCGTTACTTCTACCATTACATTGTCTAATACAATTAAACATAGTAATGGCGACAAAATACACCCTTGCTTGACTCCACTTTCTGTTGCAAAAGCTTGCGATATTTTTCCATTTAAGAGTACTTGGCATTTTGAATCTGCATATCCTTCTCTGATTAGGCGGATTAATTTTCCTGGTATTCCTTTGTTCTCCAGGGCATTCCATATACATTCTCTGTTGATAGAATCGAATGCGCGTTCGTAGTCTATGAAAAGTAATTGTAATGGTGACTGATATTCAAGGGACTGTTCAATTATAATTCTCAGTGTATTTATGTTATCTGTACAGGAACAACCAGCTCTAAAACCGGCTTGTTCCTTTCGTAAGTTTTTATCTAATATATTTGTAATTCTATTTAGTATTATTTTATAAAATATTTTATTTATTACACAGAGCAGTGTAATCCATCTCCAGTTACTACAGATTTGTGAATTTCCTTTTTTTGGTATTGCTATCACCATCCCTGTTTTCCATTCTTTCGGGAACGTTTCATCTTCCCAGATTTTCTTTATTAATGGATAGATTACTTGCACTGTTGTAACGGGTGTTCATTTAAATTCGTAATCTAGCAACCTTTGGATTATTGCCTGTCTCTATCTGCGACGTATTATATCTGTCGCTCTGTCTTCTTTCATTAAAATTCCAAAGGTTGCTAGATTACGAATTTAAATGAACATGCGTTATCTTCATCAATTTTCAGCATATCTATCGTTATTCCATCAATTCCTCCTACTTTACCACTTTTCATTTGTTGGATCGCTTTTCGTAGTTCTGTTTCCGTTGGTATGTCTGTACTGATATCTAGTTCCAAGATTATATTTGGTTGTGGTAACTGGACTTCTTCTTGTTGCGTATTCATTACCTGTTCTTTCCAACGCTGCAGTTGTTGTCCGATTGTTGTTAGAGTTTGTCCCTTTTTGTCTTTTATTTGCAATTTTTTCGGCTTCCTTTCTTTCTCTGTTAATTCCTTAATTGTTTTGTATAATTCTTTACTGTTACCAGTTTTTGATGCTTTTTTTGCTTTCTTTGCTAAACTCTCTAGATATTGTTTTCTATCATTTTTAAAACTTTTCTTAACTTCTTTGCTCGCCTTTACATATTCTATTTGGTTTTCTTCTTTCACATTTTCACTTCGAGCCTGTAACACGCGATGTTTCCATTCTTTTCTCACTTTCACTTTCTCCCATGTGTCTTGACTTATCCATTCTGCATGTTGTCTCTTTTTGAGTTTAAGTATTTCTAGGCAGGGATCCTGGAATGTTTGTTTGCACTGTTGCCAAACATCTTCTATGGTCTGATTATAATTTATTTCTATTGCTTTCTGTTGCATTCTGTTAATTAGTTCAAGTCTTATTTGTGGATTTTTTAATTTCTCTATATCATAACACATTCTTTTCTGTTGGCTTCTTGATTTTTGGCTTCTTGATGTAGTGTTTTGTCACCAAAATAAAATTGTGGGTAGACTACAAGATTGTTCATTATTATTTATTAATAGTAGTTTAATAATTAACAATTGGGGTTGTGAAAAACCTTTTAAAACTTTGACGGATTGCAATGACAATTTTTAATTTCAAACTGTCTAAATTTGACAATTTGGGAGCAAGGCTCTTTCAAAATCAACCCCGACTGCTAGTCTGCGCCTGCTAGATTCACTCGGTTTAGTTGTCTTCATTTTTTGGTTTAGGTATAAAATACCTCTAGTGCTGGCCTATAATATGTTATACTTATAATATACAAGTATCTAATACAACAAAACAAAATTAAACTAATAACACTATCAAAAAAATACTAGAAATCAAATAACTATGCCTTGAAATGGTGACCAGATATATCATGACTTTGCATTAAATATATGAACTTTATATAAAATTGTATAATTTAGTAAAAAAGTTGTATTATATTCAAAATCTTCACATATGTGTCTCAAACCACACCATAACACTTTTAAAACATGAAGCTTCAAAAATAGCTTTAGTGGGAAAAAATAAACATAATCTATATTACCAAAATTACTATAACTGATTTTCTTCATTGAATGCATACCATAACAGTTAATAATGGCACTGTTGGTGATAAATTATAAAAGGTATATTTTTACATAATTCTGAAGAAATGAACCAATATCTGTATTTAACAATTTTAGATAAGTTTATTAAATAAGTAGCAACGTCAATGTCTCAATTAATGACATATCTCCATAAGCTTTGCTTACTACATATTGTATTAAGGAATATCTTATTAGTAATCAGATCGAAATGGATAAAAATGATATTAGAGAAAACGTTTTTTGATTTTTCTCTATTAAAAAAATAATTTTCTTTAGTTTGTAATCGACATTCTTGAATAAATTATTGCTTAAATTGTGACTCGTGCAAATGTCCCAACTACTGACATTCAGATTTTACATTGAACCAGTTAGTGACAAGTGACAGTCCCTATTAGTAATAGCTTTTTTGACAAAGATCAGTCACCGATTACAACTACGATATTTTGAGCATAAAACAATGACATGTTTGACAAAAGTTAATTTTATAATCCAACTTGAAAATAATAATTACTTCTTTTTAGTAATAATCTCATAAATAAAAAGGTTTTATTTATGAAAAACACGAATAATTTTTATATTGAACTGTTTTTATTTTTGAGTCTAATTATAAATATACACGTAAAAGTAGACATTAGTATTTAACATATTTTGTTCTGCTTTTATTAAAAATGATCAACTAAATATTTCTACAGTGTTTACCTTCACAGCTTCACACCCCTGTATTTTTGTTATTTATAATCTAATCAATTTCAAATTTTTATCAGGTTATAGGGTCAGTAAGCCAGTAATTGACCATCACCCAGTAGTTGACCAAATTTCATTTTAAAAGAAAAAAATAAGATACCTGTACATCTTTATGAATATTTTATGTTTCTCAAGCGATTAGTGCACCTCTAATTACTATATGGTGCCACATTGCTGCATTATCTTGGTCAAATGGTTGTCTAAATACATGTGGAATTTGTATTCGTTTATTTGACAGCTAAATTTGTGCTTTTACAGTAAGCATGGCAAGTAAACAACTCTATTGAAATCTGCAATCATCCGGGATTTTATTGAAAATCGTTATATTACACATGTAGGGATGAAAGGAGAAGAAGGAACAAGTGGTGTGTGGTGATACGCTTGCCAAAAGTAGGGCAGTTGGGGAAAAGTAGAAGGTGCGCGGACGGCCGTGAATGAGGGTGATTTCGAGTGACGCGAGTTAACGACGGTGTGACGTATGTACGACGTAAAGACGCCGCGTGTGGAAGATTTGCTTAAAAGACGTAAAGACTAAAGACTATTGTACTAATTCTCATTATCTAACCTGTTAATCTTTTATTTAGTTTTATCATAATTCATAATTGTTAACATCAAATAAATAATAGTTAAAATTCAAATTGGTAACTACCTTTTATTTTAAAACACCTTTACCTTTTGAATTAATAACCTATATACATATTGTGCAAGTAATAGAAAGGTCGAACTAATAAATTTTTTTATATATATTTTTTTAATTGACACTTTTTTTGCAAAAAATGTGGTGGTCCATTACAAAATTCGAAATCTTATCAGTTTTCCAGTAGTTGACCAACCACTAGTTTTCTGTAAAATAAAGAATTTTGTTTTTTGTCACCCCTACAAGATTAGTAAGTTACTCTTGCTCCTGTTTTTCTTACTAAAATTTCAAATAAATAGCTGTTTCCAGTATTTATTTGCACAAAACTACTGCTCAACCACTGGCTTCGTAAAGTTGTCAACCACTGGTAATCTTTCTTTCCATTTTTATTTTTAGCATAATGTCATCAAAAATAATATACATATATTTTGATATTTTTTAAGAATGTTTGTTTTTCTTTATGCAATACATACTATGTGGCTCTATAACAATATATAATAAAATAATAAAAAACTGATGTTTTATCCGTTATATTATAACACTGGTCAAATACTGGAAAAAATTTGGTCAAACACTGGGTATTTTGTGGTTAACTACTGTAAAATTCTAACCTTTTTACTCTTATATTTTTTTTCTATGAAACAAAATGTTTTCTAATTTATGTATTATTGATATTTAGAGTCTTAGACTATAACTGCACTTTATACCATTTTTTATTTTGTTTAAAAAAATATATTACAAAGTTATAAATTTATATTTCTGAAAAATCTCTTAAGTGGTCAATTACTGGCGTATTGACCCTAGAACCCCTTAAAATAAATTTGTGGGTAATTAAAAACCTAATTTATTATCAAATAGCAGCCTACTATGATCGAAGATAAATGCAAAAAATCAAAAAACATATTAGGCCTTATTTAATCGGAAAAGTCATTAAGGAAATTTGTTCTGGGCCACCTGAAAACCCCAAAACCAAATTTTGTTTAAAATCCCCAAAAAATACAATAATTTTAATAATTTATTTCAAATAATTATTAGCCAAGATTTTTTAACTAAAATTTGGTTTGGGATTTTCAAGTTACCCAGAACAAATTTATTATTTTGTAGCGACTTTTTCGATTAAATAAGGCCTTATATGTTTTTTCAATTGTTTGCATTTATCTTCGATCGTAGTAGGCTGGTGGTTTATAATAAATGGTGTTTTTAATTGCCCGTAAATTTATTTTAAGGAATTTTATAGCTGATAAAAATTTGAAATTGATTTAATTATAAATAAGAAAAACACAAGGGTGTCAAGCTGTGAAGTGAAACACACTGTATATATTACTATGGTATTGTGAAGTTTATTTTTGTATTTTGTTAAATTGTTAAAATCTTTTATATCTCTCAGATCTCAGGGTCGAACTATCTGATATTCAAACAGAAAAGTTACCTATAAACTTTCTTTATTATACCTTTAATATGAGACTCAATTATAATCCTTCAATATGGGCTTCTGTTATTGAAAGATTAAATATTACCAACAAAGAATTAAAATTTTTTATACACATGCACTGGTTATTAATTTTCAACACATAAAGTTTGGTTATTAATCATAACCATTGACACTTATATCTGAAATGTCAAACATGACATTCATCAATCAAAATATTTTCAAGAAAGAATAAGTAAGTATAGCATATATGGTTTATTAGCTTTTTATTTTATATAAATCTTTATTTTAGGATTTGAAATGGAAAGATATCTTACCCTTTGTCAACTTACATGTATAATCTTTCCTCAGGTAAGTATTCCTTGTATGGCCATCTAATAGTTTATTAAAATTTTGATACATGTAATCTTCCTCCTGTTCCAACAACCACCTCCACAATCACAACCTACAAATTCCACAATCAACACTATCTGCCAAGAACCGCGATCAACAGCCGTTGACTCAGCAGACACCACCTCTCCTGACTACTGGACTGCCTCATAAACCGCCTTCCGGACTTCCCTCTTATCCAGGGCTCGAACGATGGCGGCCAGCTCCCCAACACCTCAGTAAGTATCTTCTAAACTAATTCTTCTTATTCAATTACCTTAATAATTATTTTCTTTTTCAGGTATATTACAACGACTTCAAATCTTCCACATCTCGATGATCAACCAACCCAGCTCGAAGACAGTTTTAAATATTATTTTCCTTTATCCAATACGCTTACCATATCATAATACCCCTTTAATTTTGTTTTCTGTATTTAATGCCCTTTCTCTTCCTTTTTTTATATGTTTTAATTTAACAAATTTTCTTCTAGGTTCTTTATCAATTTACATTTATTAGATACACCTTTAGTATTAATTTTCTTATATATAAACAAATTTCTACTTCTAAAATTTTATTTATTTTTCATCTCATTCAAAAAACCTCTAATCTTTTTCTCATTATTTTCTATTATTATTCTTATCTCCCTGAGATACCTTTTTCAACTATTTTTCTCTTTTTTTCCCCTTTTTATTAAAATACTCCCTCTTTGGTAATTCTTTTAGTTTTTTAATATATAATGTTTATAACCACAGTAGTGAATGAGATCTTATTATTGAAGTACAGGGAGGATTTTAATTATGCAAGAGAAAATTAATATACCTTTAAATTATTACATGATTTTTATTTTCAGGTTGACTTATGGCTAGGATATCCTTTCCTTTTATTATCATTGTTAATTTTAATACTGTATCAAAATCCTAAAATAAATATATGCTATTACGTTCTATTTCCTTGTTTTATGATTATATACTAAATTTTTATATTCATGGGATATCATTATGACTTTGTATGTAAGTTTATTTGTTGATCCTTAATAACCACATCTGTGTAACAATGATTCTCTAAAATTTTCTATTCTTATGAATATGCTCATATTAAATTTTCTACCTCTCATAAACGTGAACATCACAGTATATTATAATTTATTCCAATCTGTCACTAATTCAAGCAAGCTTACTTTCTTGTACCTATAAAATTCAGATGTTTATAACTTCTGTTTTATAATTATATTTTATTTTTACTATTATTAATCAAACTATATTTACAACACTGCAAAATAAATGCAGCTAAGTTATGTGCATGATAAAGATACTAGAAGCCAACCTGACATTTTAAACTAGATAGTTGTAAAGATGGTAAGGTGGTAACTAATTGACATAATGTATGCCAACACATATGTCCAGAAAAATTAAAACAATTATTCTATGTTTTGAGACTTTTGTCTTACTTAAAACAAAAATACTTGTCATTAAATGGTACACCATCACTAACTGGGACATTACCTTAGTGTTATTATAAAAGAACAAAAACAGTATTCAAACAAATTAGAATAAAATATGAATTTGTTAAACCAAAATAAGTATGACCAACGTAATATGGCAATCAACTGCCATTGATATTTTAATTATTGCAATTTGAAATAAACAAACGAGAAAAATTTTTTATGCTCATTTTTAAATCATGTTGAATACAATTCAACTATTTACATATTATCAAATAATTTTGTACTAACATAGATTACTACAAAATGCACATTACATCATCGGATACTACTCTGAAGAAGAAGTTGTTACACTGGTGTTGTTTAAGATGTTATTATTAAACATTAGCTAAACTACTAAACTAAATTAAAAAACAAAGCAGTGATGTTGCTTTTACATTTGATTTAATATGGTGCACAAATAGTTTATAAATAAAAAAGTGACATCTATAGAAAAAAACTTACTGTTTCATTAAAGCAGTGCGCGGGCATACATTAACAATTTTATTGTTGTGAATTATGCTGCGTAGCCCTTCTTTCCATGCCTTTTTTTGTCCATGCAAAAAGCAAAAATAACAATAAAATAATACACTTTTCATTCAGTTTAAATGAATAAAATTATAAATAAAAATCAAATAAATAAAATAAAAATGTAGGTTAGTAGGCGCAAAAACGAAATGCATGAGTCTTAGTTCATGCAAATTGAAGTTAAACATCAAACTTACTGTTTTTTCAAACAAGTCATTGGACAGAAGTTATTGGCTTTGACATTATGAGTAATTTTTCTCAAGCCATCCAACCAAACCTTTAAATAATTAATATGTGAGTATTAAATACTACAATACAAAACCATGCAAGTATACTAATTATGTTAATCAGAACAAGATACCATGCAAAATTTCAATTGGCAATAATGTAAAATTAAGCTCTTTATAAATATTTGGTTGGAATCTTAAAAAATATTTCACATTAACTTGTCCTAATTTGAACTTAAAATTTTCACATTTGGTTATTTACAAAAAAAAAAGTTAATTAAAGTTATTTCTTTTACCTTAGCAGTCTGCACATCGGGACAAACAATATGTTGATAATTTATGTTGATATAATCGGTACCACTACATATTGTCAAAGACTTTTCTTCCAGATCATTTCCGTGTTTTGCTAAATTAAAAAGTAATTTCCGATCAAATGGCACACCACCTGCCCGCACATCACTGACTTGACACAATTCAATAACATCACCTTCCTGTAAAAAAATGTATAAACAATTAAAGACCAAAATAATAGCTAGTGCCTAATTACAGTTAGAAAAATAATCAATTAGGCTCTGGTGTCTATTAAAGTTCTTATTTCTAAGCACTGCACTTCATTAATTCATGGAATTAATGCAATGGAATAAATACTTGTCCTTTAGAAAACTCCCTGCTACACGGGTCGTTCTTTAAACTTGGACACGTGCGCTAAAAACGTGTTCTTATGAAACTAATACTTTAATGTACTATTTTCTATTTGCGTTAATTTGTAATCGTTTAAAAGAAATAACGTAGTTTTAAAACAAAATTTGTTACGGATAAGGTACTTTGTTAAATAGTTTGATAGTTGGCAAATTCTAATTCTGCATTTGTTTTTCAAATTTGCGTAAATAAGGTCGACATTTTAAGAACAGCTATTTAACATTATCAACTTTAAAAATAAAATGTTACTATTTCCAGTATTCAACTGAATGTTTTTGCAAATGCGTGCCCAAATGGCTTCATTTGAACACGCAAATAGAAAAAAAATAGTTATTTGTATACCCGGCCGCGAATCTCTTTTTAACGTACCGAGAATAAATGTCGTCAAGACCGTTTACAGCAGAGACAGGGCAATGTCAGGACGCTAAAGAATTTGACGGGTGACTTATATACATTTTTTGTGCAACTGTAAAAATATGCAATTACAAATTCCATTGTTTTTAAAAACCAACAGTTTAATTCATTGTAAATAGAAAGGTGGCTTTCATGTTGCAGCGTTTCTATGCAAATGGCATAAATAAAACAATTAGTTTTGTAAAAAATCGTAAAAATGGGTGGGGATACTGGTACTAAGTTACTTCCCGGTCGTTACCCTTATAGTAACCTGAAATAACATTTCGCGTCCTGTATGGCGTACACGCTGTGCCCACTTCTTGTACATAAAAGTTTTTTTTTTCAATATTTGCTTAGTAACTATGTAATAATGCGCTACAGGTTTTTGTTTGTAGTCTATTCCTAGTTGATTTTTCATTTTTTCCTGAAAAAAGAAATTCCCTGTGAAGTGAAGAAAGTGACTTTGGTCACTAATTCAAGGTTTTTTCCCGATTGTGCAAATTCGATTTGATCGATCAATCGATTTTCGATTATTGATTTTGATAATCGCACAGCCCTAGTTGTAATGTCTTTTTTATACAGTCATAGGTGGCGACTTATCAAAATTTTAATGAGGGCTCGCTAATTTTCAGTTTTACCAACGGTATAGACGCCCGCAGATATTTGTCCAGGGGGGCAAGCCTAGAATGAACGGTATGCTAGGGGGGGAGCAAGCCTAGAATAAACAACATGCTAGGGGGGCAAGCCTAGAAAAAAATGGCATATTATACAAAATTTTCAATAAAATTCAAATTGTTCAACTTCCAGGGGGAGGGTCAAGCGCCCCTCCTTGCCCCCCCTTCCGATCGCCAACCATACTAAACAAGTATTTTCAAAGGATTTATTGATTAAACCTCTAATAGCCTTGGTAGTGTAACAGCTAGCGTGCTAGTCCCTCACCCAAGTGGAACGGGATCGAACCCCTGTGCAGGCGTAATCTGGTTAAGGTTTTCTGTGGTTTTCCTTAGCTATAACACAAATGTAGGATTTGCGCTACAACATCTGTAAGTCGGCTGTAGTCGCACGATGGGTTTGTGTAATAATAATAATCGCCCCTCTCTCCCGCACAAGCTTTATAGCTTCTGGGGTCTAGTACGCCAGATAATGGGTAGTAGTAGTTATTATTATTATACAATAACAGTAAAACATAAAAAATCAAAATACTCAAATCGAATTTAGAGATTAGCCCACGCTTTCAAACAATCATCTGTAAGATTTCCCCAAGTATCAAGTAAATACAATTTTGATTATTAGTTTAAACGATACTGATATTCTGAAAATGAAAAAGAAACATTTAGTACATCTTTTAAAGAAAATCATTTAATTTAGTGCAACTTAAAATAAATAATAGATTCCATAGTTCAGTTAGCTGGGGCGGGGTGATAATAACTGTGGTGTTAATAAGTCGCTATCGTCCCAGGTTCGATTCTAGCTAGCAGACAACTTACCCTTTTTATATATGTATTTTTACAAAATATAAAATTTAAATTAGCAATTCTTCGCTTCGATAATATTCATTTTGCACATAATTTTAATAAATCACATTTCAAAATTCTAATTCTGATCCTCGCACACTAATAAAACCAGATTAAGTAGAAATGGTGATTTTTTTTAGTGTATCAGAGGATTACATATTTCAAATTTTACAACCTTGTATTTACAGAGTACATTTATCTTTTATTTAAGGAATATATCGTTAAGTCCCGGCATAATTTTTCACGTTTCTAATTAATGTATTGATGCGCTGGATGTTTCTGCACCTTGATTCATTGTTCTTTACGCGGATAAACATCACAACACTTTAACTCTCCGCTGTTAAGATGGTGATACGACACAAATGTTCCGTTCGAAACTTGCCCGCATTATACTTGTCTATACATGTCATGATGGGACTTTTTATATTTGTATCGTACCATTCGTTTAACGGCTCTTCCAACTGTTTCGGCGATGTCGCACCTTTTCCATCCAACCATATGCTTTCCCCATTTAAGTCCATTGAATGTGCAAACGTCACTAGCGCAAACACCAGATAACCATCTTCAAGAACACGCTTCTCTTTGACGCGTTTAATGAATGCCTCTTTGTGGTGGTCTAAAGTTTTCTCGACGTTTCCACCGCACAGTTCTTCGTCTCGCATTTCATCGTCGTAGTCCTCAAAATCGAATGTTACTAAAACGGTTGCCTCTACCACATTCATGATGCTCTATTACTGAAGTATTCTTGCGTATGCGTTTATATATACTGAGTTGACGGGGTGGGATACAAGGTCATGGTCTTTAATGGTAACGATAACGAGCGATACAATATATTCCCATGCTTACACCCACTACTGCAACTAACAGGGTGCCCAAGGTCACCACGGAAGCATAACACGTTTCGCTGCTGACTTTACATTGTTCCACCGGACTATTCCCGATGGTTTGCCACTCACTGTCCTTAGTATATGTTGGGTACACGAATTTGACCCTGAATCGTACTTCTTGCGTTCTATTACCGACCTCGTGTTTAAACATTCCCATTTGTTGCAACGTCACTGGTTGCATTCCAAACCAAACACTCGTATTAAAGTCATAGGAAATAAAGGCTGCTGTTGTATCTGGGAGTTTTGCAACGTACACTACACTCTCGTAAAACTTCATGATAATATAGTGGCTAACCTGTTTCAATTCCCAGCAGGCATGTGCACTTACGATCGTCATTAAATAATTATCAGAAAAATTTAAATTAATCCAATTTGTAGTTATGCCTGGTTTATACAGTCATTAACAACTAAGACATTATCATTATGTAACTAAAGAAAAGTAGACCGGTTTATACAGCAATTATAAATTAATATTAACGCGTGCGCATACTGCCATGAGTTCGCATTACCACCATAAATATTTGAATTTTTCGAGGGCAACTTCATGATAATGTAGTGGCTAACCTGTTTCGTTTCCCAGCAGGCATGCGCACTTGCGATTGTCATTATATCATTATCAGAAAAATTAAAATTGAACCAATTCTTAATTCGTAGTTAATGATAGTAATTTCTTAGTGAGTTGTATAAACCGATCTGAGTAAACACCACCTTTTAATTCTCAGCTTGTTTAGTGACAGTGATAATTTTTTAGTTGTTAATGACTGTATAAATCAAGCATAAACAGCTGAGAATTAATGCCTGGTTTATACAGTCATTAACAACTAAGAAATTATCACTGTCACTAAACAAGCTGAGAATTAAAAAATGGTGTTTACTCAGATCGGTTTATACAACCACTAAGAAATTACTATCATTAACTTGTCACTAAACAGCTGAGAATTAAAAAATGGTGTTTACTCAGATCGGTTTATACAACCACTAAGAAATTACTATCATTAACTATCATTAACTACGAATTAAGAATTGGTTCAATTTTAATTTTTCTGATAATGATATAATGACAATCGCAAGTGCGCATGCCTGCTGGGAAATGAAACAGCTTAGCCACTACATTATCAAAATGTTGCCCTCGAAAAATTCAAATATTTATGGCGGTAATGCGAACTCATGGCAGTATGCGCACGCGTTAATATTAATTTATAATTGCTATATAAACCGGTCTACTTTTCTTTAGTTACATAATGATAGTGACCAGTGATAATGACTGTATAAACCAGGCATAAAAGATGGTGTTTACTCAGATCGGTTTATACAACTCACTAAGAAATTAACTATCATTAACTATCATTAACTACAAATTAAGAATTGGTTCAATTTTAATTTTTCTGATAATGATATAATGACAATCTCAAGTGCACATGCCTGCTGGGAAACGAAACAGGTTAGCCACTACATTATCATGAAGTTGCCCTCGAAAATTTAAATATTTATGGCGGTAATGCGAACTCATGGCAGTAGGCGCACGCGTTAAAATTAATTTATAATTACTGCATAAACCGGTCTACTTTTCTTTAGTTACATAATGATAAATGGACAAGTGATAATGACTGTATAAACCAGGCATTAATGATAGTTCTTAGTTGTTAGTTTTTATTGACTGCATAAACCGACATAAGCTTAAAACACTTGTTTAAATGGTTTGACTAAACTTGTTTGCAATTATCAGCATTTTTGTTTTTATACTTGATATGATATAAATTGATATTTTGGTGGCACTTCGAGGTTAGGTTTTTCATTAGTACGTAATTAGTGTATTCTGGCATTCATAGTTGCTCGAGATTAAAAAAATTTTTGATTACAATACAAATACATTGAAACCAAAACACTATTCTGCAAGATTTAATTTAGAGGAGTGCTATTTACTATACATGCATGAATTTTATAACACTATTAAAAGAAACTGACAAAAAACACAAACACTTCGAAACAACATTGAATAAATAATTAAAAACCTTCTTAAGCGCCAGAGACCAATCAATTATTATTTTCACTGGAATCGGATTATTCATTTAATTTCATATATTATGCTTACCCTTCCTTCACTTTTCCAATAAATAAAAAATCCATACTGATCCACTTTGAAGAAAGCATTAGGTTCATATTCGATGTTATCCTTATCCTCAGTCCATCTATCAAAGTAACCCCCAGTCAGCAGTGGCTCTGGTATAGGAATACGCCAATCAAACTCGAACTTTTTGGTCATTTTGACCTGAAATCATTATTGAAACTCTTTATGTATTGAAAATTAACCAAACAAACGAAAGTCATACCTTAAATAATAATGTAAGTTGTAGAATCTAAAGAGATTCACTCATAACAGGTTCTCCTAAATAAGCATGTTTATTTATGTAGTTACATCACAAGTGACGCACATTAATATACAAACACCAATGAAGGGTACCAGACATTTTGATAAGTACTTTTTGGTGAAAAAGAAGGGACAGCCGGTAATGTTAAATGGAATGTTCACAATCACTACTGATAATTGTATTAAAATGGTAAAGAATACGATAATTATTCGTAAATAACTAATTGTAGTATGAAAACTAAAGTAATCATAATTTAAGTTACAGACGGTAACATTACTTTTTGAAGCAACAATTGCCAGAAAAAGATAATTTTGAACAATCCACTTTTGGCAAAATGCCAGTTTTTTTATGACGCATGTGTATTGGCGAAACGTCTGCTGTCACTTTCATTAAACCTATGGCCACTTTAATGCTTGCAAATATTAAAAATCTCATTATCTCAAATACGTATATTAAAATAGTGCGTAAAAAGGAATAATTTTATTATCTTTAAAATTAACTAATAAAAAGACTTGTAAAATCAAATAATTTCAAGAATAGCTTAACGATATTGAAATCAATCTATAATAACAACAATTTTCAGAAATAGTACAAACCAACAAATAAAACTCTATTTCCCGGTATATTCAAATTATCCAAGGCTTGTACTAGAGTTCCTAAATGAAAACTTTAACTGTGTTATTTTAGAGTTCGGACACGGATGTCAAAATCTATCTTGCATTATGTGCAAATTATTATTTATATACTGTTTATATAGAATCTTTAAAATTACAACAGTAAATATATCAATTTTAAAGTACAAATAAAATATTAACCGTAAGTACCCAATTTCAGATTTATATAATTGTCATTTTGACAGTTTAATTTATTAAACCCATTTTCATGATTACCAACCTTTTTATAGTTTCTGAATATGAAATGTTACTAGAAAAACTTGACATGCGTGACTTAACTGTAAATAATACAGAGCTCAGTTCATATTCCTAAATATCTCTAGCTATATCCTCTAGCTTGTACCATACTTTTGACAGACAAATACAGGGTGATTTATTACTAAGACAATGTATTAAGGGTCATATTCTGTATCTTATAACATGCATGTTATGGAACAGTAAGCGTTACGTTACATACGACGGTTATTCTGTATCTTACAGCGTTGTAAGCTAATAGTTAAATAACATGTTGTATGCTATAGCGGTTGTTACATTACGACTGCTTTCAACTTGCCGTTGTAGTCGTAACATGGAAAATTTGAGGTTAGTTTGAAAAACAGTGCAATGATAAAGATAACTTAATGATAAGACTTTTGGCTAGTTGTATATACAGAAAAGTTCATTTAAGTATAAGAATAGTGCAGCAGCACCACCAAGCGTGATCATCATCACTTCAGGTGTGCGCGAGTGCTGTTGTCTATTGAATTGCCATGGTATTATACTCCTAGTAGGGTGAACCCCTAAGTATATTATTACATGTAGGTAATAGTATGGATTTAATCATATTAAGGTAGAAAGTCACCCAAACCTTACCACTCAAGAATTACATAATTTAAGTATGATTTGGTAAATTCAATGTTGCTCTTTCGATTGATACCCAAAAAACGGCATTTCACCACGTATGTACCGAAGAAACGATTAACAAAGTTGCAGTCAAATACATTGATGTATATGGGTTTACACAGCATGCCCAAGAACAACTTGATAGTTTTATATTTAAACAACTCACCATGTACATGAAAAACTATGTAACAATAGTTTCGAAATTGTATTTTATATTGACGTTGAAAAAACTGCAGTTTACCTCTTAGTTATTGAGATATTTCGATTATAAACTTGTATTCCAGCTGTAACAGGAAACTGATGACTGAAATCCCTGCACATGCAAAACCCTATTATATGATCTGGCAACGTTGCTTCGGGCGGAAATTCAAATTTGATATGTTAGATGAATTGTATGTTGGTATTTTTTATATTACTTGAAAATAATGATATACGTAAATAAATTAAATAGATGAAATCAAATATAATAAATAAAATTGAATGAAATAAAATGAAAATGGTATTCACATTGATTTTTCTCATTACTTGTACGTGATTCCAGACGTGATTCTGCGATGTGGTTGCGGACTACTGATTGTGTGCTATTAAAGAGACACTTTGAATGGACAAATCAGTCTAATTTTTGCTTAATAAGTGAGTAAATATGAAGTTCATTAGTAACCGTTTATATGTGTATAGAAAAGATCGAAGTTCTGTACTGCAATATTGAAAAACAGTGATAAACTTACAACGGCCCTTTTTATTTTTAGTTTAACAGCTAGCTTGACTTTAGATTTGGGTGACTTTCTACCTTAAGGGAGCGTTATTGGCGGAAAATATTAGCGTCAAAATATAGCTCACGTTTTTCATTCAGTTTTCTTTTAATAATCGTTTTTTTAAGAAGATAACGTTTGATGTCGATTGCTAAACTGTTAAGGTAGGGTGAATCATAGTTTGTAAGGAGTAGATATCTAAAATAAATTTTATATTCGTAGTCGAACATCGCCAATCTTGTAGAATTAAAGTTTTCTAAAAAATAACCAAACTAAACATAATACAGTCATTATAACACTGTTTAATAGCAAAATCTATGACAATGGATAAATGTTTTTGCTTACTTATTTAGTATTGATTGAAATAAAATGGATGTACACGGCGCGGAAATTTAAATATGGCAGCACGAAAATCAGTCATTTTTAGTTGAACGCTTTCTGCACCAGGAAGCGTTGGGTGGTAATATTCGCGGGACATTTAAAAGTAATTTAACTTTCCTAATCTTTTAACTATTATTTAATAAATTCCCGAAGTATATGTTGTTTTTCTTTACTTAAGAGCATGTGACGGTTAATTTTTGAATAAACTATCTCACTCTTAATTAGTCCTGATTAATTTCTTAAAACGAATATATATTTTCTATATTTTAATATAGTAATTCTTTTCTTTTTCTTAAAACGACAAGAACAACTGATATTTTTAAAGATATTTAGCAGTTTTATATTCGCCTTTTTATTTTCAACTACATTAAATTATTTCTTGGCATTTAAAAATTAAAAATTTCAGTTAAACTTAAAATACTTTGAAAGTTCACGCATGTCTGGCAACGCTGTAAACATAGAACTGCGATGCGATTAAATTAATTCCCTTTTGCAGACTATAGCGCCATCTTTAGGTGTTTATAGTTTCTGAAGCTTCCTATTATTAACACTGGCGGCGATAACGCGCCCTTAGATAAACCTCAGCGAATGAGTAATTTTTTTAAATTAGTTTTATAAATCGGTAAATTTTGTAACCTGTTTATGTATATTTTACATTTATATTTAACAACGAAAACCACAACGAATGAAGTAAAGATCACAAACCTAACCTTTAATTCTACTATATAAACCTAAAAACGTCCGCGTCTGCTGTTACGCTACAGGGACCGTGAACACACACTTTACAGAATAAGTTTTTCATAACGACCGTTATATAGCATAATGTTACTATACATACTGTAATATAACATTAACATACAGAATGGGACCCTAGGAGTTGGTTACAATAATATACACGGTGTCCTATTAACGAATAGTTAGACTGTCAGTGGTTACATAACCATTAAAATGGCAGATTTCTAGAAATTTTTGATTCCTTACCTAGAGATGTCGCATCGTTCGTTTTAGCTCCATTGCAAGGAGGCGGCATAAAACCAAATTGTTTCGTCAAATTTGCCGCTCAAATGGGAATACAGATTATAGAAAATAGTTTTGATATTGTGAAGATTGCACGTGAATATAAAATATCAAGTAGCGGCATGACGGAGTCTAACTTTCTAATGTTTTTACAAATTGATAAAATAACAATTAAATTGTTTCGCATCATTTTCATATTTTATTCAAGGTTCATAAATGTCTAAGCAAGCTTAGAAAGTAGAACGTCTCATACATTTTCACTATTGAATGGGCATGAAGATGGCGGGAAATTTAAAATTAACGCGTATCGTAATGCTATGAATTTTTATTTTGTTCATTAAAAATGAAAAAATAAAATACCTTCAAAACAACTGTTAAATACAGAACAGTACACTATAATGTTTCCTTTTTTATTAAGAAGTATACAAATTTATTTACAAACTTCTTCAAAAACAAAACTAACTTCAAAAAGTTCTAAACGCACTTCTTGAACCATGATCGATGTTTAATTTTGATTATTTCCTTTATACACATAACAATGCCTACTTACCATGGTTACTGTCACTTTAATAATGAAACAAATTGAAATCTCAAAATTGAACCGCGATTCAATTTCTGTCAAAATTTTATCGCTCCTCGACTAATCTTGAACTCGTTATAAAAGGTGCTTAGACAAGTGAATGTGCAGACAATGGAAACATATTTAAAAATTGTAATCACGCCGAATATAAAACAGCCTGATTAAATTTGACGATTTTTTGTTAAAATGTCTTGCTCTAAAGAAATACGTCTTGGAATCTTTCCGCCTAAAACCTATCTGCTACGCACTCGGGATTTTGTTGCTTCTAAACGTATTTCTGAGCAAAACGTTCTGACACAAACCGTCAAAATTTATGTGCCTATTTTACATGCACTTGGAATATTACTGTTTATAATATTTACATACAGGGAATGTTATTTAATTTTAATGACGCATTATTTGTTATTACATTAATGAATCTACAATCGTTGCAAGTTATCATTGGCATATACATACTTTCTTTCAACAAAATACTAAATATTTTGTCAACTTGGGATGATTTTTTACAAATGCGCAGCACAAGCTAGATACGTAGCCAATAGGTTGAGTTCTGGTATTGTGGCTTGCACACCCGAGTACTGTCATGATATATTAGCAGCGTTGTCATAACTGTAGCCACGGCAGTTTGCAAGGTCAATTCCCATTATGTTCAAAAAGGCATAAAGAGCATCAACAAGCTGTTGGTCTATATGACCTGTGTTCGGCAAAAATATCAGGAATCGTTCCACTGGAGACCCAATCTTATTGACGTATCTCAAATCAACAGTTACTTGGTCGATGTGGCTGATATCAGGTGTTGAGTCGATTATTATCGAATAATATTTAGCATTTTTATTTCATCTACAATTTTATCCCGTACTTGTTGTACCATCTGAACGATTAATTCATCGATAATGTGATGGGAAAGGTAGGAAGGAATACCTTTACCCCAAATTGTACAATATCGTCTGCCATGAATATGCCGAAATGGGCGATTAACTTTATTACGCCCAAAGAATTTCCATTCGACACGTTGCCAATTGTTTCACTATGTCCGCGTATTGCTAGACCACGTGAGGTCAACATTTTGATCCTTTTTACAACCCTCAGTAACACAGTGCGCCAGTAATAGACTTCTTTGGCAATTGCTGTATCAAAAGACTGTCAATGCGGCTGGAAATTCTCCCGCGTGCAATGAAGGCGGACACGCATTGACGGTGTTCTGGACTAGTTTCATGACCGTCAATTCTTTTAGGATTCCTCCAGTCACTAAATATAACTGTAGCAAATTTTGTGGAGCCCCCATAAACTACACTTACCACGGGTTACCACATTAACCAAACTCGCTTGCATGTTTCCCCGTTGGGATGACGTCTTGAGAACAGAGACTTTGTGCAATGTCTTGTCGTACCATCAGCGTACTTTCGCGTTGATTGCAAAAATTCACTGTCATCATTTTGATTTACTCCACATTTTATTTTTATCTGAAACAGCCTCGGTGATCTTCCATTTAGCTGGATCAGGTTCATTTTCTTTCTAGAGCTTCCCTATGTGCACTTAATAAGAAGAGTGGTGAAATTAGACCAATTGCTGTGGGAAATACTTTCAGAAGACTTGCCGCTAAAGTGATTTGGAATAGTAAAGACTTAGATGCCCTGACGAGGCTATTCTTATTCCAGTTGTCCCTTTCTTTCAGAATAATTGGGATCTCATGAATATAAAACTACCCGCTCAACTTTTAATTTTGAAAATAAAATTGACAACGCTAGATATTTAGCTTCTTGTGAAAATAAATCCGGTGCATGGTTGAACTTCATCTGCTCAAAAGCTATCAGAACATTACTAGATAACAAAACTTTCCGAATATCTGTTGCCTTACGGCTTGAATGTAACATACGTATGTGTTCCACACACATGTATTTGTGGATCAGAAGTAGGTAGTCAATGTACCCATGTACTTAATTTCTCCAAAAGTACTGATCGACAAGCCCGTCATTTCAACTTTAAATATTTTAAAAAGGAGCTTGGCATCAGTCGAATTTCCTTCTGTCCTGGCACCAACTGGACTTACAACGGACGAGGGAAAGAGACCTGATGGAATGACTCTTATCCCATGGATAAATGGACAAATTTTTATTTGGGATAGCACTTGCAGTGATACCTTAGCTCCGTCATATTTTCCTTCATATCTGCTAGAAAAGTTTCAGCTAATGTAGCTTTGAAGAAGTTAAATAGGTATAAGAATATAATAAATCAAAACTATTATTTCGTGGCCTGCGTGAAGTTGGCACCCCCAATAAGAATTTCGAGAAAAAAACTATTGCATAATTTGGCCCAAGTTATGCCCAGTTTTGACCAATAGTTGCTTTACTTTCCCAGCCCCCCTTAACTCGTGAGTCAAAAGCCGAATTTCTATGGTGTAGCACCCCCACAAGCAATAAAATAAAGTAGGCCATAATTTTGCCCAAGTTATGCCCAATTTTGCCCAAGTTATGCCCAATTTTACCCAACCTTATTTTTTACATAAACCAAACCATATCTTCACGAATGCAGGGTTCTAAACGCATCACAGGGTATATATAACTCATTACATACGTCTTAAACAATATCTGATCTTGAGATTAACTTTTGACTCACTACCTAACGATCTCCAGGAGTGGATTTTAAACATTTCTAAAATTTACCCAAGCTTACTGTTATTCTTGAACCTGTAAAACTGAACCAGTTGAGGAAAAAGGTTAAGCAAAACTTGAAAACCCTTTGAATGACCTCTACAAGGTTTAGAATTGTTAATTAGTGAGTTTTGTCCAAAATAAAAATTACTTCTACGACGTTCAGACAGAATTAGTGACATTGAACTGCAAATTTATGAATGTGTCACCGGATTTAAATTGAAAAATAAGGTTGGGCAAAACTTGAAAACCCTTTGAATGACCTCTACAAGGTTTAGAATTGTTAGTGAGTCTAAAGTTTTGCCCAAGATCCGAATTACTTCTACGACTTTCAGACAGAATTAGAGATATTGAACTTTACATTTAAGAATGAGTCACCGTGTTTAGATCAAGAAATAAGATTGGACAAAACTTGAGCACCCTTTGAATGCCCTCTACAAGGTTTAGAATTGTTAGTTAGAGAGTCGAGAATCTTGCCCACGATCAGAATTACTTCTACGACTTTCAAACAGAATCCAAGATACTGAACTTTACATTTATGAATGATTCACCGTGTTTAGATCAAGAAATAAGGTTGGGCAAAACTTGAGAACCCTTTGAATGCCCTCTACAAGGTTTAGAATTGTTAGTGAGTCTAAAGTTTTGCCCACGATCAGAATTACTTCTACGGCTTTCAAACAAAATCCGAGATATTGAACTTTACATTTATGAACGAGTCCCCGTGTTTAGATCAACAAATAAAGTTGCGCAAAATTATGGCCTACTTTGTTTTATTGCAATCGCTTATGGGGGTGCCACACCATAGAAATTCGGCTTTAGACTCACGAGTTAAGGGAGGCTGGGCAAAATAAAGCAACTATTGGTCAAAACTGGGCATAACTTGAGCCGAATTATGCAATAGTTTTTTCTCGACATTCTTTTATAAGGGTGCCAAAAACTTACACCTTAGAAATTCGGCTTTTGACTCACGAGCTAAGGAGGGCTGGGCAAAATAAAATAACTATTGGTCAAAACTGGGCATAACTTGGGCAAAATTATGGCCTACTTTATTTTATCGCAATCGCTTATGGGGGTGCCACACCATAGAAATTTGGCTTTTCACTCACGAGTTAAGGAGGGCTGGGCAAAATAAAACAACTATTGGTCAAAACTGGGCATAACTTGGGCACAATTATGCAAAAGTTTTTTTCTCGAAATTCTTATATGGGGGTGCCAACTTCACGCAGGTTATTTCGTGCCATTTGCAGTGGGAACTATGTGCCCTTTGAGCATAGAAGCTTTAGATTTTGTGGATTCTATTGGAAAACGGCTGGCTACAATTTCAAGAGAACCGCGCCCGAAAGTCTATCTAATTCAGAAATAAGCATTGCAATTCAAAGAGGGAACGCGGCTTGGGAACATTTCCTCCTTCGGTGGCTATGGAGGATTTTTTTTATTTACTTTAATTTCACGCAGTAATTTGCTAAAGCAGTTATTTATTATTTTTTATTTAAAAAAAGGAGTCATGTAACATTTAAATATTCAGTTATAAGTAATTATTAAAAAATCTAAATATTGAATTTTTGACATTTACATATATCTAAAATTCAATTAAACATAGTAAGCTTGTGTCAATGCCACTGTTATGAGTTTATTTTTCTGTGTGTGTTGTGTTTATTGTAAAATGTGCGATGTAGAACAAACCTGACACAAACTTTAATAAAGAAAAAATTACTACATGCATTTTGTTGCGTAAATATAATAAAAAGTTGTATAAAAATTATAATTTCGTAGGTGTATATTGTATTAATGTGATCGTGCTTACATAAAATGAATGCCCATTATCAAATTAATATTACATTTTAAATATTTTTGTGCATTGTTATTATTAAACCTAAGATTTATTATAAACGGAATGTCAAATCTGGTAACTTCCAATGTGGCCAACATTAGTTTTACTAATTACTTAGAATATAAATCGCTATTAGAAAGTAATATTGAGTAACAGGATTTAAATTTTCATTTATTGAATCGATGCGCCATCTGTCTAATTCATTTCAAATTATCGATTTACATTGCTTTAAATGGGTAAAATACAAACAACGGTTAATTAAATTAATAAAACCCTATACAGTAGGAACTCCATAATCCGAACACACTGTATTCCGAACATCCAGTAATCCGAACAAACCTCTTTAATCCGAAATTCTCTTTAATTCGAACAAATCTCTTTAATCCGAACAAAGAAATTCTATGTACATACTACAATTGAATATGTAGCGTTCGTGGAAGGTGAATATTAATTATAAATGAGATTATAGCAGACTGCTGATGCAGTTTTTGGCTGATACTGTTATGATCCGACGGGTGCAAACAAATTCTACGAAGATCAACAAACGCTTTTGTTACTAATATAAAGAGTAATAAAAACCCTGAAGGCTACAGATGTAAAAAATAAGCTATAAATATAGTAATCCTACCATCACAAAGATGCCCTAAATGTCTTGACGTTGCAGTTTTGCCGCAATTGATTGTATAATGACATCATCTACTTTAAAACCTTTTTCTGACAATTTTGTTAATACACAATTTGTATTCGTGGCGTTCAAGATTTAATTAAAAAATGTCAAAACGTAAACACATATTATTAAAACTATCAGAGAAATTATTCAGCAATTAAATGTTGGGTTAGTGTTTAACGATTGGTTTAAAATATGGTGTTGGTAAATAGACAGTCAGTGATATAAAGAAAAACAAAACTAAAATCCTAGAATATGTCTCATCTGCTGACAAAGGTACAAATAGAAAAATATTGAAATTAAGACCATGAAATGAGAGCACAACACTATAAAAGGAGAAAGAGGAAACTTAAAACAAAAAATTACCGATTTTCTCAATTATAATAAAAGTTTTGTAATAAAATTATAGTTAAGTTCTTTATAATAAAGTATCATGGCATAAAGCAATGTTTTTATTCGTACATCCAGTAATCCGAATTCCTCGTTAATACGAATTAGCCCTGCATTTATAGGTTCGGATTAAAGATTTTTACTGTATTTATATGGGATGAACATAAATCATTAATATGACCTACAGTGCTTGTCATATTACAATATGAGCAGTGTAATCGATTTCATTTCTACGAAAAATACAATAATTACATCGAAATTTCCAGCGAAATCTACAATGCTTAGTTAATTGTATTTTAACATAATTTATGTTTGTTCTTTTGTTGTTAAATTATAATATGTTGTTCCGAAAGGACCAAATATTATACTGTTAAATTCTGAACACTTTGTTTGCAATACATTATGATTCTAACCGTTGTTTGTTCTTATGGAGAAATAGCATGTAAATCGGCCACCTTAAAGAAAGAAAATTCCTATATACCTTTTTTCTCGTGCTTCTATACTTTTGGAGAAAAACAGCAACGAAAGTCAGCCTAATGTTTTCAGATTTAATAGTAAAAATGCACATGACACATATTTTGAAGTACAATGAGATAAACAATACTAGGTACTTGCTTTCTAGAATGTGCAAGCTAGCATAATAAAGTAATAACCCGTCTTTATTTTGGCAAAGTCTTTCGTAGAATAAGAACAGATAAATAAAAAAGAAACGACCTCTCGTTTGATATTATGTTTCAAAAACGGTATTTTTTTGTTTTGTAATTTCTGATTCGTTTGACAATTTTAGATTCATCCCTATGTGTAATACAAGTCCGCAGGCTTGTGAATAAAAAATTTTAGTATCAAAAATCAATAGTGACACATATTTTGAAGTACAAAGAGATAAACAATACTTTAAATAATTTTGAAATCAATTTTTATTTTATTTCTTCGTAGGCTGTATTAATTTGCTAATAAATTTATTTTTATTTTTGTTTATTTTGATTTTATAAGGACTGGCAGCGTTTAATAAAACATTTATAACTATTCTTTGATTTATAAATTAATTTTTTACGTTTATCTTAACTTTCATATTAAATCAAACAGATAATTAAAAATGATTAATAAAATATAATGTTCAACTTTTTATATACCTAATTGCAATCAAATTCTTTTGAAAAAGCCTCCATTGAGGGGCGAAACGTAAAAAAATTAATTTATAAATGTTTTATTAAAGGCTGCCAGTCCTCATCAAATCAAAATAAATAAAAAAAATAAATTTATTAATAAACAATACTATTCGGTTTCTCAAATAATAACAAATTGTAAACCCCTTACACTACCATTTTTAGTAATAGACTATATAAACAAATTACCAGCTATCAAGGTCGTCAAAACGGTTGTATCAAAACATAAACAAGAATAATAAGGTTTACTAAAGGAACTTTCTTGAATTTCAATAAAAAAATAACAATACTTATTGATGGATTTTAATTATCTAAACATGTCTTTACTTAATTAATCAATACTTATCTGTTTATTAACGAATAACAAATTAAATTTAATGATATCATTAAATGGGTCAGTATTAAAATGATGTTATTTCTGTCTGCGTTTCCTAATAGAATACAGGGGAATCCCCCGGATTAATAGAAAGTTTTAAGTTGTTTCAACAACATCCAAAACGGAGTGTGCACCGTCTGCATCCTTGTTGTGCTCATTCAACAGATGTCACGTTTTTACTGATGGTGTCAATTTCTAAAGAGCTCATTTAATCCTATTCGACTTAACACTGACCTGCATTAATTATACGTACTTTTCTGAAAACGCCGAGCAAAACTCTCGAAATTTTCAAGTCCATTTAATCAAGAGGTGAATGTTAACTAGAGGTTAAATGTTACTAAGGTTTTATGTTTCTAATGACCAGAGAAGCTTATCCATCGTTAGGTAGTGATTGTATCACCGTGTATAGAGTGACTTACAAAAATAGTCGTAAACCCACCCTAGTAGAACATATATATTATATAAATATTCTTTTCCAAATATCTAAAATATACCTTTTTCGACATCCGTCTAAATATTTAGCTAATATATTATTATTTAAAATATTTCTTTAATATTTTTTTAATAATATTTATTTAACTTTCTAGTTAGGATATTTTTCGTTCACGTTGGTCTTAATATATTAAAAAAATATCAAATGGTATTATAAGAAAATATTTATTATAATACTACATACTACTTATGTTATAGATATTATACACTATCTACATATAGATCTACATACATGTCAAAATATGAACATTTTGAACAAATCATTGAATAAAGAAATTTAATTAAGAACACACAAGGACAAATTATCCTAAAATAAATCAAATAATTAAATTTCAATAAAGTACGTACAATATATACGTTCATACATACCTTACCAATATCCAGTAATAAGTGGTAGGTCCGAAGTATATTTAAAGTAAACCATAGAAAAAGATTACGTATTTCCGAAAAAACATATAGTGTATAGAATAATTAAGTAAACAAGATGAATTTATCTGGAAATAAATAACTAACAATGTCATATAACAGTTTCAAATTATTGCAATATACACGCCTAATTAATATAACAAAAGATTCTTACACGAGCAATTTGTGACTATAATCCTGCTCCAGTGGCGTAACTATGTAAGATTGCGCGCCCCAGCGAGACTTACGTTTGCGCCCCTCATATATACAATTGTTCGTAGGTAACTTTTGCTAAGTCGGTAAAATATGCAATAGCTAATATTAATTCATTACTTTTTCATTTGCTTGTATCTTTTCAATGCATTTTTTATATGATTAATGAGATTTAACACCCATTATAGTTTTTTCAGGGCTTTAGCGCAGGTGAACTGGTCAATTAAAGTGTTCATTGTTTCAGCTATTTCCCCTATAAACCCTCTTAATACATTTGATAAAACTTTAGATTAGGTCCCACCCGCACATGGTATATACCATTTGATGGGTCTCATCAAGCTGAACAATAGTGTTCTAACCTACGCATTAAAACATGCATTTTCAGGTAAGGTGGGGGTGGAAGGCTACGGCTTCCCTTCCAAAAATGTTTATGACGATTATCTCGAAAACTATCCCCCCCAAACTTCACTATTGTTCAGCTCGATGAGACGCTTCGAATGGTATATAACATGTGCGAGTGCGGGTGGCGGACCTAGACTGGAGAGCAGCCATACATTTCTCCAAAAATTATCAATCTATTGACCCACCAAAATTTTCTAATTTCATTACAATTTACAAGCACAGCACGAAGTAAATACGATGAAAGTGTTTCGGTTATTGTTAGCGCCGTCGTCAAAGCAGATAAATAATCACTACTTAATAATTTAATTATCTTATTTAAACACTTAATATTATTGTAACACAATATCTTCTACTTGTTTGGAGCAATGTAGCATATGCATATTCCCTTTTAGTGTTTTCATATATCTTTTACCTCCTATGTTTGTTTAAAATGTCTATTTCCAACGAAATAAAACTTCACGAAAGCAGCGCCTTTCAGAGGGTTGCGCCCCCCCGCGTCGCAGGGTCTGCCGGGGCGGTAGTTACGCCACTGCCCTGCTCATAACAAAGGAACGATAAAACGCACAGAACATACGGGAAGGTAACGTCCACGAAAAGGCGCCAAATCCAAATACGTGATTTTGATTATGTTCATTGAAAACATCACTATTAACTCATTAAAAAAAATGGTTATTTATTAACTGAGTACGCATATTATTTTGTAATTTAAAAAGTATAGTGATTGTGAATACCGCCGAAAACGTTGTAAATAAATATACCTAAGTTTAATATTTATAATATATTAGAACGTAATAATAGATATTGACCGATAGTGTGAAAGTGAGATATTTGCAATCCATTTCTGATTTGAAATTGAAAAATTCATTAACTTAATATATAGTGTCAAAATCTGTCATTAAGTTCATATATACATATATTATAAATATTGCAACCAAATATTAAACTATATTTATCTGCGACACTCTGTTAAAGGCTCGTGTTTATACATAATAATAATAAATATTTGTTTCATATTCGTTTCAAAATATTAAAGATTACACACAAATAACATATTTTTTTAATATGTATATGAACGAGTAGTATATGAGTAGTATTCGCTATGTGCATGGCGACTCGTGGCGACCTCTGGTCATAGACTGAGAAATAAGGACGAAAACCATGACATAGGCGTTTATGGACGGATATCGAAAGTGTGAAATAAATCAAATATAAAGACTATTTTTTGTTTACTTTCTACATGAGCGTGTACAGTATTTATTTTTATGCGATTGAGAAGAATAAGCATGTAAGTAAATTGTATTTAATATACATATTTTCATGTTATTATTTGACTTTTTGAGGTTATATCCATATATGCACATTTGAAAATTCAATAATTGGTAAAAATGATATAAACTTGCACTTGCTATTTGAACCATCATTTTTGCAATTCACTAAGCAACAAGTATTCCCACCCATTATATTTGCAAAGTTTACTGAAAGCGTCCGTCGTTATTGCTCTATTGATCCACCTAGCGCGCTTGGGGCGATTATCCCATCCCCTCCAAGCCGACGCACATAGCGAATACCAGATGTATATGAACGAGATTAACCCTTATCCGCTGCCGGTAAACATTCTAGATCGACGCGGAATATATGACTCATCAGCAGCTGAACGTATGACTCATGAGCAGCTGAACGAAACACAATACACCAGTCTAATCTAACGCATTCCAGAAATCTTATATAATAATAATAATAATAATAATAGCTTTATTGCCCAACAGATAACCATTTACAGGACAATATTAAATATAAACTTACAAACTAATATAAAGTACATGCAAAATGTATATTATATATATTTAACAATAAAAAAAAATAGAATAATAAAATATAAAAATAAATAGTAAACATAGATATCTTGATCTAGCTACATATATAATAAATAGATACAAATTAGAAAAAATCAAATACATAGTTATAAAAATCTTCTTAACGCTAGATCTCTAAGTTTGTTTAAACTACAATGAAAAATATCACAATCATCACAATTACTGTTAAATAAATTGCACATAACATTAATCGGAGCATTCGACAACATATTGGTTCTTGCTCTCTCGCAATAGAAGAAGTAGTTTTGTCGCGAATTAATTCTAGGAACAAAAAAATTTATCTGAGCAAGCAACTCCATACAGTCTATTTCACCATGCAAAAGCTTGTATAAGAATACAATAGAGAAACATTGTCGTCGTGTTTCTAGCGATGTAAAGTTAAATCTTTGTAAGAGTTGATTATTGTCTGTACCTCTTTCAGGATAAAAACCATCAACTTTATAAACTAAGTATTTTAAAAACTTTCTTTGTATTTTTTCTAGTTCTAATTTGTGGCATTGGTAAAAAGGGCTCCAGACAATAGAGGCATATTCGAGTTTAGAACGTACATAGCTATAGTACAGCTGATATAATGCAGGAAGATTATTAAAACTTTTGCAATTGCGTACAATGAAGCCGAACATTCGGCTTGCATCGGAAACAATGATTCCGAAGTGATTAGAAAAAGTAAGTTTACTGTCGAATGTCACACCTAGATCTTTCGTTGTCGCAACGCGAGAGAGGACTATACCGTCAATAGAGTATGGATATTCAAGCGTGCATCGTTTTCTAGAATATGTTAACACTTTACATTTATTGACATTTAAATCCAATTTATTAATGACACACCAGCCCTGTAAATTATTAATTTCCTGTTGTAGAGACAGACAATCTTCCAAGGTAGATACTGCAGCATAGATTTTCAAGTCGTCAGCAAAAAATAATCTATTGCATTTAAAAATAGTACTTAGGTCATTAATGAACATAAGAAACAACAAAGGACCAAGATTGGATCCCTGAGGTACGCCCGAAGAAATAGAATAGTTTTGTGAGTTAAATCCGTTGTAAGACACAAATTGTTGTCTTCCAATTAGATATGATTTAAAAAACGATGTAACTTTAGAAGTAAAGCCAAATTGTTTAAGTTTACTGAGCAGAACAAAATGGTCAATTCTGTCGAACGCCTTGGCAAAGTCAGTATAAACCACATCCACTTGTCCTTGATTATCCAATACCTTTGAAACAAATTGTGTAAATATTGTTAAATTTGTGACGGTAGATCGATTACAAACAAAGCCATGTTGCAGAGGAGAAATGTTATTGTTAATAGAACATTGTATGCGATTACACAAAACAATTTCAAGGAGTTTGGAGAAATTGCATAAAATAGATATTGGTCTATAGTTAGTTACCTGGTTACTCTCGCCACTCTTAAAAACGGGACACACTCTCGCTGTTTTCCAACGAAGGGGAAATGCTGAAGTACTCAGAGCCAAGATAAATATAATTTGAAGAGGTGTACACAGAGCGCCTATACAATCTCGAACGAACGATTTATATACAGTATATAAAGCGCCGCCGCGCAGAGAGGGAATTATTCAGTTAGTCAACGAGTTAAATGAATACGCGCATCGTGTAGTGAGTACGAGATAAATGTTAGAAATACATATTCTAATTAAATATAAATAACCCGTAAATAATCTAGTTTAATTTTGTTAATAGTTAGTTTATAATTGTGTATGTATTTAGTGTCAGTGTAAATATTTTCCTTTGTTAATAGATGGATTAAACAGCACTTTTAGTATTATTTAAAAAAGAACGTTACAGTGTTGTCAGGTGTCGGGTTTAAAATAAATAAATAAAATCACATAATAAATAAAGTGCTATGAAACAACTGTTAAAAACAATTCCCAACAAACAATACGAATGGCGACGAAATTGTTAAACGAACTCAAAGTTATAGACCTAAAGAGAGAACTATAAGAACGAGACTTATATCTGGTAAATATAAGGTAAATATCTGGTAATAAAAGCATTTTAATAAATCGGCTAAAGGAATGGTTTCTAGAACATAACGAAGACCCCGAAACATTCCGCTTTGATTACCTGGGGAGCAATTGATACTAATTTGTTGTTAAGTAAAATGGAAGAAAGTTCTAGAAAAGCCGAAGAAAATGCTAGACAGTCCATGACATGTTAAAGGAAGATTTATTGGAAAAGTCCGAAGAGAATTCTAGAAGGCTTGAAGAAGAATTGCTGGAAAATGTCAAAGCATTGGAAGAAAAAGTTTTTGGAAAATTCTTGGAGAATGCCAGCGCGTTAGGACTGTTGGAGAGTAATAAAGATAGGGTAATAAAAATGACAGAAGAGAGAATAGCCCAAATACAACTACCACCAACAACTGAGAAAGATAGCATAACTAAAGTGCTCGAAGATAGAATGACTCAACTACGGTTTTCGCCAACGTCTGAGTGGCATTCTGATGAAGTAAAGAAACGCAATAAAAGAAAAAAGGAGCCCTGCCGCAAGGATAAAAGTGAAACCACCTATATTCGATGGAAAGATACCTTAGTCCATCTACTACAAACAATTTGAGGCGGTAACAAGGGCCAAGGGATGGGATGGAATGGAGAAGAAAAGGCCGTGTCTTTAACTGTCGCTTTGCACGGGGACGAGTTGAGCATTCTGCAAACAATTCCAGCAGGACAGGAGAATGATTACCAGTTGCTAGTCTGTCGGTTGGAGATGAGATACGGAGACGCGCATCTTTAACAAGTGTACCATGCGTAGGTGAAGCATCGTGTCCAGAAGAATGGAGAAAGCCTTCAAGAGTTTGAAGCCGATGTTGCGCAGCTGGTCCGATTGGCGTACCCTACGGCACCCGATTCATTTCTGGAACAACTCGCTGTGCAGATCTTCATTGATGAACTAAGCGACGGGGAAACACAGCAATCATTGAGGCTGGCACGACCAAGAACAACTGGTGATGCGGTCATCCTCGGCTTAGAATTTAAAGCCGCAAAACAAGCGTTCCGAGGCCACGAGCGTGTTCGAATCGTCCCGGAAGAAGAAGGTTTTAGAGATCATCTAGAGGAGTATTGAGAGTTCTTCAGAAGGGAGAAAGCCGTAAAAAGAATCTTCAAGAAGTTCGAGGACCCCGCTGCTGGAACTGCGGCGAACAAGGGCACATACGACGCCGTTGCCCTAAGCCTAGAAAACTTCAAGCGTCGGAAAACTAAAGGAGGTCGACGAGAAGGGGCGAACGTTGACCTCGAGTGGAGATGCCTCGGAGATCACTATCGACGCATATTTATCGAAGAATAGTGCCGGCAGTCTGTTTGTAGATGGAAAGATTGCTAGCCGAATTGTTACGGGGGCGACAAAATCTATCATACGCCCTGACGTTCTACGACCAAGTATGAAACTAATACCGACAACTACTCAACTTCGTACAGCGACAGGTGAAGCAATACCAACGCGCGGAGTGGTGAAGATGAAGATTGGCATTGGAATTGAGGAGCGTGATCATGAGGTTCTGGTAGCGGATATAACTGACGACTTCATCTTACCCCCTAAGAAAACTTGGATTTGCGTTGGACTTGACGGAAAGTGATTTGAAGGTCGGTAACGAAGAACTTTCTTTGCACCCATGAGAAGACTCTGTCGTAAGAGTCTTGCTGACAGAATAAGACTTGCCGGGTCGGAGCGAGAAAATTGTCGAGGCAGGTTTGGGTGGAGATCTTCGGGGAGGGTATGTACGAATGATAGCCTAGATGTAGAGCCTTTCTGTGATAAGAAGACTCAAAGTGGCATACTGGTGGGAAAAGCGCTGCTCAAGGTTGGGAAGACTGTGCCAGTGAGGTTTATGAACGCTAATGTGGAGCCGGTGACATTGAAGAAGAACACCCTTGTGGGACAGTATTCCGAGTAGCCAGGTGTATGGCTGATGTTCCAAAAGCAGTGCCCAAAGACTACGGTAAAAAATTAGTGGGTATGGTTACTAGTTCATGCGAAGACCTTAATAGAACAAGTGGAAGTGCAAGAGGCACAGGATTTGGTTACGATACCAAGTAATTATTCCAGTACATCGTAGAAGCTTCTGTGGGAGATATATACGCGCCACCGCGGGAAGTAGCGGCCATTAGTCAACGAGTTAAATGAATACGCGAATCGTAAATTAGTATGAATGTTTGATATAAACGTTTGAAACAAATATCAGTGTAAATAGTCTGTCAACAATCTATATAGTTTAAGTTCGTTACAGTTTATAATTGTAGTATTTGTAATTAGTGTTAATGTAAATATTTTCCTTTGTTAATAGACGATTCAAACAGTGGCGTAACTACCTCCCCCGCAGACCCTGCGACGCGGGGGGGGAGGCGACCATCCGA
The DNA here is from genome assembly GCA_929113105.1 of Agrypnus murinus. NCBI lineage: Eukaryota > Metazoa > Arthropoda > Insecta > Coleoptera > Elateridae > Agrypnus > Agrypnus murinus. The sequence goes on along the minus strand of OV816029.1, from coordinate 136,858,370 downwards.
AGAGCGCTACTTGTGCGAAGTTTTATTTCGTTAGGAATAGAAATTTTAAAACAAGCCTTGAGGTAAAAAACATTATATGAAAATAAAAGGGAATTATGGATATACATTACTAAAACAATTCAATTAGAGGATATTGTGGTACAATGATATTGTGGTGTTCAATAACACATAATAACATATCATAACAATATTTACAAATTCGGTGGTGCTGATTATGAATCTGCTATTAGTTTTTTGATATCACATCTGATTTTCAGACAAAATTACTTGTTTTAAATTTTATTTGAATATAGTATAATAAGTGATACAGAGCCAGTTGCTTGACGTGCATTCAAAGGTCTCATAATTAACTTCCTAGGCAACACAGGCATCCGGACTATAACAAAATCGTCGTTAAGTCTTATTAGATAAACGGCCCCGAACAAAACAAATGGTAAACAGGTATAGTTAAAATGAGCTGAAATATGTTGTAGTTTACGATATCCTGATCAAAAGTCCTTATGGGAAGAAAGTCTGACAATGGCCAGTTTCTGAGTTATGAAGCTCCAGTCTACTGATCAAACGGTCAAGAGTATGAAGTAGAGTTTGGAGTTGTTTAACGAAATCATCCGAATGTGTTAACGTACTGATACTGATACCCTGGCCATTTCCAGAGTTTGTACCCATGAGGACTTTTGATCAGAATGTCATAAACTACAACATATATCAGTTTCAGCCCAATCTGACTGTATCCTGTTTTTCATTTTTTTTGTGCGGGGTCGTTTTATAAACTGGGCTGCAATATGAGCCTTAAGCTCCATTTTCTAGATTCACATCTAAAGTTCTTTCCCCGAAAATCTTCCGTGATCTCTGTAAAGAACAAGTGGAACACTTTCACCAGGACATAAAAGAGTTGGATAGGCGGTATCAAGGTCGATGGAATCTTCAAAGCGTAGTTTTAAAGGAAGACGGACAAGATACCATCCAGTAAAGTCTAATCATGATCAAAAGATGTAATCCTAATATAAATTATCTAAATCGGTTTTTGAATAAATATTTTTGAAATTAAGTTATTTGTTTCTTTCTGGGATCTTCAAATTTAATATGAAATTCTCTTTCAATTACAAACAACTACACCAATGCTTGGTTTGTAGTTTACTAAACAACTTTAATCCTCGAATATTCCCCCACTAACACAAACTACGAAGAGCAAAGGCGCGATCCGATATAAACCCTTCTTTATTTTACTAGCCCGTTCTTTATCATATATATGGTTTCGTAGATACTTCCAACTTGTTTTTCTATATCTTTATACAGGGTGTCTCACAATGCTGTTTACACGCAATATCTTCCTTATTTGAAAAGATAAAGAAATCAACCAAAAACTATTGTGAATGACTCATAATGGACCTTCAGAAAACATCCTTAAACGCTGGTTGCATAGCAACGTTTAAGAGATCATGCCAACTTGATTAATTTTTCAAATTGCATCCTCTGCCTTTTTCACGGAAATGTATTCTTAACTTCATTCTGCATACAGTAGTATGCCTTACTTAATTATCTAATGTGCATTTAGGGGTTGAAAATAGTATGTTAAAGTATTAGTTTCATAAGACACGTTTTTAGCGCACGCGTCCGAGTTTAGAAAACGACCCGCGTAGCGGGGAGTTTTCTAAAGGACAAGTGCGCTAAAACGTCTTATGCAACGAATACTTTATACTATTTTTTCTATTTGCCTTATTTTTAATCATTTTAAAAAAGAAATAATTTAATTTTAAATAAAATTTGTTAGGGGAACCCTCTTTTTTAACAGTTGGCAACACTGAAAACTCAGGTTCCGCATTTGTTTTTCTTTACGGCATTTAATAAGTTTGACATTTTAAAAACAGCTGTTAAATACTGATATTAACTTTAAAACATAAAATGTTACTGTTTTCCGTATTTTAATAAATCTCATTAGGACACGCAAAATGCTTGTCCTAATGGCTTCATTAGGACACGCAAATATAAAAAAATATTTTTTATAAATTGAATTTATCTTAAACTTAAAGCAAATGCTCAAAATGCCCTCCTCCGGACTCTACATGGGCTTTAAAGTGCCTCAGTAGTTCCCTTGTAGACACGGGTCTAATCATATTTTTTGAATAAATAATAATAAGTTAGTGAATATGAAGTGTACAATTTATAAAAAATATTTTTTTCAACCCCTAAATGGACATTAGATAAGTAAGTAAGGCATACTACCGTATGCAGAATGAAGTTAAGAATACATTTCCATGGAAAAAACAGAGGGTGCAATTTGAAAAATTAATCAAGTTGGCATGATCTCTTAAACGTTGCTATGCAACCAGCGTTTAAGAATGTTTTCTGAAGGTCCATTTTGAGTCATAAACAATAGTTTTTGGTTGATTTTTCTATTTTTTCAAATAAGGGAGATATTGCGTGTAAACAGCATTGTGGGACACCCTGTATATGAACAGCTATCAAAATGAAAACAATCTTCACAAAGTTTTCATATGTTGGCCTGTGTAATAGGTGTTCAAATAAGAATAATTAAATTATTAAGTAGTGATTATTTATCTGCTTTGACGACGACGCTAACAATAACTAAAACATTTCGTGGTCTAATCGTGCGTGCAAAATTTGTGTGGGGGGCAGTAGTTTTCGAAATAATGACCAAAGACTGTTTTAGAAGGGAATAGCCTTCCATGTTAATTCCCTCACCCTACCTGAAATTGCAGGTTTTAATGCACATGCAACCTAACCTCACCTCACATAACCTATTCTAACCTAATGCAATCTAACCTAACCTAACCAAAAACTAAATTAAGACACGTATGAATTGATGAATAACGCAAACCTAAATTATAGGTTAGATTAGGTTCGGTTAGGTTGGGTTAGATTCGGTTATGTTAGGTTGGAACACTATTGTTGAGCTCGATGAGACGCATCGAATATAGCATATGCAGATGGCGGACCAGAATGTAAAGTTTTACCCAAAGTTTTACCAAATGTATTAAGAGAGTTTATAGGGGAAATAGTAAAAACAACTGATTTTGACAGTTTAATTGCCCAATTCGCCTGCTTTAAAGCCCGAGAAAAACTATAATTGGTGTTTCCCATTAATCATATAAAACAAATTCGTTAAAGGGATATAAACAAATGAAAAGGTAATGAATAATTATTATTAGATATTGTATATTTTATTTTTACAAAAGTTACCTACATATTGTAGTGAGGTTTATTTATAAAATATTTCTCTATATAAAAATTCTTATTTGTTCTTTGTTTTGAAAGAAATTACTTTATGATATCTCAGGGTCGCACAACTGAATTTATTTAATGTTCTTAATATGAGACTATTCATTCAATCATATAACCATAGGTTCTTTTATTATACGATCTAAATTTTACTTATTGTGGTTATTGAATGTTATTAAATAAAGTAAGGTTATAGATACCCATTGTCTATTGCCTCACTCCTATGTTTAATTACTTTTCTTGAACTACTTAAAATCTACTCTTCTATATCTATTCTCTTCTTTTTATTATTTATGATAAATTTTACCCCCACTTTTATGGTATATTCTAAATTTTCTTCTATCTTCTCTTTTCCAAACTTATTTAGTAATTTCATTATCAAAGGCAGATAAGATTGATAAACAAACACGTTGCTAAGAATAAATATAGAAAATAGGTAACTATAGATACAATACATACAAAAACTAAATATCTAACACTTTTAATAAAGGAAAATTTCTAAGCTCTTTTTGTTTGTTCATCAAAGGTAGGTACTATGCGTTTATGTTTGTATATTCCAAAAGCTTCTAAAATGTCTAATTTGTGTTTGTTGTTACAAAAATGTAAGAATTTGATGTTATTGCAAAGAGTAATTATTATAAGAGGTGGAAGTTAATAAACAAACCTCAATTCCAAAAGAGAAATTTTATAAAAAAATATCACTACCAATTTAAAGGTACCATCGCCAATTCTCGGTTACTTTCGGCTCGCTTTTAATTTAATTTGGGGGGTTCTATTACAAAATGTGTTTGGCATAATTCGATTATTCTGAATGTTTATGTCTATAAAAACGTACGTGTTCTTTGTATTTTATGTTGAAGTTTCTCAGTGTTTGTCCAATAGAAACCGAGTTACAAAAAGAACAATTCAAACGATAACGCCGGATTTCAGGATATCTTTCTGCCCCCCCGCAAAAAATGTATTTAATTCAAAAAATGTCAAACTTTAACAGCTTGTACGGGGTACCGGGTATAGTGTCGTGGACACAATCAACCGTCAGGGCAATAAAATTTTCAAAACTTCGAGTGCCTACGATGATTTGGCGCATTAAAAATTAAATTTTATCGTAATTTACCCTGCATTTTGTCGAGTGTTTTTCCTCTTCTGCCAACGACATTATTATCGGTTGAATTTGAACCTTTTCTTTTCCAAATTCAAAAAATTTTGAAAAATCTTTTTATTTAATAAAAAACATTTATTTATTAACGTTTATTTTTTTAACGGGCAACCGCCGACATCAGCGTTACGTGATGTGCAAGTGTCTAAATTAATGTTTGTTTTTTTGTTTAGTTTTGACTTTTACTTTACTAATATTTTGAAATTAATCAGTATCACAAAGCTATTCGAAGCATTACAATGCCGAAATTAACGGACGTTCAATGCGCACAAATTGTTGCTCTTTTGGTGGTAGGAGTTAGTATGCGACAAGTCGCATTGAGATATGGGGTTAACCATAGTGTTGTGTCCCGTATGTAGTCACGGCATCGAGAGACGGAAACTTTTCGTCATCGTCAAGGATCTAGCCGCCCTCGTTTTACCACACGTCGCTAGGATCGAAGACTTGTGAACGCAGCTCGACGGGATCCTGTGAGAAGTGCTCACATGATTGCAGCGGACGTGGACTTGATTCGACGAGTATCCGATAGGACGGTACGAAATCGTCTACATGAAGGTGAACCTTGTTCTCGAGTTAGAGCTAGGTTAGACCTCGCTTGACGGACCGGCATCGTCAGGAAAGAATGCGGTATGCGAGAAACTACGGATATTAAACTACGAGACAATGGCGAAATATCTTGTTCGCCGACGAAAGTCGCTTTTGCCTCTTCCATTCTGACGCACGAGTTTGCGTATGGCGTCGTCGAGGAATGTGATTTAATCGCAATTGTGTCAACCCGACGCGCCACTTCAACGGCGGATCTGCCATGGTTTGGGGAGGCGTTAGCTATGATGGTCGCATCGAGCTGGTGATTGTATCAGCTCCTGGATTGGCAGCGGTTCGGCACATCAACGAAATTCTTCGGCCTTACGTTCTGCCCATGCAACGCCGGATGGGACGAGCGTTTGTGTTTATGCAAGACAATGCACGTCCGCACACTGCTAGAGTCGCCCAGGAGTTTTTCCAGCAACACAACATCCGCGTTCTTCCTCATCCGCCTATCAGTCCACACCTCAACCCAATTGAACATGTGTGGGACATAATGGGACGTTGTTTGCGAAACCTGCAACTACTCTCCGAGATTTGGGAATAGAACTGACGCAATTGTGGAACAACATTCTCCAGAATGAGATTCGCACAGTTCTGGACATGCCAGCGAGGTTGCAAGAGATGCGCCAGCAAAGAGGAGGAAATACACATTATTAATTAATTAACACGATGTGCAAAACCGACCGACAACCTCCTCGTGGTGCACATCGGATAACGGTGATGTCGGCGATTACACACGTTAAAAAATGTATCATTTTTTTCGAGGGCTGGCGGGGGCGGAAAGGTTTAAACGTAGCATTCGCTCACACGACCTTAAGCTAGACACTTCAAACTTTTTAGCACGCAAATGTTCATCCATTTGCGTCTAAAATCCGCAGAGTTATGACGGTTTATGAAATTTTGGTATTTTTGGTGCGTTTGTTTTTTTCATCGAGAGTATGTAAACATTACATTGCAGATTTAGATTTTTCTCAACTATTTTAGTCCATAGAAAAATTTCTTTAATTATAAAGTTATTGACAACTTCCTTAAATCAGTTATTGCACTTTAAAATGGCTATTATTATGTTATATACCAGAGTTATATACAAAGACAAGACTACAAGTAAAAGAGTGAGAACTGTTTTTCTGAAAGAGATAACCAGAATTACCAACATACACAATGTTTCTAGTTTTATTAAAATCTTAATACTCTCTTTTTTTCCTCATTCATACTTATGGTGTCTGTCTATTAAAACTGGTCTATAAGACCAACCATTAATTTTTTTCTGATACTTCTTAAAACTAAACTAATTAAATACCTAAACTAGAGTTCATCCGACGATGTCCTTTAGTTTTTTTAGCCACTATTAAACTCGCACTATGCTCTGCTTTTCACTGCACTACACAAGCTCAAATGGTTTGGTCCTCTTCAGTCTTCGAACAATATGTTGGTTGTCCAATAGCTGAAGAGCTTCTGCGTTTTCGTGTAGGTGAAGCCTGGCTTCGTGTTTGCCAGCAAACCTTTTGATCTCTTCCTTGACCATTGGGATGTTGAGGTCTTGGTGCAATCAAATCAGAGTTACGTATGTACCATGGAGCTTCTACCATGTTGCGTAACACCTTGTTCTGGAATGTTTGTATGGTTTTTATTTACTATCTTTGGTACAGCCCCAGAGCTGGATGCCATATAACCATACCGGTTTTAGAATCTGATTGTAGAGTAAGATCTTATTATGTACTGACAGCTTGGAGTTTCTTCCAAGAAGCCAATAAAGCTGTTTGTATTTGAGTCCCAGTTCTTTTCTTTTTTACATGCTCTTTCCACCGGAGTTTGGTGTCTAGAGTCATGCCTAGGTATTTGGCGTTGTTCTCATAGGGCACAATAGTACCATTAATCTCTAAGGGCAGAGGATTTACTAACCTTTTGTTTGTGAAGCTAACATGGGTAGATTTGACTTAATTTAGCTTAATCTTCCATTGTTTGGTCCAATCAAGTATTGTGTTGCTAGCTGCTTGTAATTTCTCAATGGATATATCTTGCTCCTTCTCTACTGCAAGGATTGCAGTGTCGTCTGCAAATGTTGCTACTGTGATTCCATCCAATTTTGGTATATCACTTGTGTATAACAGAAATAGGATAGGGCCGAGGACACTACCCTGTGGCACACCCGATTTTATTTCTTCCAGGACAGAATAATCATTTTCCTGTTTAATTCTGAAAAGTCGGTTTGAGATATAAGATGTTATTATCTCTACATATTGCTTTGGTAGCATTTTGTTTAGTTTGTATATCAGGCCTTCGTGCCATACTTTGTCGAAGGCCTGAGCTACATCTAGAAAAACAGCTGAGCAGATTTGCTTTTCTTCAAGAGCGCGCTCTATTACGTCAGTAATGCGATGCACCTGATCTATAGTTGAGTGTTTTTGTTGCCAAATTGAAAATCCGGAATTAGTTTATTATTTTCAAGTTTGAGTAGTAGTTTTTCAAATAATTTTGAGATAATTGGCAGCAAGGATATGGGCCTGTATGACTTGGCCTTATTAGGCGGCTTACCTGATTTTGGCAGCATTATTACTTCCACAACTTTCCAGCTGTCTGGAACATATTTCAGTCTAAAGGCTGCATTGAAGAGGTACGTGAGCATGACTATACCTTTTCTAGGCAATTGTTTTAAGATTTCCCCACTGATCAGATCAAAACCAGGTGCTTTTTTCGGGTTTAGGTTTGTTTTTATTTCCTTCGCTAGTTCATTTGGGGTAACTAAGGTAATGTTTGCTAATGTTGGATTGCTTATATTGGCCAAAGTATTGTCCATATAAACTTGGTTAGGGGTAAAAATCTCAGCCAGATGTTCCGCAAACAGGTCAGCCTTTTGCTTGTTTTCTCGGGCCCATGGGCCATTATCTCTTCTGATTGGCGAAATAAAAAATCGAAGCTATAGGTCTCCTGATCTTTTTAGTTGTTTTCCAAAGAGAGTAATTTGTCTCTTCGGTTGCGGTTAAATTTTCCAAGTAGGAATTAATTGATTCTTCTTTAATCCTCTGTATTTCTCTTTTGAGCAGTTGTGTTTTGTTATTTAGAATGGCTTTGAAGGATCTCTCGACTGTTGCTATCTTCTCCTAGCTCTTCTGTTCTTTTTGACTAGTTCTCTGATTTCTATTGGATAATTTACTCCTTTTGTTATATAGTTGATTTCAGCAGCGTGCCGTGCATACGAGACAGTGGAAGCAGTCCCGATATGACGAATGTGCTATCACGCTCGCACACACTACGTACGAGCGTAATAGCGCATACGTCGTATCGGGACTGCTTCCACTGTTTCGTATGCACTGCACGCTGCTGGTTGATTTCTATTGTTTTATTGTGCGCAGCTGCCTGAATGAGTTTGGTAAAGTTTTCAGTTTCTAGTTCAAATTCTTCAGTTGTTTTCCAATTAACATTTAGGTTAATGCTTCTTTGTAGATCAAGTCTAAAACTGTCCCAATCAGTAGTTTTGGTTAACCAGTGTGGGTCGGGCATTCTTTTTAAGTATCGTTTCACTCAACGTCATGATGATTGCTGAGTGATCAGAATCCAGGTCAAAGTTTTCTTCAAGCTCAGTAAAATTGGGGGATACTTTTCTTGAAATGAAGAAATCTAGCAGGTCAGGGATTTTGTTAATATCAATGGGCCAGTAGGTAGGCTTACCTGTGGAATGATAGTTGCATCCTGTTTCTTGGACAGCTTTTCTTAATTCTCTGCCTTTAGTCGTAGTTAGTCTTGCTCCCCAGTCAGTATGTTTGGCGTTAAAATCTCCTTCCACAATGAATCTTTCACCCGGATGTTGTAGGAGATTTTTATAATCTTCTTCTTCTTTCTCTTTTCCTGGTGCCATTTCAGGCGTCGGATTGCGGGTCCAGTCCTTTTCCAACCCATTCCTTCCATGCTTTCCTGTCTGTAGTTAATCTTTTCATCTCAGTGAGGGATTTCCCTCTTGATTTTCCAATGTCTTCGATTTGTTCTATCCAGCTTTTTCTTGGTCTTCCCCTCCTTCCTCTCTTCACCTTCCCCATTTCCATTATTCTTTTTGCCAGGCTCTCTTCTCTCATTCTAGATAGGTGTCCAAACCAGTTTATTTGTTTTCTTTCTATTCCTTGCGTTATCGGTGGTTGTTTCGCAATCTCTCTTATTTGTTCGTGCTCGTTACATGTTCCCACTTGGTTATTCCCGTAATTTTTCTCATATGTTTCATTTCTATCGCGTTTAATTTCTCTACGTGCTTCTTCAATAGGGTCCAATTTCCAGCTGCGTATGTAATTGTCGGTACCGTTATTGCGTTGTGGATTTTTGTTTTCACCTCTGTTTCAATTTGCTTGTTTCCTAGAATTGTTTTATTTATTGAGTAATAAATCCTCGTTGCCTTATTTGCTCTGTTTGCTATTTCTGTGTCTATTTTCCCATCGTTTGTTAATATAGATCCTAGGTATTCGTACGTTGTAACTTTTTCTATCGGTACTCCCCTGCAAGTGATCTTTGTTTCCTGTTTTCATTAATTGCCATTAGCTTCGTCTTACTTATATTGATCTCCATCTTCATATTATGTATCTCATTGGCCCAGGTGTCTATTAGATTCTGCATTTTTTCTTTCGTGTTTGCTACTAAGACCACGTCATCTGCATACATCAAGCTACTAATTGTACTAATTGTTACTAGCTCTAGGTTTTTGAATCCCACTACCGTCTTCAGTTCTGTTTTTCTCTTGATTATTTTTATTATTTTATCCATTATCAACACAAACAGTAATGGACTTAAGCTGTCCCCCTGTTTTATGCCTCTCTTCATCTCAAATATTTCTGATTGCTGTCCCGCTATTCGTACTTTGCCTTTTGCTGTGCTAATTGCACTTCTTATTATTCTTATTAGCTGGTGTGGTACTTCTAACTGTTCTAATATGCCCCATAATGCCTGTCTTTTTACCGTGTCGAACGCTGCCTTTAGGTCTATAAATACTATATATAATTGTTTTCCTTCCTCTATCGTATTGTGTATTATGGTTCTTAATATGTATATATTTTCATTCGCTTGCCTTCCTGGACGAAACGCAGATTGCTCCTCCTCCATTTTATGCTCCACATAGTCTCTTAGCTTTTTTTCTAGTATTCTTGTAAATAGTTTGTGGGTCGTCTGTGCTAAGCATATGGCCCTATAATTCTCACATTTTGATGTCTCTCCCTTTTTATAGATTGGGACTATTAGGTTAATTTCTTCTGGTATTCTTTCCTGTGTCCATGCTTCCTTAAATAGATTCCACAGCCATTCCTTCCCATATTCTCCTAACCATTTTATCATTTCTGGAGTTATCTCGTCTTCCCCACTTGCCTTTCCCATTTTCATCTTTTTTATTGCCTCCTGTAGTTCTTCCCTTGTTATCTCCTGAATTACGTTTGTACCTGTTTCTGTTTCTCCCTCTTCCTCTGTTACTTCTCTGAATTTATCCTCGTCAAACTCTTTCCAAGTTTCCAATATGTCTTTCATTTCCGTTTTGATTTCATTGTGTTTGTTTTGTATCGCTTTCAGTTCTTTCCTGTTTGACCCTCTTAACTTTTTTATGGTAGTCCAGAATTTTTTTGTGTCTACTATGTAGTTTTCATTTATATCTTCTGCAAATTTTCTCCAGTTCAACTTCTTTGCTTCATTAATCGCTTTTTTTACCTTGTTCCTTATTTCTATGTATTTTTCCCGGTCTTCTCTTCCCTTCCTTCTTATGTACGTCTTCCATGCTTGTTTCTTTTCTTTAACTAGTTTCCTTATCTCTTCGGTCCACCATTCCGTCCTCTTTAGGTTTTTGCTAATTTTCCTTCTTCCGCATACTTTTTCCGCTGCCCTTAAGGTTGTTACCTTGAATATTTTCCACCTGGCCTCCAGCACTTCCTCTTGTCCTTCTATTCTTTGATTGCTAAATAGTCTGTTTGTCACTTCTTCGTACTTTCTCTGATATTCTGGCGTTTTTAATTTGTAAGATGCTATTTTATTGTATTCTTTTTCTTCCGATTTAATTATTTCTGTTGCGAATTGTGCTACCACTAGTCTGTGGTTTGTACCTAGTTCTGCTTCTTTTCTTGTTTCTATATTTTGGATTGCCTCACTGAGGCTTCTTGAATGTACGATATAGTCTATTGCACTCTTAGCATTCCGTTCTTCTGCTACGAAGGTGTAAATATCTTCTTCTTCTTGTTTCCACAATGTATTACCTATTATTAGGTCGTTGCTCTGACAGAATTCTATCATTCGTGCTCCGTTCCTGTTGACTGTTTGCTCTCCCTTATCTCCCATGCAACCTAAACCCCTATTTATGTCTTTTCCCACTCTAGCGTTCCAATCTCCCATTATTATTATTGCTTCTGTTTCTTCTCTTGCTTCATCCAGTACTTCTTGCAGCGTATTATAGAATTCTTCCACCTCCTCCACTGGTGTCCCTTCTACCGGTGCGTATATTTGTATTAAGTTCGTTATTTGTCTTAAATTCATGGAATCGCCTGAAAAACCTAATAATAGCCCCGAATCTAAAACAGATAATAAAGGTAAGATAACTAAAACCACAAAAGCTATAAAACCACCACCAATTATAATTAGCAACGTAGAAAATTACAATGAAATTAAGGCTAGATTACAAATAGACAAATTCAATTGCAATACCAGCCTGATGAATAATACACAGATAAAAGTTAATGCCAACTCTGATACCGAGTACAGGGAATTGACCTCTCTAATAAACAACACTGACCTAGAATGGCATACATATGAGAATAAAAACAATAGGCCCATATGAGTGATGTTAAGAAATTTTTTTCCTACATGTATACCTACAGATATTGGCAAGGAACTTGAAGAAAAGGGATTCAAGATAGAACAAGTAGTCCAGAAATTCAAGAACGTGATAGAAAAGAACAAAAACAGCTTATTGGGCTACCACTATATATGTTGACCTTCCACTCTGAGGATATCAACAAAATATATAACATAAAGTATTTAAATCACATGAAGGTTAAAATAGAAGCGGTAAGAAGTAACAAACTCGTGCCACAATGCAAAAAATGCCAAAGATATGGCCATACCCAGAAATTCTGCAAGCGCACTCCTACCTGTGTAAAGTGTGCTGGCAACCATGACAGCAGAATGCACTAAAAAAAGAGACGCCCCTGCAAAATGCAGTAACTGCTCTGAGGCACATTCCGCTAGCTACAGGGGATGCTTAGTAGCCAAAGAATTAATACTCTTGAAGAAAATAAAATGCACCACTTGAAAACGCACCAAAAATACCAAAATTTCAAGCCGTCATATCTCGACGAAAATGGATGTTTTTTCCTCGAGAGTAGTTTAGTAAGTGCGTCAATTATGTCCGTAAGAAAAGCCCGTTTTCATCAAACTCCTCAATTATTAAAGATTTGAATCTATGAATTGAATGTAAGTACTAAAGTAGGTAACCCAACATTGGTAAAATATTTAATTTTTTAGATTTACTTTAGCTAAGATTTTTTATACTTACATATTTACACTTGAACTGTAATAAAATAAACTATACAAAATAAAATTATAATATAAGAATAATACAACCTTACCTTTAAAAGTGATCACTAGTGGTAACTAGTACCTATATAATACGTATTAAAAGAAACCTCATTCCATAATTGAATTAAAGTATAAAACCAATTAAAGTAAAAAAGATCAATACAAGTACTGTTTACACAGTATATTTACAAGTTTTAAAAATAGAATAATTACATGGTAAACATCAGATCATATCGGATCAAATGGATTTCTTTTTACTGCCTATAGAAAGAGTTCCAGATTTAACACTTCTCTTTTTTCTCTTTTCTGCCTCTTTCTCAGCTTTTATTTGCTCTTCAATCAAATCAAATTCTCTATTTTTTCTAACTTGAATCTCATAATAAACATGTTCTATTGCTATGGCTAACCAATCTGAAACACTAATTAAAAATTGAGACTGCTTGTTAGTGTCACCTCTATCTGGTATTTCTACACCACGCAAATCACAAAGCTGTTCTAAAATAACATCTGCCATATTTCTTATTCTTGGTGAGACTAAAGTCGGAAGAGGATTTTTGTATGCGAACATCATTCCTTTCTGTAATATCCTTTCAAATTTGCGATATGCTCTATTTCTTTCCATACGGCTTATCTTATCTTTGTATCTTTTAAGTAATTTTCTTTTCATTCGTTCTCTTGCAGCCAGCTTTTTTAAAACCTTATTTATTTCATCAAAATACTTTGCCGTTTCTCTAAATTAGAAAAATATATTTTATAAAATAGAATATAAATACAAAGATTAGTTACAGTTTCACAAGTTTTCATTAATTTGATTTTTTTTATAAATAATTAACTTTTTTTAAATACCTACTCAGGTGTCATTGCATACAGTTCTTGTAACAGCAGTCTCACATTTTCTTTACGTTCAGGTCCAAATAAATGTGAATACTGTTGCCATAATGCAAGCACAAGTCTTCTATTAGGTTTAGCCAATTCTTCAAGCCTTGCATTGCAAGGTTTACTGTTTCCAAGTCTTCTGCCTGGCGATGGAGCACGTCCTCCATACCTACTTCCTTCTTCAATAGCAAAAAGAGAGAATTAGGAAAATTATTACACACTAATAAAACACTTAATTAGCTTTTTGTGTTACCTTCTCCTTCCTCATCCATTTGAGCCAATGTAGATATTCCTGAAACATTTAAACTACAAGAATTTTGGTTGGAATTTATTTTGTTTATTAGATTTTTACCAAATTGTCACAGATGGGTCTACTAGATTTTTTATCTTACTCCAATTAATCAAATAGGTCTTCTTAGTAAATCTTGGTCAAATATAGCTAAGGCCACGTGCAATTTTAGCTTTTTAGGCTACAGAAGACTTAAAAAATTGTGAAACCTTTATTGGTACATGCAAAGCTGTTAAATTCTCTACTTGCTTACTTAACTTCTGACTACTATTATTGTCTCGTTTACTGTCTCCAGCCTTATTTTGTGGAAATCCATAATCATGAAATATAATCAAATTAAAAGATTAATTCAAAGTTTCACAAGTTTTATTAGTTTATCTTAACCTGACAATATTGTTTCGACATTAAAATGTCATTATCAAAGGTAGATAAGATTGATAAACAAACACTAAGGATAAATACATACAGAAAATAGGTAACTAGATACAATACAGTAAAAACTAAATATAATAATATGTTAACGCTTCTTACTTTCTAAAAGTTAAAAAAAAGAATTTCCTAAAATGTTATAACTGCAGATGTTTAAAAGTACCAACTTATTATTTTCTTAACAATTTACAACCTTTTGCACTTTTTCAGAAAATTCATAATGTTCTTCAGGAAATGCGACAACATTTAATTTCAAAGCGTATTTATTCCTAAAACGTGATAAAGTAATTTTTTGCAGCAAATTCAATAATAAGATAATGGACATTGAAAATCTGAAACTGAAAACAAAACAAAAGAATGCAAATTGAGCATGCTCATTTAAAAAGATGTGATCGAGCGAGATGGAGTTGTATAGGAAAGTGAGACTGCGATTTTGTTACATCATTTAAGTGTAGATCATTGCTTCTCATTAATTGTTTTTTTTTGTGTTTATCCACAACTTTAATATGTTGTATATTTATATGTAGATCGTTGCTTATTATTAGTATTTGTATTAGTTTATGTTTGTATCTACCTTTTTAATATGGTAACATATGAGGGGTATATATGCAAAATGCAACATGTCACAAAAAATTAAAAATTGAGTTATACACATCATTGAACTTGCCTAATTTTTTTCCACCATGTTAATATACATTTAAAAGCAAAACATGATAAATGAATACAAAATTAGTCACTTAAGACTACATTAAGATTCAAAGTGCTACATTTGCCTGAATTATTCTGGTGCAAACAGCGACATGTCCATAACAACCAATCAAAATAGAGAAAATAGGTCACGCGATTTCGTTTACGTTATGGCAGATTGTGAATAGTTCGGTGATAGTAACAAGTGTTTTTGAGAAAAAAGTCATTTGGATTATTTTATTCAACTGTTTGGGTGTGATACTATTGCCGATGTTATTGAAGAACATGCGGAAACAGATGAAGCAGAAGAAGATATAATAATATAAATTTTAAGCTCGAAATGTATATTTCTTTTTTTTTCACATATTTACTTATTATTTAAACGAGTTTTTTAATATCTTAGTTCTACTCAAGTATGCTTTTGTTCAATAAAATATGCTTTCAAATTCAGTACTTGTTTATTATATAGATGCAAAACAGGGCAAGTCGTACATTCAAATGCAGAACGCGCACATGTCATTAAGTTTTTCTCAAATTTTGGTTTTTTGTGTTCAGATAAATTTAATCAAGATAGGCTAATCAATTTAAATCAGACTATCCCACTAAACTAACAAAAATTATCTGAATATTAAGGAAAATAAACTTCTGGTAGTTTTTTGCGGTTTTCTCAAAATTCATTTACAAGGACATGTTGCGTTTTGCATATATACCCCTCATATATCTTACACTGGTTGACAATAGGGTCGTTTCACAGTTTTGAAACTTAACGTTTTTATATTCTATATAATTAGTAATAATTTTACATATTTTTTTCAAAATTTTTAGCGCAGCCGTTAGCGAGATATTCAATTTACAATTTTAAATTTTGTTGTCCTTTTCTAGTACAACAACGTCATAGTCCTCGCATGCGCTGTATTAAAACCAAATATGTAAGTTGGCAATACGAAATCCTTTGACAGTTGTGTTGTGTTTATATTTACGTGCATGTGTTGATAACTTGATAGGTTTGAATCAGCTGTTGTTTTATTAGACGTGTTCAGTAAGACAAGTAATGCGACGGCCGTATTTATTAATTAGCAGAAAACAGAATGAGAATTTTATTAATAGACGTAAATGATTAAACATGTTAGCATGTTTTATTCAATTTATTAATATTTAATATGGATGTCAAGAAGATGAAACACTTCTTGGTCGGATGCGGTTACTGTCGGATAAAAACGCGTCTTTGAACAGTGCTAAAGTTTTATTTTATTTTCATTCTTTTTAATTTTTTACCTGGATCGGATGTGGTGGTTGGCCGTTGGAAGAACTAACATTTTATTATGCAATTCTGGTACAGTACAGTATATTATCTGAACGCTTACGTAATTTATTTCGTGCATGTTTTTGCTTGTAGTTTGACTAAAGACTGCTTTCAGTACCCCTTTTTCTTTTAAGAGAAAACGTGGAACACGCATGCTTTGTTTAAAGTACAGTAGCTGATTTGATTGGGTCCCATCGCACCTCACGTTCAGTTTTTGTGCTCGTCGCTGCCAAAGATTTCCAGTATTGCCAATGTTACGAATGCAAATCGCGTTCCATCTTGAAAAGTATGATGACGTCAGCGGCGTAGAAAAGGACGGACAATATTTAAACTTTAAATTAGTATTATTAAGTTATCGTAATACATTTATCGATTTTATGTCGACCTGTTCATTAGATAACTGTTATGCTAATAAAATATACAAGTTATGTCAAAATTTAAATTCCATGCAACGACCCTATTCCCACACATTGTAATTTTATCAGTGTCTATGGAAATTGAAAAAAAAAGATGCAAGCTAGTGGTACGCAGACTGCCCAAGCGGTAGCGTGTTTGTTGAAAAGTAAAGTTTTCGACATTTAATTGAATATTTTCTTTATAATTACTCCTAAAAATATAAATCATTTTTCACTGTCTTCTACATAGATAGCTCATAATTTTATGAACAATACTTTTTTCAATTTAGACTTTCGTTTCAAAGATAGAACAATGTAAACTGATGCAGATTTATTAAAATTGAAATGAATTTGAGGCAGTTCGAACCAAGAAGACCCTATACACCGTCATCGAACATTCTAGATTCTGGCGGCAAGATGTATGATTCATCAACACTTGCATGTATGATTCATCAACACCTACATGTATGATTCATCAACACCTGCAGTATGATTCATCAACACCTGCATGTATGATTCATCAACACCTGCATGTATGATTCATCGGCGAGAGTCATCGACGGCTGCACAAAACAATACACCAACTAGTCTAATCGAGTACATTCCAGAACATCTATATGGAGTTATAAATTGACGTTCGTGCACATAAGGGAGTTCAGTTAGTATTTAACCGGCGTATTGAAATGTGCTCTGGTAATTAGTAATCGAATATTAGTGAATAAATAAATGTTGAAGAATTGTTGTAATAATACATAAATAGTTCTTATATAATCCACTTTAAGTTTGTAAATAAATAGCATTTAAGTATTTAAATAGTTTATAATTATTATAGTGTTTTTAATTAGTGTATTTAAATAATATCTCTCTTGTGAATAGAGATTAAACAGCATATTTTGTTACTATTTTAAAAAGAACGTTACATTATTTTAAAATTTCAAATCATTTGAAAAATGTATACGCTATAAAATTATTTTTGAATTTCATACAACACAATGCTTTATTTCTCTATAAGCCCAAATATATGAATCCATTACAACGAAAAAGGGTTACTGGAAATCTCATCTTTTGATTGCCAAAGGCTTTCATATTTGAATTTTATTAACGAAAATATTTTTTAAAAAGTACCTATCTAAGAAATCATGGATTTTTTAACACTTGTTACATAATTAAGTTTTTACAGATAGGTACAGCCGATTTCAAATAAATCTAGGACAAGTCTTGAGAGTGACGTTTGCATTTTTTTTTTGACAACGTGTGAACTAGGCTTTAAATTATATAATTTATTAAATATTGAGGAAAATAAAAAAGAACATTTACACTATGGAGTACTAACTGTCTAGATTCATTTAAAATCAGCTGTATAAGATACAACCATAGAAGAAAAAATGGGAGCATGTTCTATTAATTTACTTTGTATTGAAAATTTATCTTAGATTATCTGTCCATTTGTTATACTTGTCAACTAACTCATCATACAAATCATATCCAAACTAAATCCTCAACAGACATTGTGTCACATATAGTCTGTTCGCTTGTCACCACCATAATGTGTGATTTACTTGAATGAAAAGCACTTTTAATAAGAATTTTTATTAATTTATATTTAATAACTTTATGTTTATCAATATTACATTTTTTATTTCGCTAATTTAATTGGTAATGTCAGCTATTTAAACATAACCACTTATCTTCATAAGAATCATCTTCTTCACTAATTGGTATATGCCAACAACTCTCATGTTTTTGTGGTGTTCTTACATATGGAAGAGGATACTAGAAATCATCATATTTTACTTAAAGATTAAAAACTGTATGCATATAACTTACCTTGAAAAACACTCTTCCACGATTATCAACATATTTTAATTGATACTGACTTTGAGTTAACCACTGATTAAATAAAACCTTTAAACGGGGATCCTTTAATTTAAATAAATGACTGCGCATTAGATCTTTTGTTACAATGATAGTGTTTAAACCTGAATTCAATGCACAATATAACAAGTAAGGATCATCTTGAGATAGACTCTGGGCTAAAAAAGTATCAGCGTTTGCTTTTATATAACTCCAATTTTTTTGTGGCCATTTTTGCATATGTGTCCTTCCTAATACTAGAATTTGTTTCTTTTCACTTGCAAAATGTTTAACTACAGAAGATAACTATAAAATAAATCAATTAATTAAGTGATAATGTTGTGTGATTATTATTACCAATGTAGAATAAGTTTGTGATGATTGCTTCGTACCAGCACAATATGCAACATTTAAACCATCTATTACAACATCGTATGACTTCATATCAGCAACAAACTCTTGAAAATATTTTAATTCGCTAGTTGTAGTTCTATAGAATACATTTTTGCCAACAATAACATTTTTTAGAATCGCATTCTTTAGACTTTCAAATTCATTTTCACTTAACTCAAATTTGTCCAGTTTTTGTTTACAGTTTAGGCAACTTCCTCTAAAAAAAAATTTTTATTATGCACTTTTTCGATGCTTTTGACATAGCTGCAGTGATGTCAGAATAAAAATTATTATTTATCGCTATTAGAGAAATGTTGAGTAATTTTGATAAAAATATTTACTTCTTTTTATTCTGTATCCCATTATGCAGACATTTGCCAAAGAATTTTTTTTAATGATTTTTCTCAAATCGTTACATAAAAATGTTATTGTTAATAGCTTTTGAAAAAATCAAAAATTTTATAAAATCAATTAAGGATCAGGTTACTACCATGAAAGGACACAGGAAAATTCATATTAACATTAAATATTGTTCCACTGATACATAGTGGTCCACTTCACGAATTTTGTCTCAATACCATGATACCATACGATTAACCGTGTTCTGAAAGTTGGTATTATTACTTCTCATAAATTTTAATTTACTGTCAATGTCAATTGTAGAGGTTAATTTTGACAGTTCGTTTATTTAATTAAGTAGTTGATAGTACCTCTGCATACAATCATGGTACACAAAGGACATCTTACCAACTTTAACAGCTTGGTCATGGCTTGTTCTAATTCTCCTTTTTCTCAGGATATTTGATGTAGTAGGGCAACCCATTCAGTAAATCAAACAAAATGATAAAAATTTACTTTTAGGTATATTCATTGCCATGTATAACCTAGTTACTTTTAGCATTTTTTTAAAACACGTTTGCCCGAGGCTAATTCTATGTCAAGTGAACCAATGAGTTGTAACTCACCTTCTTTGATTTTTCTCAAATTTTGAACTGTTATACTCCTAAAGATAAATAAAAATCTAAAACATTATAACTTTTTGACAAGTAGTTCTTGAGTTACATCCTTCTAAAGTATACAAAAAAGAGGAATTTTGACCACATTGCCATTTACATTTTCCTTTGTAACGCTTGATAGAAATAAAAGAATGAAATAAAAACTGTTTTTAAGTGCAACATTTGTGCTTTAGAATGATAGTCGTATGGCATACTTTAAGATAAAGAAGTTTTTTATTTTTAGTTTTTTAAACTACAATGAGCATTTTCAAAGAAATTTACAGCATTATAAGGATTTTTAATTGTTTTCTAACGTTTTAATGAGCGTGCGAAAAAAAAACTTTTTTAATGGTGACCGTTTTTTTGTAATGTATCTGTGTTCATGTGCTCCTTTATTAATTGAAAATATTTTTTTATTTTTTGAGCTTTTCTTATTTATGTCACATTTTCAATATTACCCCGTCAGCAGTTACAATAATCGGTTTTCTCTGGTTTTTCTCGGTTTCTTCGTCTTTTGATCTCAATATGGAGATTATTACTAAATTATTTTAACAAAATAACAATGTTCAACATTTTAACATACTAAATATTCTTTTAAAAATTGGGAAAATTAGTCTTGTTTTACCCAGTCACCCCCCTCCGATTTACCCCACCCCCCGACTTACCATTGCCTGCCACTCTGAATTTACCCTACGTCCGATTTAGTCACCACTCGACTTACTCCCCCCCCGAACTTTCCTATCCATCCACTCACCCTTTATCCGGTTTTCCTTCAACTTCTGGATTTACACCACCTTGACATATCTATCCACCC
This sequence comes from Agrypnus murinus, assembly GCA_929113105.1. Classification (NCBI taxonomy): domain Eukaryota; kingdom Metazoa; phylum Arthropoda; class Insecta; order Coleoptera; family Elateridae; genus Agrypnus; species Agrypnus murinus. The sequence goes on along the minus strand of OV816029.1, from coordinate 136,837,821 downwards.
ACTCGATCCCTACCTGACTTAGCTCTACTCCAATATAAAAACCACGTTTTGCTGTCAAACCGTTAATCCTACCTGAAAAGGTCATTAAACATTTTTTGGTCATCTTGATCTCCTCTATCTTTTTGTTAAAGATCCCAAGGCAATCTGGCAAATAGGAAAACCTGTAGGTCAAAAAACTGAAAAACCTGATACAGTGAAGACTCAATGATGCGAATCTACGCTAATCTGAATACCATGAAAATTAAGGCCAGGAATTTATTGTTTTAATTCTTCAAGTTTTGTTTATAGTAACAAATGTAATGGGTAGGTATAGGATTTCTATGCATTTGCATGTTTTTTCTGCTTATAGCAAACATATGCAGAATTATATTTCTACATGTTTAAGCCACATACGAATCACATATGTCAATTTGAAAGTGCATATAAATGCATATTTAGGTGTTTTTTATAAATACATGCATATTTTAGCATTGTTGAACGAGTGTACATATTTTACCACTTTTTGAGCGTTTTACATGCTTTAATTATGAAATTTCTAATATTTTTTAAATAATTTTAGCATTTTAGACAACCAACCAAGGGCGGCTTAGTTGAGTCTAGGGGAAACCCATTTAATTTAAGCTTATTGTGAAACACTAGGCTTTAAAATATTTTACTGCCTTAACCATCTGTGTACTTGTTAATATTTTCTAAGAAAAAGTTTCAACTAAAATTTAAATACTTACATCCTGCGGTATTGTGATAAATAGGTATTAGGAAATTCCAAAGACCCTTTGACAACTTCCTGTTCATAGAAAAATTTGCCTGTACTTTTGTTTACTAATCTTGTAATCTTTCAATTAAGACTGCATTTCAATTTGAAATTTTAGAGTGTAAAGATGGGTAAAGAAAAACGGTCTGTGTCTCTTACACTTCGAAGTTATGTTAAGGAATTCAGTGTTCTTACAACTGACAATAAGGTGTTGTATTCAGTTCAGAAATTGCAAAGTGCATTTCAGTTTGAAATCTTAAAGTGTAAAGATGGGTAAAGAAAAACGGTCTGTGTCTGTTACACGTCGAAGTTATGTTAAGGAATTCAGTGTTCTTACAACTGACAATAAGCTGTTGTATTGTACAGTGTGCGACGATAAAGTGACTGCAACGAAATGCTTTCAAGTTACACAACATCTGAACACGGTTCGACATCAAAAGTGTGTTACCCTGAAATCAAAAAAACAAACATTGTTACCGGGTTACCTTAATAATTCGCGCGGTGAGTCCAGCAAATCGATTGAATTTAATAAAAAACTATGTAGTGCATTAGTGGCTGCAGATACCCAGTTAATTAAAATTAATCACTCAGCTATTCGTAATTTTCTGGAAAAAATTTCAAAAATGCCAGTACCCGACGAGTCTACACTCAGGAAAAATTATTTACCTCGTTTAAACGAAGAGACCATAAAATCAATTAGAAAACATGTAGCGAATAACTACATATGAGTTTCCATTGACGAATCTACTGACACTACTGGAAGGTGCATAGAAACTTCATTTCCTTCGTTTTGTTAGTAAAATTTAAGTAATTAAAGACAGCAGAGCAATTTAGGGATGTTTTATTTTCTATTTTGTTAGTTACATATTTAATCACAACAATATTTTTGCTTGATTAAAATATAAATTTTTTAAATAACTGTTTTGCGCTAATGTTTGTAACCGACTAATTATGTAGTTCGATAAAATAAAAATCAAATTTTTGTTTTCAGATACGTGGCTAATGTTATAATTGGCGTTTTAAATTCGGAGAACAATCCCAAATCCTATCTATTAGCAATAGACGTTTTCAAGAGCACCAATCATTGTTCTGTGGCAAAATTGTTTAATGATTCGATGGCTACTTTGTGGCAGGACGGCATACAGTACAACAAAGTACTCCTGTTCTTCACCGACGCGGCACCCTACATGATCAAGGCTGGAGCAGGCTTACAAGTTCTGTACGAAAAAATGATCCACTTAACTTGTCTTGCCCATGCAATGCATAGAGTTGCGGAAAAAGTGCGGGAAATACATCCTAACGTAAACTCTATAATTTTAGATGTAAAAAAAATTTTTTGTAAAGCTCCATATCGCATACAAATATTTAGGGAAACTGCTCAAGAAGTGCCTCTCCCACCTGAGCATGTAATAACAAGGTGGGGTACTTGGCTTTCTGCAGCAGAATATTATACAACTTATTTTGATATTATTAAAGCATTTGTAAATAAACTTAATAAACACGATGCACTATGCATACAAAGCGCACAGAAGCTTTTAATACTAAGGACGTGAGGGCAGAATTATTGTTTATTTTCACAAATTTTGTGCGTTTAGCTAAAGTAATTCAGAAATTAGAAAGTCAGGGAAATTCATTAGATGAATCTCTTGAGCATGTAAAATTGTTAGGTTTTTCTTTGAATAAAGTAAAAGGGCCAAATGGTTTGACTATAAAACAAAAATTTAAATCCGTTCTAGACAAAAATCCTGGTTTTCACTTAATTAAAAGCATAAACGATGCATTATCTGGCCAAGACATTCTATACGAACGAAGTATGCCCCAATTACGTCTTGCGATGTGGAACGGAGTTTCTCAAAATATAAAACAATATTTAGGGATAATAGGCATATGTTTACTTTTGAAAATTTAAAAATGTACGTCATTGTGAACTGTAACGCTCTATGTTTAGAAAATATAATTAATTAAATTATTGCATAGGATGTCTAATTAAAATAATTTCTGTAAATAAAATGTAAATAACGCTAAACAGGTGTTTTTTTAATAATGAAAGTGCATATATTTATTAAAAATTTCTAATAAACGCATATGATTTTTAAGTGCCTATTTCACGTTTTTATAGTGCATAAGTGCATGCATATTTCAGCATTTTTAAGTGCATACAAATCCTATACCTAGTAATGGGTATTCAGATGTGTAATTTGATACAAAACTACTGTTGGAGAGAATATACTATCTACATAAGATTTTAGTTTATTTATCTTTATGTGACGTCTTTTACAAATTCTTATTATAAAGTATGATTACATTGCAACTTTACAATTCGTATTAGATAGATTTAAGTTAAAAAAGAATTGATAATTTTTTTACAAATTATGACTTGAATCTCCGCGTACACAAAAAGATTTTGTGCTAAATTTAAAAAGAACGTATTGGAACTTTAAATATTAATATATTTCCAGATTTGTAACAAAATCTGAAGGGCCTATATCAAACTTTTAAAAAAACTTTAAAATCTGCGGGATTTATGGAGATGGGAGAAAAGTTGCTTGCATGGTTTTGTAAACTAAGAACCAGTCATGCACAGATATCTTCTGAAATTTTGGCGAGAAAGGCAAAACATCGTTATCAAAGATGTTATCAAAAGGATGACATGATGATCATGTAAAGATTGGACACTTAGTTTTAAAAAACACAATTTGCGTGTTTACAAAATCTCGGGAAAAAAGCTATTCAATGATCCGCAAGCAGTGAAGCCTTTCAAGAAACAGTTGCAAAGCGGTTAGTAGCTTTGCAATTGAAGGAAGAAAATTTGAAACAATTGTGATGATGGAAGATTTAAAAGAAAAATCATATCCAAGGTATTAAAGCTTAAAAAAACACGGAACAAGCAGAAATCACGGACTGATTTGGTTAACGACATATTATGTAGGAACATTTGCCTTGGTAGTGTATTATCTAGCGTGCTGGACTTTCACCCAAGATCGATTTCAGCGGCCCAGATTCTACTCCTGGTATCGGCAGATCTGGTTAAGGTTTTCTGCAGTTCTTCCTTAGCTGTGACACAAATGTGGAATTTGCGCCGTTCCATCTGTAAGTTGGATGCAGCAGCACGTGATAAGCCGCATGATGATAATAATTGACCCCTCCCTCCTGCACAAGCTTCATAACTTCTGGGGCTGGTTCACAGGTGATGAATTGTAGCAATTATTATTACTTTTTGTTTTTCGTGTTTTTAAAACAGTTTTACATTAAATATTTTTGTAGTTTTATATGTGTTTAAACAAATGTTTTCGAAGAATGTTTTAATTGTATTTATTTATAAATAAAACATTGTAACTCTACAGACGTGGTAATCAGGAAGTCGTGATAATTCGGATTACCCATGTTTTAATTAGTCCGAATTAGTGAGTCTTCACTGTAATTGTAGCCCCTAAACTGGGCAATATAACTGTGAGATAGATACCCAGAAAATTAGAAATATTTTGGAATCAGTATGAAGTCAATCGGGCAATTAATAAAGAACCATAATACCAACCAAAAGAACGACCAACTGTTTTTAAAAAAATCTTACATTTGTTTATTGCCTTGAGACGTGACAAAATTTTACATTTTTATGGCGTAAATCCTTTTTTGTTTCCTTTTTCTTCCTAAGAGAATACAAAACTATTCTTTGTTATACTTTCTAAAATACCCTACTGGGAAAGGACTCCTTCCGGAACGTTCACCAATTAGGATGCATTTCACTGCATTCTATAGAATTAAGCAATGCTTTAGTTTTTTTTTTTTTTTTTTTTTTTTGATTAAATAACACCTGTGTGGTGCTTTGCATTAAAACTGATCAAAGCTGATCAACCATTAATTTTTATCTAATAAATCTTAAACTAAATACTTATAAGCTAGAGTTCATCCATTAATGTTCTGTAGTTTGTTCTGGTTGAAACTATACTAAACATTCTCACTCGCGCACAATGCTCTGCTTTTACCCAAAACACTACACAAGCTCAAATGGTTTTGTCCTCTTCAATCTTCGGACGAGATCTTGATTGTCCAGCAGCTGAAGAGCTTCTGCATTGATATGATTATGTAGCCTGGCTTCATGCCTGCTAGCAAACCTTTTAATGTCGTCTTGAACAGTTGGAATGCCAAGGTCCCGATGAAGGTCACTATTACGGACGTACCATGGAGCCTTGACCATATTACGCAGAACCTTGTTTTGGAAGGACTGAATGGGCTTAATGTTACTAGCTTTGGTACAACCCCAAAGCTGTATACCATATAACCATATCGGCTTCAAGATCTGGTTATAGATTAGGATTTTGTTATTTAGTGCCAACTTTGAATTTTTTCCAAGGAGCCAATAATATTGTTTATATTTTAGACCAAGTTCAGTTCTTTTCTTCTTTACATGCTCTTTCCATCGGAGCTTAGCGTCTAGTGTCATGCCAAGGTACTTGGCATTGTTCGAGTATGGTACTAAAGTACCATTTATATCTAGTGGCTGTATATCAACTAGTCTGTTGTTCGTAAAGATTACATGGATAGACTTGAGCTCGTTCAGCTTGATCTTCCATTGTTTTGTCCACTCTAGTACTGTATCACTAGCTGTTTGTAGTTTACTGGCGGACACATCCTGTTCCTGACCTATTGCGAGTAGTGCCGTATCATCAGCAAAAGTTGCAATTTTAACATCGCCCAAATGCGGAATATCACTGGTGTATAGCAGGTAGAGGATAGGCCCTAGGACACTACCTTGAGGTACACCTGCGTTAATTTTTTTTAGTTCCGAGTATTCATCTTCTTGTTTAATTCTGAAGTTTCTATCCGATATGTACGAGGAGAGAACTTCCACAAATTGTTTTGGAAGCATTCTGTTCAGTTTGTGAATGAGCCCTTCATGCCAGACTTTATCAAAAGCCTGGGCCACATCAAGGAAGACTGCTGAGCAGACTTGCTTTTCTTCGAGAGCTTTTTCGATGACATCTGAAATTCGATGCACTTGATCTATGGTGGAATGTTTCTGTCTGAAGCCAAACTGGTAATCTGGAATCAGCCTATTGTTCTCTATTAAAGGTCTCAGTCTTTTAAGAAGTAATTTTTCGAAGAGCTTTGAAATAATAGGAAGCAGAGAAATAGGCCTGTAAGACTTCACATCGTTGGGTGGCTTACCCGGTTTAGGCAGCATAATCACTTCTGCGACTTTCCAAATTGTAGGCACGTGCTTTAGTCGGAATGATGCGTTGAAGAGGTACGTAAGCATCACAATACCTCTTCTAGGCAGTTGTTTCATAACTTGGCCAGTGATGAGATCAAATCCTGGTGCTTTTCTAGCGTTTAGATTAGTCTTAATCTCATTAGCTACTTCCTTCGGAGTAACAGGAGGGATTTCTTCGTACAGTAGATTATTAACCTCTTCCAAGGCAGTGTTAGCTTTAAATTCATTGGGTTTGAAGATTTCAGTTAAATGATCAGCAAATAATTCTGCTTTTTGCTTATTATCTCTTGCCCAAGGCCCAGCATCCTTCCTTATAGGGGGAATTGATGTTACAGACCTCTTGATCTTATTGGTTGCTTTCCATAGAGAGTACTCTGTTTCCTCGTCCGCAGTTAAATTTTGTAGATAGGAGCTGATTGAATCTTCTTTGAGTTTTTGAATTTCTCTCTTGAGTTTTTGTGATTTGTTATTCAAGATGGTTTTGTCCGACGGATCTCTTGACTGCTGCCATCTTCTTCTAGCTTTTCTTTTTTCTGTTACCAGTATTCTGATTTCGATCGGATAATTAACCCCTTTAGATATATGGGTAATTTCCTTGGTATTGTTAAAAGCAGCTGTCTGAATTATTTTAACAAAATTTTCAGCTTCTTGTTCCAGTTCCTGAATTGTTTTCAAACTAATGTTAAGGTGAATATTTTCTTGAAGGTCGATTCTGAACCTCTCCCAGTCAGTAGTTTTATTTACGAGCGTGGGGCGGGCTTCTTTTTTAATTATCCTTTCACTCAGTGTTAATATAACTGCTGAATGGTCGGAATCTAAGTCCAGATTTTCTTCAACATCTATGAAATTGGGTGAAACCTTCTTGGTAATAAAGAAATCTAGCAAATCAGGGATTTTGTTGGGATCTGTAGGCCAGTACGTGGGCTTACCTGAGGAGTGGAGGTTGCATCCAAGTTTCCTCGTGGCTTTTCTCAGTTCACTGCCTTTTGTTGTGGTTAATCTCGATCCCCATTCCACATGTTTGGCGTTGTAATCACCACCCAAAATGAAACGTTCGCCAAGATGTTGTAGGATCGTTTTATAGTCAGCATTTTTTAAATTGTGCCTTGGAGGACAGTAAATTGCACCTATTTTTAAATTTTGTTTCGTGGACTTAATACATACCATAGTAAGCTGGAATTCTATCCTTTGTAGATGACATTCTTCGTAGTGGTTAATTGATTCTTTGACTAATACAGCACTACCGCCTTTAGCTTGATTGTCGGGGTGAATAGTGTGGTTTAGGAACCGCTTTAGTTTTTAAAAAGATAAATCAATCTAGTTTATTTAGCCGGCATACTTTAATCATTATTATCACATCAATAGATCAAGTAATTCTCTCTATCAATTTTCATCTTGTTTGTACCCTGTTTTATTACCCTTTTGAATGTTACCACCATTTCCAAAATATATAACATATTACTATATTGAAAGAACTGTACTGACCGAAGTTGTAGCATTCGGGGTTGGTTGGTCATTCGACCAGGGTTAGTGCAGGCCAACTTCCGTCTTAAGTGTTATAGGAAACACATGGGATTATCTGCCCTTAGTGTTTAAAATAAAGAAGTTCCGTTTAAATTTTAATATAAAAATCTATTGTGTTGGTGAACAACTAGTAGTTGATGCTTTTTTCTGTGTGAATCTATAATTTACTAGTTAGTTAATCGAGTGTCATCGATAAACGTTTCCCAAATTTTAGATAAGGCGCCATATCAACCCGTAAAGGTATGTTAATTTATGGGTTCATTAGAATATTCCATAACAATTTTATATATTGTTACAGGGTCTGGTAGTATTGTGAAAAATTCACCATAAAATATTATTACATTGAATCCTGATAGTGTGGGCCATCCATTTTAATTTATGGGGCTTCTCGAGTTTTATTATGCCAGGGTTTGACCATTGTAAGTAAAGTAACAAAACCGACATACTAAATTACATCAGATTGCCTGTAGAAGAAAATAAAGTTGTGTGGGCAATATTTTTGCGGTTATTTATAATTGATTTTGTTTTAATTTAATTTAATTTTATATAATTTTAGATTACCCAAAAATAATAGATTTTTTCTACTTTTATATATTTAAAACGTAGGACTTAATAACATTTAGTTGTACGTCAAATGTAAAGGGGTGAGCCGATATCGGGTTACTGCCTGGATTTTTATATGTTTAGCATAGTTTAATTTTTTTTTATTATTCTAGGTGATATTTTATACTTATAAATATTTTTTTGTTGTTAAAAGAGGTGTGAAATCAAAATACTTTTGCAGTTTGTAAGAATTAATTGTTCGGAAAATAAAACTTTCTGGTATCTTTAAACGTACATATGTTGTGTCTTCTTGTATTAGGTAAGCAATGTTACACTTTGACACATGTAGAAAGCAATAAGGGGGTTTTTGCAATTTTAAAGATCTGACTGTGCAGTGTACTTTTTATTTTATTTATTCAAAATCAAGTTTTGTTAAAATTTTGGCACTTAACATGGGGGGGGGGGGGGAAATTCTTAATTATTTGTAACAGATAAAGTTACGTTATAGCCTATAAACTAACATTCTAGTAAATATAAAATTAATTTTAATTAAACTGTATATAACAAATAGAAACTGAAATTGAATTGTACACAAGAAAGAAATTGAAATGTAGTTAGTAATAAATAACAAATTGTCGGCTTCATATGAAATATGGGCATAAGTGCCAAAATTGAGATTTTAACGTTATCTGGTTAATTATTACTTTTTCTATAAAATAAATATGAGAAATTCCAAAAATAATTAGTAGAAGTCGCTTAAATAGCAAAAGTAAAATCAGGCACAAGTGCAAAAGCATTGACAGGCAATATGAAAAATGTTACATTTCTTGTAAACAGGTTTTTCGGACTTATGCACTTTTCATGTGAAGCCGACGAAATGTAATAACAGATTTTTTTTTATCAGACTTATTAACTTTAATGAGAAGGATGGAACTCTTTTTTGTCATCAACAGCTCAGTGGAGGAATCAAGGTTAGCCAATGGGAGCGTTAATAAGATCTACCGAAAATGTCTCCGCGAGCTACTAGTAGCTCATGATCAACAGTTTGGCGATCCCTGCTTTAAAGAATGTTGATAGCCTAAAAATTGCATGCACTCAATGATTTGTTAGTCATCAAATAATTAAATTATTTAATTTACCTACACAACTGTTTTTTTGTGAAAACTGACGAGAATTTACTTTTAGGTTCAGTCATATGTCGTGTACAATTATTAAAATTTACTAATTATTATTTAATAATATTTACCAACCCATCATATAAATTGAACAAAATAACCAAATTAATTGGTAGGTTACATCATATGTCATGTATTTAAGGAAGTTGTGGCTGTAGAAGAATATGATGAAAATGTAAAAAAAATAGTGCAGTTGGTAGATTTTAATGTACAAAGTTATTTCCAGAAAATTCTTTACTGTTTAGGAAGTTTGTTTATGCATAAGTTGCATTTAAAAATAACACGCAATCTTATACAAAATGGTAAGTTGTTGATACATTTATTATGATAGCTTCATAAAAAATGATGAAAAAAATTTGATACCAAAACATTTCATGTAAAAAATGTTGTAAGATTGTGTAGTTAAAGTTTCAAATTTGTTAGGAAGATAGTTTTGCCAAAGAAAAATTAATACAAATAATGTCTATTGAACGCTTGATATAACTCGCAAAGTAAGAATGTCGCATTGCGACAAACGAGCGGGAAACTTAAATGCTTTACATAGCTACATCAAACACTTTAATATTATTATTAATACCAGAAACTCCAAATACTTTACCATATGAAAATTGGGGACATTTTTGTAACACCATCTTCACAGATGGGTGTGCAACTAACAAATGGTTTTTTGGTGAGAAACATCCATCTAATTAAGAAATAGTTTGACTGCGTTAATTTGTTTTCATCAGAACAACAAATGAAATATTGGTGCCAACTTAAGGCAACGTTGTCACTTTTTTACTACTCTAGAAGCGTATAATTTATTTATATTCGAGAGATTTCTTTATTTTTTAGTGTTTACATAGTAATATTATTTTATTTTTACTAATAAAAAAGTAAACTTGAATGAAATTTCTGGTTAGAAGATTTGTTTTTTCGTCACTTTTTCACGTTCTTAAGTTTGGACTAAACAGTCAAAAGTTAATCTCTGACTTTAAAAAGACTAACAATTAATTAAAAATATACATAAATAATAACTAAACTGCTTTCACATGCATTCTAATAAAACTAGTATCGTTTGAGCCATCATTTGAAGCAAAACTAAGTAATTATTTCTATTTGGCAAAATAGCACAGCTCCATAACTTTTGGCTAAGACTATCCCACCACAACTTCCTTAAAAAAACTATTTAAAACTAGAACAAACCTGATGATACCAGAAACCCACAATTCATCTTCTCAAAAACATATTTTAAAATATTCAACCGATAATTGTGTTCTGAACAGAGGGATCTTGTATCTCTACAAAGTTTTACTACTTAATAAATTATTAATTTAATTTAATTACCTCGCTGGTTTTAGTGATTTTAGCTGACAAAATTTAGTTCTAGGTTATGTCAGTTGTCACGTATTTTCTAAAAGTTATCTTTACGATTTGTATAGCAAATTTAATAATACTTGATACGTGATACTAAACCATCCACTAAATGGAACAAAATAACTAAAAATAATCACATTTATTGTTAGGTTATATCACATGTATTTAAAAAAATATAGGTATAAAAAATTAAAACAGACTTATTCATGCCAGAAAGCCTACAATTAATTTCCCAAAAACTGCATTTTAAAATACTAATGCATTTCAAAGATAATCCTACTCCAGATGTACATTATGTTTCTATAAAGTAGCTTTCGCTACTTAATAAGTAATTTTTATAGAGGGGTACAGCAAAAAGATCCAACAGTTCTGTAATTTCAGACTTTTTTGTTTAACCACTAGCCAATATTTCAAAGTCATTCTTTATGTAGACTGAATAGATATATTTACTCTTAGTCCAAGAAAAGTTGTTTTGTTTTGGAAAGCTAAACCTTAGAAAAATAATTTGTTCTGAGGGACCAAATTACATATTTCTTCTGGGCTTCAATATGTTAGAACAGAACACAACATAACATAACAATTAAAAATCTCTTCATCCATTAATTAGTTCCTCAAATTCATTACCTTGCATCAATTCGTGTAATTTTTGGATGCAATTTAAATTTCCTATAAATTCTTTCTATGCATTCTATCACTTCTTTATTACATTTTATATCATTCTGTTTAATAAAGTCAAATAAGTTTTCAATTGCATTTAAAAACTCCTTTTGTGAACCTGCTCTATCACATTGTTGTATATACGATATGTATGCTAGTGATGATGGAGAACGATTCTTCTCTATAAAAAGAAAAAGTTGAATAGGTATAACATTATTTTAAATTTGTTGGAATTACTACCATTAATTGCTTCATTTAACAATTTCCATCCCAACTCATTGCTTCCGTTTCTAAATGCTGCAGCTGCAATGGCACTATACGTACTAGCACCAGGATCACTGGTTATTTTAATCTCTTCTAATAATTTCAAACATTCATTCCACACTTTTGTTAGAGATAATGCATGTATAACATTTTCACATGTTAATGAGTCTAGAATTTTATAGGTTGTACGCAATTCATTGTACCTGTAACATAAAATTCATCAATCAGTTTTGTGTATATCTGTATTAAATTATTAAAAATTATAGATATTTTCATTAATTTATATGAACAAATTTATGTAATCTTTACTAATGTATATGTAATATAAAGTATATTTTTAATTACATATTATGTAGACAAGAAAAACGTAAATTTCACAAATGAAGTCGTCTTACTTACTTCTTAAAGGTTAATAAGCAGTACATAAAAGGATCAATAGAATGGTAGAATTGATTGTAGGTTCGAGATATTCGATTAATCGGGGACTGCTGACATGAATTAGTTCTGTAGAAAGGATAATTGAACAGTGCTGCATTTCTTATGAGACGAGGCGGTACATAAAAATTTACTAACTCTAAAAGTTCTGGACAATTAATATGTGATGATATCCATCACATATCATCACCATATCAAAACTCTTTTTTTGCGAAAATAAGGGTGTTGCGTGAAGTTAGCATCCTAAAATCATTTTTTCGATTTCCGTGCTTAAAATATCATAACTATTGTTAATATTGTAAGGAACTCTAGAACTCTACTTTATTTATCCAGAACTCTAAGAATTTTTTGATTTAAAAAAATTAAGGGCACGTAGACTAACTACACCCAAGTGAAAAGCGTATTAACGTGACTGGGGTCTGTCATGTTTTTCAGTTTGTCAGCAGATAAATAGGAAGGTAAATGTTTGCAAGTGGATAATTTTTATTTACGTTTACCAAGGTAACAAACTAAAAATTTATATTTTAGTATTGTATAAAGTTACCTGTGACAAAAGAATTGCTTGTTACTCGTACGATGATTAAAAATTAAAAGATATTGTTTCTGATAAAACTAATGAATGTTTTTTAAAAATGTTTTGAATCTCGACGAACCACAACAAGGGAATGAAAAATAAAATTATAACACTTTGTTTCAAATTAATAACAAAAAACTTAAATTTATTAGCAAAACACAACACAAAAATATACAGTACAAAAATGAACGTAGAAAATGGATATTGGCACAACTGAATGTTGCAACTGTTATCTTGAGAATGGAAATTTAGGAATGGATAATAAGCCAGTAAAATATAAATATACTGTTAGGTTAGCCAATAAATGTCGGATGTAATAATATATTGTGTTACAAGTGCAGAAAAGTGCCAATTTCTCACGAGTGTGAAGAAGTAAATGAATTAAAATGCTCTATCTTCGCTCTCGCAATTTTGTCAGATGATTTTCATTCATTGAATTACTAGAAATACAGTTTTCATTGACAAAAAGTTTGTCTAGATCACGACTTTCTAGATTTCACGAAACGAAGACTTTGTCTATAATAATAATCGTCAAATAATTCAATTCATATACAAGAAATGTCATTTAAAACCATCAGCTTTTTAAAGCAATCTACTTACTGCCCATCAATAAAGGAAAAGCCTGATCATGCAAACAAGTTCTTATCATGCGAGTATTAAGTATGCTTATCTAGTTGCAACCTGTGTAGCTTAATATAAGTACTATTCGTTCTACTCACTTTGTCAAGATGTTCAGTTCTTCCTCTTCGCTAACATTTCTTTTATAATTACTTAAATAAAACAATCTAAAATATTTTCCAATTGTAGCTAAATTTGGTTTTAAATCTTCTTCTCTTAAGAAATCAAAGTAACTGTATGCTAATACATAATTTCCTTGTTGCATACAAAAATTTAATATCAATGTATCTATGTTTACTGAAGTTATTGGTCTTGCAGATTTAAATAATTCATTTCTAATAGATTTCCAATCATCTGCAGTAGATATTTGTCGATTAACGAACACACTGGGTAAAACATCTGCTCTAATAGATCTCTTCTCTTTTTCAACTTTTACTGATCTGTTTGTGGCTTCAATTGCTTTCGTAGACAAGCATTTTGGACTAATCAATGGGAAAGAATTTCTTATTCTTCTATTAAGTAAAGTTTTTCCAATGTGAAGTGCTTTCCTCATCTCTTAATGGAAATTACTGAAATTCTAGATTTTATTTTTAAAAATCGACCTTAATAAAGTTGCAACACCAAATACTAACGAAACTTGATTTAAATTAATGAAGTATATTATAAAAATTAAACACATTAATAGCAAAGGAAATCTTTTCAGGTTAGAACGTATTTTGAAATTACAAGGTTATGTTGTTTACAATGTGACAAATACTATGTATAGGATGTTAGCAAATAGGTGTAATATATGATTTATAAGTGGTATACAGCATGTATAAGATGTTTGGGTTTAATGCATACGGGCGTAACTCTGTTTTAGCAACTTTACAGGAGAGCGGTTTAAATGTTTATAAAAACTTTATACCGGTGTGAAGTTAGCAGCCAAGATTCAGCAGCTAATTTTACGGAAACAACCGAATGGTCAGTGGCGTTGCATAATAAAATCTTGGCTGCTGGCCTTCTTAATACGACTTAAGACCACCTAAAGAAAATATTGGAAAGGAAATCATATCCATACGAACTAATATTATCCTTAAAGAAATGTAAATGGCAAGTTTTAATATACATAGATTTCTAAAGGCGTTAAAAAAGTTAAAAACTACCCCTAACTAGAATAATTAATATTACCATTAGAGAAATGTTTAGCCAAGATCTAATTTGCATAGAACTGAAGTATCTAACCCTACACTACCACCATATAAAGGCAATATGCGTTCAGCCATTTCTAAAGGGTTTAAAAAAATTAAAAACTACCCCTAACTAGAATAATTAATATTACCATTAGAGAAATGTTTAGCCAAGATCTTATTTGCATAGAACTGAAGTATCTACCCTACACTACCACCATATAAACGCAATATGCGTTCCGCCGTTTCTAAAGGGGTTACAAAAATTAAAAACTACCCCTAACTAGAATAATTAATATTACCATTAGCGAAATGTTTAGTCAAGATCTAATTTGCATAGAACTGCTAATTTGCATATAAACGCAATATGCGTTCCGCCGTTTCTAAAGGGGTTAAAAAAATTAAAAACTACCCCTAACTAGAATAATTAATATTACCATTAGAGAAATTTTTAGCCAAGATCTAATTTGCATAGAACTGAAGTATTTACCCTACACTACCACCATATAAAGGCAATATGCGTTCCGCCGTTTCTAAAGGGGTTAAAAAAATTAAAAACTACCCCTAACAAATGTGCATGGGTAAACAATTCAAATCTAATAGTTGCTATTAGGTGTAACCGAAATGTGGGTGACAAAAACAGTTTCGGCTCATATTCCCAACAGACTGCATCACTTTATCCTAATCTACCACGTTCGAATGAAGAATTACAACCATCTTTGCTCAACAATCGGTTTTTTTAAATTGTTCGTCGTCAATACATTCAAGCAAATTGGAACCTACATTTGGGGTATATTACTTAAACATTTGTAGTTTCTTAGCACACAAATAGGAAGTACATCGATTTATAGCTGAGTTTCAACATTCAGTGTTGTGCTTATCAGAAACGAGTTACTGCGGATATTTTAGAATGTGAGACAGAAATAAAGGGGTAACGAGCGTCTCGCGCCACATGCGATCTGGCGTTTCTTTGACAGCGCAGGATTTGACATTTGACAATTTGTTTGCTACCAAGGTCAAACACAAAATTAATGGCGCCAATTTTAAAATTTAGTTGCCGATAGCTTCCAGAAAATACCTACTTTAAATTCCCTGTAAAATAAATCTGTTTTATGTATATAAATTAATGGTAAGTTGAGAAATGTGTCCTGGCTAAAAGGATTTATGCAAAATATTACAGAAATCTGAAAAACGTAGTATCCTATGATAATAACCTCAGAGGAAATTGAAATTTGTTTTTTACAAATTAAAAAAAGTGCTTAAGAAAAGTCAACTTTCATTATTATGAATATGCAAAAAATCAGATTTATCATCCCTTTTGTCATCAAGGGCAAAAATATGTTTAAGAAAACAGGATAGGTATTTATTAGGTTATGTCATTAATTCTAATTTAACAGTAAAATTTATTATTATTTCAGTCAGTATGATGAGTATCTAACTATTTTAAAAAGCTGGAAAATGAAGCCCCAGACGTAGCAAATAGATATTTACAAAAGATCTCTCTAATAAATGGAATTGATACATACACTATAAGAGAAGATCAAGTTAGTTACGCTGCTGCTAGTTTACCACCTGTGTCAGGTATTGACATAGTTATCTTGTTTTAACAAGTTTTTATACCAATCAGCAAATGAAAGCCTATAAGAGCTTAACATCTTATAAATATTTTGAGGCTGGCTTCGTGTTGAAATGTGGGTCATTCTAGATCAATGAAAAAATAGTCACTGCAAATGTAAGTAGTAATAGATGTAAAAGTGTTTAGAATTTTTAGGTAGAACATTGACAATGAATGAACGAGCCTGCATTAAAAGTATGGTGTATGTGCAATGCTGCTGATGGTGGCGTTAATACTCCACATTGTACATGCATGGCAGGTGCAAGCGATGTCTGTAGGCATGTTGGAGCTCTGCTGTATGCTCTAGAATCTATTTATTTAAACATCGCTTAAACTTCTAGTACAGATGTAAGATTTTTATGGAATGTACCAACAAGTAAAGTTCAAAGACATTCAATTCGAGACATTAACTTTGGCAGAAGTACTGCTAGTGCTACAGTCAATGTGGGAGACATTGTGCCTCTTAACGAAAGCCAAATAATAAATCTACTTTTGAACATCCGCAATGCTGGAAGTAATGCCGTTCTGGAACAGATGTCGATATCTCAAAATACTGCAGACTGCGCTTGTTTTTGAAAAAACAAGGAGATGGTTACAAGCCAAAAAAAACCGAAATTCTATCAAAAGAAGAATTTGACAGGTTTTTGTACGACCCTCCTGACGAGATTTATCTAGGAACAAAGGTATTCACGATCCTAAGACTTTGTATAATTATTATTTAAATATTTCATTTCTTATTTATAGTTGACTTGATCTTTGGAATATCTGGTGCATGTAGATGTCATGAACTTGCGAAAATGAAAACTGATGATATTGAAGACTGTGGTTCGTTGCTGTTAGTAAAGGTTTCTGACACCAAAACAAAAAAGTCGCGATCTTTCACGATTTTGGGGGAAGAATATTTGGCCAAATATAGAAAATATATATCTCTAAGACCTGCAGGCTTTCAAGAACAACGTTTTTTTCTAAAATATCAGAATGGAATGTGCTTGAGAATGGTAATGGGTATTCACAAGCTTGGGAATGTAGCGAAAGAAGTAGCCAAGTATTTAAAACTTCCAAACTGGAATGAATATACCGGTCACTGTTTACGCAGAACATCTGCAACTATGCTTGTGGATGGAGGAGGCGATATTACCATGCTCAAAAGACATGGGGGCTGGCGTTCCAGTTCTGTAGCTGAAGGGTACGTAGAAGAGTCTTTACGAAGCAAGAAAGATATTGCATGCAAAATTCTTGTGCCATCCGACAAAGAACACTCATTTAAGGAAGACGTAAGAAGTAACTGCGAACCCAGCACCAGTGAAAACGCTAGAGAGATTAATTCAAATAATATTGTTAATAATTCTGCAATAGATGTTGTTGGCGCTAGGGGATTACTTCAAAATGCTAGTATTACTAACTGTGTGTTTCACATTAACGTTAACAACTAATAATTTGTAATATGATTAGTTTGTAATAAATTATGTTTACATTGTTGAAAATTATTGTTGTTCATTTTGTCTGCCTAAGCTCATAAAAAAAGAAAGAAGCGCCTAAGCACACAAAATGCTATTTTTACCTTGTCATTTGAGTCACAAAATCTGTCACTTTTGTGACGTTTGAAGATAAAAAAAAAAGCATTCAAATTTTAAATTGAAACGTATGCACGTTGATAATAAGGTCCTAGAGTTGTAGGTTAAAACCTACAATCAGTTAGTTGATTGAGCAGTGGCGGATTTAACACTTGAGGGGCCTGAAGCGCTACAAATTTTTGGGGCCCCCAAGGATTAACATAAATTAAGGTCTATAAAACAAAAAATAATAAACTATAAAAAAATAAACAATTTACCAAAATCGAAAACTTTTTATTAACATTATAATAAATTATACTTATATGGATATTGTATTGTACAAATCAATTGGTAAGTGCAGAAAGGTAACATTATGTCCATAATATCAATGTCAAATCAAATATTAATGCAAAAATATATAAAGTACTAACAAAATAATTCAAAATATCTGAACGCAACAAAAACACACGCGCAAAATATAAACAAGCAGAGAAGTGAGGTTGATTAAAATACTACTAAAACAATGGTGGATTAACGCATGCTTATATAAATTTGGATTGGCGGGACCAGGCGAGCTTCGCATCTGTAAAGTATAATCTGTGGTCAAATTCGGCAAATAATTATCTGCCTAGTCATTTACTAAGTGACGGGACAGACAGTAAAACGAGAATAAATCTAGACGATTTTGCTTCATGCCTAGGCATGAAGAGGGTTCATTGAATGAAGGTTACTAAATGCCGTTGTTTAGAACAGGTAGTTAGTAAATGACTTCATGTGCTGTGGGCAAATAAGGTAATAACATGCACATTTTTTTGCAGAACATTCTTTAGGCAAGGGTAAAGATTTTCCAAGTGTTCATCTAAAAAAATGTTCTACGAAGAAATGTGCATGTTATTACCTAATTTGCCGACAGCACATTAAGCCATTTACTAACTGCCTGTTCTAATTTAGTAAATTTAGTTTAATTTAGTAAATACCTAGACATATAACAAAATCAAAAGGCATATAGATTTATGTTCGATTTACTATCTGCCTTGTCACTTAGTAAATGACTAGGTAGATAGTTAGTTTTCCGGATTTGACTATCTTCCTGCGACATATGTACTGTTCTGACAGGAAAATCTCGCACGATTTTTATCAAGTAGGCTGATTTTTCTTAAATTTTAGACGAGTAACAAAGACTTTTCATGACATGACACAATATCATAGACGAGTCAAAAATAACTATTTCAATAGAAATAAAATAATATTGGCTGATTTTATTATTAATGTAACGTTCTTTTTCAAATAATAATACAAGTGCTGTTTAAATCGTCTATTCACAAACAAATATTTATTTCTATACACTAATGAATACACTATAAATTAACGCTATGATTATAAAACATTAAAAACTATTATTTACAGACTAGGAATTTCTAATACAACATTTATATTCACTATTTATTTTGTAATACACAGTTAATGACTTGCTGTTGACTGCCTCTCTTTTATCCGCAATCCGCTTTTATATCCTCATATAAACGCACCAGAAATCGCTGGAACCTTCTATGTATTCTTAGAAAATGCTAGAATAAACCACGTCTGATTTACATGCTTGTGCGATGCGTCATTTTCTCGAAGGCGGCAGAACACACCACCTGTCGCTCGAAAAGAGGTTCGTTCCTTTTCTCTCCCGTTACACTGCCCCCCTCTTCAAGTCTGTTCTGTCCCAGAACAGGTTTTATGCTCTGGTTCCTGTAGAACGGGTCATGACGATATCGACAGTCTTCACCTCGACTACACGTTCCATTACGGTAGAAATAACAGTCTACACTCTTCGTTGGCCTTAATGCGGGCTGTGGGTCAAAACTGCAGACGAAGATCTTGACGTCCGTACCTCTAAAGACAACTTCCAGCATGTTTCTAACGATTCTCCAATCCAGCTGGTCCCGCCCACAGCCGAGTTTGGGAACTGCCAATTTGTTAATTCCCCTGGTAAGCAACTCGATTCTCAAATTCCATAGTGCCCTCCACAAGTCGGCGTAACTCGGTTTCTGGTAGTAAAACTGCTTGGTTACCAAGTAGTAAATGGATCGGTCATGATCAGGCAAGCGTAAGGATTTACCAACAGAGGGATTTTGTTCTCGAAGTTCATTCAGCCGTCCAAATTTATTTCTAAACACTACTGCGATCCCCCTGGACATACGGAGATCCGCGGAGACACAGTGGGCAATGGAATAATCACCAGGGACCCGGAAGAGATCTTGTTGCATCTCAGTCGTGACTCCGAATCGCGCTTTTCTAGTTCCAGAGAACGCAGCCATAAATTCTCTAAAGGTTGGCTGATCATCTTCAGGCCTTACGATTTTGATAGCCACCTCGGCCTCATCTTTCCGATCCGGGACTGCGTCATTATTTCCCTCATAGTGCGCCAGACGATTGGAGTGTACCACCTTTGGTTTCCCCCTTGGCAATTTCTGGATGCGATAAATCAAGTCATTTATTCGTTTCTTCACCTGGTATGGACCCTCCCAATTTAGCTGTAACTTTGGAGAATAGCCACGACGCCTTTGCGAGTTGTATAACCAGACAAGCTCTCCAGGTTGAAACCCTCCTTCTTGGGCTCTCACATCGTACGCAGCCTTCATCCGGTCACTCGCGATTCGACTATTATTTCGGGTTCGGTCGTGAATATCCTCCAACTTCTTCTTTAAGTTGATGACATAATCATTCCCAGCTACCTCCTGCTCTATAGGTGGAGACCCAAATTCCAGATCACACGGTAACCGTAACTCGCGTCCAAACATTACAGACGCTGGTGACTGACCGGTTGTTTCGTGGACCGATGCACGATAAGCCATCAGGAACAGATGCAGGTATTGGTCCCAGTCTCGTTGATGATCGGAGACGACCTTGGCCAAATATTTGCCCATTGTCCGATTCATGCGTTCTACCATTCCATCGGACTGCGGATGTAACGGTGTGGTCCGAGTCTTGCGAATGCCCAACAATCGACAGACTTCTCCAAAGAGTACAGACTCGAAATTGCGGCCTTGATCCGAATGCAGCTCCATGGGCACTCCGAAACGACTGAAGAACTCTTTGACTAGTACGTCAGCAACAGTCGCAGCTTCCTGGTTTGGTAGGGCATATGCTTCTGGCCATTTGGTAAAATAGTCCATTGCCACTAAGATGTATTTATTCCCATCGTCGGTTTCGGGAAATGGTCCGGCAATGTCTATAGCTATTCTCTCCAGAGGACTACCCACATTGTACTGCCTCATAGGTGCTCTTCGCTTCCCCAAGGGTCCGTTGCCAGTGGCACATAATTCACATTTCCGGCACCACTCCTTCACGTCTTCTTTACAATTGACCCAATAAAAACGCTCCCTAACTTTCTCCAAAGTCTTTTTCACACCGAAGTGTCCTCCTGAGGCACCGTCATGGAGATGTCGCAATACTGTAGCCACTCGGCTTCTTGGAACCACGAACTGAGACCTAATGGTGGTGCCATCTTCACTCTCCAGTACTCGCTTCAGGAGATCGTCTTCCACCTTCAAGGACTCCCATTGGGCCCAATATGCTTTGAGCGTTCTGTTGAAAGGGCTGACGGCCTCCCAGGCAGGCCTTTCTCCCACGCGCTTCCATTCCAGTACCATTTTTAGTTCGGGATCAGCCTCCTGCTGTCGCTGCAATTCTTCCGGCAACCAATTGTCGTTGACGATGGTAGTCCTTAATACTTGGCAAACCCTCTCCTCCAAACGAGAGCAATGACTGCAATCCGTTGGACAGGGTCTTCTTGAAAGAGCATCGGCATTTCGATGACTAGTGCCCGCTCGATGTTCGGTGTCAAAGTCGTATCCTTGTAATCGCTCGATCCACCTTGCGACCTGGCCTTCAGGATTACGGAATTGTAGAAGCCATTTCAACGCTGCATGGTCCGTCCTCAATAAAAACTTCCGTCCGTACAAGTATTTGTAGAAGTGCTCAACAGACTTCACGACAGCCAATAGTTCTTTTCTGGTCACACAATAATTCCTTTCGGCTTTCGACAAAACCTTACTAAAATAGCCGATGACCTTTTCTTGTCCATCCTGTATCTGAGAAAGTACCCCCCCAATGGCCAGATTACTTGCATCTGTGTCAAGTATGAATTTCCCTTCTGTCCGTGGATAGCTCAATATTGGTGCTGTTGTCAGGGCACGCTTCAGCTGTTGGAAAGCTGTTTCACACTCTCCGCTCCAAACATACTCGCGCCCATCTTCAGTTAACCTTGTCAGAGGTTTCGCTATATTGGCAAACCCAGGAACGAAACGCCGGTAGTAGGTACATAACCCAAGAAAACTACGAACTTGGTGTTTATCTTTCGGTGTTGGCCACTCTTGAACTGCACGAATCTTATCGGGGTCGGCTGCCACTCCATTTTGTGATACGACGTGCCCGAGATATTTCACTTCCTTTCTGAATATGTGGCACTTTTTCGGACTCATTTTCAGATTGGCTCCACGTAGTCTTCGGAACACTTCCTCTAGGTTTTTCAAATGTTCGTTGAATGATTTTCCGACTACAATCACATCATCTAGGTATACCAGGCAGGTCTTCCACGACAGCCCTCTCAGGATGGTCTCCATTAAACGCTCAAAGGTGGCCGGAGCGTTACATAGACCAAAAGGCATAACCGTAAACTGCCATAGTCCGGAACCAATAGTGAACGCGGTCTTCTCCCGGTCTTCAGGTTCCATTTCAACTTGCCAATAACCACTCTTCAAGTCCAAAGTCGAAAACCATCGTGAACCAGACAGGGTATCTAACGTGTCGTCGATGCGTGGTAAGGGATAGCTGTCTTTCTTGGTCACGTCATTAAGCTGCCGATAGTCCACACAAAATCTCGTTGACCCGTCCTTCTTACTGACCAGGACCACCGGTGATGCCCAGGGACTGCTGGATGGCTCGATGACCCCTTGTTCTTCCATATCGATAATAATCTTCTCGGCTTCTGCTCTCCTTGCTAGAGGTAGACGCCTCGGCTGCTGACGGACAGGCATAGAGTTGCCTGTATTGATTTTATGTTTTATTATATCTGTTCGTCCCTTCTGGCTATCGTCAAGAGCGAAGATATCTTGGTATCGATGAACCAAACCCTGTACCTCTTTCACTTCTGTTCTGTTAAGGTCTTCGCACGAACTAGTAACCATGCCCACTAATTTTCCACCATGGTCTTTGGGCGCTGGTTTTGGAACATCAGCCATACACCTGGCTACTCGGAATACTGGCACACACTGTCCCACAAGGGTACTCTTCTTCAATGTCACCGGATCCACATTAACGTTCATAATTCTCACCGGTACTATCTTTCCAACCTTCATCAGCGCTTTTCCCACCAGTATGCCACTATGGATCTTCTTATCACAGACAGGCTCCATCATTCGCACACATCCTACCCGAAGATCTCCATCCAAACCTGCCTCGACAACCATCTCGCTTTGACCCGGCAATATCACATCTTCAGTCAGCAAAACCCTTACAACCGGATCTTCTCGTGGGTGCAACGGAAGTTCTTCGTTACCGACCTTCAAAACACCCTCTTTCAAATCCAACGTAAAACCAAATTTTCTCAGGAGGTCCATTCCAAAGATGAAGTCATCAGTGATATCGGCTACCAGCACCTCATGATCACGTTCTTCACTTCCAATGCCAATCTTCATCTTCACCACTCCGCGTGTTGGTATCACTTCACCTGTTGCTGTACGGAGTTGAGTAGTTGTTGATAACAGCTTCATACTTGATTGTAGAACATCAGGGCGTACGATGGATTTTGTCGCCCCCGTATCAATAAGTAGTGGAACAGTTCGGTTAGCAATCTTTCCATCTACAAACAAACTGCCGTTACTATTCTTTGATGTTACGGCATGGATCGTGATCTCCGGGGCATCTTCACTCGCAGCCAACGTTCGCCCCCTCTTGCCAACCCCTTTTAACTTTTCCGACGGTTGTACTTTTCTGGGTTTAGGGCAGCGGCGTCGTATGTGCCCTTGTTCACCGCAGTTCCAGCAACGGGGTCCTCGAACTTCTTGAGGATTCCTCTTACGACTATCTTCCTTCTGAAGAACTCTCATTAATAATTCTTCTAGGCGATCTTTGGAACTGGAACCTTCCTCTTCTTCCGCAACGGTTCGAACTCGCCCGTGGCCTCGGGACGCTTGTTTTGCAGCTTCAAATTCTAAGGCGTGAGCAAGCGCATCATCAGTTGTTCTTGGTCGTGCCAGCCTCAATGATTGTTGTGTTTCTCCGTCTCTTAACCCATCAATGAAGGTCTGCACAGCCAGCTGTCCCAGAAATGAATCGGGTGCCGTAGGGTACGCCAATCGGACAAGCCGCGCAACATCGGCTTCAAACTCCTGCAGGCTTTCTCCATTCTTCTGGATACGATTCTTCACTTGCGCGTGATACACCTGTTGTAGATGCGCGTCTCCATATCTCATTTCCAATCTAGACACTAACAATTGGTAATCATTTTCCTGTCCTGCTGGGATTGTTTGCAGGACGTTCAACGCGTCTCCACGCAAAGCCACAGTTAGAGAAACGGCCTTTTCCTTGCGTGTCCATCCGTTGGCCCCAGCGGTCGCCTCAAATTGTTTGTAGTAGGTGGACCAAGGTGTCTTTCCATCGAACGTGGGTGGTTTTACTTTTATCCCTACGGCAGGATCCTTTTCTTCTTTAAATTGTTTCTTTACTTCATTAAACGGCCTCTCAGAAGTTGAGGGAAACCGTAGTTGCCTCATTCTATCTTCCAGCATTTCGGCCATATCGTCTTTCTTAGTTGTTGGTGGTAATTGCATTTGGGCTATTTTCTCTTCTACCATCTTTATTACCCTATCTTGTTCCGCCAATCTACCTTCCAATAGTCCTAACGCGCTGGCATTCTCCAAAAATTCTTCGAAAACTTTATCTTCCAACGCTTTGACATTTTCCAACAATTCTCCTTTAAGCCTTCTAGAACTTTCTTCGGACTTTTCTAGTAATTCTTCTTTAAGCCTTCTAGAACTTTCTTCAGATTTTCTGGAATTCTCCAGTATTTCTTCCTTTAGCATTCTAACAGTTTCTTCGGCCTTTTCTAGTAATTCTTCTTTAAGCATTCTAACATTTTCTTCGGACTTTCTAGAATTCTCTTCGTGTTTTTCCAATACTTTTTCTTCCAGCGCTTTAGTATTTTCAAGTAATTCTTCTTTTAAAATTCTAGAATTCTCTTCGGACTTTTCCAGTAGTTCTTCTTTTAGCATTCTAACATTTTCTTCGGACTTTCTAGAATTTTCTTCGGCTTTTCTAGAACTTTCTTCCATTTTACTTAACAACAAACTAGTATCAATTGCGGGTCCAGGTATTTCGAAGAGGAAACTTTCAGGATCTTCTTGCTGTTCTATAAGCCATTCTTTTAGCCGATTTATTAACACGTTTTTAAGGCCAGTTGTTTCCAAATCTCGTTCTTCCAGTTCATGTTTCAAGTCTATTACTTTCAGATCTTTCAACAATTTCATCGCCATCTTAATTGTTTGTTGAAATTATTTTTAACACTAAAAATTTAATCTCACAGCACTTTATTTAATTATTACGCGATTTTATTTATTTTAAAACCTCACACCTGTAACACCACTGTAACGTTCTTTTTCAAATAATAATACAAGTGCTGTTTAAATCGTCTATTCACAAACAAATATTTATTTCTATACACTAATGAATACACTATAAATTAACGCTATGATTATAAAACATTAAAAACTATTATTTACAGACTAGGAATTTCTAATACAACATTTATATTCACTATTTATTTTGTAATACACAGTTAATGACTTGCTGTTGACTGCCTCTCTTTTATCCGCAATCCGCTTTTATATCCTCATATAAACGCACCAGAAATCGCTGGAACCTTCTATGTATTCTTAGAAAATGCTAGAATAAACCACGTCTGATTTACATGCTTGTGCGATGCGTCATTTTCTCGAAGGCGGCAGAACACACCACCTGTCGCTCGAAAAGAGGTTCGTTCCTTTTCTCTCCCGTTACATTAATATAAAAAAGAATTTATATCAAGACACATCATTTTGATTTAGAAACTACGTATTTTATTAAATTGTACTTTATGACATATGTCATTAAAAGAAAAATAACAATTTGACATAAGTAAAACTTGCCACTGGATGTAAGACCGTTTACAAAATGAAGAAAATCGAGTGAAATTTTTCTGCCGGCATAGTACTTAATCGTATAATTTTAGGTTTTTGGTATAACTGATTTATTATTCGTTAATTAACATTATACGCACTAATAAATATTAAATAATAGCTATTTATGTAACAAGTATATAATGTAGAACTTTATAGATGAGCTCAGTTTATGGCCGAGCGAGCGAAGCGAGCGAGGCCTATAAAAAGGGCGAGTCTATAAAGTTCGATTATGTAAGAGTTGCATACAAAGCTTTATGTCAGACTCCTAAAATTGGCTAATTATAAAAAAAATCAGTTTATAAATTTGACATCTATTCTTGACAGAAGAAAATTTGACATGTAATATACAGTTGCCATTGGAAAACTGAATATACTACACTTTATTTTACAACTACCACTTTATTTTACGAGTACAATAATAAGCCAGTTTACTGCCGCAAAACAATACAATAAACAGTACTTTATAATGCAATAGGACATAATAGCTATTTATGCACAGATGCATTATAATTAGACTATTATTGATAGATCTATCTAAACATAACTGTCTCTTTATGCCCCAAGGGCCTCTTTATGATCCGACGGGCAATAATGAAACGTCAATTAAATGTCAGAGCTGTATTTGTAGAACTTGATTGGTTCTTAATATAATTTGTAAACTTATCACCAATGAAAATAAGCTGAAATTAAGTATTTTAGATAGTAACTATAGTAACGTACTTCGTATATAAGCACATAAGTATACGTACAGCGGCTTGATGTAACCTACGTACTCATTTAATTATGTTTTTTACACAATAATAGATTTTAGATAAAAACAATCTGTGCATAAAATAGTGTATGCATTTCGGGCATAACTTGCTTTTATGGCCCTACAGCCTTTTCCTAGCCCGAGGCGTCAGCCGAGGGCTAGAAATAACGCTTCTGGCCATAAAAGCTTCTTTATGCCCTTAATACATAAATAACTATTATGTAACAAGTACATAATGTAGGACTTTATAGACAAGCCTCGTTTATGGGCGAGCGAGCGAAGCGAGCAAGGCCTATAAAAAGGGCGCGTCTATAAGGTCCGATTATGTAAGAGTTGCATACAAAGCTTTATGTTCGATTCCTAAAATTGGCTAATTATCAAAAAAATCAGTTTATAAATTTGACATCTATTCTTGACAGAAGAAAATTTGACATGTAATATACAGTTGTCATACTTTATTTTACTACTATATACTTTATTTTACTACTACCACTTTATTTTACTACTACCACTTTATTTTACGAGTACAATAATAAGCCAGTTTACTGGCGCAATACAATACAATAAACAGTACTTTATAATGCAATCGGACATAAATACATTTATTTTACAATCAGTTATTTTACAATGGAACTTTTCTACTTTTACTATACCAAAAACAATTGACAAAAGTCATTCAGGAATTTTACCCGTTGAAAAGCGTTGTAAAATTCCCCTTCACCGAACGTCTTATCAGAAACCATTAATTCAAGAAATTATAGTCATCATAGTAGTCTGATGACCGCGCTGATGCTGATTGTGCGAGAAAGCAAGTGTTCGGAGCGACAGAGATAATACATTCCTCGCAAGTCTGTTGTGAAACAGTATACTCCGTTACAATATTTTACTTATGCTTGCCTTTTCGTAGTAAACTATAATGTGTCAACCGATATGAATGATATAAACCGTTTTTGTTTCACTTTTCGCGAGAAAGTGAATTCCACGCCAATAATTGTTACTTATCGCGTGTCCAGTGCGGTCCTTGGCAGGAGGCCTCGGCGGGGCCCCCTGCCTTGCGGGGCCTGAAGCGGCCGCTTCAAGCGCTTGTGCCTAAATCCGCCACTGTGATTGAGACATGATTTAACAAAGCTGAATTGTATATGAAATATATTTGCATATTTTTATTTTATTACGAATACGGATTTTTTTAAATTTAAATAAATTAAAGGAAGATATTCCAATGTCCAATAAATATTTGTGTTCTTTTAATTTACCTCCATAAATAAAAACTATATAAAGTATTATGTTCTGATAAGAAATATCCGCATTGAAAATTATTTTTTTATGATATTTTCAACGACTCTAACTCATATGACCATGATTCATAGTCGTTTTACATACATTTATGGGTGACATATTCTAAATAAAGGAAACGCTGACACGCTGAGTTTGTTATTGATAAGAAAATTGTTAAGAATGTCTTCTGATAAAATTAGAACTTTAGTATAGCGTCACATTGCAATTTAAAAATAGTAAATGTACAAACAAAAGTAAAAAACAGAAAGAAAAAAAATATTGTGGTGGAGCACCTACATTGCTTTATCCTCAAATTATTCCATTACTTCTATTACAGCATAATTACTTAATAAAACATGTTGCCACAGTTTTGTCCACTGAATGGGGGCGCAATATCACACGTAGTACTTATGCCGGTCAATAATTCGTTACATTGAGGGACAAGGAGGGTTTACAAATTTTGTAAATTGTTTACTGCATGCAGAATCATCAATAAAATTAATTTTTTGTACTCCCACAGATTTTGCATACATCCTCTAAATGATTTTGTGTTGTAAATTAAAAATTCCAGGTAAAATTCGTCATTAAAAATAGGAAATAAAAACGTCATAACACATAGCAGTCGTGTTTTTATTTTGACCATTCGCAGCCCCTCGATTGCGCCCCACCACCACAGCCAACGGGATTTCAAGGATAGGATGTATTGCGTTCAGTAATCAGCTGAAAGCGCCGAAGTAAACATGGCGTTTCGGCTAACCTATGTTTTTATATTGTTCTCACCTTATTTTGTGTTAAATACGTGCGTAGAATATGAATTAGGTAGTAATTCATTATTTGTAAACAATGGTTTACGATATGGACCTCAAAAAACATTTATTATTAATGCCGAACACGGAAATGATCTGTCAAACAATGATAGGCATAAAAGAGAAGTGCCAAGTTCATCTGTCAATACTGGATCTGACAAAGTAAAAGTAAAGGTACGATTATTAAAAAATTAATTTTTTTAAATAATAATACGTATTTATTGTGTTTATCAAGTGGCACGCACTTGAAAAAAAATATCTTTGTTCGGACGATGTTGTTATCTTTAAATAAATGGATTTTTGCCAAAATATTTGTTTGCAAAATCATGCAGAATCATAATGGTAATGCTATTGGCAAAACAATTATTTATTATAAGCCTGGTAAATAATAAATAATTGGTTTGATAAAATGAGTATAAATAATAAAACCCCTGTTTCGTGGCTCGCTTTGTGTAAATGGGAATATTTTAACAAGTGGTTATCACACCACAACAAATACACATACATTTATAATTATTTACATAATTACACACATAATTATATCGATAAATTCTACTATCTATTGAAGTATTTTAAGGCTGTTTATTTTAATTTATTACATGTTATAAGTTCAAAAAGAATTCATGTTTGCATATTATTAAAACTGCTCTCCTTTCGTCGTTTCTCCCATGCCGAAACCTTTTTAATTGGAATCAAAAGCAGTGACCCAGCACTGATGCATCCTCCAGCAAAATAAAATGACAAATTGTAGTCACCACTTAAATCTCTGAGAAATCCTGAAATTGAGGTACCGGTCAACGATGCAACCCCTTGGAACATTAGTATTATTCCGATGGCATTTGTTAATTTTTCTAAACCCAACATCTCTACCATTATTATCGTTCGTAGAGCAGACATGCAAGCTGAAAATAAAAAAATAATAGATAGAATTAGAACTGCTAGTATTTTAAATAAAGGTTTTTGTCTCTTATTGTAATATTTGAGATGATTCAATAAATCAAATGATTGAAATTATCTTATGAGATAATTTAGTAAAACAGAAATAGTATTATTAGTAATACTTGAATGATTATGATTCATAGAAGGGGATTCCCCTATGAAAGTAAAATTTTTTTTGAAAAACTATTTCTGTAGCACAATCCTAATTAGAAATACAGTAAAAACTAATGAAAGTAGATTATAGTATATGTATCTATTTTTCAAAAAATACCTGCAGACTGAATAAATAACAAGTTTTATTTTCTCAAGGGAGGTGCCCGAGTTATTATCCTCTACAATTATCCTCTCGGGATTATAGTATATGAACCATATAGAATTAATATTTTTATCAGATATAAAATAGATTTTTAAT
This sequence comes from Agrypnus murinus, assembly GCA_929113105.1. Classification (NCBI taxonomy): domain Eukaryota; kingdom Metazoa; phylum Arthropoda; class Insecta; order Coleoptera; family Elateridae; genus Agrypnus; species Agrypnus murinus. Next base: position 136,807,985 of record OV816029.1, on the reverse strand, counting down.
GTTTTAGCCTCACTTTTTTCAATTTTAATTTCATGTTAATGTTAAAGATAAACCCTATTTTACTAGGAGAATTCCTATTTTATTTATTACATTTTGTATTTTACAATCATGTTTGGTAATAGGTATTTAATCAATAGAGCTTAAAATTCTCATTGTCCGATAGGGTTTCACTAAAATTAAAACCAAAAATTGTAGCCCTGTTTCTTATTTGGTGAAAATAGCAGAAGAATTTCAAGGGGAACCTCAAGTATCTTCGCTTGTAAATTATTTTAATTTATTACATATAAATAGTGGCTTCTTATCAAAAGCAAATAATTTTGTTTGCTATTGCATGAAATTTCTTTGTTATTTCCTTAGAAGAACCGTTCAATATGCTACACCCCATGCAACATACAGTGTGTTTCACTTTACAGCTTACACCCCTACATCTTTGCTATTTATAACAGAATCAATTCCAAATTTTTATCAGGTATAGAACCCCTTAAAATAGATTTGTGCATACTTATTGGAAACCCCATTTATTATAAACCACCAGCCTACTACGATCAAAGATAAATGCAAATAATTGAAGAAACATAGTAGGCGTTGTTTTATCGTAAAAGCCGTTATGACAACTTGTTCTAGACTACTAGAAAACCCCAAAACCAAATTTTGATTAATATATCCTCAAGAATAATTATTTGAAAAAACTTAAAATAATTTTTTTTAAAGAGTGCCATGGAAATTGACAACAAAATTCTGTTTAGTCTAAAAACTGCATATTTGTGCAAGTACAGTCGAATTCATAAAAAAGGTAACGATATTCGTTCCATTTGTACTTTGAACATAAATTATTAATTAAAATATTACTTTATATATTTGCCGACATTTGTAGATTATGTAAATAAAGCCCTATTAATGATTAATCATTGTTAAAATTGGTAGTAATCGAAATTAATTAATATAAATTACATATTTTATACAAGAGTCGTTTCCTTTTTTTTTAATCTACTGTACCTTAGTAAGTTGTGTGGCCATTTTATTTAACGAAATGGCTGAAAGATTTTTATCGGGTGTTAAAAAGGGAGAAACTGTTGGATTGGTTCAGGATAACAATCGTTAGCTTAGAGCACCAGCTCGGAAGTTTATTGATAAGACATCCGCATAAGAACATTATGTTTCAAACAGTTGCAAATATTATCCATTTATTCGGTACCTCAGGAAGTTGACATGTAATAAGAGTAAACAAGATATTTTTTGTAAAGGACTCGGCATGTTTCTAACGGAAATTGGATCCTGGTCAAATTGACGGAAATTGTGATATGTTGTAGTTTATATTATCCTGATCGAAAATCTCCGTGGCCACGAAGCTTTAAAATTAATACTTTTGGAGTTACAGAGCACAAACAGCAAGGAAGATTTATACTTCAGTTTATGGATTTTTAACACTTACAGTCTTGGCAATGTCATTTTTTTATTTTGGTTTTTATTAACCACAAGGAGGTTGCGCAAGTGGATTTGGCACATTATTTGGAAAGGGCCGATTTACTTGAAATCAGAAAATGTTATTAAAAATGAAGAATATCGTTGATTATTATTTCATATGGTGTAGATGGCGACTGAAGTTCACCAGTTTGCTCTTCTTATTTTTTTAAAGATTTTTTTCTGTGCATCAGTCTTTTTTTTTATCAACTTCCAGTTTAATCTTGTAATCCAGTAATATCTTGTCGATGCCAATTATATGTAAAAGGCTTATTAAAGCCGTTTATAATTTGGATAATAAAACTTTTTTATTATTATTATTATTAATCGTAAATGACATAGCCTACTTTTGGGGATAGGGCGACTTTGTGATTTCAAATGGAACACACATCGTATATTTTTTTACAGTTAGAAAGCCCTTTGTTCCCCGTCTCCAAAAGTACCATACTTGTTATGATTATTCACAAAATAGACTTGTTAAAGACAAAGTTTTTCTTTGTAGCACTTTAAGAGTTTATAAAACCCTGTATAATAACCATGAAAAGTATGGTACTTTCAGAAAGGGGAAGCAATGGTCTTTTCAACTGTAAAAAACTATAGGGGATATTCCATTGGCACTGGCACTTGTAAAATATATTGGGGGGGCCCACAAATCGGGCCCAGCAGAAAAGGGGGGTCCGGGGAAAATTGCACGTGAAAATGTTTTCACCCACTCTCAAATAACTAGCACACTGACAGAAATGGCAATGAGTGGCCAAAGTAACAAACAATTACGTCGGCAAGCCAGACAGTTGTATGGTTCGTAAACACTCGTGTATGTCCACCAATCTTCGTTGGCCAATGGCCTACGAGTGTGTTCGAATTCGACGTTGTTTTTCAACGATCTTCGTGGTGGGCTTGAAGGAACCCGGGGATGCACGAGAGTTTACGAAATTCATTTCCGTCGATGTTCGTGGCCTGAAATTCCCTAAGGCAGGTGGAGACGCGCGAGTGTTTACGAAGTATGGTTCCATCGAATCATAATGTACGCGTCTGGGTCGGAATACAGGCGAAGACGTACGAGTTTTTATTAAGTTGATTAGACCTACTTATTATTGTACAAGTATGTGCCTTCCACAAAGTATAGATTATTCTTTCGTCTTGATTGTTTAGTCTGTGCTATCGATGTTTGATTATATGTTATTTAGTCAGATGCATCTTAATATTGAGGGGGCTGCGCCCCCCCAAGCCCCAAGGAGTCGGCGCCAGTGTCTATTTGAAATCACAAAGTTGCCCTATCCCCAAAAATACACTGACATTTCTGGTTAAACCGGAAGTGGGCAAACAAGACTGACACTCAAAAAAAGCTTTAAAAAATAAGAAGACTGGTGAACTACACATTTCATTATCTCAATTAGTTCAAAAGTTGTATAGGTTTATAAACTAGAAAGGGTCAAAATACTTTAATGAGACACCCGGTATAATTATACATGAATGCAAAAACAACATAATTAACTGTGATAATCAAAACAAACACAAAGAATGACGTTTCCGAGGCTGTACATGTTAAAACTCCATAAACCGTAGTGTGCATTTTTTTTGCTTTTCATGCTCTGTAACTTCAAAATCGTTAATTTTAGAGCTTCGTGGCCAAAGAGTTTTTCAATCAGGATAATATAAACTACAACATATCACAATTTGATCAGGATCCAATTTCCATAAGAAATGTGCGGAGTCCTTTCCATGGCACTCTTTTAAACAAAAATAAAACAATTCAATTTTAATAATGCATTTAATTGTTATTTAAGTTTTTTTAATCAAAATTTTCTTTTGGAGTCTTCAAACACTCCAGCACAAATTTCCTTAAAGATTTTTGTAATTAAACAAGGCCTACTATGCTTTTTCGATTATTTACATTTAGTGTTGATCGTACTAGACTGGTGGATTGTAATAAGTGGGGTTTCTAATTACATACAGATCTCCTGTATTTCATACTGTGTCACATTTGTCAGTTTTACGTCAAACTTTTCAGTCCAGAAAATGCGATTTAACAGTCTAGTATGATTGTAGAAAATTTTACACTCTAGTATGACTTTAAAAAAATTTACTGGACGCAAATACAATCAATCAACTGTACAATGTTTTAGTACGTAATCAGTTACTATGGATACTCGTTCTTCATAGATGTCCATATTTTGGATTCGGAAATTTATTTTATATAATTTTTTTTTAATTAAACCAATATTCCAATAATAATAATAATATCCAGTATGAAATAAAACGGATTACGTCATACGTCCTGGAAATGGAATTTTACAGTCGAGTAAGATGTTACGGACAAGGCGACGAAGGAGGGAATTTTACTCGACTAAAATTCCATTTCCAGGACTTATAACTTAATTACTATTAAGGGGTATAACTTAATTACTATTAAGGGGTACTATACATGGTAAAAATTTGTAATTAATTCAATAAAATAATAAAGATACAGGGGGTCAAGCTGTGAAATGAAACACGCTGTAAATACCTTTAATTTAATGGAAACAGTATTGCCAAATGACATTTAAAATACATTGTAATACAGTGTCTAAAAGGGTACAATTAACTAAATACAGCAAATATCTGAATGCAATGTTTCTATTCATGAAATAGTACGACAAATTGAATTTAATTAAGAGTTCTGTGAGAAGATTTCTTAGTAAGAGGTGAGATTCTCAGTCGTCAAAAGGTGTTTCACATCTAAAAAAAAAAAACTGGAAACTAAAGAGGCTAATCTTAAAAAGTACGGTCCATACAGCATCTCACTTGAGATCTATGAACTTACACTAGTACTAGAGCAAATGTAAGAATCATACATAATCACCTGAACGAGATGGGTTTGGGATGGGGGAAAGATGAAAATGGTTCATAGAGATCTAGTTGAAAGTTGTGTTCTCAGATGAATCAAAAATTCAATCTCATTGGACCAGATGGAAAGCAGATGTTACAATAATTGGTCATACCGTTGAAAATTCTCCTATGTAATGATGTGGGAATGCATGGCATCATAAAGAGATCATCTTAGAACGGGTAATACCAATCATGGAGGAAATAAGCGCAGAGATACCTAGAATCGAATTTTCCAAGATTATTCAGCATGTGAGAGAGCAAAATATGTGAATAAATAATGACTTTTCGTGAGCATTCTTGTTTTTTTTTTGGGAGAATTAAATCTTTAACTTTATGATATTCTCAATAGATAGCTGCTTTGAAGGAAGAATTGCAAATTCAACCATGCAGTTGGGGTCAACCGTCTATAAATAAGACGGTAGGCATCAAGCTTATGAATATGAAAATTTCAAGCAAGTTTATGCACTTTTTATTGATTTATGCACTGTTGTTTTCATACTCAATTTCGTGACATAACTCTTGAAGGGTTATTTGAAGGGGAACCAGTTAATGAATAGGCTTTAACTAATCCAAAGTTGGGTACGATTTTATCAACTTTTGGTTATTTAATTTCGTAGATTTATTCACAGAGGTCGCTTTACCAATTAAGGGATTACAATTACAATTAATTGTCCTTAATCAGTCGTAAATTAAGATGCAGTTTCTTTTCCGAATTTTATCATTTTTAATTTAGTGGCATTATTCATTTGGGGGGGGGGGGTTTCTATTTAGGGGTTGATTTTGTAAATGAATGATATACTAGTAGTGAACAGTCTTTAATTAGTCCAAATTCTCCTAGTCTAAATTGATTTATTATTTATATTTATTTGTCTAGCTTGAGCTCAAGTCAGCCTCCCCACATTAAAATTTCTATTTCTGATGAATTGAGGTTGGTCCAAAATTATGACACTAAAATACCTGAAATTTGTCAAAGTGGGGATGCTAACTTTACTGACGTCATGTTCTGCTTTCATGATCTGAAAATTATAAATAGTGGTCTCAAGTTCTTGGTACATTACAGTCTTTTGCATAACGCGTCCTCATGCTCTTCTCTATTGTGTCTTATTTGAACAGAATCTACATAAATAAATTTAATTCTAGCAATACCTTGACTACATAACTTGTAGATTAAAAATAAAATATTTTTACCACTATTTAACTTGTCATTAACAACATCTATATTCTCGGACTATTGGAAAAACAGTTTTCTTATTATCCTTCTTGGAAGCATTTGATCGTATCACTCACAGATTGTTAATTGTAAATCTTGACGCTGTAGATCTAACGGATCAAGTCTTAAAATGGATTGTAAGTTACCTCTGTAGAAAATCGCAGTCTGTTAAATACAGTAACTTGATATCCATAACGATTGGGGTGCCTCAAGGATCCCATATGGGACCCATATTGTTTAAGCTTTTTAGTACTGATATTGATTTTAAGCGTTTTGACCTGAATGACCTGAAAATGCTTCAAACAATTCGAGATTCAGGGGATACCAAACTGTTTTGAAGCTGATCTTGTATTTATGCATACAACATAAACTCACAGAAAATTCTAGAACCCACCTTTTAAGGGAAATGACAGGAGGACTTGAAACTCGAAAGTTTTTAATGTACCCTTTTATAGGTGATGCTTTATTTTAAACAGTCGCCTATGATATAGTAATTTATTACTGACAATCCAACTCGAAAATTTTTAACCAATCAAATTACAGAATTTTTCAAATTGGGACCAATGAAATTAGTTTTATAGTGAAAAAACCACTAGTGGTTTTTTCTTAGTGAAAAAATCTATGTCAAAATGAAATGTCAAATTTAATTAAATTAATATTAACTACACACGCTAAATAAAAAATTTGCTCGATGGATTGTCAAGCCGAATTCAACTCGTGTTCTAATTCTTTCTTGCAAAATTTATCGTTTAAGACATTTGTAGCTTTTGCTTTTGGAAAATTACACTCGTCTCCTGCGTCGACTCGTGTAGTTTTCGTTGCGAAAGCTACTCATATCTGAAATGACAAATTTTGTCGTAAAATTTGACCACTTGTTTAATTATATATGATAATGTATGGGGAGAAAAGTCATCAGGAACTGTTATACTTTGGATATTAAGATAAGCCATTTCGCATTATATACAAAATGATTCATTAAAGGAAACCTCGGAAAAACAATCCGCGATAAATCTTATCTGTGCAAATTTATTTCTGTAAATTTATCTTCACTTTTATAGTAAATTATGAATGGATGAAATGTAACCTGTTGCAAATCCCAGTTACGAGATTGTATTTTATCCTGAATAGTGAAGGTATAATTTTCAAAAAAGTGTATTATGCACTCTTCATTAGATATGATAGCTTTCTTCTCATACAATAATTTTGGAAATAAAATTAGTTAGGTTCAATGTCAGTTTCTAAAATTGTGATACAGGTGAATTTATATATTTCATTGTATATTATATATTTCAATTTACACCCACCAGAAACCTAGGTTTTTTTAATTTGTAGTACTTTGGCCATAGTGATGAGTTGGTGCTGGTCCAAAACTAATCTATTTGTCATGGTATCATGATTTGAGGGACATTTCACAAAAACACATTTAGAAATGTGAATTTTGTAAATTAAAAACCTAGACAGTGTAAGAAGATCGAGAATGCTATGCGATTGAGCAAAAAGTTGTAAATACACTGAAACAAATAAACCTTATATTAAAAAGGTATCAAATATGCTTATCTAAGCATCTAAAAATTAAACAACCACATTTAAAAAATTGTATTTTTTTGTTGGAGGTCTACTTCTATCAAAGAACTTTCAGATAGAGTTTTCAAAAATATGTCTTCAAAGATAAAGTCCCTAACCTCGATGTAGGCTTATGAATTGTCATTTTCACATGTCCGAAAAGAAAAAACACAGAGGTTTTATTAATGGTACATGACTTAAAGGTTCAAATCTGTTCTGCGCTTTGAATATGGCAAAAATGAGGGTAAAAACAAAAAGTAATGTGCTGGTCTTACTAGTCCTCTGAGGACCATATAACTTCTAAAAAGGGATTATTAGTATAGGCAAGGTACATTCTACAGCAATAAATGTTATAGTGAATCATTCTTATACTACAAGGTGAAACAAATATATACAGCGTATTTCACTTAAGATTTGTATTTTCGGAACAGATAATAACACATAAAACGTAACAAAAAAGTTTAATATCATTCGTACCTATTTTCAATAATAACCAAGAAAAAAATTTGTTTTTGAAAAGTGGGTTTGGTGGTCACTGGTTTAAGAATCACAGCTAGAGCTGGATGTATTTAACTGCTACTCATCACAGTTTGTTTTGTCTATTATATTTGTTTTACCCTATTTAGTTTATGTAAACTCAATGTCAGCTAATGTTTATATGTACTTTACACGTGGTTATCACTTCTTCCAGGAAGTAGATTTTACAGTATTGTTTTGAATTTTGCATGTTTGACAATGGTTACGGACTTTGTTAAATCTATTCTTAATTAATTATTCTCTCTGTTAATTTGCAGGTAATTTAGGAGTAAATAGCTGTGCATTTAAAAGGATTTTCTTATTAGTTATTATATTATCGAAGCCGTTTTCTTTAATAAATGTTTGTGAACACAGTAAAATTCTCCTTCATAGATAGCCCCTCAATAACATTCAACTTTCAAATTATTTTGAAATGTCGCGTAGTTTAACGAAGTAATAAAAGTAATAATTAAGATGTTTATTTATTATTATTAAGATTGTTAAAATAACCAAACCACTGCCTTTTAATTTTACTCAAAGTTGTAATATTAGGAGATGAGAATTATTCCTAAAAGGGTTTAGCCACTAATTTTGCATTTATTAGATATTTAAAATGGAAACCATTGATTTCGTTGTGATTATTTATTTGATAAAAGTAAATCAAACGTTACAAATAATGCATTGATATTGTGATTTATTAAATTCGTTTTATTAGGATTATTTATACTTAATTATTTTTTTTTTAAATAAATACAAATCTTTGCTTCTTTTGTAATGTTAGAAAATGAAACTGGAATTTTGTGTTGTTTATTATTAGTATTTACTTTTCAAAGTAAAAAAGTAAGTGAAGGTTTCGTTATAGTGAAGAGATTTGGCCCTAAAATGCAATAGTAATAATAAAGTATTAAATTAATGTAAACATGCCATTTCTTTCTGAATACCAGACTATTCAGAGTAAAATCACAAACAAAATGAAATGTGATACTGTCAATGTGCATAATTGCCCAAATATTGTTTTTAAACCTACTCTTTTGTTTATTAAACAAGTTATTTGATCTTATATGTGAGGTAGGTCATGATACGTTCCAGCAGTTCCCAAGACTTTGTCTGTTTAGCAAATTTTCTTCGATGTGCGTAAAATCAATAATGGCATAAGGATTTTCTGTTCCTATTCACGAGTACTATTACACATTAAATTTATAACCAATGTTTAGTGAAACACCCTTTATAAGTATTTATTGAAATATTTCATAAACTGTATGGCATGGTCTGACCATGTACATTTGTAGATAGAAAAGTAGCAGCCATGGTGTGTGGTTCACTACTATCTGTCCTTCATACATCTGCTGCAAAGAACTTTTGTTAAAGCAAGACGTTCGTCATAAATAGAAACACTGATCACTATGTTTTTTTACTATAACAAACAAATAATAGTTATCTCCAAAAAAAATTAATTTTGGACAAAATCATTTCCAGCTTTTATACAGTCATTAAAGGTTACATTATACTAGAGCCTTGGTAGTGTATTGTCTAGTGTGTTGAATGTTCACCCAAGCGGGCCAGGTTCAACTCCTGGTACCGGCAGATCTGTAAGTCGGCTGCAGCCGCACGTTGAACTTACGTAATAATAATAATAATCGCCCTCTCCCTCCCACACAAACTTCATAGCTTCTGAGACCTGGTTTCCAGGTTATGGGTTGTAGCAATTATTATATTATATTTATTGAATTAATCTTGTTAACAACAAAGTATTGAATTGTTTTATGCCACGAACAAGTTATATATTAATTTGTAACGAAATGACTTAAAATGAAGATTATTATTTGTTTATCTTCTTTTTTTAATAGTCCTTTTTTACGATGCCAGCTGTAAAATTATTTATTTTATTTTGACATGATAATCGTCTTTATTGGCACTCAATTGCGGGCGTAATTTGGCTTTTTTAGCCCGAGGGCGTATAAAGTTGCTAAGATACAAAGAAAACGTTTCTATAGAGTTCTAACAATTTTAATAAATAATTATAACTATTACATTTTTTCAAAATGAAATGTGCAATTGCTTGCAATTATCCTTTCCATGAAGCAAAATAAAATTAAACGTTGTATGTACCACGGGCATAATCAAGATAATGGCCCTCGAGAAATTAAAAGCCCTCCTTCGTCGGGCTTTAAACATTCTCTCATGCCATAATCTAATAGATTATGCCCTTAATACATAAATAACTATTATTAATCATCAAGTCAAACCTTAGATAAAAATAAATTCAAAAACAGAATTCCAAACCTTTTCACAGCCTATAAAACGGTTTGGGTTTTATCAAAAATTAAGCAACGGCAGTAGATTAAATTTTTATTTTATAAATTTAGTTATAGCATAGTATATTGAACGGTTATAAGGAAATAAACAAGAAAATTGCATACAATAGTAAACAAAATTATCTACTTTTGATAACAAGCCAATATTTTTATGCAACAAATGAAAAATAACTTGCAAGGAAAGATATCCCTAGCATTCTTCTGCTGAACCTTCGTTATTTTCAATATAATATAAAATATTTTTAAGGATTAAAGATTTTTAAAGTCTATGATTTTAGTTTTATATCCATTTATGCATAAGTTAGTGAAACTGTATCCATATACCAAGGAAAACCTTAATCCTATTGATTACAAAAATGATTGTAAAATAAAAAATGTAATACCTAATTCCAATAAAATTGGAATTTTTTTGGTAAAGTAGCGTTCCGCCACTACTTTTAAAAATAAAAATGAAATTAAAATTGAAAAACGTGGGGCTAAAAATATTAAAAATCTATTTTATTTCATACTGTGTCACATTTGTCAGTTTTACGTCAACCTTTTTAGTCCAGAACATGCGATCTTACGCTCTAGTATGCTTGTAAAAAATTTTACAGTCACTTGTGACTGTAAAAAATTTTACCAGACGCAAATACAATCAATCAACTGGACAATGTTTTAGTACGTAATCAGTTACCATGGAAACTCGTTCTTTATAGATGTCCATATTTTGCATTCGGAAATTTATTTTATATAATTTTTTTTTAAATTAAACCAATATTCCAATAATTGCAGTATGAAATAAAACGCATTACGTCATACGTCCTGGAAATGGTCTTACAGTCTTCGATGTTCCGGACTCGGCTCCTTCGTCGCCTTGTCCGTAACATCTTACTCGACTGTAAAATTCCATTTCCAGGACTTATAACGTAAATTACTATTATATCATGAAAATAACAAGTTTATATGTGATTCCCAGAAGAATTCCGAGAGCATAGCTAGGGTACCTTTCTTGTCTTGTTATTCAATCTGCAGGTATTTTTCGAGAAATATAATCTACTTTCATTACTTTTTACTGTATTTTCTATTAAGATTTAATACAAAATTTTTTTTTTCAAAAGTTTCTTTTATAAGTAGGGGAATAAGAACTGAAGTGCTACAATAACAACTAACATTCTATGAATCACAATCACTCTAGTATTACTAATATAAAACAATATGTAATAATATTGTCTTATTCGCTATGTGCGTCGGCTTGGAGGGGATGTGATAATCGCCCGAAGCGCGCTAGGTGGAGCAATAGAGCAATAACGACGGATGATTTCAGTAAACTTTGCAAATATGATGGGTGGAAATATTTGTTGCATAGTGAATTGTAAAAATAATGGTTCAAATAGCAAGTGCAAGTTTATATTATTTTTACCATTTATTGAATTTTCAAATGTGCATATATGGATATAACCTCTCAAAAAGTCAAATAATAACATGAAAATATGTATATTAAATACAATTTACTTACATGCTTATTCTTCTCAATCGCATAAAAATAAATACTGTACATGTAGAAAGTAAACAAAAAATAGTCTTTATATTTGATTTATTTCACATTCTCGATATCCGTTCATAAACGCCAATGTTATGGTTTCCGTCCTTATTTCTCAGTCTACGACTAGAGGTCGCCACGTGGCGCCATGCACTAGAGTTCCTCTATAATAATATTAAATAATAAGAATAAGAGTTGGGACATGTACGATGCCCGATTTTAATTGGCTGGATCCAATGTCAAGGAGTACATGATCTTAATAGTCTGACACTTTATTTTTTAGATTGTATAACAAAATTTACATTACTTTACATCCTAATACACATTTTTCTTTATAGTATTAAATTATCTTAATAATAATATGTATTTTTTATTAGTAAATAAATATTAAGAGTATTATAATAATGTTGAATCAAAGAATTTATTGACATCGGTCTACATATTTTCTCAAGAAACAATTTGTCAAACCAAACAACTGAAAGTTGATAGGTGAAAATACTTTATGAGAAATCAAGTCGTTCTTGACATTGGATCCACATGTCCTAACTCTTATCTTATAGTATAACCTATTATTATTATATAGGAACTCTACCATGCACATAGCGAATTGGAGACTTGTTGATGTTTTTTTTTACCATAACAAACAAGTAATCATAGATATCTCTGGAAATAATTATTTTTAGACAAAACCATTTTGCCGTTTTTGTACAGTCATTAAAGGTTACAATCATCATACATAGTTACATTATACTAAAATTAAAAAAAAGTCTGAAAATGGCGGCGATCAAATTTGGAGCTCTTCCATGGAATGACTCTATTGCATTAGCTAACATACTATGTATGTGATAAATGTCAATCTTTTACTGACCATATTATGTCCAAATACTTCATAGACTATTTGACTAAAAATCACTTAATTCCAACTGATCTGTATGGTCAAGAAATGTAGTTGTAAAATTCAACTTTGTTTCTTGCTTGCAACAAATAACTCAAATCAATGATGTGTTTGGAATTTTGAACTCCTGTGTATTATAATACCTGAAAATTTTAATAGCAGCAGTCAGTGTCAAACGACTCTAAATTATTTTGTATAATCTTCTGGTGTTATAATACACATGGCTTCAAAACTCCAAAGGCATATTTGATGGAGTTACTTTTTGCTCATATGGTAGTTTTAACTTACTTACTTACTTAATCGCTCCTCTTCTACCTTAGTTCAGGTGTAGAGGTTTCTTCTTCTATTTCATTGTGAATTTCCTCCATTCTTTTCTGTTTCTGGCCAGTTCTTCAGCTTGGCTCCATGACAGGTTTTTCTTTTTTATTATTTTGGCTATCTGGTCATTCCACGTATATCGAGGTCATCCTTTTGGTTTCTTTCCCGTTGCCTTCATCTGCCAGATTGTCTTTGTTGGCTTCTCCGGGTCCATTCTTGTGAGATGTCCCCACCATTGTAGTTGGCGTTGCTCTATTATTTTATTGATGTCTGTTGTTTCTAGTCTTTCTCTAATCTCGCTGTTTCTGATTCGATCCATTATTCTTACCCCTAAAACCTTCCGCAAGTATCTCATTTCCATTGCTTGTAGTCTGCTTTTGTGATTTTCATTTAAGACCCACGTTTCACTTCCATAAATTAGTATCGGCACAAACACTGTTTTAAACACTTTTATTTTAGTTTTACGTGAAATTTCTCGTTTACTTAGAAAACTTTTATTTAGGGCATGAAATAGTTTATTTGCACTTGCTATACGGTTGTTTATTTCACCATCTATTTTCCCATTTTCTTCTATTGTGTGGCCTAGATATTTAAAGCTTCTTACTTGTTCTATCTCTCTGTTGTCTATGGTTATTTTTAATGAGTGTGGTTCTCTAGCTATTACCATGGTTTTTGATTTATTGATATTAATTTCCAGTTTTTTCTCTTGTAATGCGTTGTTCCATATGTCCATATTATATTGTAAGTTTTCCTCGTTGTTCGATATGATAGCTAGGTCGTCTGCATACATTTGGTTTGGTAGTCTTATTGGATTTAGTCTGTAGTATCCCCATGTTTGTTTTCTCGTTTCTTCTTTACATTTAGTGTTTATTTCATCCATTAATATTATAAATAGGTATGGGCTTAATGCTCCTCCTTGTCTGATGCCTGCTGTAGTTGTAAACTCCTCCGATTCATTATTTTGTGTTCTTATTATATTTCGTGTGGTTTTGTAAATACTTCCTATGCTTGCTATTAGTCCCTCGTTTACCTTTTTGTTTCTGAGCGCTTGCCATATGTCTGTACGTTTCACTCTATCAAATGCTTTGATTATATCTATGAAGCCTATACTGATTGATCTGTCATGTTCTATCATCTTCTCTATTAGTTGTTTGATCGTAAATAGAGCATCTTGCGTACCTCTTGTAGGTCTAAATCCATATTGCTGATCATTTAACTTGTCTTCTACATTGGTTCTTAATCGTTTTTCTAATATGGCTTCATATATTTTCGCTGGTACACTTATCAGTGATATTCCTCTGTAATTTTCGCAGTTTTTAGAGTCCCCTTTTTTGTATATTGGTATGATAATGGCTACTTCCCAATCCTTTGGTATTGTTTTCAGTTTCCATATCTTGTTTATAAGTTGTAGTAGTACATCGAATCCTTTTTCTCCCATGTATTTTAGGTATTCTGGAGCAATTTTGTCATACCCTGGCGCTTTTCCAGTTTTAAGTTTCTTTATTGCTTCTTCTAGTTCCCTTCTCGTTATTTCATTATTTGTTGGTTCTATTTCCCCCTTTTGTTGTGTTATTTCTCTTGACATATTTTCTTTCTTGTTTCCCTCATCCGTCAGTAATTCCATATAATATTGCCTCCATCTATTCATTATTTCTTTTTCTTTTGTTAATGTTTCCCCTAATTTATCGTTTATTTGAGGTAGTGACCAGTTTTTCTTTTGGCGCATGTTTTTCAGGACCCTGTAGAAGAGTTTTTGATTGTTGTTATTGTTTTCTTCCATTTTGTTACCGAAGTTTTCCCATTCGTCTCTTTTAGCTTTTAGAACTAGTTCTTTTACTTTTTTTCTTTCTTGTTTATAAATCTCGTAATCTTCTGTATTCTTTGTAGTTAGGTATTTTTGCCATTTTTCTTTCTTTTTTTTTGTCTGTGTTCTTATTTCTTCATTCCACCAAGGTGTCTGTTTTTTCTTACTTGTTTTGTACTTTCCGCATATATTTGTAGCAGCAATGACTAAAGTTTGTTTGAGAATTTTCCATATTTGTTCTATCCCTCCATTTCTTATTTCCTTATTGTTATTTTCTAGTAGTTCTGTGACGTTTCGTTGGAATTTCTCCTGGTTTCCCTTTTCTCTTAGTTTATACACTTTTAGTATCTCTCGTTGTTTTTCCTTGTGAGTTGTCTCTACTTTATCGATTTTTAGCTTTGAGGTGACTAAATAGTGATCTGTTCCTGCTTCGGCTCCTCTTTTTACGATTGTGTCTGTAATTTCATTTTTGTGTTTGTCTTCTATTATTACGTAGTCGATGATGGATTTCTCTTTCCTGTTTGGTTCTTCTCGTGTGAATTTATGTACATCTTTATGTTTGAACCAGGTATTTGATATTCTTAAGTTATTGTCTGTACAGAATTCTAATAGCTTGATTCCGTTTCTATTTCTATGAGTCTCTCCTTGTTGTCCTATTACTTTTTCCCAATTTTTTGTATCTTTTCCTACTCTTCCATTAAAATCTCCTAGGAGTATTTTTGTTCCTCTGCTACTATCCAATGTCTCTTGTAATTGTTCATAAAACTCTTCCATTACTTCTGCTTTCTCCCCTTCGTTTGGTCCGTATACGTTAATGAAGCTTAGGATTTCTTCCTTCTTTATTTCGATTTCTAGTAGTATTATACGTTCTGAAATTAATTTCCAATTTTTAATTTTTTCTGTCCAGTTTTTGTGTATTATATATGCTACTCCTGCTTTTGCGTGTTTTTGCATTTCTATGCCTTTGTATATTAGTACATGTTCATCTTCTAATTTTTTAAACCCATCTCCTTTTATTTTTGTTTCCGTTAGTGCTAAGATCATTAGGTTATACTTGTTAAATACTTCTATAATTTCCTTTTCTTTATTTTTATATCCTTTCGTATTCCATGTTCCTATATTCGTTTCCCTTTCCATTGCTTTGTTCGTCTTCGTGTGTCCGTCCTTTGGGTATGTTTTTAGTTTTTTGGCCCTTTATCGTCTGCTCTTCTCAGGGAGCCCCCTTTTTCGTCTGACCATTCATACTTTATTTTGTCGATTTCTATCTTTCTATATCCTACTTTAGTTAGTTTACCCTTGCTCTTTTCTTCTCGGGCTACTTTTCTAATATCCGCTTGTATTTTTTGTTCTTCTAGTGTTAGGTCTGAATCTATATATACATCTTTGACTCTTATGTCCCGTTTTTGTTTCAGTATTTTTAGTTTTTGTTCAAAATTCTTCATTTTTACAATGGTTATCTTTGATTCTGGTTTTCCCACTTTATATACCTCTTCAATATCTGTGTTTTTGTCTATTTCTTGTAGGAATTTTTTGACATCTTCTTTTAGGTTTAATTTGTTGAATTCTGCACCTCTAATCATTATGTTGTTTCTCTTGCTATTTCTTTCTTGGATTTCAAGCTTCTTCTTCAGTATGTTTATTTCTTTGCGTAAATTGGTTTTCTCGATTTTCCATTCTGCTTCTTTTTTCAATAGGTCTTCTTTTATGCTTTTTATATATTCTCCATATTGTAGCAGGTTCTTGTTGACGTTATTTATTTCCTTCTTTGTGCTGCTAGTATCTTCTTTAATTAGCTGTTTAAAATAAGCTTACTTGATAAACAGATAGCGGGGTAACATTCACTCTTTAGAAAAAAAATTTGTGTTTGAGTTAATTTATTTGAGTACTTATTACTATTAGTATCCATAATTTGGGTGCACATAATAATGTGTCCAGGGATAGTAGTATAAAACACTTGAAAAGTTGACAAGTAACTTTGCACGACTGATTTATTGAACGTGAATAACCAAAACGTCAAAACATCAATTTTGACAATAGCTAAGGCAAGAGGTAGAATAAAAAAATAAAAGTTTTAATGGAAGTAGATTACTACATATTAGCGTTCATCGATGATGATGATTATTCATGGAATTAATTTACAGGGTGATTTCAAAAATGGGTTTTGAGCCAATGAATTGTCTTTAATTAGTTCAAAATTATGGCACGGTTTTTTCCTGAATTTTATCATATATAATTTAACAAGTGGTCTAATTTTTTCCGACAAAATTTGTCATTTCAGATATGAGTAGCTTTCGCAACGAAAACTACACGAGTCGACACAGGAGACGAGTGTAATTTTCCAAAAGCAAAAGCTACGAATGTCTTAAACGATAAATTTTGCAAGAAAGAATTAGACCACGAGTTGAATTCGGCTTGACAATCCATTGAACAAATTTTTATTTAGCGTGTGTAGTTAATATTAATTTAATTAAATTTGACATAAATTTTTTCACTAAGAAAAAACCACTAGTGGTTTTTTCATATATAATATCACAAGTGGTCTAATTTTTTCCGACAAAATTTGTCATTTCAGATATGAGTAGCTTTTGCAACGAAAACTACACGAGTCGACGCAGGAGACGAGTGTAATCTTCCAAAAGCAAAAGCTACAAATGTCTTAAATGATAAATTTTGCAAGAAAAAATTAGACCACGAGTTGTATTCTGCTTGACAATCCATCGAGCAAATTTTTATTTAGTGTGTGTAGTTAATATTAATTTAATTAAATTTGACATTTCATTTTGACATAAATTTTTTCACTAAAAAAAAACCTCTAGTGGTTTTTTCACTATAAAACTAATTTCATTGGTCCCAATTTGAAAAATTCTGTAATTTGATTGGTTAAAAATTTTTGAGTTGGATTGTCACTATAAAACTAATTTCATTGGTCCCAATTTGAAAAATTCTGTAATTTGATTGGTTAAAAATTTTCGAGTTGGATTGTCATTCTTAATTTTGTGAACTTATTCATGTTGAGTAGTTTTCTATAAAGGGGTTGATTTCAAAAATGGATTATATGTATTGGAAAAATTGATTAAAGTATTATTTTTACCACTGCTACAGCGCTGTATTTCCAGCGGCTTGATAGATGTACTTAATTTCGTGTTATAATCAATATTTAGTTGATCATTTTGCATATAATTTTATTCTACTATTTTAATTGGATCTGACTGAAGTGCCTTAATGTTACGAGTTTGACCAGTAATATGAATAGAGTGCAGAAACGATTAAAAACAAGATTGAGTTTAACACGGTACATATAGAAGTATGAATTTGTAGAGCTAAACTATTCTACTTGGAAGATAAGATAAGATATATTTTTGTACATGTTTTTATAGACAAAATTGCTAGGCAAACTTGCAGTGATGTAACATTAAAATTATCACCGACAATTTTTTAAATAGATTAGTTAAATTAAAAAAACGTTATAGATAATATATAACTGATATAACATAAAAGAGGGTAGTATTAAAGGATAGTTTCATAGGTAATTAATTATCTTTAATTTTTTTCCGCTGAAGTTATATCTATCTTTAATATGTATGCCACAGTCTTCAATGTAGTCGCATGCTCAGCTAACCTCAAAACTATAATTTTGACAACCATCTCTGTACCCGACCCCAATATTTTTATGTCAATTTATCATCATTAAGGTACTCTAAGGTTCATCTAATTTAAGCTAACTTTTAATCAATTGGAACTGAGCAGTTTAATATTAACATAGTAGAGTAAGTGAGAATAATTGGTAATAGTGTTAGAATAAAAACATTTACATGGACAACTAAATACTGTGTGGAACAAAAAATACATACCACTGTCGAATGGAGCAATGTATGGTAACTTAAATTTATATAAAATGTTTAAAAGATGCTAGTAATTTGATCTCTAGAATCTTAGGCCTCTATGACAAAAAACAATTGAATGGTGCATGCAGAAAATCTATCAATTACGAAATATATTTTCAGATAATGAACTAAAAGTAGTGTCATATCTAGCTATAGTTTAAAAACGAAACAAATCAATATCGCTAACTTACTGTTTGACATTTGTGTATAGTGGATATTTCTTCAACTGTTATTGTATTTATTTTGATAAGTACTCACAATATCCTTTTATATTTAAACAAGTTAGGGTCTTGCAGTTGTTAAAGAATGTTTTTCGAGGAAAGTTGGTGAGAAAAATGAATTTCCTAACAAGCTTGGTTCATTGACAGCATTAGTAGAACTACCAGCAGACTTAATTAATAGGTTTGATGTCAAGAAACAGTGGAAGTGGATGAGCTAGAATTCCAGTGATTCCAGAAATGAAGTACTTATTGAACATTATCAAGAAAAAATTCTGTAACTCATTTGTTACAAAGAGAAATGAAATATCAATTGGTAGAATTTTAAAGGGAGGGGTATAAAATATTACAAAAGATAGCAAGACACCAGTCGATAGATAATTGGTCTAGTTCCCTTCGTAACAAAAGCTGTCACATAATAAAGATACTCTGTTTTAATTATGAGTGCATACAAGGTCATATTTTCTTACTCTTTTGTAAACCACTTGTTTTTGAAATATGTACATTTTGCTTCTTAGTCATGTACAGTATATCCAAACATTGAAAACAGCAGTATCAAATTAATCATGGGCGTCTATTTGGCTTTATCTGTTATCAACTCGCACACATTTTCTCTACCACAAAAATTGCACATCTGCATTATTTCACGTTACTTTAAAACATAAAGTTGTAAATTTTTATTTTTATTTTATTTCAAAAATAAATGAATAATTTTATTTTAAAGTGTAATGGTATTTCTAAAGACAATCCTTATCCTAAAACAATAAATTTATTTATTGTTTTACTGACGAATGTTCTAACACATACTTATGTGTGGTCACTTTATATCATATATTATACGTTGAAGTGTAGATTAGAGAATCTCATGCAATGAAACCATACCATAGGTTGGAGTAGTCTTTTGTCTTGCATAAACAGGCAATAAATTGTGTTTACGATAAAAAAATCTGTTCCTATTGACTCTGTAATTAAAAAACTTGATTTATGAATTTCCAAAGTTAACAGAGAAGTGATTTTTGAGAAAAGCAAGTTTTTTAAGATTAATAATTCATTGATTTCATTAAAGACAAATAATTATATTTTATGAACAAAACCATTATTGAACTACATAGGTTTGTTTAAGAGATGTACTTTTGACCATAAAAAAGTGGTACAATTACTACTAGCACTTTTGAACAAAGCCATAGGCGCCCGGAAGGGAGGGGCACTCCCCCCCGGAAGATGACCAATTTGAGTTTTATTGAAAACTTTGTATACTATGCCGCTTCTTCTAGACTTGTCCCCCCCCCCTAGCATGTCGTTTATTCTAGGCTTGCCCCCTCCCAGATAAATTTCTGCGGGCGCCTATGAACAAAGCTACACTTGCAATCTTTGGTGTACAGTTACGGCCAAAAAAATCTGGGCCCTTATTTGAGGTTGCATAACTTTTTTGTAAATTTTTTATTTATAGATCAGGCTTTTGATCTACTAATATACTATCGATACACAGTAGCGTCGCCTACCTAATAATTTCCAATGAGGCTTTGAATTTAAGATTCTCAATTTTCATTATGATTCATTGAATAACAATAATCTAAGCCTCTTGCCCAGATTTTTTTGGCTGTAACTGTACATTAAACCAGTCTTTATACAGGGTCTGCCATAAAATTGGATTCATATGGGAAATCTTTTTAATATTCTGCTTGGAAAAAAGCTTTCAAACTCTTCATTGCAATCACATCTTTTAAAACACTCACTCGTACCTCGCTCGTGTCTTAATGATCAATGACTCTTTATAGTACTTGTATCTTAAATATCCATTATAGTATCTTAAATATTCTTTTTAGCTTTGCATGTTCAGAAAATACAAACATTTTTGTCCATTGTTTAAAGCGCCCTGTGAAGAAAGTGAAAGTATAAAATCAGACAGGCTAATATTAAAAAAAAAATGTATTTTACAAATTAAAATGAAACGGCCAAAAACTATTTGACAACTGCTTGGTTTAGGGTGCTAGCAACTTCTAGACACTTGATAGAACTTGTTATGAACTTCATCAACACTAAAACTTTACTGCTTTGCGGTTAAAATTCATTTGGTCACTTCTTTTTACAAATTATTTTGTAAATGCATTTTACATAACCTCGAAATGATTACCGTTTTAAGTGCACAGTTTTTATAATAATCGGAATGCATAACAGCGTAACAACAATTACATTGTTAATTAACAAGTGCATAACATTGTTTTTGACATAATAGAACAAAACATGATAATCTTGAATAATTCTATATGAACATATGAAGTGAAATTATTCCATGAGTCACCAAGAGAGTAGAAAATAGTGATTGAGTTTAAATATTCATATTTCAGTTACAAAATCATTATTATTTATCCCGAGGTACAATTGTGAGACAGAAAATTACATCTATCAAACAAAAACACAACATGTTTACTGCTTCGCTATGTTAAGTGTGGTTGATGTGCTTTTTTATTAGACTGCACAACAGCTACATTCATGAATTAATACTTGTTGTCTTCTGGAGATCATATCTTTTGTGCAGCCTAGTAAGAGTAAACCAAGTGCCCATCTGGCATATACCAATTGTTAAATGTGTCGAATTTCAGATTAATCTGATAAGTGGTGTAGAAGGAGTTAATGTAGAAACATCTAACAAAAGAAAACGTTTATTTCCTAAAATGTTGTTGCAGTTTTCAAAATGAAAAATTATGCAAATATCTCTGACCATTCTACAACTATTCATGACATTTCCGGTTTCAATAATCATCATGCAGAAAAATGTATCTTTTCTCTGATTTCCAGTCTTATACAGTGTCTGCCATATAAAGCTGGATCCATGTGGAAACTTTCTTTAATATTCTGCTTAGAAAAAAACTTTGTGGGGCAATCAATCACTTCTGCTTCCAAACAGAGTTTGAACAAGATATTCCAAGATATGGAAAATTTTATTTTTTGAGTTTTTGCTAATAATATTAATGGTGTAGGTATTTTTGATAAATATTAAAATTATCAATGAAAAATTGAAGGTTCTAGATTATTTTCCAATTTCCAAGAAAATAACTCATAATTTTATTAATCTCTTTTTATTAAGCCACATCTGAATAATACAAGAATTGTTATAAAATTATAATTTATACAACTTAACACAAAACTACTAGGTACTTAATAAACGGATTAATAAAATTATGTTTATTTTCTTGGAAATTGGAAAATAGTCCAAAAAGTTCCGTTTTGTTTTTTGATAGTTTCAATATTCGTCAAAAATACCTACATCATCCAATATTAATAGAAAAACTCTTTTCGCCTACACTATGGGGGAACCAACATCTAAGGTCATCTGTCCCCCATCTAACATGCAACACGAATACACACATCCATAGTTGAGGTGGCGGAATTTTGCAATTAGAAAAATCCCGCCGCCCCAAGTGGAATTCGAGCCCACGACCCTTGGAACACGAGTGATGCATTGACACCACTCGTCCACCGCCGGCCCTAGAATAACTCTTTTAAAGAGTGTTTAATGATTTCAAAATAATCAGTTACCAGGGTGTATCAAAAATGTTAAAAAACAAAATTTTTCTTATGTCGGAATATCTCGTTCAAACTCGTATATGAACGTAAAATGTCATTAAAACATTTTCTTAATACAATTTTCCCATATTTTAACAAATACAGTCATTCTTCGCCGATTTTAAAAAACAACGACAAATTTGACACCTGTCAACTTTGACATGGCGTATTTCAAGTATTTTTAGAAGCTGAAGTGATTGCCCATGAAGAGACTTTTTCCATGTGTATCTTACGTTTTATATACGATCATAACATTTTACTAGAGTATTCATTTTACTTAATATTTTTAAAATTTGTGTCTTATGTCTATCAGCGTGCTTTGATTTTTACGTTGCAAGTTGTTTAGCAACCAGTTTGTAAAATATTCATAAATCATTTATCATACATCTCTTGTTGACATTAGTGTACAATAAAATTTTTATAACACTAGCTCACTAAACACGAAAATTAATGTAAAAAGTAGTCATTTTTGTATGATAAAATGTATTATGTGTCACATGTGTTTTGTAAATCAGTTGTATGCCTGTAAAATATTGTTGTCTTTGGCAGTATGTTGAAACTCTGTTGTTTGATTCAGAACATGATTAAAGAGTAGGCATAGCCACAAAACTTTATTGACATACGATGTTGGTAAAACTGAATTGTAATTTTTCATGTGTGAGCAAAGGAAAAGTAGTGAATAGTAATACATCTGAGAGAGAGAGAGAGAGAGAGAGCTATCACTGCATTTGCCAAGTTTTACTTGGGAAAATGTCAATTAGTTTTAAAAAATATTACCTAGCAAAAAGGTTACTATGGCATGTATGCTACAAATAACTTTTTTATATGTATTGCTATTCCTTTGATCACACATGAAAACTCAAACCCAAAACAACGTTTTACCAACACTGTATATTATTTATTCACAACATTTCTGGATTGGAGTAGGCTATATTAGGTTATTACCCTAAAACTGTTGTTTTCCTAGTGATCATCATGTAACCAAACTTTGGCTTGAGAATTTCAAGGTTGCACAACTTAAGAAAACAAAAACATGACATAACTACAATTGAGATTTTGTTAATGAATAATACCTACTTAATTTTAATTTTTAAACCGTTCAACAGATGACAAAATAAGATTATGAAAAATATAGCCCCTCTATTTCATATCGTAGCGACATCATGGAGCAAACCAGGCACAAACTTTAATAAAGAAAAAATCACCACATGCATATGTTTCGTCATTTTAACAAAAATTTGTTTAAAAATTATAATTTCGTAGTTTTATATTATATTAATACGATTGTTTTTACATTACACAAATGTTCGTTATCAAATTCATGTTAAATTGTGAATATTTTTGTGCATGATGATTATTAAACCTAAGATTTAGTGCAAAACGAAATGTCAAATCTGGTAACTTTCAATGCCACCAACATACTTTTGCTCCAGTGACAAGATCAATCGTTGTCGCTACTATTTAAAAATAAAGGGACTATAATGAAAAATATACATTTTACTTTATTTAATTTTGAGGTTATAATTGACATATACAAACTGACAATTATTAAATTAAAGATTATAGAAAGTAAATTTACAGTAATATTGAGAATTAGGCAAAATGGGAAGTGTCATTGACTGATATGGCAAATTCTGAGGTTAGGATGTGCGACCATTTGCATTTTTTTTGTTAAATCTTGAAAAAAACAGAATGTTTTCTTTTTAGAAAACAATGTGGTTTTTGTAGAAAGTGACAATAGTATAAGTTAAAAAGTGACAGAAATATATTTCTCGTAAGAGTGCCAGAAAAGGGAGGTAGGATCCACCACTAGCTTTTTGTGTAATACAGGAATCGAATAAAATGTAACAATGAGTTTAAAATAGCCAATGCACATATTTTAAATTATCCTATCATCTGTCAAAATATCTGTTAAAAATAAGTTTTTGTTTTTTTTTATTATTGTTTTTGGTTGACCATTGTTAGTTGAATCATTTCGATTGATTTGACTTTTATTTTATTATACTTTTAAGATTTTTTAAATTAAATTATTAGAATGAAATTTGTATTTCGCACTCTGTATCGACACTTTTATAACAATATACTTTTTATTTTGAACATATTAAACATTGTTTTTAATTTTTGTAATAGTTCACATTAATTCATCATAATTGGGTATAATTAACTTGTTCTTTAGCTCACTCTTTCATTTTACTTTTATTACGTTCTATTTCTAAAGTGTAAATTAATAAGTTTTAACTTAAAAATGTTAACATCAAAAAATTAAAAAATAAAGTATCAAATTCTGAGAATGAATCACAGCAACAATATTTAACATGGTTTTCTAAATTTTAAATTCAATTAATAAACGTGAACCGAATACACAGCGGCAAAGATTATTGTATCTCTCATCTCTGTCATGTTTCTCGCACCAGACATGGGCGATTACATAGCCAGAATTTTCTTTTGAGAAGAGCTAATTTTAAAATATTGTTCACCTCAAAAAAAAGAGGTAAACAATTAGGATATGATTGGAGGAGGAGGGGGGGTATTATATAAATACATATTTTGTGAAGAAAATATGTTAAAGTGGGTCAGTACTAAATATATAAAATAATTTATATATTTTGTATGACTTAAAGTAAAACTTTCATCTATATTTTGAAAAAAATTACATTCTTTATTAAAAGCTGTTAGTAGTAGGAGAGATTCACGATAAATGATTTAGCCACATGAGCCCCTCCTACAGCTACGTACCTGTCCCACACGTTTTAATTTATACAATTCTTATTGTTTTCCACCAAATGTTGGTCAAGCCGTAGTATCAGAGAAAGTTTAATACCAGAATTATTATGTATGTATCTATATTACTAAGACATGTTTCTCAAATTTGACATGGCTACAGTAAAATCAATTTGCTTTCTAGAATTCGTTTTTGTTAGAAATAGTTAAAAAAATATGATAACAAAAAACATATAAGACTTTGGTACTTCATAATTTAGATAACTTCTTTAAACTTTTATCTTTGAACAATATTAAATAGGAAATGCAAATCAAAATCCAAAAAATATTTTACTAAATGAACAATATACGGCATGTACATCATGTATAGTCAAAATTCTAAATCAATTATTTAGCTTATATTTTTAAACAGTTTCCCATCTATTACCAAATTGTTAAAACTTAATTTTGTCATTCACAGCCTTCTCGATTTGAGAGATAAATGTCTCTTATACAGCCGGTCACATTTACAATTCAATGCATTATTTTTGTTTTGAAGGGGCGTGTCACAATACAGAGCATTCAGGCTGTGTATTGTCAATATCTCAATATTACATTGCTGCACAGTTGCTAAGAAAGCATAACCTCTTATAAAATACGTGCTTTTATATTGTGTTATTTTATTTATCTAGTTTAGTTATCTATCTAGTTATCTAGTTTTAACAAAACCAAAATGAAATTTAACAGAACAAAACAAAGAAAGCTATCTGTAGAATGTAGAACCGTTAAGTTAAAGCAACAATTCAAAATATTTGTTTTAAAAGTTGCTTTATTGTTGTGGCAAATAAAATGTGACAAAATCAGTATTTAAATTTAATGAGGGACGAGAGGAATCGTTAAAATATATCAAAAATTAAGGCCTTGAAAATAGGTTTTTCCTAACAAACTCATCTCTATCACTAATTAGAAATTATAAAAATGAAATTAAACAGTGCCTTTAAGTTGTCTCTTAAATCGAGGAAGGCATGTTGTCATTTTATAAATTGTAATTCAGCATACTCAACAATTTAATATGTTGGGCAACAGAAATGTATTGAACGCAACCATCGAGTGTAAACAGTTTATTCAACTGGCCACTGTAAAATTTGTAGTACATTGAAAATGTTTACAAAGTCATGCAACATAACCTCACACAATTTATTGTATACTGGCTTGCAAAAGAGTCGCCTACTTAAAATTGAAGTAACCGAGTTTTCACCCAATCTTGGCTATATTAAATGTGTATTTTCCTAATTATTACATTATTTTTTTTTAAATATGATGTCATAATTCAAAAAATACACACTTACATAGGTAAAAACTCCTCGGTTACTTGATTTTTAATTGTATATAATTTTTTCGCAAGTCAGTTGTATCATAACTCGAAAAAACTACAATTTTCAGAAAATGCCATTCTTTCAAATAATCACTAAACTAATTCAACAAAAAACAGTAGTGACAATACTGCATTCTAGTGGAAATTTCTTGCATTTTATATATGACATTCTTCCATAATAGCTCCTATTTCTTGAAGGCGGTTCTGTAAATAACTGCATTATATTAAGAGGCTGTGCTGTAAAGAAATTACAACCAAGAAACAAGCCAGTTGACAACTGCATGAAAGGATTTTGTACAAATACGTGAAAAATAAGAGTGGTAGTAAAAATTGTTGCAGAGTTAAAAACTTCAGTAAGAATTGTTCGGAGAGTCATAAAGAAATATCGTATGATCAAAAAGTCTTTGGACCGCAACAGCCATGGAATGTAAAAAGCATCTATACAATTATTTACTTCTATTGCCCGTAGTTTTTGTAAACTGTACAGCAGCGGAAAGATTTTGGTTTTAGCGCTTTTGAACTATTATTTTATTGAATTATTATTTTGAACTATTATCTATTGACTTGCCAGTTGTGTTTCATAAATAGCTTGTTAATTTCATGGCAACCCTGATCCAAAGACTTTTTGATCATACTGTATAATAAAGATTCAGGAAGTGTACAAAGAAGATGCAGAAATTTTGTGTAAACAAAAATCTTGAAAGAAAGGTACTGCAATCTTTACAAAAAATCCCAATCTTTTGGTTAGAGATTTGGCAAAAGCATGAAACTACAAATCTACCATACAAAGAATTAAACAAAAACATTCTATAGTCATTTAAAAAAAATAAGGTTCTGGCAAAGACAGAAAATCTGTTGAAGATGATTTTTTAAAGTAATAAAGCCAAGAAATTTGCAAAAAAAATTTGTTTGGCAAACAATCTGCTCTTAAGAAGCGTAGTGCCCTGTTTTTCAAATCTTTCTATAAATTCCGATATATAGGGTGTAAAATAATTAGAGGGACCTACGTTGCTGATAAAAATTTTTCCTTATAAAGTTTGTTTCTCAGATGAATAGTTTTGGAGAAAATTAAATTTGAATTCAAATGAAGGTTTTCATGTAAGTAAATATTACGTACATCTTAATTTAAATCTTAATTAATATAAAATTATGTAGAAGAGTTGTCATTTTCGTTCGGAATTACCTCCTATGGCTCAGCGATAGATCTTCTGCCCGGAAAGCAGAAAGTCCTGGGTTCTATTTCCAGTCGGGTTGATAATTTAATTATTGTATCTGTTCTTTATTATAGGAACACACGCTTGCAGTTTGATAGGAATAGCAAATTACGTCTATTTTAATTAAAATTAATAAATTAGAAATTAATGAGACTAACAAATATTTCTGTACCAAAAAACCATGGTATTTGCACCTAACAATAGTTACATATTGGTATTCTGGTTATTTTATTTTAATGTTATAGCATATGTATTGATTGTTTTGAGTACATCTTCAAACATATTTTCGTTCCATCACTTGCATTAATTAGGCATAATACATTTTTGCATGAGTATAACAATTTTTGTTTTAATGGTGCTGTTTAGTCTATGTTTTATGCTTGCTGATATATTTATTTAGCAGGCATGTAAACTTTCTTTTGGTTGGAACAATATAATGATAAGATTAATAGCTAATGCCTATTAAAACCATTTACTGCCCATTTTGCACAATACTGTCTCACAATACTGCCATGCAAAAACCAAATGTGGTATCTAAAAAAAAATCGAAATTTTTTTGTGGTTGTAGTATCTTAACATGTTATTCTATCTATATACCAAAAGAAAAATGCGGTATCTACATTGGTTATATTAAAAAACTACCTATTGTGTTATATCTTCACAAAATCTACCTTTCCCAAGCACAAACGTGGTATGTGAATCTTACTTAAATGCATAATATCTCGATTTTGTGCCACCAGTAGATAACAGAAATAAACTCTGGCAAGTTGCTACTATGATGTACAAGTTGTTAATTGGTATAAAGAAAATAATATTGAATTTGTCCAAAAGAAAGAAAATTCTCCCAAGTGCCCCAAACTGTGTCCAATTGAAAAATATTAGGTGCACATGTAGCAAAAGCTTTTAAAGTATAGTAAAGCAGCTTCTTTCTTCTACTGAGAACTTCAAGTATAAGTGGAAACGAGCAACAAAAATGGTTACAGACTTAAGCTGTACAGAAGTTGCTGGAAGGAATTAAAAGAAAAGTGCAAAAATTTTGGATCTGGTCAGAATAATCGATTAGTTTTGTTTTATATGTTAGAAAATAATTGTGTTATTAACAATATGCAATAAAATTTCCAATACCAACTTTGATTTTTTTTATATATAAATTAGAAATAGGTTAACTGATGTAAAATAGTAGAAAGCTTGCTGCCAGTTTTGTTTGCCAACCTTGTTTTAGTTTTTTTTAATGTTATGGCTGCACTGATAATATTCAGGAACTTTAGATAGATGTTTGTAGGTGTCATATTTTCATAACCTTTGAATACCTGTCAGCTATAAGATTA
This sequence comes from Agrypnus murinus, assembly GCA_929113105.1. Taxonomy (NCBI): domain Eukaryota; kingdom Metazoa; phylum Arthropoda; class Insecta; order Coleoptera; family Elateridae; genus Agrypnus; species Agrypnus murinus. The sequence goes on along the minus strand of OV816029.1, from coordinate 136,779,227 downwards.
CTTTCAATTCTGTAACATTATTCTACTAAACGTTCTATAATATCAAAACAGTGGTTAGTTAAATATTATCCTGTTTGCACAATAATTTTTTTTAATTTTGAATTATAGAAAACTAAATAGTGCAAATAAATGAGTAAAAAGTAAATATAATAAAAATAACACTTACAGACTGATAAGCCATACAGTGCAGCATATCCAAATTGCACCCATATATTACTCGATACTGCAGATAAAGAAGTAGCAAACCCTCCAATAAACAAACTTGTTGAACTTATATTAATAGCCCCTATTCTAGAAAATGATGACAATATCCCACAGGCTATTCTTCCAATTGTATTGGTAAAACCTATACAAGAAATGAGCCAAAATGCTGTATTCTCTGGAATCCCATACAGCATAGCACGATCTTTAATAAATAAGTAAGGCGTGTAAAAGCCCAAACTGGTGAAAACTGCATTAGAAGCCAATAATAAGAAAGATGGCGATTTTAATAGACTAAAATCTAACATTGTAGCGAGAGTCCTTTTGACTGATTCATGACACAGGGTACATGTCTGTGTTTCCTCTAATTCTTTTTGGGTTATTGTTCTTGTAACTAGCATGCTGTATTCAAGTGCAGATTTTGATTTCTGTAAAGCGTTATTTAAAAATAATTTACGTTTTTAAATTTAATAACCTACCGATCCAACTGGTGAAGGTGTAACTTTGGTTTGATAGATTGATTTTCTATATTCTGGAAGAAACACAAGTGAACCACTATAAAATATATCATCTCGATATAATGGTCTCGAAATCATACTATTAATTTTACTAGTGTTTTGATAACAGGAATTGCACGTAGTATGTTTACAAAACCATTCTCTGCAATGGACACAAACGTTTTTAGTTGTATTACATTTGCACTTATTACATGGTTCTCGCATATTGGCGCAACATCTATCATTTTCTTTTTCCTCAAATACAGTAGACAATTTACTATCAATATTTTTTGTGGACGTTTCTTTTATACTTTTAAAGCTACCTTTTGAGGAAGAACTGTATTCTGGTGGTATTGACATAAGAAACTCGCTTGAAGCTTTATAAGCTAATTTTTGATGTTTATATATTGTAACTGTGGAGGTGCCTTCTGTCTCTGATTTAATTGTAGAATGGATTTTATTTACATGATCTACAAGTACTGTTCGAGATTTATGCATATCAGCAATTGTCGGATGGGACACGTTATGGAATCGTATAAAAAAACTTCGTTTATGGTTTTCTAGCGTAGTTCTATTTCCAGACTCGTTTTCTTTATTTGAGCATATTCGAATGGGCTTTAAAGGTCTGTATAAAAAACTGCTAAGCACACATCCTAAACTCAAACCAGACATTACTCTAAATGTTTGCCTCCATCCAATCTTATTCTGAAGTAATGTTAGAATTGGTGGAAGAGTTATGCCTCCAATGCCAGCACCGCATACTGCAATACCTGTTGCTAGAGCACGCCATCTTTCAAAATAGAAACCAACTGCTATTACTGCTGGTACATAGATCAGTCCAAAACCTAATCCACCCAAAACACCATGGGTTAAAAATGTCATGTGCACCGATGTTGATATGGATGTTAATGCACAAGATATACTTCCAATGATACTGCCACTCATTGCAATTTTCCTATAACCAAATCTATTTACCAATGCTGATATAAATGGTCCAGAAAGACAAAAGAAACCAGTCATTATAGCTCCTGTTAATGCCACTTGGCTATTCGAACAATTAAAGGTTTTTGACATGTCATTTAGAAATATTCCAAAAGTGTAAATTATTCCATCCGAAATAAAAAACGAGAAGAATGCAGCAATAACAACTATCCATCCCCATCCACCGTCTGGAGGAACGACTATAAAAGTGTCCATTTGCTCTGTTTGTTTTTCACTATGTTTATAAATTAGATCATTATTTTTGTTGTCATTTACTTTATCTTTTATGACTTGCTCTGTTTCCATTAAGTATTTTATGATTTTGGCAAATATTTTGTGTTGTCATTTTTAAACATCATCATGTATATTAAATATTACTATCTAGATTCTAATCTAGATACTAATAAATATTGTTGATATGCAATAAAATTGTTGTATTTTTTTTTCTTTTGAATTAGGTTTGTTTATTTTAAGAATAACATGGTAGTAAAAATAAAGGATAAGAATAAGTTAAAAATAAATAAAAAATTGATAATCTGTAGTGTAGCTTGTTTATGAATGATGATAACCTTTTCAATAATTATATAATTAGTATACATAAAGTAAAACTATGTGTACTATATAGTTTTCTACTGATAATCTTGTGGATGACGTATTTGTCAGTTAGATTATACAAGAAAGAGGAAGAGTTTCTAATAATAACTATAAGTTATTAAATTTCTGGACTTTTCTAGTACTATTACTCTTTGAGTTTGTAAGCATTTTTTTTTAACTTTACTACTTGTAGGTTCCTATTCTCAAATTTTCTCGATATCTTTGCCTTTTTAAGTTTCTCACATGTGGCTTTTAACGCTTTATGCAACTGGTAATTATTAATTATTAATGTGTCAGAGTTTCTAAATAAAGTCTTTGTGTCTCAAGGGTACCTAATACAAGTCTTTAGATTACAACTTCATGGCTGAAACATGCAGGTTCAAAGCTTTTGACTTTACTTTTGTATGTTGTTTTAAGTTTTCAGATCTTAAGATCTTAATAAAGCATTAATTGGTTTTAAATATGTTTGAACATTTACCTCAAGATGGCAACTCTTGCAGTATATTAACCAATCTTCTTGACTATCTACAGTAGTGTGAAATGAAATCCAAACAGTAGCATGTTACTGATTTTTATCTTTTCCTTGTGCCAATTATAGCATCGGATTGTGGTTGTGTTATTTCATCTCTTCTACCCATTTCCTTCAAGTTTCTTCCAAGTTTTTCACTTTTTGATTATTTTCTTCTTAATGGCATCCAATTCTTGGACTCTTTTGATCCAACTTTTCCATGGTCTTTAAGTTTTTCTGATTTTATTCTAGGTAAAGTATACGTTATTTATACCAGTTTAATTTCGTAAGATTTAATTTTTAATAAAGTTTTTGTCTTGTATTTTCGTTTCTCACTTTATCCCATTTTGTTTTTCTTCCTTAAATATTTTATTTCCGTATCATTTATTTTACTTTCATGTCTTTTGTTTATCACTTCATCATACAGAAAAGAAGGTCTTACTATTTCGGTGTATACACAAAGTTTTATGTGTTCTTTGATTTCCCGTTCTCCGCATTATTGTTTTATTTAGATTCCTAGCTCATTCTAGTTGTTTTATTAATTCTTTTTGCTACCTTCATGTCCCATTTTCTTATCCTTAGTTATTACATTACCTAAATATTCAGATGTGGATCCTAATTCCAGTTCTTCTTCGTTTTATCTCTTTATTATTTTTGTTTATCAACGTTTTATTTTGTTAGTGTTTGTTTCCATTTTCATCTTTTTAAACTCTTTTTTCCCCCAAGCCTCTACTACTTCCAGCAGTTTATTTTGTATATCTGTGATAAGTACAATGTCATCTGCTTACATAAAACAGTCATCATTGCTGGTCTCAATTTCTTGTGCCCTATTACTGTTTTTGGTAATCTCGCTCTTGCATTTTTTTGGAATTCTATTACAATTATAAACAATAGTGGGTTTAGGCTAACTTCTTGTCTCACTCCTTTCTTTATTGTAAATCCCTTCCTGATCTTTTGCCCATTTATCTGGACCATCCCCTTTACATCTTTGTATATAGTATTGATGACTTCACCATTTTTCTTCCACCAGAGTTCTTGTCCTGTCTTTATACTCTTGTTACATTTTTTAAAATATTAATGTTATCTACGATATATTTCATTTTCTTTCCTCTACTTTGATTTCTTCCTCTATCTCATTTTGGTACTGCTCCTATATCTCTTCTATTTTGAACTTGTTAATTGCGATTCTTGTGTATGCTATGTCTATTTATCAGGTTTTTCAAATTGTTTTTGTGCTATCATATCATTTTACTCCTATTTCTATTTAAGGTGGCTTCCCCAAATTTTTCAATATTAGCCAAAGATCTGAAATTATTATAATTTATAATTTGAGGGTCGCTGAATCGTTTCCCGTCGAGAAAACAAGGGGTTATCGGGGAAATGAAAGAGAAATTTGCAATTGAAATTTGAATTTTTAACATTGTGGTTATGGGAGGTTGTTTTTTTAACACCGGAAGTCGGGGGTTATTTAATTAACTAAATCATACACTCTCACAAAAAACTGATGACAGGTAAAAGGAAACTTGAGAAATAAGATGCCGTTTTGATGGAGTGGGGTTATCGGAAGATCTGAAAAGATATTAATGAAATAAAATCAACTTCCCTTGTCTGCTCTTAGAGAACGCGAATTACGTGATCTGCCCTGTAGCGCGCGAAAATACTCGGACATTTGAAAAATGTAAATATAAATCTGATTTTGAAATTAATAAATAAGAACAAAATAAAATGATTTTTTAATATAGGCAAGGAATCGGCAAAACCTTTAACTATCGACTTCAGGTCTCCTTTTAACTCTAGACTACTAGCTAATCTTATAATTCTAGGAACGTCAAATTTCATCCCGTTATGCGCTACCAAAATAACTCCAGTGTCACTGACAGATTTCAAAAAAATTATAAATTGTGTAAACGCTTCACGAGCTGAAACAGCGTGCAAGCGTTTATTGTGTAAATACAATTCCCCGTTCATCAATCGCAAACCTGTAACATCAGAAGCCAACTTGGATATTAAACGTGAAGGAATTATGTACACGTTGAATTCGTCTCCATTGCAAACCGCCGCAATTTGACAGATAGCAGAATAAAATTTCGACTTCCGGACACTAGTCATTTGAGAGACACATTTTTTTCTTGCATTAAAAAATCTTTGATGATTTGTGCTTAAATCGGTAGCTCAATTAGTAAAGTGATTTTTAATTAATTTTATTTCAGGAGAAAAAGTGAATCGAAAACTTTTTTTTTTTCTCTCTCAACGACTCCGGTGTGATTGGGGGAGCCACCTTAAATATTTCTCTGCAAATTGTTTCTGACTTCTGATTTCTCTGATCACATTCCCGCCTATTCTAGCGTTCCAGACACCTATTCTTATTAATCTTTCTTTAAGTTTGGTTTTATTTCTTTTCTATTATTCCTTTTCTTCATCCCTCTTCCTGGTTGTTCTCCTGAGTAATATAGTATACAGTAGACCTCTCGCTTGTTCTGGTTTTTCCTTTTTTATCTTTTCTTACTTCGTGATCTTTATCTTGTTCTTCTCCTTCTTCTTTGTCCTTATCTTGTATTTCTGCTGCATTTAGTAGATCAAGTGTATAAGTCCCAATTTACCATCAATCTGTTGATCTAATGTATGTGTTGATGTCCTTTTGCTCTTATTTCCCTTATGTGTTTTCTCAATACTTTTCTTTGGTCTTGTATGTATTTCTTTTTTAAACACAAGTTATTTATTTTTGGTACTTTTTTGAATATTTTTCGATTTGATTGATGTTTGTCGACTATTTCTTAAGTATTTATTTTCATTCTAGTAATCAGTCATCGTGATCTGTCTTAGCATGTCTCCGGACACCAAAGGTCAATCTATACAACACAAGTATAGTTAAATTAAAAAAATATTATTAAATGAAAAAGATATGGAAAGTCACATTGTTGTTGTATTTTTTACACTATTATAGTTTGTGTGGGTGGGGTGCATGGGTAACCCACATGTTTGGGTGAAGAATTGTACTAGCAGAATGGCTTATACCTCATAGCACCAATATTTAGGATATCACCGATATTTTTAACATGCCACAAACACATAGCATTGATACATCTGAGGAGAAGACATTTTAATTTTTCTTCGCTATGAAAAATTATCAGCTCGGCTGGGTTTTGATTGTATAACCCTTGATTTATGAGGTAAACATGCTAATCACTAATCGACTAAAGCTGGTATAAACGTTGTTTTTATTACTTTTACATTAATATTTTATATCAATATTTTTTACATGTAATTTTCTTTCATATAATTTCCAATCAAGGTAGGCAAGAAGTTTACGGTTTATTTATATACTATTTATATACAATACTTTGTTTTAACTCCCTAGGGAGTTAAAGTGGATATTAATTTCCTAGTTGTAATTATTCCAATTGGGTAAATATAATTAATAATAGTCAGTAAATAAAAATAGCTTCAATTACCTAGGTTTCAATTAATTGTTTTAGCAACGAAAACAAACAATTAATAAAACCAAAATGCATCTTTTAAGAGGCATTTTAGTCTCACGGTATATATACTATTTTTTGCACATCTTGTGATGCATCTTGGAGTGAAAATTTTGAAATAAATTTCAAAACATAATCCAAAAATGAATAGCTTTGATAACAGCATCATGTAAATTTTGTAGGTTACAAAGGTAACCATGTAAATAAAGGCCATTTTACTTATTTATTCTTACTTTACTTCCCAAGATATTAAATTAATTTTTTATGTATCGGGTATTTAAACTGACAGTTTAGCACTTGAAATAACTAAAGTAATACATAGTACTGTTACTCCCAAGAGTGAAAAAAAGCATATTTAAAAGTGTGTAAAGGCAAATAATATTTTTCCAATTGTAAAGCTTTTGTACTTGAGAATTTACGGACAACATTAAGGTTATATCTTTTTTCGAATCTGACTTTATTAATACCGACTAAATAAGATAAGCTTTTGTTTTTTTTGCTACTTTTTGCTTTTCTTCTGATCTATCTGGATCTCTTGTTTAAATTCCCTAATGGAAATGAAAGAATATTTTGCGGAACTTTCAAGGATTTTCTTGCGTGTCTCTTTACATTTTGACCAGTAAACAAAGACAGATGCCACATTTAATTTAGTCATTATTGGAGATATTATGCATCATACAATATATGAACAACGAAACTCGAGTATTTGTTTTGTAATAAGCAAAGGTCAGTCGATTCTTTAATGGGGCGATCTTTATCTATAAAACAACTTATTTAACCATATGTACACTATTTAATATTGTAATATTGTATTGTAATGATTTTCTATCTTGTCTGATAACACTTTATGATAAACAAATAAAATTTACCATCACCGTAGAAAAATTGGTTCATATTGAAGGCATTGAATGCTGTATTGTTCATTTGTTTATTATGCAGTATAATAATAAGATCAAATTAACAATTAAATTAAGAAAGGTTGTTCTTAAATTGTTTTGTATAATTATCTTATTGATTCGGAATAATTTTTCGGATAAGGAATCAATTAACAATCAATTAATGTTTGCTAACAATTTTATGGCATATTTTAGTTGCTTTTCACATCAAGTTTTTAATTAAAGCTATGATTTTTCAGTTGTAAGTCCAGTCTAACCTTATCTGATGCAAAGTGATATAAACTAACTGGTACCTGGAAAACCTAACCTAATTCAGTTAGTTAACTGGCTTGGGCCAATCTAATACTATGTTGATCTACAAAAGAAATTCTATAAAGGCAAACCATGTAAGATGTGAAAAACCACCGTGATCCTGGTGTGGGTTTTGACTCCCACCAAATACCTTGGATTTGTATGTGTCCTTTTATTTAATTAAAAAGTTGATGGCTGCAATAATAAACAAATCAGAAATATTAAGAAGCCAATAACCTATAAAATTATTAATTAATTAATAAATATGATATTACAAATAATTCTAAATGTAACAAATATGGATGTGGATACACCAAGTCGAAACCCTAAGTTAAAATATATAGGTAGGTACTCATTTGTATAAATAAAAATAAATTGAACTATTAAAAAGTTTTTTATTTTATTACTCTGCTATAAAATCAGTTTAAAATTAATTTAATTTATACAGAATGTCCAGAAACTTTTCTGCCAAATGGAAAGCTGAAACTCTAGAGATGGTTTTAAGTAAATTCCTAAAACTTTTATCTAAAAACTAAAACTTGGCTCATTTATTAACTTAAAAATCCCCAACGTTTGCTGTAAACATGACTTTTAAATTAATTAAGAATTTTTAAACGACGTAATTATTTATGTAATCCTGCTTTGGGAAACTTTTTTAGTCGTTATGTTAAAATAAAACACACACACAATTAAAACATCAGTTATATTAAAAAATTTTTATGATCATTTCGAAAGTTTTAACTTTCTTCTTCGGAAATACAATATTACATGATGAGAATTTCTTCTAAAATATAAAATAGGTGGAATTTACACACCGTTTGGTAAATAATTACATTTTGATCTATTATTAGTTAGTGTTTTTAGAAATTTTTAATATTTTTATTTGATATCTCGCAAAGAAGTTGGATAAAATGTCTAAGATTGTCTTAAACATTTCTAATTCATAATCTTAGACATTTTATCCAACTTCTTTGCGAGATATCAAATAAAAATATTAAAAATTTCTAAAAACACTAACTAATAATAGATCAAAATGTAATTATTTACCAAACGGTGTGTAAATTCCACCTATTTTATATTTTAGAAGAAATTTTCATCATGTAATATTGTATTTCCGAAGAAGAAAGTTAAAACTTTCGAAATGATCATAAAAAATTTTTAATATAACTGATGTTTTAATTGTGTGTGTGTTTTATTTTAACATAACTACTAAAAAAGTTTCCCAAAGCAGGATTACATGACTTTTAAATTGTAATCATAAGCGTCTCATTTGGGGAGGGGGGCATTTTAAACCATAACATTTTTATCCTTGATTGTTTGGCATTTTGATTTCAAGTTTAAAGACTTTGGAGTTTTCTGTAAAAAAAAAATGGTACTCTTGTCCCAAGTAGCTAAGATACACCGTTTTCAAGACACTGACGATTTCTTACTTTTTGCTGTTTTTTCTTGAGACATCCACGTTGGTTCCATGAAACTTGTCTGCTTATAGGAAGTTTCATCATGTAAGGAGTGTCTGTAATGAAAGTTCTAACTCTAACTTTTAAGCATAATCTCGAGGCCTTATGTTATTCTCTATTTTAAAAATTCACTGTTTTTAAGTAGAGCTTTGTAATTTCGTTTTTACATATTTTTGTATTAATATGTTATATTTTTTCATGGTATGTATAATGAATTTTAAAAAATGATAAAAAGAATAATAAAATATGTGAGGCGTTGAGATCAAAACCGGCCAAGTCCATGCTATGAAAAGCTTGCTTGGCAGTCTTTGTAGATGTGGCACAAGGCTTTGATCAAGTGTTATAAACTCGTTCTGCCAAGCGCATGTTACTTACTCCTAAAATCCCAATGGATACTATCAAACTAAGTACAAGCATGAAACAGCTGACTAGGTACTACAAAGTTCATGACGGAATTGTTTAGAGTAGCGTGCTTAGGTCATTTTTTTTCCTACTTTCTACACCACAGAAAAAACATCTTCCACCAAAATAGAAATCGGGTTATAGGTTGCTGAGATTCTTTAACAACCGTCATCTAATATCTCTTAAGCTATTTGAGATAGTCAACAAAGACTATAGTTAACATTTATTTTATTTTCTAGTATACAAAAACCTAAATACAATTGCATAAGATATAAAACCATAATAGGAAAAAAAGATGCTAGTTATGAGGGAAGATTAAAATGAAATCTACCTAGCCATGAAACAAATGCGCTGTCATGACAATTCAAATCACTGCAATTTTTTAACGTATCTGTCAAGTTGTGTGTAAATTAATTCAGTTTTGTGATTTTTGTGAATCTGTAAACACGCAAAAATGAGTGATTTAAAATTGGAGCATGCGTGATAAAGTTTTTGACAAAAGAAGGCAATCAGTCAAAAATTATACACGAACGTACGTATGACTGCTGTATATGGTGAAAATTGTCCATCATATTTTCAAATAGAATTCTGGTCAAAGCAGTTCAAATGGAGCAGAGAATCCATTTGAGATGACCCTAAAAGTGGACAACCTGTGGAGGCAAAGATCAAAGATAACATCAAGAAAGTGGAGTAAATGGTGTCACATGATCGACGAATCAAAGTTTCGATTATTGCTCATGAAATAGAAATCTGCGAAGCATCCATGTTGACAAAGGATCTCTACCACCCAAAAAAGCAAAGAACGCAAGCATCTGCAGGGTAGCTGATGGCGACAGTTTTTTTGGGATAACGAAAGCATTCTTCTAATTGGGTATATGCAGAAGCGGTCTACAATTACTGCAATGTCTACAAACAATTAAAAATTTAAAAGTTGCCATGCTAATTTTGACCAAAAAACTTTATTACTGCAGGACAACTGCTGAAGTCATAAGGCTCACAAAGTTCAGGAAGAAATCAACAACTGTGGGTTTGTTGAGTTACAACACCCCCCTTACAGCCCTGACCTAGCTCCATCGGACTATTACCTCTTTCCTAAGCTGAAGAAACACTTGCGAGGACATCGATTTTCTTCAGATGAAGAAGTAAAAACGGCCATTTCGGTTTTTTGAGGAGTTACCAAACGAGTTTTTTCTTTGAGGGTATCTCATTATTGGAGAAGCGTTGGACTAAGTGTGTAACTGTTAAAGGTTCATATGTTGAATAATAAAATTTTGCCTTTTCTCTATATCTTCTTTCCTGGTTAGGTAAATTTTATTTTAATCTTCTCTCATACTATAATCTGCATTGCAGGCATTACCATGGTTGCCATTTTAATGAACGTGTTTCTGGAGTGAAATTTTATATCTGACTCCAACAGATATATTAATGCATAAAATGTACATTCTTGATAATTTCAACTACTAAAAACTAGGGCAGTTTAAATTACTGGGATAACAACATATGAGTTAATATACAGGGTGTATCTAATGGCTCGAAAAGAAAAAAGGTACACTATGGTGTTTTCTAGTTCATGTAATTATAATAACAAGTAACACTTTTTTATAGCTTGTACTTTTTGGATAAAAGTGACTTCAGGGTAAGAATTAACACTGGATATATCTGTATTATTAATCAAACCATATACAAAATCTATAGGTAGAATGCTTGCTTAAGAAGTCTTGCATCGATTAAAATATTAATTTGATTTGTGTAACCAACGAGTTTTTATGATTGTTAGATTTATGCTTAGGGCGTAGATTTTGGGGCTAGAGGAGGTAAATCACACCCCAGAAAAAACAAAATTTGTGAAAATACGAAAATATCTTTTTTTAAATAGTCCTCGTGTTGGTTTTTAAAAATGTATTTAATTTGTTAATTTCTCTCGAAGGAATCTATATAGACTGAATAATTTAGTTCATTAAGTTAGTTCATTCTTTTATTTTATATATATATATATATATATATATATATATATATATATATATATATATATATATATTTACGGCCACTTATCAAAGTGAGGACATATCATGAACCGTAGTTAATGAGGACCACCCTTATAAATGGTCACAGCTTGCAAATTTTTTTTGTCATCACTTGTTTACTTGTTCTAGTTATGTATCTCGCAAATATACACAGATTTCTTTGAATTTAAAAAAGTTTTATTTGCTGTGTATAATAATACCAAGTGAGGCTACACTATACTACTGACGACGTGAGGACCATATTATTAGATACGATTTAATCGGCAAAGTGAGCCCCAATATCAAATTATACACAGGTTTTAAGTATAACGTGAGGACCGGCGCTGTTGCCATCATTTGCTTTCAATATCATCAGCAAAAATGCATGCTATTCTATTATTGGAATTTGTTAGTTGGTCGGTGGTCAGTATAAAACTAATTTGGTGTGGCGGAGACGGGTATGCTTCAGTAGCCATTTTAATAAACCCGTTTTTGAAAATATCTCGAGAACGGTTGGTTCTGCGAAAAAGAATATAACAGACTTTTTTGTAGAAAAATAAATTATCTATCTTTTTTATTAAAACAATTTTTTAATTGCTTGCAAATTAATGTTTTAAGAGTTATTACACAGCAAAGTTTTCACTTTTTAGTTTTGCTAAATAATTGGCAAACGGCTAACATCTCACTGAAACAGAAAAACATTACAGTGTAATAACTCTTAAAATATTAATTTAACAAAAAAATTGTTTAAATAAAATAGATAGATAATTAATTTTTCTATAAAAAATGTCTGTTCTGTTTTCTTCGTAAGACTATTTCTCCAGACTATTTGGACTATTTACTGGCTCCCTAACTTAACTATTTCCTGTTGGCTGTTCCATTGCCTTCTAGAATGTTTAAACGAATGCTTGACCGCTTAGATCAATTAAATTTAGACGAAAAATTAGATTTAACTATCAAGATTCTTGTGTTTCTCATCATTTTAATGGTAATTGTGCTAGTAATATTAACAGCCTGCTATTACTGGGGCAGATTAGTGAATTGGTAGCTAAGTACCACATACTTTACTTTAAAATCTAAATGTATTACTCCTAATAATTAATTATTATTAACAGTTAGATTAGTTTCACTAATAATTATAGAGGTAAATCTGTATAATATGTTAATTATTCTGAAAATGCTAGTAAAATCAGTAAATATTGTCGCCTAATTTAAAATGCTGAGTTTGTTCCATCTCGTTTTTTAATTAAATTTAAAAATTTGTCTGTAATTTCCTTACGGTACGTGTTAAAAAGAATATATGTATTTATCTTCCTACCTAAACCGATCTTGGCTTGTAGCAAAGAAAAGTGGTTATTCTATATTTAGGGTATTTATTAGGCCAAAAAGAATGCATATAAAATCCATATTTAAGTGTAAAAAGATATAAGAAGGAGGATTAATATCGCTCTTGGTATTTTTAATATTTAACTCTAGTTATTTTTTAAATGCACATACAGTTCATTAGAACTGCATGTGAATCTGCGATTTAAATTTAACCAACCAATAATTATTGTGAATGACTTTTCAGCATTAACTGTGCCGTCTATGAACTCAAATCTTACTAATCCTCCAGCTGACATAGAGCTCTAAATCATTACGCCTTGAGGAAACTTAACATTAGGTTTCAAGCAGTATTTATGGAATGCTTCGTGTTTAGCTCTGATTACTCTTTTGCGAGAGTAAAACTAGAACTGCTTAATGTTAAGTTTCCTCAAGACATAATGATTTGAGGCTGTATGTTAGCTAGAGGATTAAGAAGATTTTAGTTCATAAACAGCATAGTTAATGCTGACAAGTATCTGCAAAACGACGAGTAGCATGGGCTAAAACTAAGTTGTCCTGGACAGAAATGCTGGACTAAGGTCATATTCATCAACTAGTTAAAGTGTGATGTATCCGTCAGTTGCTCTCGCAAAAGATTGATCAGAGCTAAACACGAAGCATTCCATAAAGACTGCTTGAAACGTACCGTTAAGTCTCCTTAAGGCGTAATGATTTAGTACCAAGAACTTATAAATAAAGGAAATTATTATTTCAAAAAAGGCGAAACACCTTGTACGTATTGGGTTGGATTCAAAAATTCAGTAGTGCAGGTACTCTTCTAAAATTAACTTGCCAATACGAATTTTTCAGCCGACTGCTATCAAGAATATCGATAATATCGCCTGATGGATTTTGCCGAAGAGATGCTAAGATAAAGGATGACTGTACCACGATGGCGTTCTCAACGAATTTTTCTTAGCTACTTCATGGCAATAGGGGACCATAAAAAGTTACGCCAGAAAGTTCCTTGAGCAAATTTACTGGTGAAAATTGCTGATCCGTGTATGACATATCTCCTTTCTTCGATAACACAGAAAGAAGGCGAAGTACGAAAAAAAATTCGAACACTTTTGGTAGGGATTTAAATAAGCTTTATCTTACCTAACCTCCTTTATCTCGATAACCCTAATAGTTTCCGAGAAAAACGACAAAACCGGTAGGGGGCGTGGTTTATCCTCATTATTTCTTCGACCTCACCACCTACAGGTGTTGACCTTTAAGGTTTAATAACCCACAAGGAAGCCGTATGCAAAAATCCATGGACTTACCTCAACTTTCCGCTATTTTTTCTAAATTGATTAGACTAATTATAGCAGTCCAACATAAAACTTTGTATGCAACTCGTACCTTAATCTATTATCTGAGAAATCGCCAACACAAAGTTTGAAAAAGTGGCAGTATCGATTGGCTTTATGGTAAGGTCATTTCAACCGAGGATATTTTATTTAACTACAATAGAATTGGTATAGGCACAAGTGAAACATGTAGTTGCTAATAATACAACATATACATACACTTGCTGATCTGAAAGAGCTTCTATCAAGGAATTTCTACCGTCACAAATATCATAAATTTAGGATCGAAAAGTTCCAGCAAAGTATTGATATAAGGGATGCTCTGTTAATAGTTAGTAACAGGCCATGGAAGCTCAATTGGCTAGAAACAATTGCAACAATTGAATGTCGCATTAGTTGACATTTGTTACCCACAATTGTCAAACGTTCCGATTTCCTTGTGAAACGTAGTTAATTTTGTAAGATAAGTAGTTGTGCATTTTTAATTCAGTTAAGATGAGCATTCCGCGAACTGCCCTTAGAGCTATGATTTTCTACGACTATAAAAGACAGTTAGGATACCAGCAAAGCCATGAAAATTTGATAGCAGCTTTTGGCGATGCTGTCCCTCCATTATCCGCTGTTAGTCATTGGTTCCGAGAATTTCGACTAGGGCGAGAACTGCTAGAAGCTGCCTGTTCAGAAAATGTTGATCGTGTGGCAAGCTTGATTCATTCCAATCGAAATATTACTTATAGGGAGATTCAGGAGGAAGTGAAGATTGGATCCTCGGCGGTGAATACCATTTGGCATAAACATCTTGGTGTAAGAAAGCTAGCAAGCCGTTGGATACCGCATTTGCTTTCAGAAAGTCAAAAACAGGCTCGAATAGACTGGTGTAAATTTATGTTGCAAAAATTTGACGGAGGAGCTTCCAGGCAAGTGGCATACATTGTAACTAGTGACGAATCTTGGGTATATAGTTACGACCCTGAAACTAAACAGCAGTCTAGTGTTTGGGTATTCGAAGATGAAGACTTGCCCACAAAAGTAATTCGTGGCAGAAGCTTCAATAAGAAAATGATTGCTGTTTTTTTCCGCTGATGTGGTCCTGTTGCTGTTATTCCACTTGAAGATCGCAGAACTGTTAATTCTGAATGGTACTGCGAAGTGGCTTTACCACAGATGTTTGCAAAATTACAGGCAGGTCGCCAAAGGACCGGTTTGCGTAACATCTTAGTCCATCATGACAACGCATCCTCCCACACTGCTGCCAGAACATTGGATTTTTTGAAAGATACGGAAGTTCAATTGGTAACTCATCCTCCGTATAGCCCAGATCTGGCGCCGTGCGACTTTTTTTGTTTCCAACTGTTAAAAAAATGATGCGAAGTAAAAGATTTCCCAACGCAGATGCAGCAGTTACAGAATTTCAAAGAATTTTTGAGGACCTTTCAGAAAATGAATTTTCCGAATGTTTAAAAAGTGGTTTCAAAGAATGCACAAGTGTATTAGTCTGAATGGAGATTATTTTGAAAAACAATAAAGATTTTTTGTTAAAAAATGCAACGTTCTTTTTATAAATAACAATTTTCAGCGCAACCCTCGTATTGTACCAATATAAAATACTTTTTAATTTTTTGAATGATAGTGTTGCATTATGTCATCAGTCATATTTATAAATTGTTCACCACATAATAATAAAATAATAAAAAAGTACCTACTAAATAAACTATATTTACAAATATATATGTATAAATATATATAAAATTTTGTATTTCTTAATTTTCTCATTGAATTCATAATCAGCAACCCCAAAAACCCCCCCAACATGAATTTCGCTCAAGTTGATGGAAAACTTCCCGAGTTATTAAATTGGGAGTGTAAAATGGGGGTTTCAACCCCCCGAGGGGGCGTGTCCCCATTTTAAACAGATTACATTTTATATTGGTCCAGTACTGAAGGCATTACAAAAGATTTCAAGTCGCTATCTTTAGATAGTAAAAAATAAGAACTTAATGCAAAAATTTACTCTACTACTAGGGCAGAGCGAAAGGGTTACATAATAAGGTAACCAAAATGGTGTATTCCTTTGCAAAATCACATTTTAAACACTTTTTTACTCTTTGAGCTTTTCTCTAAAATCAATAGAAACGGCGTAAATCGCATTCTTAATCTCAAATGCCGTTATTTTAGGACCGCCATTTTGGTGTCCGCCACTTTGAATTTTTCAATTTTCTCATTGGATTCATAATCAGCGACTCCAAGAACCCTCCCAACATAAATTTCACTCAATTTGGTTGCGTTATTAAATTAGGGGTACAAAATGGGGGTTTCAACCCCCCGAGGGGGCGTGCCCCCATTTTAAACATAACATTTTATATTGGTCCAGTACTGAAGGCATTACAAAAGATTTCAAGTCTCTATCTTTAGATAGTAAAAAATAAGAACTTAATGCAAAAATTGACTCTACTATAAAGTTGGGAACGACCTCATCATCCATCATCACATAGTGAATAATAAATATAATTGATATTCTAAATCTGTTCTAATAAATTATTCTTATTGTTAGTTTTATTAAATATTAATTTAAAAAGAGACATTTTGATTGTAATATTTGGTACTTATAGTTATCAATTTTTATAAGCCTGCCTTGAGAAGTAAGAATTAAATTCATTGCGAGCTTTTATAATACAATGAAAGTTGAGAACATTTAGTAGTTGTGTAGGAAAGCCCTCATTTGATCGTCACCCGGTGACCAGTTTGAGGTTACAACTTATAACAGAATTCCACTTGGAAGTAACAAATCAGCAACGGTCCAAGAAAAAAATAGTGTATGCAACTCGAACATCATCATTCATTTGTTGCATAATATACTATTTTGGGTTACCTACCGTTATTTATTTGTTCATAATACAGCCTTGGTAGTGTAATGCCTGGCGTGCCGGACTTTCACCCAAGCGGCCCGGGTTCGACTCCCGGCGCTGGCAGATCTGGTTAAGGTTTTCTGCAGTTTTCCTTAGCTGTAACAAATGTGGGATTTGCGCTGTTCCATCTATAAGTCGGCTGCAGCCGCACATTGGGCCTACATAATAATAATCGCCCCCTCCCTCCCGCACAAGCTTATAGCTTCTGGGGCCTTGATTTAGGTTATGGGTTGTAGTAATTATTATTATTATTATAATGATTACTATTTCAATTTAAAGATTAAATCTGTAATGAAAATTTTTTTCAATGAATTTAATAAATGACTTATTTAATTATTGGGTGTATTAAATGCAGAAAAATAGTCTGCAGAGTATGTTGCGTCTAACTGTTCTTTCTAAAAGCAATAATACAAACAAACTTGCCAGCCTCGGTGGATTAGTGGTTTGCATGTTTGCTTCGTAATACAAGGATCGCAGGTTCGATCCCCGGCTGAGCTGGTAATTTTTAATAGCGGAGAAAAATTAAAAACATGCCTTCTTCTCGGATAGGAAGTAAAACTGTAGGTCCCGTGTCAATGCGATGTTTGGCACGTTAAAAATCCCTACTTGGGGTGGAATTCCCCCATATTCGGCTAAATTCTAGTAGGGTCGGCCAAATTTTCATAGCAATCGGTGCCATAAGGTACGAAGGATGCTCCGCCATCCTGATTCCTCGCCCAAAAACAAAATTTCATTTGTTTATTTGTTCATGACAATTGCTATTTCCATTTAAAGATTTGCATAGAATCTAAAATTTTGGACATTTTTTTGTTTGTTTTCTTCTTTATAAAACAAAATTCAAAAATTTACTTCTCGAAAAACGTCAAAAAGATTTGTGTCATTTCATATAACTTTTTTACTTCCTTAAATTGAATTTTCATCTTTGTGTTGCGTTTATTCGTCTTTATTTAATGAATTATAGTTTTAAGAATGCTCTTTTATTATTTTTTGCACGTACGATATATAAGGCTCTACTTTAGTCTCCCAAAAGAGGGAGTAAAGTAGCACTTTTACTCCCTGAGGGAGTAAAGTGTTTCCTTGACAACAACAACAAGTAAACAACAAAAAAAAAGTAATCGCGGTACATGTTAGGATTTATTATCCGGAAACTATGTGATTTTGGCAATTGTCCGAATGACATGTAACGAAATTTTCGAAATTTTGAATTTTTACGATTAAGTCCTTTAGGACGTGCAAAAAATACCGGGTGATTTTTTAAATTTCTGATCTAGTAAGCCGTGATTTTTACGCCGTATCGAAGGTCACCGAAACGTAGGGCGTAGCGTTGATCACACTGCTATTCCAAATGTCATTTATGTGACAAATTGACTACTTACTTTTACATTTATTAAACAAATTGATAAATATTTAAACAGTGATCATTTGCGAAACATGCTTTTACCAAAGTGTGCATTTTATTGCGAGTTTAAGTGCAATTTCGATGTGATTATTGACTTGAGAAGTTTAGGTTATGGTTACAACTCGCTTCAATTTTTATTCCTTGGATTTAAGAAATAGCAAGATTTATTCACAATTATAACAATTTACATTGTTAACACAATATTTATTCAAAATTTACAACAACTGTTGGAAATGTTGACCTTCAGCATCTATACACAAATTAACTGTTTATGTCAACATTTTTGAAATCTGACAGTTGTGACAAATCGAACGATTCAAACTACGCCCTACGTTTTCCGCATCTTTTGTTTTAAAATTATGTCATGGCTTTCTAGATCAGAAATTTAAAAAATCACCCGGTAGCGTATATACTACTGGACTAAAGTGTTTTCTAAGTGTTAATTAATAATTTAAAAAAATGTATTTTAGTCCCTGGATATATAATACACATTATGTCCGCTCGGGCAATTATGACATGATTATGTCCTATTTTGCGGACTGTTTCTAGAGCGTAAATCGCTAAATTGGAGCACCCCCTTTTACTACTTTTGTTTACGTCTCCATAGTAATAAGAATAATTATAGACCATAGCACCTACCTACTTGAAGTTTAGGACTTTTAAAATTATTTTTATTTTAAATTAAACTTAATTTAAACTTTGACCGCACATTTAACGTACGCATTTCGGGCTTAATTAGTGTTTTTATCGTCTTAGCGCTTTCGGTTTTCGCTTCAGGTGACTGCACGAGCTCTAAGACACTCAATTAAGCCCTTAATATACTATTAAAGACTAGAAAAAGCCTAATCTTGATTAGGCGAAATGTCATTCGAAAAAAAATATTTTATTCTTAATTAATACAAAAACATAAAAAGGCTGCAAGTCCTCGAAGATTTATTAATCTCTTTTACACTGTATTTTAGTTTTATTGCCTAATTACAAATAATCAGACGTTATGAAATTAAATCTAAAAATTTCCCTATCGTTTTAAATTTTGTAACAGCACAATAATACAACTTTTCTAAACCGATTTCCGCTCGTAAGAAATAAAATCGGCTATTTAGGGTATTTCCGTTCTCTTCTGTAATAGAATTAAAATCAATAGTGTATAACTTTCATTTTCACCGTTGCCACTTGTTCGGATCTCACTTTGCGCATCATTCATACAAGCTTCACACAAGAAATTATACGTCTGAAAAATATACATCTGGCGCAGCGACTCCAGGCGTCAACTCCTTGAACTAATCTGTATAATTCTAGCCATTTTGGCAACATCTGAGGTCCAGCCCATTTTTTCAGTATCGCCAACTTATAGCTTCGAAAAGCTCTAGACGAAATATTATCGAATTTCAAAGTGAGGTCCGTATACTTGTCCTCACTTTGTTTGCGGACCTCACTTGAAACGTGAACTTTGTTCATACGGACCTCACTTTATACACTAGCCGTAAATATATATATATATATATATATATATATATATATATATATACAGGGTGTTATCGGTTTTGTTACATAGGCAAATAGCATGTAAAAACAATTTTTGAAATATTGCCCCCCTAGTTATTTTAGAGGAAAAGTCATTGCAACAAAGGTATAGATCTTATTGAATACTGTTCACAACTGCTACTTATAATTCTGTGTTAAATAGTTTCCAAGATATCATTGATTTTCTGGTATAGGAAATCAGAAATTTGCTAATGGCAATACCACTTTAGTTTTAGACATTAGGTGTAAGAATTATTAAGCACAGTCTTATGGAGAAAAATCACTCATGAGAACGTTATGATTGCTACCGGTGTGGAAGAATACATGAGAATTCTCCAAGGAAATTATTTTTATAAAATCTTATTAGCCATGACTACAGTGGTCAAATTATTTCTGAAGAATTTCTGTCGGATTTTTCATTTAAACTATTCAATTATTAACTTGATTGATTGATTAAAATATGGTAAAGTAATAGAGTATTAAAATGAACTATAATACCACAACTGAAAAAATAAGGCTTGTTAAATGGTATAATAATTTGAAAACTTTTGTCATGGCTAATAAGATTTTATAAAAAATAAATTTCTTGCAGAATTATCTATTTCTTACACACTGCACACTGGACTGTTTAATACAAGCTCAATACTTCTTCGATGATCAAATCTGATGTCTCTTGTGTACTGGGCGTTTCAGGTTTAATTAAAAACTTTAAAAGTCAGAGGACATTGGACTCACATTTTTGAATGGTTCTCTCGAGATGTATCGGAGGTTACACGCAGCATATTCAATAAATCCCTGTTTGTGTCGATCCTTGACGTTTTGCGTGTTTTTGACAAGCGGAAACGTCTACACTCTTTATTACGGGTCTCTTGTGCCTCCTCAGACAACTGACCTATTGGTACTATACTACACTGTTTGATAACTTCGGTGCCTTGACATAGAATTTTGTGTACACTAACGGGCATCAACTGTACAATTCTAAATAGAGGGCATTTGTTTCTTGCAAAAATACGACAAAGGTACTAACATCTATGTCATAACCTGAAGATATACAACTAAGAATAACGTTGAACCATTTTATAAGACCCCTATCTAATCCATTTATTTCGGCACTTTGGTCATAATTCTTGAAAATAATGGCAGTGTTGTCATTATTTGTGGTACCAGAACCTGGCTTGGATTTACATAAGTCTGTCGTTATATTCATGATGTCAATATTTTATTTTAAGCAAAAAAGGTAATTTCCACTAAACCCAGCTGTATTTACTTTATGAGCTTTTTTACGGAGAACAAGAGAAGAATTTGTGCCCCTTTTTTAAAAACGGTTACAATTGGTATTGCTTTCAGTACGAACGCAATAAATACATTTCTGTTATATACTTTTTTTGTATTTATTACAATCGGTAGTAATTTCTTTACGCGCATCAGCTGATTTTCATCTCCGATTAATGTTTATTTGATATTGTTCGAATTTGTGAATTCGACAAGTACAAAGAAGTCAAAAGAAAATTGTGAGATGTATAGCTGGCGTTAGTTGTAGAGAATCTTGCAGATTGTGGTTTAAAAAACTTAGAATTTTGACATTGCCAAACCTACTTATACAGGAGTTAACTGCTTATATAATCGTATATAACAAAAAATGTACATTAACTAGAAATTGTGATATTCATGATATCAACACTAGAAATCGGCAACAACTTAGAGTTCCCTTTGGCATTTTAAATATTGAAAGAAATCTTCCAGACATACTTGGTTGTAAAGTTTATAATAGGCTTCCAGCTGATTTGCGTCAGATTCAAAATACAAAATACTTTAAAATTCAAGTAGAAAATTGGCTAATTGAAAAGTGTTTTTATGACATTTTAGAGTACTTAAACTAGATTTGTTTTCTTTTTATATGTTTATGTGTAATGTTTAATAATTTAATGAACCTATATCTACCTGTTTTTACAATATCTACTTGTGCGGATGTTATAGCTGTTTTTAGCAAATTTTATGTGAATATTTATATTCCTTGACTTTTACCATACACTTCTGTTGTGTCTTAAGGTGATAAATAAAGTATTATTATTATTACTAGGTGGACCCGTGGGCTACGCTCCACGCTCTCATTATATTACTTTAAAAATAAATAGCACTAATGAACCACCATGCGTAACGTCCCATAAAAACACAATATTTCAATAAATAGCACTAATGAACCACCATGCGTATTATCTCGACTGAACCTGGAACGTTACCCAACAATCAACACAAATGCTGCTCTTCCAATTTCCTTATTTGAACGCACAACTGTAGTGGTCGACTGGACGGACAAATTTGTACCTTACGTCAAGACAGCATAGATACTACGCCGATAGCTTTTAGGCTACGCCCTCCAAAATCTTAGACGATTAGACGATGTGGAAGGGATCGGGAATTATTATTAAAGGCACCACTAGCTTCTGGTAGGTTTATTCTATTAGAAATGTATGCAAATAAATTGTCATGTAGTTCACATTTTGAAGTAGAACACCAAACTTCAAAATACTCTATGCGGGACAATACCGATAATACACCCTGTTATACCTAGTTCTTTTTGAACGCCTAAGCTACATACTGCTGTCATTTTCCAAACAAAGATGGTGGCTTTTAAAATTTTACTGTTTTTTCTATCAAACAAATAATCCACTATTTTCAACAGTTGCGAAATAAAAAAAAGACTCCAGCATGTCATATTACAGCAGTTACGCTGTTGACATTACAAGACTTGTAATAACTGCTGATTCTACTCTAAAATAGTCAAACATCTTAAATTTGTAATTAAATACCTCCGCAGCATTTTCTGCTTACAAATGAAAGAAAAAAAGATGAGTAGCAAGAATTCATATCAAATATATCCCAGAATTTAATATATTATTATGATTAAAATTATGTAGGCAAAAAAGGAATGTGGTTGAAATTATAAGAACTGTATTAGTTTTAATAAATCGATCCTATTGGTTTTTAATATTTAAAAATGGTTCTTTTTTGGAGGTGGGCTGCAAGGTAAACTTTCTTGTTAACTAATGGTTTAATTTAAATAAACAAAAAACTCAATTTTATATATACATCATTTTGATTCAGTAAGCATTTATATGTCTGTGGTTTGTATTGCAAGAAAATAATATTTTTTGTGACTGGAAAATATATTCAGTCAATACTTGTTTTTCCCCGTAGGATTGTTTGCTAAATGTGTGTTTTTATTTAATTACATTTTTTTACCACTATATTGAGTTTTTGTTATTATTTTTATTAAAGACAATTTAAATAAGATATCTCATTGCTTTGTGTAAGTTTTTTATGAATATGATCCTTTTTAACATTGAAAAGTTTCAAGGTGAAAATACATGTATTATTAAAACAGCAACTACAGCAAAAGTCTAGATTTTCCCTGCTGTGCTGACGTGTGAGTAACTTTAATACAGCACAGCAAATTCTTATAGGTCCGACTTTTTATCAATTATGGTTGTGGTTGCAGTTATTACGTATATCTATAGGATTTTACACATCCATGTATTAAGGTCTAAACTCTAAATACTATCAGAGATTACTAATAAAATTATGATACATAGGAATTGTTAATTGGTCACATGAGAGGAGATATAACTTTCTAATACCTGGAATGGTTTGTTTATCTGCGCAATTATACAGGGTGTATATGTTATTAATAAGTCTACAACAAAAAATACTTTTAATAGTTTTAATAACAATATGATGGCCATTTTAAAGGGGACATACTCTTGAAGTATCACAGTTAAAATGAGACTGCTGCGTTTTTAACATTTCGGTAATATTCATTACGCATTACATGTAATTTTACAAATAAAATGAAATATTTGCAGATAGATTGACAGGAAGCAGAGGTATCGTTGATAAGAATGCTCGTTCCCATGAATTGAAATCCACACAATCTTTTCTTGGGAAAATATGTTTTGTGTCAGAAAAAAAGTTAGAAACCAATAACCGTGCCATTAAATTGATTACAATATAGCCCAAAATAATGGAATTTTATGATTCTTTCGGCAATTTAATAATTATACAGGGTGTCTCGTAGCCCCTGCACTAGACTTTACCAGCGCATTTCTGATGGCAAGTTGTTTGATTAGAGAAAGTTTAAATTTTTAATAATTTTGAGACATTCAAACATGATGAGATCACATATTACTATGTATTTTTCTAGTCCAAACCCACCATTTTCAAGTGCTCAATTGTGTTACATTGTACTATTGCAAATTAAATCGCTTCGCTTTGTTGACATAGTGGTTTTGCTTTACTAAAATGCACGCGTCAAATGATTACTAATTGTAATATAAAACGTAAATATACAAAATTGTGCATTAAGCTTTTAATTTTTGCAAGACCTTTGTCTACAACGGGATTTTAATTTTATTTAACCGTGACCTCGCCTATCTTTTTACTGTAAAAATTTAGTTAAATCTAGTCTCAACTTTCAATAGTAAAAAGTTGGGCAAGAGTTTTCCACTCGAATTTCAATCGCCTATGGAATTTACTAATTAGTATTAATTAATGATGCTAACCTAAACATGAAAATGAAGAATCTCTGGGTCACAAGAATTACTAGGAGGCTAAAAGGGCAAAATTTAAAAATGTATTTTAATTACAGTAACATCTATTGCCCCTATCCATATTTATTCATATAGTACGTCGCTGACATTTTTAACAGCTTAGATAATATGAATGTTGCTTGAAATCTGATCTCATTTTATATGTTTACACGCGTTGACCCAGATTCGCCATTTACTTGTTTGTTAGGTTATAATATCCGTGATGCAATGATTCCCCGATTTTGCGAATCATCATCGTTTACAATGACTTGACCTATACCAATATTCTTTTCTTAATTATCTGCGTTCGCGGAATTATCATTTAAGTGACTGACCTCATAAAATCTATATATATATATATATATAAAAGGGAAAGATTGTATATATGTATGCGATTTTCTCCGCAACCACTGGACCGATTTGGATGAAATTGGTATCATTGGAAAGGTCTTGGCCCAGAATAGAAAATAAGACCAAATTGGACTCTGTCGGCCATCGTGGTCTCGATTTATACCAACAGCAACTTAAATAGATAACAATAGATGGCGTTCTGTTCATCTCTTGCACTTAATGTTAATGTGTGCGACTATAATATGTGTGCGACTATTGAAATCATTTCCAAATTTAATTAAAAGCGCGCCGGGTATTTGCTAGTTGTATTATAAAAACGATCAGGTTGCAGAATCAGCAACGTAAACATAACAAACCATAAAACATCTTGTTTGAAGAAAATAACAAACACTACTGTATGTGCTAAAAACATTATACCCGTCTTGATTTGCATTTTTTCCAAAAACTACGTTTCTGAGAAAAAATGTGAAAGGGACTTTTTGTTTGTCCTATCGATGTCTATATGACTGCCGCGTTTGATGTCCTTGTTATGAACTACCCTGTATATCTTGCTCGATCTGTGTACAGTCAGTCAATTTAATATTCGGACAAGCTTGTATTTATAATATAAATAACAAGAAAATCGTTTGGACAAAATATGCTGTGGTTTTTTCACAGTAATTATATTTGTCTATGATATCGTTACTACTTAACATACAATAAAGTGCATAGTTCACGAAAATGTAAATAAAATTTGTAACATTTGCAGACGCTTAATTAAATTAACGAAATTAAATAATAATAATCTTTATTTATTTATCACAAGCTATCAATTTTTTACAAACACTAATCATTTACAGTTTATGGTTATGTTTGAGTTTTTAGATGTTTACAAAGTTTCTTATTAAAGGTGCTTATTGTCTGTGCATTTTTAATATTGTTGGGCAAAAAGCCGAATTCCTTCACAAAAAAAGTAATAGTCAAAATAATATTCGGACAAAGTTAATATTAATAATAGTGTTTGTGTTAGATTTATAAATTGCAAGCTTGCAACAAGCGAAATACAATGCAAAACCAAAATTAACATTTATATGCCGGCAACTTAAGATTTATTGTAAAAACTAGTAGAAATGGGCTAAATACTAGTTTTGACATTAGACAACTCGTCATCTTTCATTATAAGAGTGGAAAAACATACCGAGATATTGGAAAAATATTAAAATTAAGCAAAAGTACGGTTGAGGATATTATAAGCATTATACGAAAGAAGATAAGAATACATTCTAAGCCTCAAAGTGGACGACCGCGGGCATTACAACAAAATATGCAATGTTTTATCATAAAAAGAGTAAGAGAAGAACCAAAAGTTAGTACACCGAAACTAAAAACAGAAGTACTAGAATATTATGGAAAAAGTGTAAATCCTGAAACCATACGCATCGTTTAAAGTTAAATCGTGGTTACTCTGTAACTGCTCAATGGTTTTACAAACCCCAGCTAGGCCACCGGACCTTAATCCGATAGAGAATATTTCGGCAAAGCTTGATGCACTGTTTAGAAAGTACCTGATTTCAAATAAAACTCAACTAAAAGAGAAGTTGATAGAAGAATGGGAAAAGCTTGATAAAAATTATAGTTAATAAAAACTTAACTTTATTAATGCCACGGTGGTTACGAGATGTGATTAGAAATAATGGATACTCTACAAAGTACTGATATTTTTAACTACATCATTTTGGCAGATGTTCTTTACTTGTCCGAATATTTGTTTGGCATGTAGATTCAGTGCTTTGAATAAAAAGTGTTGTATTTTTTCATAAATAAATAAAGCCTTTTTAATGTTAAATTATTATAGGGGTTATGAACAGTTCTGAAATCTGAATAATGTTTATTATTTACGCAAATTTTAAGTTTTATTGTAAGAATAGCTGCAGTGACAGTACTTTTAAAAGTATTTTTAAAAGTAAAGTAAGAAGTTTGTGTGACTGAAATAATGAAATATAGATGGATGCTTATTTGTTAATCAGTGGGACAAAAAGTAAGAATAAATTTTCTATCGACTCAAATATTTCTTATATGATTGATAAATAAGATTTACATTGCGATATGAATAGTTTCCGCATTCTAATGTCGTTATACATCGCACAGTTTACAACTATTCCATAATATATTATTAAATATTTACGTTTCTAATGAACCTTCTTTAACCATACACCTATTTATATTACAGTGGTACCTTGGTTTACGAGCATAATTCGTTCTGGACATGTGCTCGTAATTCAAAGCACTTGTAAATCAAAGACAATTTCCCCATAAGAAATAATGGAAACTCTGATGATTCGTTCCACAACTATTATTCATATAAAAATGATACAAAAATAAAAAATACACATGCTATACGTATACGTAAAAATAAAACAAACGATCACATGCTCGCCTCTGTAATTTAACTGATAAGATAAACAGCAGAAGAGTTTGAAAGATTCAGTAGTCACAAATTGATTTTATTTAAGAAGAGCTAACATGATGCTTAACCTGTACATATTCGATTAAATTGATTTAATTTTCCCTATTTTGTACTTTTAACAGGTTATAACTAAAAATTTGCATAATTACTTTTCTTTAAATGACGTCATTAATATATGACACTTAAAACATAATCAAATTTTTAATTATAACCTGTTATTAGGGTGTATGTATTCATCGATGACAAATAAAATGTTAAAATGTAAAATCTGCTGACATTTTTAACAGTCCAGGTAACATTAGATGATGTTTACACTCTTATCTTATCGTATATGTTTACACAGATGTTGATGACGCGTTGACCCAAATTCTTCAATTGTTAAGGATTATATGTAGTTGTGATGACGTGACGGTCGGCAGATAAATCGTATACGTATTAAAAAATTTACTCGTAATGCAAGACATTAATCAAGTTAAAATTCATTAAAAATTTTTGCTCATTCTGCAAATCACTGCAAACACCAAGTTACTCGTAATCCAAGGTTTTACTGTACTTTATTTTAATAAAGAAAATTAATTTTTAACCACCAAAATATAGTATTAGCAAAAAGTAACTCCATCAAAGGTGCCTTTGGAATGTTAAACTCGTGTATTATAACACCCGAAAATTATACAAAATAATGAGAGTTCTTTGACAGTGACAATTGTTATAATTTTCTGGTGTTATAATATACATGCGTTCAAAATTCCAAAGGGACCTTTGATGGAGTTACTTTTTGCTCGTACTATAGTTTTAATTATCTGATGTGTAGCTATTGTTGAGACTAATATTGCCATCTCGTCTGTTTTAGTAGAACTTTAGCCTGGTAGATATCTAAATTCTTATTCTTATTCGTATATTAAAATGAATTTAATAAGGTAGGCTGTTGGTAAATATACAAATAAAATATAAAATGTAGAATAGTCAAAGAGTGTTGGAAAACACTAAAGAAAAAGTATGTTAACAATTTGTGAAGCTCTTTTGTTTATTTAAAAATTTTAGTACCTAAGTTAAAATTAATCTGAAGCGGCTAGTAAGAATTTCGTTCTTTTGCTGTGGGTTGTTGGAAAAATATTGTTCATTAACTCACTGGATAGTGGTTTTGCACTCTTATGTAATAAATGTGCTCGGCTGGTACTTTGTGTTCCTGCATTCACACTCCTGTGAGTGCACGCTATGTACTATTTTTATTTTCTACATTTTCGTATCTACACTTCTACATCTACATAATATATGGATGACACGTACTGATATGGCAGAGATTATAACCTTAAATTCTGATTAGTCAGATTTGTTACTATAGGTTACTCAAGAGAAAAATTAAATTTATAGTTAATTAAATAAAAGAGAACATAAATTTTGATTTAAACATAAATTGATTGAACACATGAGTTATGAAGTGTAGTGAACCAGTACATTTGAAGCATTCTTCAGGTGGTTATCTACTCGGGTTTTGAACCGATTGGTGGTTGTTGATGTAACAGTATCTTCTTCTAGGTTGTTCCATGCATAAACTACTCTATTACTTATAAAGTTTCTTCTTTGCAGTTTATTACACCTTTCCTTTTCCAATTTTCTAGAGTGACCTCTGAGAGCCCTGTTTTGATTGGTATTGAAGATATTTTCACATGTATAATACCCACTTGTCCATTTATATGTTTCTATTAGGTCCCCTCTGACTCTACGTTCTTTTAGAGTAGTAAGATGCAAGATACTGAGTCATTCCAAGTAACCACCTTAAATATTATATATATAATATTTTTATAGAGTGCTATGAAATTAACATGCAATATGCTCCATATTGCATTTGAAAATAAGTCATTGCATTAGGTTAAATTTGAGGTTAAATTGATTGATTGTGACAAGTACGTGACACTTATTTTAAATTGCAACATACAAACTACGCCAGCATATTGTATTTTAATTTAATAGCACTGTATGATGCCTTTGTTTAGTATTTATTTTTAAATTTTAATTTTTATAAACTGTTTGAGACATAAAACATTTGATTTTATGTAATCATCAGTCTAAAAGTATGGGGCAGAATTTATAACTTATAAATTTTATTATGTCATAAGTAGAAAAATACAATATACCTGTTGCGTAAGTGATCAAACAGAAGGCACATCTCCAATTTTAAAAATCTAAAAGTACTATAAATTAATATTAATTTGTTTAATTATACTCCCTATTTTCATTTATATTGGCGAGTGCAACACAACAGTCTATAAATTGTTCATTCGATGCCTGTGAATGTGAAATCGATTCTCCACTATTGGCCGAAGACCTGTTATTATGGTAGACGTTGGTTAAACATTTAATTTGGTTTTAAAATTACTGCATGCCATACACCCTGTACATGTATATTACAAAAAGATTAGTTTCTGCTGAAACTTTTAAAATATATTTCCTGGTAGTCTATTTGTGTAATAGCATCATGTCTTTAACAATTTTCATTAAAATCCTTTTTCAAAAAAAAAATGATAAAACTAATATTTAGTGAATATAATTTGATAACATTTTACTGCAAATAAACTTATCTAATAATAAGCTATAGTCTAATTGCCTTTTCAGAAACGTCTCCTTAATAATATGCACTTTATTCAAAGGTAATTAATTCTAAACCTGTTTCAAATCAATTTTTCATGTTAGGAATTCCTCCTAGTTCTATTTTTAAATGATTTTGCATGTTACATAAATTCACTTTTGCCTGATGATTATAGATAATAAATATAACTTAAAATTTCCATTTTTTTCAGATAAACCCTCTAAATGATACTCACAAACAATTAATGGTACACTGGGTTGGGGAAGGAAGCGATGTCATAATCTGCCTTGCTCGAGACCCCACACCTACACTCCCTAATCTTCCTATAAACCCCTCAAATGTTTACATTTCTTATGATTATGGTGACACATACATAAACAAGACAGATCTATTTAAATTGCCGGATGGAAGTTATTCAACAGTTGAGAAGTTTTATAATCATCCCAAGTATAACACACACGTAAGTAGATTGTGTCAAGTGTATTATGCAATGTGATATTATAATTTCTCTTATTGTTGCAGTTCGTATTCACAGATGTTAAAAATAAACAGTTGTTTGTTACAACTGATCATGGACGAAACATAACGAGATTAAGTCTGATCTTCACACCGAGCGAGATATCTTTTCATGAGTATCAACCGCACATCTTCTTGGTTTTACATAAAAATGATCAGAAACAACAGGTATTCATGTATTATATTTATTTTATTATTGGTTTTAGTTTTTTTTGAAGATTATTAGTTTAATAGAAATAACCTTGAATTCAACATTTTAAGAATTTGTTAGTGTCTGTGTATTTGCTATGGAAATGCATCGTTTTAATGACTTGATTAGTATTATTAAAAAAACTGTTGTGGCAATTAATAAACACTTTGTTATTAATCAAGTTAGTTGTATAAAGAGCTATTGTTTTTAAAAATGCTGAATCAAAGTACACAGCACTGTTGGAGTCATTTCAAAATATATTATGCTTAGTCTATCGGATTTTAATTTAATTTTTAAATAAATTATTCAATAGTTACTCTTGCATACTACCGTCCTAAAATCAAGTACTGGTGGCACAAAATCGAGATATTATGCATTTAAATTTTTTTGATAGTCCTTCAGCGATTTCTGATGTACAATGACATGAAAAATCAACTAGACATGACAACTTTTTAAAAGAGTAAATTTTTACACTAAAAAATCAGATACGGCTTTTATTGTTAAAAATATTTTTATACGTTCTAAGCCACAATGTCGTAACCGCGTCATATATGGCATTATAACTTAGCATTCACAAGTAAATTATTAACAAAAAAATTATTATTTTTCATTAATTTTTTCTAAGAATACATTTCAAAAAATATTAAATTTACCTAATGCAACTTACATTTAACTAATTATTATAATACACGATGCTTAGAGATACCTAAGTCAACATTTTTTTCATAAATTTATTGTTGAATAATATGCAGAATGTTCAAGCCATTATACCAGATATGCAAACTTTTGAACATTAAAAATCTCATCTCATCTCATTTGCATTTCATGTTCGTTTTACTCGAGTTCTTTTCTAATTCAATGTTTGTTCAAGTTATGGTTAACTGAAGATTTTGGCAACAACTGGCGTATGATTCAAGAATATGTCAAATCTTTTGCCTGGATACAAGATGATAAAACTGGAGAACAGCAACTTATTGTTCAAAGATCTGAAGTAAATGGGTTGAGCGTTATTTTATATTCTGATAATTTATTTAAAACGAGACTTTCACAAATTTTTGCTACTGATGTGAAAAATTTTTATATTAAAGGAGATTACCTATTCTTCACTAAGAAATCTAGCAAGGTAAGTTTATTTGTAAAATTAATAATCTTTTTAAATAGAATGTATTTTCCTTTTAGGATAACTATGATCTTTATGTATCTTACAAATTAGGCGAAAAACTAAAATGTATCTTCGATTCTGAGCTAGATCGTCAAGATTATCATATAGCAGATGTTACTGGTAACAGGGCATTGATTGCTGTCAGTCACACTGACACCTTATCGCATTTGTACGTCTCTGAAAATCTGGGCGGTAGTGATGGAAAAGTACATTTTACATTATCATTGGAAGCTGTGTTGTGTTACTTCCCTAATAGCACATGGAAAGACTCCTGGTTACAGTAAGAATTCTTAAAGTAGTAAACTAAAATATTCTTAATGTTAATTGATTTTAGTCATGTATCAGAAGATTCTTTTACTGATGTTTATAAAGTGGAAGGATTATCTGGAATATACATTGCCTCACAAGTAACAGTTAAGCCAGTTGGTCACAGTCTTGGCCCACAACATCTCATTTCGCTTATTACATTTGATCATGGTGGCTCTTGGCGTTCAATTACACCTCCAGAATATGATAATGAAGGGCAATTAATTTCATGTTCTCTTGCAAATAATTGCTCTTTACATCTAAGTCAGAGATTTAGTAAATTATATCCTGATACTAGATCTATTAGCATTTTGTCTAGCAAATCTGCTCCTGGTATAATTGTAGCAACAGGAGTTATTGGACAATCTTTAAAAGTAAATACTGTACATATATAATGATAGATATAATTTTTTATTAAATTATTTTATTTAAAGGGACACTTTGGTGTGTACATAAGTGTTGATGCTGGTTTCACATGGCGTCAAGTTTTGAAAGACTTATATTTCTTTAATATGGGTGATCATGGAGGTGTATTGACTGCTGTAAAATATTTTAAAAATCGTGGAGAAACTCGCCATGTCTTATATTCAACTGACGAAGGAGAAACTTGGAATCAGGCAGCTTTTCATGATGAGGAATTGAGACTGTATGAACTTATGACTGAACCTGGTGAGAATACTACAGTATTTACAATGTTTGGATCAAGACCGCAAACACATCAATGGATTATTGTTAAATTGAATATGAGGCATGTCTTTGAATATGATTGCGTTGAAGTAAGTTGTACAGTTTTCACTATATCGTAACAGCTAGGCTTATTTTGTAATGTTATAGGATGATTATAAGTCATGGTCACCTAGTCAAAATGATGAAAATCGTAGTTATGTTCCATGCATGCTAGGAAAGCAACTCACATATACTAGACGAGTTCCTCATTCTAATTGCTATACAGGTTTGAATTTTGATCGCCCTCAATCTCTGGAACCATGTGATTGTGATGCATTGGATTATGAATGGTAATTAACATTCAGAACTAAAAAATTTGTGTTAACTTGTTTTTTATTTTTAGTGATTTTGGTTTTGTACGTACTGGTAAACCATTCCACTGTATTCGTAATAAAACCACCACAGACGATCCATATGAAGTACCTTCAACCTGCAAACCTGGACAGTTCTACAATAGAACTAAAGGGTATCGCAAGATTTCTGGGGATGCTTGCATTGGTGGTTTTGAAAAGCAATACCTACCTGATATAATACCTTGTCCCTTTAAGGAAGTACAAGAATTTCTCTTGTTTGCTTTACGGGATCGCATTGGTCGCTTTGATTTGGCTACGCAACAACTAGAAGATCTACCTGTACACAATTTAAAGAACGTTATAGCCATTGATTTTGACATGAGAAATAATTGTGTTTATTGGGCAGATATTGTAACAGACACAATAGGAAGGCAGTGCTTTAATAATGGGAGCGCACCTGAAATCCTTGTCTCTACTGATTTGGCTTCAATTGAAGGAATGGCATATGATTGGATCTCACAGCATTTATACTTTGTTGATGGTAATCGAGCTAGGATAGAAATGATCAAGACTAATCATACTAATCATTCCGGACGCATGCGTAAAACAATCTTGGATTCTAAGACTTTGAAGAAACCTCGTGGTATAGCTGTACATCCAGCTGCTGGATATTTATACTGGACAGATTGGGCATCAGATAATGCATCTGTTAGTCGATCTAATTTAGATGGAAGTAATATTAAAGTTTTGTTCTCTAAACCAAAAGTTGAGTGGCCAAATGGAATCACTATTGATCATATAGCCGAACGCATTTATTGGGTCGATGCCCGTGAAGATTACATTGGAAGTTCAGATCTACATGGAGCTCGGTTTAAGAAGATAATTGATCATAATGCTCTTGTATCTCATCCATTTGCAATTGCTGTATTTAAGGATAATATGTACTGGGATGATTGGAAACAAAATGCAGTGTTCAGCGCCGACAAAGACCATGGGGTTGCAATCAAATTATTGTTAAATCAGCTACCAGGTCTAATGGATTTGAAAGTATATGCCCATAGCATTCAAGAAGGTACCAATGATTGTGCAAATGCTTCATGTAGTTATTTCTGCGTTGGTGCACCCAAACAAGGTCACGTTTGTCTATGTCCAGATGGTATGGACATGGTTAATGGTGAATGCTTATGTCCTGGTAAAACTCGGCCATTTGCCAACATGACATGTCAGAGTGTTGCTACTACATGCAGTAAGGAGTATCATAAATGTAACAATGGTATTTGTATTCCAAATGGATGGCGTTGCGATGGAGAAGATGATTGTGGCGATGGATCTGATGAAGCTCAATGTGCCCCACAGACCTGTCCTCCTAATTATTTTGTCTGCAAGGATAGTGGAAAATGCTTACCACATTATTGGAGGTATGTTTGGTAAACATTTGTTGCGATGTATTGGTTGAATTACCAAATAATTTGCCATTAACATTTACCCAAGCAAAGGTTTTGATTAATTTTATTGAATACAAAATTATGTTGGCACTATGAACACATTGGTATCCAAGAAATACATTTCCTATGTAATTTGCTTTTTAATAAAATAATATAAAATATATATAAATAAAATAAAAAAGTTAACAGTATACAGATTATAAAAAATACGGGACTTGAAAATATTTACATATTGTGATTTTAGGAATCTGCCTTTAAATAAATGCTAATACATAATTTAAAAGCTTAACTTTTCTTTTGGTTAACCACTAAATAATGATTTTGCAGTCAAATAAGTCAGATTGTGACAAAGAAAATAAGCTTTTGTGCATTTCTAATTATTTGTATATGAATATGCTGGATGAAAGATTTACTGGATTTAGTTTGTAAATGATTGAGCTTGTAACAATTATACCATTATATTTACAAAAAGTGTCTGCCAGCTTACATTCATCTTATCTGATTAAACATATTTTGATTATATGGCATGTAAATGTGGATGAAAATTCGGAATTGAAAATTCTTTAGATTATTTTATAAAACCTGGTTTAATTTTATTCTGATATTTAATACAAAACAGCCTTGGTAGTGTAATGTCTGGCGTGCCGGACTTTCACGCAAGCGGCCCGGGTTCGACTCCTGGTGCTGGCAGATCTGGTTAAGGTTTTCTGCAGTTTCCCTTAGCTGTAACACAAATGTGGGATTTGCGCTGTTCCATCTATAAGTCGGCTGCAGCCGCACATTGGGCCTACATAATAATAATAATCGCCCCCTCCCTCCCGCACAAGCTTATAGCTTCTGGGGCCTTGGTTTAGGTTATGGGTTGTAGTAATTATTATTATTATTATTATTTATTATTATTTAACTTAACATTTTGAAATTATGATAATTGAATACAAAATTTGAAGATCACCAAATTCTAAATCACATATTGGGTAAATAATACAGTAGTCATCAATAACGAAAACAAAATAAAACGAGGTGGGTTCATGTTTTTGAGTCGTATGTATAAATCTGCTAGAAATTGATGAATTTAAAGAAGAAATAAAACAATAAAACTGAATCACTTGCGTGCACAACAACTGTGTAAATAATACGATCAGATTTTCATTACTGATTTTACTTCTCTTCTTAATTATTAAAATTGGTTTGAGCTGCTACTAAACCTTTCGAGTTTATTTTTTGTTTATCTTATCACTCTTTATCAGTTAAATTACGTTGGATGGCGTGATTTTGGATGCATTTTACATTTTCACTCTCATCATTAATTTCTTCATATAATTGTTAGACTTAACAAAACAATGATTGTTATGGTATTAATCAAAATAAAATGAGATTGCTGCACCGCTTATGTAGTTCGTATGTCTGAAAATAGCGTTATGCTACGTATGCATGTGCGCATTCATACATTATCAATGTTCACGTTAGCGAGGGTTTATGTTCAATAAAAAAATATTGATCACGTTAGACGGATATTCATCAGATATATTCAAGTTATCGAGTAGCTACTGTAATTATAATTAGAATTTTGATAAAAATGGTTAAAACTTTATAAGCTTTTAGATTTAAGTTCATATTTTTAAGAAAATATTTGAATGGTTTTAAAAATCTAATAAATTTAGAAAGTTTTGAATTTTTATGTACAGTCGAACTTCTATATAACGAAGTCGGTAAATCCCGAAAAAAAATTCGCTATAGGGAAATTTTGTTATAAACAAATATCACCTTTTGTAAATATTATTTTAATGCTTTGATTTTAATTCTAGTGATTCCGCAAACTGTAATGTCTTGTGTTAAATTAACGGTCTTGATAATGGTGCATTTTTGTCGCCAATTAAATGCACCCACTTTAAAACTCTACTCTTCATCTACTTCGTCATAAACATACGTTCTAGCACGTTTTGCTGTAAGGTCACCAACTGATGTTAAAATTGATTCGTGATTTTTTATTATAGTCGATAAACTACTGACGGGAATTCCAAACTTTGCCGCGAGTTGCGATGTCTCTTTTTTGTATACAGTTATCAATTTCCCGCAACACGTTGATTTTCTCAGTAATGATTAAACACTTTCACTTTTTTTGTACTACATTGTAGGGCTGTTCCACAAAACTAAAGTTAAAAAAAAATTTGCAATGCAAGTTTTTAATTTTACGTGAATGCTAATTGAATTTTAATCTTTCTTAGAGGAGTGGAATATCCATTTAGACAAGTAACAATGTGTATAATGCATCAAAGTTTAATCTTTCCTAGAATTCTCATTCAGGTAAATTTACAGAAATTCCCTGAAAAACCAGTTGTAAGAGGCCTTTTAATGACAATTTTAACCCTTCTTAGAACTTCAATTTAAACAAATTTACAAAATCCTTTTGAAAGATTTACAGGTTTTTAAAAATGTGTGCAGGCTTCTTGGAAGAAAGGTAAATTTATAATCTTTTACTGCTGCTAAGAAAGAAATATTGATGCATACATAATACATACATTTACCTGGAAAAATTTATTTGTTTGGACTACAAATTTCGTTATACTATAGAAATTTTACTTCGTTATTTAGAGACACTTTTTGATGTATTTTTTCTAAAAGCGCAGTGTACAGCACAAAAATTCGTTAAATAGAGAAATTCGCTATATAGAAGCTCGTAATATGGAAGTTTGACTGTGTATATAATGTAAAATATAACATTCCTTTAAATATTTAAAAATAAATATAGTAAATAATAATAATAATCATCATAATCTTGACCTCTTATACCCTAAGCTGTCGAGGATTAATAATAATAATTTAATAATAATAATAATACTTTACTTTAATCAATTAACCCGAAACTGGATATGATAAGTCAGAATACAAAAATATAAACATAAACAATTTGATTTTGAAAGTAAAATATTGCAGAAATGAAATTCTAGATTTTGTGAAAAAATTAATTAAAGGGGGTGTAGCGCAAAAAACTTTTTTTTTCATCATATGAAAATAAAAATTCTAAGAATAAAAATGAAAACCGCACTTGTCTAGTGATAGTAGTTTCGTAAATATCGGCTTCTAAAGTATAGGGAGTTTAGTGTGTGACGTCACACCGACACTACTGCCTTGACTACTATCTATTTTTTTCTAGAGTCATCTGACTTTGATACCTTATTAATACCGATTGAACCAAATTAAATAGCTATTTGAAAAACGACCAAGTAGTAAATTTATTTCTACATGCAACAGTGAAATATTATATTTCTAACTGATATACTTTTATTTTTATCTTTTATACATAATAAAAGGTACCCATTTTTAGGGATAATTTCATTGAAAGTTAAATTTTTTTTTCTTAGAAAGTAGATCTCATATATCTTATGAGATTTTTGCAGGGCTTAGAAAGAAACCTTGCGGTTGTTATCCTATTAATTTTCGGACAAAATGTGCTTTATTTAAGATTTATATGAAAAAATAGTGAACTATGCATTCTTGTTTATTAATGGAGATAGCATCAAGTTTTTTTTGCTAAATTAACACTTTTCATATGTAGACATTATTTTCTTTAAAAAATGTTCCGAGTTTTAACAATAAAAGTGCAATAACAAAAACACCGTTTTTTGTCGGAACCGCTTGTCATCAAAAATCGTTTTTTTGTTTCGCATTTTTATTATTAAAATTAGGAAATTTTTTTGAAAAAAATAATGTCTACACGTGAAAAGTGTTGATTTAATAAAAAAATTTTGACTATATGAATAAACAAGAAGGCATAGTTCGCTATTTTTTTACATAAATCATAAATAAATAAATAAAACGCTTTTTTGTATGAAAATTAATAGAGCATAACAACCGCAAGGTTTCTTTCTAATTCCTACAAAAATCTCATAGTTAGAAATATAATATTTTACTGTTGTATGTAGAAATAAATTTGCTATTTGGTCGTTTTTAAAATATATAAAATTTGGTTCAGTAGTTCCCGAGCAATACGCTTTCAAAGTCAGAGGATCCACACGTTAATTACCGCGCAGCATTTTTATACGTGTCATATTAATATTAACTTACCCTTGCATTATAATAATAGTTTATGTTTTTAGCATTTTTAGCAAGTATTGCGTTGTCGGTTGTAATAACATTTTAAAAAATTTATCACTGTCTCTTCATAATTTCTCGAGGAAAGAAATAGAACGAAAATAATGCCGCCGTCATCAACAATCAAAATATCTCTAATTAAATAGTGTGACATTCCTTGTTTTTTCTTATACAAGTGAATTATTCTCCACCGAAGTGCACTACTCATTTGTCTTCCGCACTTTATTAAATGGCATAAATTTTCTTTCATTTGCAGGCTTCGCTAAAACGGTTAAACTGTAGTATCTATTATAAAGCAGTAAAGCACCAAATACCTTCAGTCATAAATGACGTTTGGCATTTCAAAAACAGATATGAAAATAAATCGTACAACTGAAAACCAACTAAACCAATTAACCAAAAGAAAAGCGTTTGTTAAGATTTGGTTGCAACAGACAAAATTGCGACAAGCTAAATGCCTCAAAAATTATTATAGTATCGTTGTCTTTCTTCTTCCATTTTACACTTTAAAAGTAAGCTGTGCCTTATCATATTTAAACTATCTAAGTGTAAAACTACATTTACAAATGATTCGTGAAGAATAATGCACGTTTTCTTCACTTACTCCATTTTCAAGAGCATTTTCCTTGCAGCAAATGCATCCCCTTACAGTTGACATAAGCATACATTTATTGCATTTGCACCAATTTAGATTGTTTAATCTTATAATATTCGACTGATTTTCATCTTCTCTTTTTTTGTATTCCTTTATTTGCCTGTGTTAATTGTACCTGTGTATATTTTGGTTCAACCCTAAAAGCCATTGTTAAAGAAATATGATCAATGCGAAGAGCGCACTGCATCTAAAATGTATGTACGTGTAATGTATGTAACATCACGAACGAACTCTGACAAACTTCTAAAGTCTGTTTACGTTAACCAGTCGCAACACATAAATAAACTTGAAGTTGGCTCACCCTTGAAGCTTCATTTGCGATGATGTGCATTTGCGTACCGCACCGCATTCAACCGCACAGTACAAACGTTAACGAGAACTGATTGCATATACGTGTTTCTGCATCCGCATTTATGTGAAGTAGTTTAAGCATTAATGAGACCACGTGTGCGCCGACCAATAGCATTGCTTATGGCTGTTTACGTCATTGCAAAAGATTATTTTGGACAAGGTTTAGTGGCTGTATCTCGGTTATTAGTTATCTTAAAAATGTGCAGTTTTCACTATTGTTCTTAGATTCTTTTATTCTAAAATTTATTTATTTTGCACTACATCCCCTTTAATATGCCTAGAAGAATCTTTCATTACTGAAATACTGTATTTATATTATATTATAAAACTTCCGAAAATAAATTCTATATTTTGATATTCCTAAAGATGTTATGAGTATGTCTGCATATTAAAATTTGAAATTAAAATATTTGCAAAAAAGTGAATTCTACAACAAAATTGAACAATTTTATAGAATTAAAATTGCTAAAATTAAATTTATGTTTTGTGTGTTCTTAAATTTAAAAATTTCATAAATGAAATTCTAAAGCTTGAATCTTCCCACTGTAAAAGTTTTCAAAACAATAATAATAATAATAATTTTGATAAGTAGGAATTAACACCACTCACAGATATTGTTTCTGCGCTTACATATGTAACTGCATAGATTAGAGACTTATATTGTAACTGTGCATTATGTTTTATTTAATTTTCAGATGTGATTATGAAAGAGATTGTGCAGATGGCTCTGACGAATTCAATTGTCCCAAACAAAACTGTACAGAAACTCAATTCACGTGTAGCAATGGCCGTTGCATTTCTAAAAGATGGAAATGTGATGGTGAAAATGATTGCAGAGATGGATCTGATGAAAAACACTGTATTGGACCAGAACCTTCTACATGCAAAGGTGAATAATTATAAACAGCAAGCATTGTTTGTGCTCAATTGTCAATGCAATCTTTTTCAGCTGATGAATTTCAATGTGCTGGAGGAGGTGTCAATTGCATTTCAGCA
Organism: Agrypnus murinus; assembly: GCA_929113105.1. NCBI lineage: Eukaryota > Metazoa > Arthropoda > Insecta > Coleoptera > Elateridae > Agrypnus > Agrypnus murinus. The sequence continues at coordinate 136,738,730 of OV816029.1, read as the reverse complement.
ACTTGGAGATGTGATTTGGAGCATGATTGTAAAGATGGTAGTGATGAAGTTAATTGTTTCAATAACACTTGTGCTGACTATCAGTTCTCTTGTGGTGGACCAACTTTCCGTTGTATCTACTCTTCATGGGTATGTGATGGTGATAAGGACTGCCCTGATGGTATAGATGAAAAGAATTGCTCGACTCCTATAAATACAACTCCTCTACCAGTCAATCCATTCCTTCCTACGGTAACAATTTAGTATTATTATTATGAGTTTCTTATAGTTAATAGAATTTAATAATCTAGAATGGAACGGCCTGTCATGATTGGATGTTTATGTGTAATAACAAGAAATGTATTCCATATTGGTGGAAATGTGACATGGCTGATGATTGCGGAGATAATAGTGATGAAATAGGCTGTGGTCCTTCGATAGTTCCTTCCAGTGTTCGACCTCGTATATTTACTACTGCTTCTCCACTAGGTGTTTGCCAACACACAGAATTCCAGTGTGCTTCTGGAAATTGTATACTTCTTTCTTGGGTTTGTGATGGTTCAAAGGATTGTGCAAATGGTGAGGATGAAAGTGATTGTTCAGGAGCTCATCATTGTACGGATCAAGAATTTAAATGCCGTATGGATGGAAGTTGTATTGCTGTAAGTTATCTACTTTACTATTAATTAGTTTTCATCATGGTAAAATTATAATTGTAGCTTAAAGATGTATGCAATGGACATCCTGATTGTCCAGATGGCTCAGATGAAAGTTCTTGTACAACAGAAAAGAATTTACCAAGTGGATCTGCAGGTCCAAGCTGTTCAGTAGGATACTTCCCATGCGATGGCAATATATGTCATCCTCTTGCAGCTCTTTGTGATGGTAAACATGATTGTCGAGATGATTTTGATGAAACAAACTGCAGTTCGGTGAAACGAGTATACCAAGTTCTTCAGATGGGTGTTGATGAACGCAGTATTAATCAAAGCAGTTTGTTATTGTACTGGTGGATTCCGTTACCAGATAAGGTCAAGTTAGAATTTTTGCCATCCATCAGCAAACCCGGCTCAAATGAATTTGAAAACAAAACGTGGACTGAACATACTGAATACAGATTTATGAATTTGATACCATTTACCAAATATAATATGACTGTGTATGTGAAGTTGAAGGACGATAATAACACTGTATTTCCACCTGCAAAATATTTCATTGCAAACACTGCTGAAGGAAAGTTGATGATTAATGTTTATTAATTTATTATTAAATTAATATTTTTTTTGTTAATAACAGGAGTTCCAAGTTCGCCCTGTAATGTAACTCTAGAGCAAAAGAATGGCTCTCATGTTTTAATATCTTGGAATAAACCATTGTATCCTAACGGAATAATCCAATATTATGAAATATGTTGGTCTCCTCCAGAACCACCGATCAAGTTGAAACTTAGCGATAACAGCACAGCTCATCTATTGACTGTCGATTTCCAACCCGATGAGAAATATTCATTCTTTGTAAGATTAATTTGTTATAAATCCCTACAGTAAGTCTTGAAAATAATTTTAAATTGCAGGTTATAGCACACAATAGACTTTACGAAAGTAAAAATTCTGAAACTAAATCTTTACTATTTGATGGTGAATCAAATCTGGACAGTGTAAGAAATCTCACAGTGACGGCTCGTACAAATCATAGTGTTAGTTTAGCATGGGAATATAGCAAACCTAAATCTATTGAAGGATATACAGTTTTGGTGGAAGCTATACATCCCTATCCACAATTACCAAAACAAATGACAAGCACAAACAGTATAACAGTTGAGAATTTGGCTCCAGGAGTTTACTATACTTTTAAGGTATGTATTGTATGTAAGGTACACAGATTAGGGAGATAAAGATAGGAAACGTCCATAAGCAACCCATACATAAATGCGACCACCTTTTAAGACGTTAACATTTAACCCGCCAGTGGCGTTCTAGTCGTTTTCAAGCACATGACATCGCGGTAAATTTGAAATATTCTTCTGTTTATTGTTTGTGGAGGTTTTCAAAGTTTTGTTTAGTTGTAATAATTGTATGCCTATTTAAGCACAAAGTAGAAGTGTTAAATTATTTATTATTAACTAATACGTATAATAAAACTATAATATATAATACAATGCAAAAAATGTGTTACAATTATTATACATGACATAAATTTTTTAATTTTTGATTATTACTATTATGCACTTCGCCGTTTTGATTTTTAAGGTCCAATCGTGCCCCCCAGTGGTGTCTCATTTTTAAAAATGTTGCTAGAAAAAAGTCAAATGTATTTGCACAACACAAAGTAATAACAGGGACATTGGGTATACTACGAATAATATGAATAAAATCTAGAGTTAAACAGTTACTTTTTAACAAACTGTTGAAATGTTCATTATGGATCATTTCGACAGTTTTTAAAAATTCGTAAATTGCATTTGAAGGGAATAACAAGCCTTCGTTAACATAATCCAGGACATCACTTTGCCGAAAATATGTGAACAGTTGATGTTCTCCCACATAGTGTTTTTCTTTATCTAAAATAATTGTTCTGCAAATGTCACAATTATGAAGCTTTAAAAATTTTCGACAAAAATAACCTGACACATAATATATCGCATTTTCATCTAAAACCGACAAACTGTTATTTAAATCAGCAATGTGAATAAGATCTGTGCTACATGTAGTAAGAGAAGGCATTGTTTTAACGGACTCTTGAATGTTTGACATGCTTCTTAAAGTAGTCAACATTACATTGTAATCGTTTTCACAATTAGAATTCGAAGACAACTTAGATATACTTGTAATATAAGTATGTCGCAGTCCATTTTCAAACTGTTGGGTACTGGGATTCTTACAGCAACCATGCTGTTGTCTAACTATTGAGAAAAAATTCTCAAGAGGATCCTGATTCAAGTGTCTGGTCAATAAACCAGAAACACCAAAATCTTCTCGTAATTCTTTTGCTAATAGCAACACGCTATTTATGGTAACTTGCCAACCAGTTAAGCATGGAGGTCTTCTGGCTCCTATGAACACGTCATTTTCAAATTTGCTATTTATATCGTTCATAATTTTTACATGAGTAGAGTGCTCAGAAATAGCGTATCACATTTTGATCTTATTTGGTTTCAACTGATTGCTGTTAAGGCAATCAAAAATAGTGTCCATATCTTTAACGAAAGTACAAGTAGCTTCTGAATCTGCTCCCACAATCTTAAGGTGTCTCATGACCAAAAGAGCAACACTCATAGCTTCGCTAAAAATCTGGGTAGCGTACTTTACCTTCATGGCACTGAAGTTATTTATATTAAGGTGTTGAGCACCAATTTTTGGTAACAATCTGACGCGCACTGGATGTGCTGAATTAACTGCGGTTTGTATATGGCGCCAACTAACTATTTTGCCTTCCCATTTTAGGTCGTATTTTCGCAGATTATTTCTCACTGACTTTATCAGGTGAGGGACATCATAGATGAAATAAATCTTGTTACCATGATGACTGAAAAAAGGCTGCATCTTGGATATTTGCAATTCCTTTGCTAACCCTTGGTTTAATGGGCCTTGATCACAAATGATGGATTTTACTATCAATCCTCCTTGTATGGCTGCGTCTATACATTTTAAAACAATATTTTTCATTTGCTCCGATGAATGTTTGGCACCAAAAAGCCAATAACCTAGTACGTGTTTCCAGCTATGTGTGATTCCTGTTATCATGCACACCAAGGCCGTTTTAGCTTTTTCATTTGTGCGGCTTTCTCCATCATCGATAACACCAACAATCTTATCTTTAGTTGCATTATAATGGATTTCCTCTTTTAAACTGATTTCATCAAACAGTAACGAGGCTAATATTTCATGGGAATTTTTACTTCTATTCATGTGTCCCCTTATAGAAGTGAGTACAACATTGTTTATGCCTGGCTTCTTTATACTTCGAGGGGTTGGCAAATGCAGTGCTAGAGCAGCATTTCTGTACCCTCTTGGTGAAGAATAATACCATGATAAACACAACTGCTTCATGTCATCTGTGTATCTTCGATTGTATTTACTAACGAAGGCAGATCTCAATTCGTTAGCAAATAATACATGCGCATCCTTGGACATGAACTTCTTTGATTCCGTAATTAAACGGCACACTCGTGCTCGGCTCGTAATTGAAGTAGTTTTAGTATTTCCAGCACAAAAGCAAGCTGCTGTCTTTCTTCTCCGAAATAATTTGCACTTGATCTTATTCCGATCCACTTTAAATTGGTCTAATTTCTTCTTTGTCCGTGGAGTGTACTGTTTATTGGATCTTTGTCGTTTTCGAGGGGTATTTAATAAGGCACTACTAGGTGCTTCGTCTCTTGTTTGAAAATCTATAAAATAAAAACTTATTTAGGTACAATAATAATGAACAAAATTTAAAGGTTTGGTACTTTAGAAATACAAGCAATTAAGTGAAAGGTGAAATACATACCTAATACATTGTTACTGGCTGGCTTACTAACATCAATACTTTCTTTGGTTCCAATATTTTGGCTGTGCTTAGTGTTCCCACTTTCAGTCTCTAGCCTGCTATAATTATGTTCACTTATATTTACATTATATACATCCGTTCTGACAACGCTAGTTGCAATTGGCACCGCTCCCGACTTAAGAATAATTCTGGGATACATTTTCTTAAACTGGTCCGAAGAAAAATGGTTGCTACATACTTGATAATGCGATTTTAAATATTTATCATCCATTAACAAGTCGCTTCTGCCAACGATTTGAATCCACTGCTTCGCTCTATAAAGAAAAATATGTATAGATATTTAATACACTTCAATTAAGTAGGTGCATGTATGAAATTTGCAATTTTACTTACAATCCAGGATCTTTTGGTAAATTAAAGAACGTCACATCTGGATTATCAAACTTGTTCATGTAACACAAATTAATCACACAATATGCACCACGACTCATTTTCAAGTTTCCAAAAAATAAAAACAGTCCAAAACAGTGCTGTGCTGACATGTAGACAGCAGCAGTTCTTGTCCGATGACTTTGATGTGCTGAAGTTGGTACCAATGGTGCAGAACTGCCAACTGTCTTGGTCGGTACTGTAGATGCAACGTCTCGCGGCTGAGTACGTTTGGTTAACATTTGAACTCAGAGACGGCGCTAGCATCGATATGGTCGTTTCGTTTCCAATCTTTACCTCTCTAATCTTTGGTAAGGTAGACGTAGTGAGTAAGAAGTCGGGAATATATTTATTTCTTTTTATTGACTAAGACATTATCATCAACGATTACAATCGTTTCATTAAAATTTTAGTACACCTAAGTTTGGGTATGGGTCTGAGTAGATACAGTGAACTTTTATGAATCTTGGTAGATATGTCCTGTAGAAACAACTTTTGTTAAGGGTGAAGTGGGGCAGTATATCATTTTGACTTGTAGGGGTTGCCAAGAGATACATATAGGAATACGTCCATGTTGGGTGTTATTTCAAAGTGTAAACAGTCTAAATCACTAAAATAGCCATTTCATGACTATTTCATGAATTCCTGCTTAAGATTGGGAAGAGAGGAATTGGTATGTTTGGTATTTGGAGCATCCTTGGAATGGACAGGGTTTAAATAATTAGCAGGATCTTCTATGATTACGTTGTTTGATTCTTTATTCCTCCTGTCACAGTCTAGAAATATTCTAAGGACATAAAACAAGATATAAAAGATGCCAATACAAATATTAATAAAAAAATGAATTTGATCATAGAGTATTAAAGAATTAAAAAATAAGGGAGTGTGTTAAAAAATAAGTGTGTTAAGAGTTGATCAACTGATATACAGGCTGTTTTCTAAAAACCACTGCAAGCCATAACTCCATTATTTATGGTCCAATTTTGATAAACCAAAGACCAGATAAAATCTGTAAGTACTGGGGCAATCTATCTGAAGTGATAAAAAAAATTGGATGCTCCACCATTTCAAAAACGAATAATCCTTGGTGTGTTTGAAACCACTGTTATTTTATTTTTATTCTTTTTGATTGATGTATGGCAGCCATATTTGTTTAGTTGTGCACGAGGTTTTTTTATGTAAACGTAAATCTTGAAGTCTCACGAACGGTTGGTCCTAAAGTTTTTCAGGATTTATCGACTTTGTTATACAGGGTGGGGCAATAGTGTGGGAAAGTCCAATAGCTCCTAAACGGTAACAGCTAGAAAAATTGTTCTACTACGGATGTAAACAGTGGATAGAGGCGCATCTAGAGAAATTATTTTCAAATATACAGGGTGTTGCAGAAAAGTGTTGCACGATTAAGGTAATTTTTTTTTAAATAGAATGCCCCAAATATTTTTGCATATTTAACACCTTGGCAGGTTTATTCATATCTTTCAGATTTTAGAGCCATCTAATGACCGGTTTAGAAGTTATAAATTTTTTTTCAAAAAAATTGAGTTTTACATTATCCCACTTAACAGTTTACCGCTTTCACGGCCGCAACTGTGAAGACGAATTTAAGTAGGGATTTCGTTGCAGGGGCTTGTAGGGTGCTCTTCTTTAAAAGAAAATGGACCCACCATGTACAGGGTGTTCAAATTAATTTTTAAATTTAGAGAACTTTAAAGCTAAAATTCACAACTTTTTCAAATGGAACACCTTGTATATTTTGTACCTTTGTCATGCAGAATTAAATAACGAACATTTTTTGTAGGTACGTCCCTATAGTTATCTGTAACCACTTTTGATTTATTGAGAAAAAACTGCAAGAAGTACACAATTAAAAACAATTATTTATTTAGTTGTCAAGTGTGTTGGTTGTTTTTGTTCAACAAAACATTAAAGCATCTAGCAATTGTTGTGCATGTATGCAAAACGTACATTTCTCGCAGTTATCGACCATCAGTGCTTAGTTCTAGTAGGTGTTTTAGTTGTTCAAAATGAATTTTAGTAATGAAGAACTTGTAGACATGACTTTTGTTTTGGGCGAGTCGGAAAGAAATTGTTTGCTTGCCCGCAGAATTTACCACCAACGGTATCCTGAACGGAGGCTCCCTAAAGTTCACAGCTTTCAAAACCTGCTCGATAGATTTGTAAGGACCGGCAATGTACAGTATGAAAAAAGTGAACGAATTAACAATGTTGTGAACAAAGAAAATGAGTTATTTGTTGTGCTGGCAACGATTGAGAATCTCCATGTTAGTCAGAGAGAAGTGAGTTCACCTGCAGGAATAAGTAGACGTTCTGTTGGTCGAATTGTATTACATTCAAATGCACCAGGAATTAACTGATTACGATTTTCTAAAACGTTTACAGTTTTCTAATTGGGCCATAGGTAAAATGCAAGACGATGCTACATTCTTCAACAATGTTTTGTTCACTGATGACGCAACGTTTCATAAAAATGGATTTGTTAAGAGGCACAATTTCCATTATTATGATACAGAAAATCCCCACTTTTTCAGACAACTTGATAACCAGCACAGATGATCCGTAAACGTTTTGGGGGGGAATTATTGGAGAACATGTAATAGGGCCACATTTTTTTGATGGTACATTAACTGGAGCTATTTATCTTCATTTTTTGGCACAATTACTGGCGAACCTTCCTCAAAGGATCCGAAAAGGGATGTGGCTTCAGCAAGACGGTGTTCAACGCATTATTTACATGCAGTAAGAGACCACCTAAATAATATCTACCCACATCAATGGATTGGAAGGAATGGACCCACTAAATGGCCTGCGAGATCTCCTGATCTTGCAAAAATGAATTTCTTTTTATGGGGATATGTGAAGGAAAAAAATGATAAGAATATATAATATGAAAAAAATTTTAAGAATATTGATAGAAGAAACAATTGAATGGCAAAATGAATTTACATAAGTTATATAGATTTCGAAAAAGCATTTGACTGTATTGGCAGAGAGAACATATGGAAAATCTTAAAACTATATGGCATACCTGCTAAATACATCAGGCTAATACAGCTATTATACGAAGATTATGGAGCTAGAATAGAACACGAGGGAAAGTTATCAGATAAGATAAAGGTCTCCAGTGGGGTACGGCAAGGATGTATACTTTCGCCAACACTGTTCATAATAGTCATGGACTGGGTAATGAATAAAACTGTATAATAATAAAACTGGTAGGTATAACATGGACAGTTTTCGAGAAACTCCAAGACTTGGAGTATGCCGATGATATTTGTTTACTAACGGAAACAAAAAATCATATGGAACAAAAGATTAAATCAATTGCGGAAAATGCAAGGCTAGTAGGACTGAACATAAACGTTGAAAAAACAAAATTGATGGAGATAAATATGGAAGAAAAAAGGAAATTATACTAGAAAATAAACAAGTGGAAACAAATGGTGGAAATAAGAATTTTGTTATTTAGGCAGTGTATTAGAAGAAGCTGGAGGCTGTAATCAAGATATAAAAACTCGAATTGGGAAAGCTCAGCAAGCGTTCATGGCTATTAAGAAAATATGGTCCTCTAGCGATTTAAGTAAAAATACAAACATCCAAGTCTTTAATAGCACAATAAAAAGTATTCTGCTATATGCATGTGAATCGTGGAATGAAAATAGAAAAGGTATGCAGAAGATCCAAACATTCATAAACAGCTGTTTACGAAGAATATTACGAATACACTGGCCAGAAAGAATAAGTAACGAAGAATTATGTAAAAGAGCTAATCACGAACCGGTTATTGCAACAATTAAAAAGCGCAAATGGGGATGGATTGGGCGTGCTTCAAGAAAACCAAATAAAAATATAACCAGACAAGCGTTGGAATACAAACTACCAGGTAAAAGGACAAAGGGCCTTCCAACAGAAACTTGGAAAAGGCATATAAAAAAAAGAGTGTGATAAAAAAACATTACTTGGAATGAAATTAAAATAAGTGCGAATGATAGAAAAAAAGTGGAGAACATTAGTGACAAGTATAGTGAAACAATAACTAAAATAAGCTAAGCAAAAACTAATAAAATGTTGAAAGTGGGTGGAAAGGATCCATTAGGCTAGCTACCAAATCACCCTACAAACAATCGGCTAATAGAAACCTCTTCCGAGACGCCCTATGATCTGTTAGGATCGGACAGGACATACACACACCTTTGAAGCTAAGGCTAAATGTTTCAAGATATAACCTAAACAGGACTTTCTTCCCCCTCTCCTCCCTTTGCCACAGCTCCTAAATCCCAGGACTTTTAGTATGTTTACCTCTTAACTAATCCAAACAAAGCCCTGAAGTGAATTCTTGCCATCCCACCATTTTCATCTACACTACAGTTTTGAGCATTCATTGACTGACCTATAAAAATTATAACAATCCATATGAAGTTAATTTTTATTGATTTTGAATTTTACTATGACCATATTCAAATTTGATTTACTTTATGGATTTATCAAACTTCAGGATAATTACTATACGATCAAACTTTCCAAACAAATAATAATAATAATAATAATAATCGTTTATTACCCAACCCAAAGTTTCCCCAATAATAGAGTAACATAAATACAAAAATATTTGAAAAATACGTAGTTAAAAAAATTGAAATTTAGAAATTTAGAAACGTGGTGTATGCATGAATATGAGTGCTCTGTTACTCGAGTTGATTTTGAAGTATGGTTTTGAATTCTCTAAGAGTTACATTAAAAATGTCTATATTGTATTTCTCAAATTGACTACACATTCTGATTAATGGAGAATTTTTTCTGTAATTAGTAGTAGTTAATTGGTATCTAAACGTTGGTGGGTTTCTCAATTGTACCGCCAGAACATAGAAGTTTAACTGTTCCAACAAATCAGTGTCGTTGATTTGATTATGGACAATCTTATATAAAAATACTAGATGTTGTATTAACCTTCGTTTTTCGAGAGAATCAATATCAAAAATATGCAGAAGTGCCTGATATTCGCCTTCAAATCCTTGACCTATTTGTTTGTAAAACATGTGTTTAAGGGATTTTTTCTGTATATCTATATTTCAGTTTTTTGAAAGTTGTAAAAAGGATTCCCAATCAGTGAAGTGTATTCTAATTTAGAGCGAATTAATGTATTGTACAGTTTGAGAACAACCTCATAGGATTGAAATTCTTTTGAAATTCTGTATATGAAACCCAGAAGTTTGTAAGACTGATTGCATAAGCTATCAATGTGACTATGAAATGTAAGTTTATGATCCACTATTATTCCTAAATCTCTCGTCTGATATTTTCTTTCTAATATTTTTCCATTTATTTTGTAATTAAATTTAATACATTCTTGTTCAGTTTTTTTTGGAAATAGATAGTGTTACACATTTATTTATATTGAAGTAAAGTTTATTAGTTAGAGACCAGTTGTAGATGGAATTTAGGTCAGATTGTAGTTTGTTGCAATCATTCTCACATTGAATCTTTGTGAAGATTTTGATATCGTCAGCAAACATCAGGAACTTAGAATGTTTTATTGATTCCTCAATATCATTAATAAATATTAAAAATATTAAAGGTCAGCAAGTATCTGACTTTTCGTATACGCTCATGAAGTGTTTAACAAAAGCTTCCGAAATTTGTTCACCAGTTGTAAGTGAAGTTTCATCGGAATACATTAAAGAAGGAATTGTTGCCCGACCCATTTTATTTTGTAAATAGTCCCAAAGATGTTGATCATCTGCTATTATATTTGTCTCTATATTTGTAATATAATTCTGATAAGCATTTTTTATCATTTTCTTAACTTCACCTCGTGCCCGTTTATATGACAATAGATATTTTTCTAATTTAGATTTTTTGTATAATATGGGGTAAGATTGTTCGCGATTATTTGTTTTAGGTATAGTTTGATCAAACATGTTATATAAAGTGTATTGTAAAATTTCTGTGTTATTTCATTTCGGCTTTTTTAAAATTGTATCGGCGATTATTTATGAACTTGCAGTTTCTTTTATCATTGTCGACATGATCAATGTTTTCCAATTGTATTTTTAATGCTGGATGATGCAAATCTTCCGGAACAAGGGGTTCATCATCTCTTGCTAAATTTGTCACAACGTTTGATACTACTACGTCCAAGATATGTCCATTATTATTTCTCATTTTGTTATGCTGATTCAAATTTATTAGATTTAAGAAACGTACAAATTTACGGGCTCTATTTGAAATATTTATTACATTGTTTGAGTTATCTTGGTAAATGTGTAGGTCAGGTATGTTCATATCACCAATAAGTATCCAATTAAAATCATAGATAAAATTTAGATTACTCACCGTATCGTAAAACTCCTCATACTCATGCTCCTCCACATCTGGCGGTATATACACAGCAATAATATAAATCTTGGTGTTGTTAATTTAAATTTTTACACAAAGAATTTCGCAATTTACACTTTTACAATCTGTCTCTTTTAATTTGACTTCGTATTTTACATTAATACCAATTAACAATCCTCTCCCCTTGATATGCATGTTTTTTCAAAATTTCTGTCCTTCCTAATTATTTTAAATTTATCTTGAAGTAATTCCCATCACTGATACCACTGTGTAACCAGGTTTCAACTAAAATCAAGATATCACTATCAGAATTGAGAGAATTCAAAAATAATGTGTTCGTTTTTGTTCTCAACCCGCGCACATTTTGATAGTATATTTCAGTACTTGCATGAGTTACACTTTCACTATCTTCATTTTATTGATTTGGTAAATCCTTTTCCGATTTGATTTTTATTAAATCCGAGTTTTCGTTTTTTTCATATAAATTGTTCCCTTTTTTATAAATACACGATTATAATGTAGTTCTTTTTGTAGGTTTTTCGCTGTCCATAATAAGTTTTTGTTCAGTGGTGTTAATTGTTCATTAAGGGGCTGTCCATAAAATATGTCACGCTATATTCAGGTAATTTCGACCCCCCCTCCCTCTATGTCATACTTCATCACGTTTACGTAACCCCCCTAGGTAATATTATGTCACAACACCTTTGGACTCCCCCCCTTGAAAACGAAAACTATTATAATTTATATAGGTTTCAATAATACAAATTTAATTTAGCTTATATTAAATAGTTTTTAACGGTGTACTTCTTAAAAGTACATAAATACTTCAAGTCAATAGTAAAAAGTAAAATATCTCAGAAAATATTGAAGAGTACACTAGCCAAGAAGTTCACGCCACGAAGCTCAAAACTGTTGTAAGAAATTCAAAATTTCTAAACTAATAATAATTTGTAGTGTGCTTCAATGCCCAGCTACAGCTTATTTTTAAGTATATCCAGATGTATATACTTTTATTTAACAATTATATGTTTTTCTAAGAAATTCTTCAAGTAGATGATTAAAAAGATTACCCATTCATTGGAAAGTATTCAACAATGCAACCAGTTCTAGAAGATCTTTATTTATTACTTCACAAAATGAATTTGGCATTTCCTACAATAAAGTAAAACCACCCTTTTTATGAGTAATGTAAGTTTTTAAAGAAATTTTAAAGTATTATTGTATTATTGTTATGGGTGAAAGTAATAATATACTAAGGGTAGAATTGTAAACATATTTTAGTAAAATTGTTTAAACTTGTTTTTTTTTAGAATGGTAAGGGATTATCGTGAATGTACAAATTCCCTAGAACATTCAAAAACTGCATTAATATTAAGCAAAATATTTTGACATGTTAATGTGACGTCACGTTTTAACTGACCCCCCTCTCCCCTCTTGTCACGCACCGTCACGCTAGGCACAGCCCTCCCCTCCCCCCTTACTGCGTACGTATTTTATGGACAGCCCCTAATGTAAATTGTTGTGTCTGATCATTTTATTAGTCAATTTCATTCGTTTACTTTTTTCAATAAATTTATCTCGGGTTTTCCGGCTACTGAATTGAACTACCGCAGGTTGTTTCTTGTTGGTTCTGGTTGGGATTCTATGAATCGCTTCGATTTCGGGTTTGCCTTGAATCTGCAAGATAGTGGATATTTTTCGCAGGATATCTTCTAGATTTTCGTTTTTAATTTCTTCTAAGTTGTGAATTTTAATATTTTTATTTCTTGTATATTGATCTAAGTGATTTAGTTTCCTTTGTGTATCATCATTTTTATTTTCACTGATAATTAATTTTTGTTCCAGGTTTATAATTTAAAATAATAAGCTTTTTTTATTAAATTTTGGTATTAGATACAAAAGATTCAGTCTTCCTTCTGACTTTGAAATAAAGTAATCAAAAAAGGCATTACGCTAAATAAAGAACCCACCTGTGAGTGTTTTAATAGAATAAACTAATTTTTTAATGTCGCCTCCAGCAACTGTTTGGAGGATGGCGCTCCAGGTGAATTAGTAGCGTTTGGATGCATACTAGACTGAGGTAATTAAGGATTTCAACTTGACTGTATGTTACTATTCTCTGGAATTCAGGTTCAACACTAATTACTCAAAGGAATCCTGATTGACAGGAATTGTGTTGTATTGAGATAGCTGTTAGGTGACCAAATAAAAAAGTTAAAGTGGGGATCTTACTATAGTTGATTGTATATTGTATATTTTACTTCTTGTACTACATTACAGCGATGAATCTAAACATCAATGCTTCATTTATTTACAGGTAAATGCATATAAAAAATCATACAGAGGAGCCAAGAGTAGTATTTCTGCGAGAACCAGTGGTGATTCCTTACCTATTGTTAGTGGATTGGAAGTGAAACCTGATAAAGATGCTGGAACTACAGTTAAATTAAGTTGGGAGAGACCTAAAGATAATCGTAAAGTAAATTGGCTTTATGGTGTATACTATGGTTTGAATGAAGAGGATACACTTGAAAGTAAGACATTTTATAAAAAAATCAACATTAATCATTTAATAAACTGAGTATTTTTTTAGAACCAAAACTTAGTTCCACTAATACATCGGTAACAGTAACACACTTAGAAGCTTGTGAAATGTATATATTCACTGTGGGTGTAGTTGGACCATATGGAATTGGGAATATTTCCAATTATTCCCCTGCTGTAATGACATCATCAAATAATAAAGCACCACCAAAGAAACTAACTGTTACTTCTGTTCCTGGCAATCACCTTGCCATGCTTGTACAATGGACGGCATCTTGCCCTACCTTAGCTGAACCAATTGGATATATTGTAAGTCATAGATTTAGCAATTATAAATGAAACGTGCAAAATTATTAATCTGTGTTTTTAGGTTACAATTAAGGAAACGACGACAAACACAGTTGTTTCCCACACTATTCTAAACACTACAGATATTGAATTGAGTCATAAATTAACCATTACCTATGGTGGAGTGTACGAAGTGAAAGTTTCAACAGATCAAGAAGGAGCAATTTACACTGCACCTGTCGTATATGCTGCACCATCAATTATAGCTCCTCGTGAAGTGAAAGTCTTTGCTGAATATAACGGAAGTTATGTACTATATTGGTTGGAACAAGATTTCCCAGCAGAAGTAGGAACATATAAATATGAAATATTTGTGTCAGAAGGAAATATGTTGAACGAAACCACTGCTCAGCATTTCGATACAGTGAAACCACCATTTATATTTGATAATGCAACAACAAATGCTTACACGTTTGGTGTTCGTTTAGTTACTACAAGTGGCTATAAATCTTTGATGGCTGAAGTTTCAACGGGGCCTATTACTCTGCAGGAATCTCAAAGTAATACAATAGGTAAAAGCAGTATCACAGCCATCCTAGTACCAGCAGGGTTACTTTTAGTAGTGTTAGGTGGTGCCTTGGCATTCCTAATAATTCGACATCGAAGGTTACAAAATAGTTTTACTAGGTTTGCTAATTCACATTATGATACCAGGTCTGGTGCAGCAACTTTTGATGATAATGGCTTAGAAGAAGAAGAAAGCCCACAAATTCGAGGATTTTCAGATGATGAGCCACTTGTTATAGCATAATGTTAGGAATGAAAGTAATTTTAATATTTCCATTTGTAAGAAAGAATAATGATTGTCATTGCATTTTCACTAAGTTACCTATAAAATATGACTATAAATATAATATTGTAATGCCAAATATTATTCCTTTTTGCAAATTTTTGCATAGTATTTGTAATGAAGAAATGTCCAATTTTAATATATTACTATAAATATAATGATGAAACAGAGTTTCTATTATTATGATAATGGCTAGATGTATTGCTCTTTTTTTGCTAATAAACTAGTCTGTTGTATGTTTCTTGTGAATTCTATTTCTTTGAAAACTTTGTTTCAGTTTTTTCTTGTTTTTTTTTCTTCTAATAATTAAGGTGTGCAACTTTGTTTTTTGTGTATATATAAATTCGTTTCAAAATTTGTTAATGCGTATGTTTCATTTATATTTAATTTAATAGGTTGATTATTATAATAATGTAGAAAATAAAATACATAATTAGTAGTTTTGTTATAATAACTGCTGTGATTTTGATAAATCTTGTCATATTGTATTTTACCAGTATAAAATAATTATATAAGACAAATTCCATTTTCTTAGTTCAAACAAATATTAAGTGGCAGGCTATATCAGAATCACTGTAGATTTTTAGTACTGATTTATTTTAAGTCAAATTTCTGTGATAAACACTGTAAACAGTAACGTTAGTATTTCAAGAAAACAGTGTGGTTCCACAATATTTTAACTTGGAATTTGACTGTATTTATACCATTGTGAATGTGTACCTCAATATAAAAATGAACTAATAACAGTTAATAAAGAATTCAAGCATAATTTATTTTTGTTTGTTCTGTTCCTAAATAATTCTAATATATACTCTATACTGTATTCAAAATAAACAGAACTAACATAGGCCAGGAATGAGTCAGTTTTACTCAACAGTTTTTTCTCCCAATGTCAAAATTGCTTATTGACAGATTTATGTGCGTTGATTGCAAAAGAAATAATGGAAAGTAAAAGTCCTTTAACAAAAAATGAGAAAAATACGATTCTCAACATTTATACTACATTATTAAAAACAATCCAAAAGCTATATTAAAACAAACAGCAAATGTGGCAGGTAAGAGGTTTTTTAGCATTATCTCATAAAACATAAGAAAGAAAACGCAACCTTTCGCCGCTAAAATGGATAGAGTGAAAAAAAGTTTATTGATATGATTGACTCCGACACAAGTTATGCGATTCATAAAATTGTTCACCAGTACATTTTTAAAAATAAAATGCCTACAATAATTGGAAAAATATTACGTGATGTTAATGCCGACAAAGATTTGCCCAATTTTAGATAAACATTTTAAATACTAATGAAGGTTATTTATTGGCTTTGAATTTTTGCAAAGGTCTCCATAACAAATACAATACGTATGATATTGATGAAATGACGAAGGGTAAAAAGATAACCGTTTTGCGACTACTTCCTTATCATAGTGAACTTAATCCAATCGAGTTAGTATGGACACAAATCAAACAACAGATTGCTCAAGAAAATGTATGTTTTAAATGTAAAACTTATTTGAGCAGGCAGTTCAAAATGTAACAATGGGGAATTAGAAAATTAAAGTGGACTGTTCTTCCTCATCCGCCCTATGGTCCATACCTTGCTCCCTCAGATTTCCACGTGTTCTCAACCTTACAAGAATTTTTAGAGGGACAAAAGTTTTACTCTAATGTAAAGTCGTCGAAGCTGTTCGAGAATAAAGATTTTTTTTCTCGAGGAATACGGATGCTTCCTGAACGATGGATACATATTCAAAAGGAGGGAGACTAAGTGCTAAATAAAGAATTATTTTCTATACTGAAAAATGATGTCATTTTAGTTTCGTTTGTTAATTTCCATATAATTATTGAATTATTCATATATTATTATTATTCATATGTTTCTAATGATAAGTGACTTTTCAGAATTTGATTAATTCTAGAAAGATAATAAATCTTTGTTGTTGATTTTGGTTGATTAGTTTTTTTAATAAATTAAGGTACAACCTGCTTTATTGTTAATTTGTTTTTTAATAAATTAAAGTACAACCTGCTTTATTGGCATGAATTGACATGCCAATAAAGCAGGTTGTGAATCATGGAATAAAATATTTATATTTTTTAGTGTAATAACGTCTTTATATAACCATAAAAACATCAGAAATGTTCAGGTTGTGAATCATGGAATAAAATATTTATATTTTTTAGTGTAATAACGTCTTTATATAACCATAAAAACATCAGAAATGTTCATCTGTTTAGTTGTTCGTTATCTTGAATACACTATGTGTAAATGTTGTACAGTTGTTATTTTGCATATATTTTAACATTATAGGTAAGTCTTATCATTGTTGGAGCAAGCTCTAAACAGCTATCAACGTTTTAAAGTACATACTCTTGGCACCAGCTGACGAGAGTACAACAAACTCTAAACTGTCCCGGAGTATCGAGTAATATAAATGTGGACAAAATGTGTGTGTGTGTGTATCAAGTTGAACTCCACTAAAAACACAATTTTTAATATAACAATATAATTTACAATTATATTGTTTAATACGTCTGCAGCAATATAACCCTAGACACTTCTGGATAATAAAAAAACGTACGTACTGCATGTTTTTTATTGAGGAATCTTCAATTAAATAAATAAAAGTCCTGTTATATATCAAGTCACAAAAGTAGTGGAATCTCTTTACTGATAGTGTCAATCATATCAACAAACTCTAGCTAAAGCAGACTACACATATACAGTATTTAAAATAAAATAATGAATAAGACTGAAATTGAAAATGAAAATGAGACTGAAATAAAAAAAATACTAGCAGAAAACACGAAAACAATTCTTGCTGAACTAAGAAAAACAAAGGAGGAACTTAAAAGTGCAATCGATGCCTCTGAAACAAAATTGCTTCTAGAGAATGAAGAGCAAAAACAGAGAATTAAAATAATTGAAAAAGAAAATCAAGAGCTTAAACAACGGGTAGAGGACTTAGAAAAATTAAACCATAATACAGTAATTTTTGGACTAAAAAAGCCTTCACGTGAACTAACTCTAGAATTGATGTATGATGAAATAAATAACCTACTAGATGTTGATTTAAGAGAAACAGAAGTCAATAATTTCGATCGCCTTGGGAAAACTGACAAGGCACCACTGAAAGTAGAACTAGTATCATTGGTGAAAAAAAAATTAATTCTAAATCAAGCCAAGACACTTAAAGGTACAGGTATATACATAGCCAACAACCTAAGTCCCGAACAAAGAAAAGTCTATACGAGTCTAAAGCCATACCTAGTTCATTTCCGTAAAACCGGAAGATACACTAAGTGCTTTATTAGAAACAATAAGCTGATCTTAGATGAGGAGAGTTACTCACTAGAAGAATTACTAAATCTCCCACCAGAAGAAGAGAAATCAAGAAGCGAGCCTGCAACCCCTACAAAAACAAGTAGCACGGAAACTGACTTACCATCCAACAACAAAGAGTCTAAAAAGCCGCCATCTACCCATATAGCAAAACGAGTCCCCTCTGGAAAGAGCAACACTTCCACAAATACTACTACTACAACCCCATCGAGTGCATCTGGTAGTCACGGAGTTCATAAAACAACAGGTCCAAGAACTCGCTATGGATCTCAGTCTAAAAAGTGTTAAGATCTGATGCGTAATTGGGCCCGCCCCTCCCCCGAAAGAAAAAAAAAGAAGAAAAAGAAAAATTAATCATAAGTATCATATCATTATGGCAAGCACAAGCTTATTTTAGCTTCTTTGTCCAGCACACTGTATAATTATTAAAGATATTAAAAAAAAAATTATAGTATTGTGAAATATTAAAATCTTGCAATTTAGCTGTTTCATTTATATTGTCCTCATATTTGTATTGTTTTCTGTTTTTTTGCTACTCTATATTTGAAATGGACCAATATATACGTGACGTAAATTATGACCCATATAACACTATTGAGTGTTTTAGTCTAGAAGATGTAAATAAGCATTTAAAAAAAAATAAAAATACGGTTAGTATAATACATCAAAATATATGTAGTCTAAATGCACATCTAGATGAGTTTAAAATAATGTTAGACCAGCTGAACTGCAATTTTGATTGTATTGTACTGACAGAAACTTTCCAAATTGAGGATATTGGTCTTTTCAAATTAGATGGATATAAGATAATTTATAATCATGGGCAGTTAAATAAGAATGATGGTGTCGTATATATAAAAAATGAAATGAGTATTAATGACGAAACGATTGATATAGGGTGCTCAAAAGCTTTACAAATAAAAATTGATCTAAACAACAACAGGAAAATGTTATTAACATCTATATATCGTTCGCCATCTGGTACACCGGAAGACTTTGTTTTGGGTCTAAAGAATTATTTTGAACAAATAAACTATTCGGATTTGGATTTTCTTATATTAGTTGGTGATATATAATAATAATAATAATTACTACAACCCATAACCTAAACCAAGGCCCCAGAAGCTATAAGCTTGTGCGGGAGGCAAAAATGGATTATAACATCTTAGTACAATCAATAAATAAAAAAAATAAACTATATAAGGAGTATCAAGAGAATCCGAATAATGAAGAAAAAAAGGAAATATATATTTTTGTACGACCATGCTATTTCGGATTGTTTACCATACTTGGTTTTAGAACAGTAGGTTATATTTACTGGTTGCTAAGCAAAAACGCGTCGGTAAGTTAATTACTTACCGTTCAGTTCTGTCAAAAACAGAACGGTAAGTAAATTATATGTAATTTATAGAATAAATGCATGATCTTTAGATGTTTCTTTCGCGATCGCGAAAAAATCATTATTTTCTAAATAATTGGACTATTAAAAAAATGTATGTTTTTTATTTAAATTTGCTTAGGCATTTTCAATATCCGAATTATATTCGTTTTCAGATTCACTCCTTCTCACAAATTTGACAAATATCGTAACATTAAAAAATAATAGTAATTACAAACGTATCCATGGTAACGACAAAAATATCGTGACATTCAAAAATAAAATTACAAACGTATCCATGGTAACGACAAAACCTACTTAATATTTGGTGGATATACAGGGCAAAAATAAATTATCTTAAATCTATTTTTTTTACCATCTTCGGGATATTTCCTTAGTTAATACCTTTGTATTCATAGTGATCGTACAAAAAATAGTATAAGCATCTCGAACAGTAAGGAGTTTACCGATCTCCTCCAATATTGGCGACTGAGCGAAGCGACTTTTACCGCTCGGAAATACAAAAAAGCGGGAATAATGCAAAATATATTTGGAAGATAATTAACAGCAAAGACAAAAATGACAAAAATATTAAAGAAATACTCACGAGTTCAGGAAAAAAGGTAACGTGTAAAAAAGAAATGGCAGAAGAATTCAATAATTATTTTTCTGAAGTAGGTGAAAATCTTGCGCGAAATATAACACTGCCAACTAATCCTCCTCCAAAACGATCTAAAAACCGCCACACCTTCTACTGGTCGCCACTAACTGAAAACGAAATAAAAAATTTAATAGCAACTCTTAAATTAAATAAATCACCCGGAATAGACAACATGAGCTCAGAAATATTTAAAAAGCTAGACCTACAGTTAATTGGACCAATTGCAAATCTGATAAATCTTATCTTCACAAGTGGTGTCTGCCCTTCTCACTTTAAAATAGCGATAGTTACACCCATTTATAAAAAAGGACAGAAAGAAAATCTCAGCAATTACAGGCCAATTTCTTTAATTACAACACTGGCAAAACTAATGGAAAAAGCAGAGATTGGCAGACTTCATAAAAAAATCACAAATTAATATCGGAGCGCCAATTTGGGTTTCAAGAAGGGCTTTCAACAAATGATGATATTGAATCATTGGTTTATTCTCTTTATAACTCGGTAGACAAGAGTGAACCAACGGCTGCTGTGTTCTTGGACTTGGCTAAGGCGTTCGACACTGTGAATCATTCACAGTTGTTAGATGTAATGGAAGATATAGGGATACGAGGGTTACCCCATAAATTCTTTAAGGATTACCTATCTGACAGGAAACAAGTGGTGCGGATAAATGGGAAAATCTGTAGCGAGAAAGTTGTCTATTTTGGGGTGCCTCAAGGTACTGTATTGGGTCCAATATTATTTAACATTTACCTCAATGATATCGTTGCAGCCAATTCCTCTGGGAACATAATCAGTTTTGCAGATGATACTGCTATAATATACACTGCTAACTAATGGGAAAACTTAAAAAATAAAATGGAAATCGATTTGAAAAATATATTTGATATCTTTAGTAACAAGACTCTAACCGTAAACTATGAAAAAACGTTCATTGTCCCTTTTACCAGTTACAAAAGTAAATTACCAGATTACAAAAAAATTAATATTAGAAACAACAATATGCCTATTGATATTTCTCTGACATATGAAATAAAGTATCTTGGAGTAAAAATAGACTCACACTTAAGATGGACATCTCCCTTATCAGAAGTAGCTAAAATGTTGAGGTATTTGTTATATAAATTTAAATACATAAGAACAATATTTGACTTACCGCATCTTAAAACCATATATTATGCACTTGTTGAGTCGCGTCTTAGATACGCCATCTTAAGTTGGGTGCAACCATGCGTAGCCATTTGGAACAGGTTGAAATACTTCAAAGAAAATTTTTAAAAATAATACATTACAAAAAGCTAAGATACAATTCAAACATATTGATGGATTGATTGATTAAAACACCTTCGAGTTGCTTATTAACGCTTTTATTGCTTTATTTTAAACTTTAATTGTATAACATGAAAACACGTCCTACCCTTCTTAAGGCTAACAAACAACTGGCTTGTATTCGCTGTTCGTGGACAGCTTGCTGCGGGGTGCAGTATAGTATGGCGCGAAAAATTCATATTTGACTATTTGTGCTTGGCTCTAACATGCCGCCCACCTTGAAATCTCTTAAGAATTCAACATAATATACATAATAATACAGGTAAGTACAAGAAACAATAAACATGTAAATAATGTAAGTATAAAGAAAATGATTTTGATACAAGTTGTTACAATACTAACTAAACATATCATAATGTCTTTATGTTTCAGGTCTGTGGTTTTACCGTCACTGAGCGTTTATATCACTATCTGGCACTGGAAGCGCACAAATTTTACTAATTGCTCGTTTGATTACACCTTTACCGCACTTCACGGTCACTACACGAGTAACGCTGTCTTTTCCTGGGTGGAGTTCGATGATTCGTCCAATCTGCCATTTGGCTGGAGGTAAGTTGTCTTCCTTTACTAGTACCAGCATGCCTGGCTGTACATTGCTGATCGTTGATTTCCATTTTGTTTTCTGTTGGAGGTTGCTGATGTATTCCTTTGACCATTTATCCCAGAAATGTTGCAATAATTTTTGGAGATGTTGATAACGTTTTAGTCGATTGCTCGGAACGTCGAGATAATTTGAATCAGGGATTGAAGTAAGTGGTCTAAATATTAGGAAGTGTGCTGGTGTAAGAGGTTGATCATCATTTGGATCAGAGGATAGTGGTGTTAATGGTCTTGAGTTTAGAACTCCTTCGATTTGAACCAACACTGTGTACATTTCTTCGTAAGTTAATATTTGATTACTTAATACACGCTTTAAATGATGTTTTGTGCTTTTGATTCCAGATTCCCATAGTCCGCCAAAATGGGGAGAGTGCGGAGGTATGAAATGCCAATTTATGAATTCATTTGATGCAAAGTTCATGATATCATGTCGATTGTTAATCAAAAATTCACCGAATGACTTCATTTCATTGTATGCGCCTACGAAGTTTTTACCATTGTCACTAAAAATGTGAAGTGGTTTGCCGCGGCGTGCAATAAATCTTTTGAGTGTATTAATAAATGATTGACTTGATAAACTTGTCACCAATTCAAGATCTATTGCTTTGGTTGTAAAACAAATAAATAAGCATATCCAAGTCTTAAGTCTTTTATTTCCTCTTCCAAAACTTTCTTTAATTTCGAATGGTCCAGCGTAATCGACACCTACTGAATGAAATGGAGGACCTGGACTTGTACGATGCGAAGGTAATGAACCCATGATTGTTTGTAGTGGTTGTGCGTTATATCGAGTGCACTGTATGCATTGCCTTACGATGTGTTTTGCAGTATTTTTTCCCGAAATTGGCCAAAATTGTTCTCTTACTGTGTTTAATAGAAGTTTTGGACCTGCATGTAATAATTTCTTGTGTTCATTTCTTAAGAGTAAATTCGTAAAATGATGCTTAGGAAGTAAGATTGGATGTTGTTTGTTATACGAAAATTTTGACAATTGTAGTCTTCCACCTACTCTTAGCATACCTTGAGAATCAAGAAATGGTGTTAAACTTAAAATGTTACTTTTATGCGATATTTCTTTGTCGTGTTTCAAACTATGAATTTCTTTTGAAAAACACTCTTGTTGAACTACTCGTATTAACAAATTCATCGCATACGATAATTCGGTTGCAGATAATGGTCCAAAATTGCGTTCGGATTTTGGCAATAAACAATTTGTTTTGAACCGAATACAAAAAGCTACTACTCTGTTTAACTTGGTGATTGATGAATATTTATCGATTGGAAATGTTGACGTGTGTGAAATAACATACGTTCGGATTTGTTTTCGAGCTTCGTTATTTATGTCGTGTAAAAACTTAGACCTTGGATATTCTGATTGAGCTAAAGATAACCAGTTTGGCCCTTTCCACCAAAATTTTAGATTTACTAATTTGTCTGGCATAATTCCTCGCGATACTAAATCAGCTGGATTATCGTGAGATTGCACATGATACCAGTTGTGTATGTTTGTCAATCTTTGTATTTCTGCGACTCTATTTGCTACATATGTCTTCCATTTTGTCGGATGACCTTGTAGCCAACTTAAAACAATTTGGGAATCGCTCCAATAGTATTTCATAGAAATATTCAATTTTAATATATCTTGAAATTTGTTCGTAAGTTGAGCTGCAAGCACAGCTGCGCATAACTCTAAACGTGGTATTGAAATATTTCGTATTGGTGCTACGCGTGATTTTGCTGCTAGCAATTGAATCATAATTTGACCGTTTTTATCGATTGATTTAATATATAAACAAGTTCCGTAAGCTCGTTCGGAAGCATCTGCAAATGCATGTAATTCGATTGTTACAGCGTTTGCAATAATCAATTGTCGTGAAACGTGAACGTCTTGCAAGCATTTCATTTTGTCTTTTATGGTTAACCATTGTGTTTGTAAATTTAACGGTATAGATTCGTCCCATTCTAACTCTATCTTCCACAGTTCTTGGATTAATATTTTGAGATTAACTATTACCGGTGCTAAAAGACCTAGAGGATCGAATAATTGAGCCGTGGCTGCTAAAATGGTACGTTTCGTAAGTTGTTGTTGTCTAGCTAACTTTGGTATTGAATACGAAAATGAATCGTCTCGTTGGTTCCATTGAATACCTAGAGCCTTTTGTATCTTTTCTCCGAATGAGATTTCATCAGCTTCCGTTAATTCGTATACATTACTTGACCACTTTCTTAATTGAAAACCTGCCGTCCGTAAAATATCATCGAGATTAGCTTTTATGGTTTTTAGTTCGTCAACTGAGTTCGCGCCGGTTAATAAGTCATCGACGTAAAAGTCTTCCTTGATTATTCGCGACTCGGTTGGAAACTTACTTTGAAATTCATTCGCAAGTTCGTGTAATGTTCTTACTGCTAGAAATGGCGCGGTTGCCGTTCCGTAGGTGATTGTGTTTAATTGATAACTTTGTAATTTGTCGTTGGTGTTATCTCTCCAAAGAATGCCTTGATATTTTCGATGATCTGGATGTACCCAAATACAACGATACATTTTTGCGATATCTCCTATCAATACATATGGATGTGTACGAAATCTTGAAATTATTGAAAAGAGATCGTTTTGGATAGTTGGACCTACGCAAAGAATTTCATTAAGCGATAATCCATTAGATTCCGGATTGCACGATCCATCGAATACTACCCGTAATTTCGTCGTTTCTTTGTCTTCGCGAACTACCGCATGATGTGGTAAGTAGAATAAGATTCCATTATCATCGACCTTGGTCATGTGATTTAGTGCCTCGTATTCGTGAATGAATTCTACATATTTTTGTTTGAATTCGTTATCCCTATCAAATCGTTTTTCCAATGCAAGAAATCGTGATTCAGCAACTGTTCGTGAATCTCCTAACATTTCGGTTTCTGTTTTGAAGGGTAATAAATTTTCCGTCTGGTGCACGAATTGTAGTTTCTTGAAAGTGCTGTTCGCAATGTTGTTCTTCTGCAGTAAAGAACTTCGTTTTGTTTGTGGAAAATTCATGAATGTTCCAGAACTTAGTGACTTCTGTGTACAAATCATTTAGCGTTAAACACGTAATTGATTGTGATTGCGCGTTGATTTGTAGTGATCCCGACACTACCCATCCGAAAACCGTTTTTTGTAATGTAGGTGCGTTTGGAATTCGTATTTGTCCTACACATAACAATTCGTAAAAGACGCTTGCTCCTACTAAAATATCGATTGGTTGCGATTGTGAAAATTCTGGATCTGCTAATTTTATATTAGGCGGAATTTTGATTGCAGTGCGTGCAAATGAAACACAGGGTAAAGAATTTGTAATGTTCGGTACAACTAAACATTGTAGATTCATTGTGAAATTGTTTGTTCGCGATTTTACCGTAATCTTAACTTGTTCTGTGATATTTATACAATTATTGCTAATACCTTTGACATTCATGTTGATTGGTTTTCTTTCTAGATTAAGCTTGTCACACGTATCGTCCGTAATAAAATTTGATTGCGAAGCTGAATCTAATAAAACCCTTAATTGATACGCTTCGTTATTAGAACCTAACACTTCTACCTTAGCTGTAGGAAGTATTACTGAATTGTTTGTACAATTCATAACTATGTTTGTTGTTTTTTCCTCATTATGAATCTCTGTACCTTCATCATTTTTGTTATCACCCGTTTTGCTTTCATTTGTTTTCTCTTTACTAGAAAACTCGATATGTAACAATGTGTGATGCTTCTTTTTACATATTTTGCATAGATTTTTTGATTGGCATTGTTGAATGAAATGTCCTCGTTTTAAACAATTCAAGCATAACTTTAAATCTTTCGCTTTATTTTGTTTGCTTGTTACATCTAAATCTAAAAATGATTTACAATTTTGAATAAAATGATCTTTTTTGCAATAAACGCATGAAACATTTATGTTGGTGAACGTTTTTGAAACTTTGTACGGTTTACCTTGTTCGTTTGTTACCGCCTTTTTGTGTGAAACGGTTTCTAACATGTTTTGTTGCCCTATTAGAAAATTTAGAAAATCTTGGAATGGCGGAAAGTTTTCGTTATTTTCCTCGTTTGTATTTAGTTTAGTTTCCCATTCGCGAAATGTATTTTGATCTAACTTTAGCATTATAATTGGGGTTAGAATCGCGTCCCAGGTGTCTACTGGTTGTCCTAACGCTTTTAAACATTCGATGTGACTTTCTACCGTATTTATTAGTTGTTTTAAAGACGTACTTGACTCTTTCGAAATTGATGGAATTTCTAACAAAGCTAATATGTGATTGGTAACAATTCTTCTTTTATTATCATAACGTTTGTTGAGTTTATTCCACGCAATGACGTAATTTTGCTCCGTTGTTTGAATTGATCTCAATAGATCTGAAGCTTCACCCTTTAGTGACTGTTTTAAATACGATAATTTTTGAACGTTTGATAAGTCATTATTATTATGAATTAATGACAAAAAAACATCTCGGAATTCTTGCCAACGCGTGAACGTTCCATCAAATGAAGGCATACTAATGGTTGGCAATTTTACATTTGTATGTTTTTGCATTGAGGTGCAATTTTCCCTTGTAGAACTTTGAAATGACCTACTTGATGATGACGACACATCATCTGCTTTTATCTTTTTAAATTTGGAAAGTAGTACTTTCGCTTGGCTTATAGAATCAAAATATTTATTTTGAAACTCTTCTCTTTCCTGAAAATTTATCTGTATATCACTATCATCGATTATGAAATCGATTTCGTCTTGAATTGAATTGAAATAATCGTAAATCGGTTCAATTTTGAACAAACGTTCTTCTAAATTGTTGATATCGTGTTCAGATAAATCATCGGAATCTATTTTTGTTTCTAGAAATTTGTTAAATAGCGTTAATTGTTTTTTGCAAGTTGCTCTTTTTCTTACTAATTGGTTCAAATCGTTTTGTTCCATTTTAGTAAAAGATGTGAAATAATTACAAAAGGAATTCTTTGTTAGGAACTTACTTGTGTGAGTGGGAGTGAGAAAGGATGCTCCTCCGCTTCTGGTGCTAGACGAGGAACGCCAACGCCTGTTGTAACTTGTCTGGAACGTCCGGACACGCGGTGCGCTTGGAATACACTCGCCGGTGAATCCCCTCTGGTTTCTTGCTGCTAATTTCAATTTTTTGTATAATTGTCGCTGATTAGAACAATTATTTATCCGTCTTCGAAGGACCAATGATGGATTGATTGATTAAAACACCTTCGAGTTGCTTATTAACGCTTTTATTGCTTTATTTTAAACTTTAATTGTATAACATGAAAACACGTCCTACCCTTCTTAAGGCTAACAAACAACTGGCTTGTATTCGCTGTTCGTGGACAGCTTGCTGCGGGGTGCAGTATAGTATGGCGCGAAAAATTCATATTTGACTATTTGTGCTTGGCTCTAACACATATTATTTAAAGAAGCTAATGTAATGACTATAAGACAACTATATCTCTCTAGTCTAGTCATCTACTTATATAAAAATCGTTCTCACCTTCAACCACCTGGTCATCATTATCAAACTAGATACATAATGAAAGATTTCATTCAAACAAATATTGCTAAAAAAACAATAGGAACCAGGTATTTTGGATATATCGCCCCACACTTATTTAACTTCCTACCTGAGATATACAAATTCTATATAAAAAGATTAAACTCAATCAGTGTGCTTAAAACTATATTCAAAAAATATTTGAAAACTCTGAATGCGGAAGATATAATAGATAGGATAATGGATAACTAAGTCACTGGCCTCATATTACCTACTACCTTTGTCTAAACAAATAGATTCAAATTAAACAATTATTTCTTTTTTTTATCTAACTCACTACTTATGTCTTACCTACTTCATTTAATTGTGTATTATGTATAATTGTAATTATATTATTGCTAGTTGGTCTTTCTAAGACAGTAACTCTGGAAATTTCAGTGTAACGCATGCTCAACCTTTTTAGGTCTTTTGGGTTACACTGTATTCCTGTTTTGACGTCTTTGTCTTTTTATTGTCTGGGTTACTGTCTTTTCCGTGTTTATTTAGATAAGTATTGTATTTATTGTTGGTTAGAATTTGATGTTGTATTGTTACTTATATATTTTTTTTTTATAAGTAAGCGACTCGACTGCCAGGGTCATTTGTCGCTTTTGCTATAGTATATTACCAATGTATATGATTAGTAATAAGTAGCAAATCAATACAATAACAAGTAAATATAACTAACGAACGGGTACAACAAAATATACAACCAGAATGAACTAAAATATGTAATAAAATACCACACAAAACACTAATAAAACGGTAACAAGTATATAAATATGTAAATAAGTAAAACGGGTTAAGATAATTTGTATAAATAAATAATCATAATTTAAGTATAGTAAATATCACAGTTTTTATCACAGACTATATAGTTTTACAATTGAGAAATAAGGTTTGTACAACGCAGGAATTTCAAGAGTTTTAAAATGTTTTCCTTATTGTTACTCAGTATTTCTTTTAAGGTATCAGATAAACCACAAACTCTCCTCTGATTTGTGTATTCACTACATTCAATAAGTAGATGTTCAACAGTGAGTGGAACTGTACACGTAAGACAATTGGGTCTATTTCCCTCTGTTAAAAGAAAAGTTGACGTTAAGCGAGTATGGCCTATTCTTAAACGACAGAGCACCGCTTGTTCTTTACGAGTAAGCACAGTCTCTGAAGGTTGCAGTTTGATACTGGGTTTAATCTCTTTTAGGGCATTATTCCTGGTATCCCACATTGTTTGCCAACGAAGCTCAGATTTATGCTTAATATATATTTTAGCATCCTTTGGACAGACCACATCAGCATCATTCTGAATCTGAGCTGCTGCCAATTTTGCAGCTTGATCGGCTTTCTCGTTTCCAGAGATGCCAATGTGGCTTGGTATCCATATGTACACAATACGTTTACCTTCGGTAGCTAGATTAGCTAATGATGCATATATGTCTTGCACTAAAGCTTCCTTACTAAATCTGTTGCGTATTGATATTAGGGATGACATAGAATCTGTACAGATTATTTGAGTAGGTGATGTTGACTCATGGCATATAGATAGTGCTTGGAATATTGCATATATTTCAGATGTAAATACACTAGAACAGTGTGGAAGTGACCAGGAAAATACATTGTTGCTATTGACTACAGCGCATCCCGTTCCAGACTCTGTCTTTGATCCATCTGTATATAAAACGTTACACGGCCTGTAAGTGTGAAGCATGTTTTGAAAATCCGTTTTGATGACATTGCTGGCTGTTTCTGACTTTTTATATTTCTGAAGATCAAGACGAATGTCTATCGCTGGTGTAGTCCATGGGGCAATTTTAGGTAAGGTGTTTAGATAAAAGCCAGACTCGGGTACTTCCCATGACCTGGAGGCGAGAGCGGATCTAACAGTTGCCGGTCTTGTACGAGTTTGTTTCACTTCATAGATGTTCAAGAGAGCATTGTTAAGAAGAGTTGTTCGAATGTGGTTGTGTGTACGAAATAATGATGTCGAACGGTAGTTTAATAATAACCGTTTGCGACGTAACCAAAGGGGTTCCAGCCCAGATTCAATATACATACTTTCTGCTGGACTAGTCACAAAAGCACCCGTTATATACCGGTTTCCAGTGTTATGTACTGATTCTAATACTCGCAAGCGGGATGGTCTAGCAGATGAGTATACAACACAACCATAATCGATACGAGACAAAACCATAGATTTATACAACATCAGTAGTGTTTGTTGATCGGATCCCCAATTTATGTTTGCTAAACATCTAAGTATATTTAGAATGTTGTTACATCGAGCTTTCAAGTTACTAATGTGTAATGTCCAGGTAAGTTTACTATCAAGTATTAGGCCTAAATAACAAACATTATCTACATTTCTTACAGGTAGCAAATTTAATTGGAAAGAATGTTCTTGTTGACAGGTGCTTCGCTTACGACAGAAGTGCAGCGAGACTGTCTTCTCTGTAGAAATTTGGAATCCCCTCTTGGTGGCCTCCGATGATAGCTTAGTAAGTGCATTTTGCAAGGATACTTCAATGTTATTGAAAGACTTTCCAAATTTAAATATCACAATATCATCTGCATAGGCACAGTATTGAACAGTTGTATCAATGGATGCTAACATTCCTTGTATGGCTATGAGAAACAAAGTGGCACTTAGTGAAGAACCTTGTGGAGTCCCATTTTGAATATCCAAATTTTCGGTTAAGACATTGCCGACTCTGACTTTTATGGTTCTGTTTTCAAGGAAGGACTTAATGAATTTGGGTAAGTAACCTTTTATATTCCATTTATTTAACTGTTCTAATATGGTTCTGTGCCTAGCAGTATCAAATGCACTTTTGAGGTCTATAAAGATGGCAGATACGTGAAGACCTGTAAGAAAACTCCCTTGTATAGCGTTCTCGATGTATACTAATGCATCTGTTGTGGAATGATCTTTACGAAATCCGAATTGATACTTACTTAGTAATTTCCTGGATTCTAGTAACCACGATAATCTATTAGTAACCATTCTTTCCATGAGCTTACAAATACAGCTTGTTAGAGATATTGGCCTAAAGCTTGTTGGGCTTGTCGACACCTTTCCTGATTTCAATATAGGGACTATAGTAGCTTCCTTCCAGGATTCTGGTAGAATGCCAGTTTGCCATATATTATTATACGCATTTAATAATTTAATTTTTGCGTTTGTAGATAAGTGTTTCAGGAATGCATTCACGATGCCATCACTGCCTGGTGCCGTGTTGCCGCTTTTCTCAAGTGCTTCATTTAATTCATCCATACTAAATAAGCGATTATAAACTAATTCTTGATTTGTATGGAAATCTATATTAGTAGCTTCAGCATCTTCGATGTTGCATAACTGCGCAAAGTGCTGCGCTAGATGATTAGCTACGTCTCGTTGGTCAGTTATGATTTCATCATCTACATTTAAAGCAACATTAAAGCAACTACGCTTTCCAGTAATGGCAAGTATTCTTTTCCACACTTCGCCGATATCAGTAGAAGTGGACATAGTGGAAACATATTCACGCCAAGAATTCTTTTTGGCCTCCTGTATAGTTTTCCGACATATCGCACGAGCTCTTTTGAATTGGATTAGGTTGTCAATGGTGGCATTTCTTTTCAGGAGATTAAGTGCGCGTTTCTTTGCAGCAATAACATCTCGGATTTGTTCGTTCCACCACGGTACTACTCGTTTATGAGGAACATGTTTAGTTTTTGGAACATGTTGTGTTGCCGCTTCTATTATGATATTTGTAATATCGGACATTATTAACTCCGTGTTGGACGAGGAGATCAACGTGTCAACGTGTTCCTTATATGAATTCCAGTCAGCCTTAGTTAAAATCCATTTTTGCGGAATTGTCGTGGGAGAGTTGTCAGAATTGATCTTATTAATGATGATCGGATAATGATCACTAAAGTGCAGATCTGGATCAGTAGAAAAATCTAAACTAGTTGATAAGGATGGAGTGCAAAGAGTCAGATCTATGGCACTAAACTGCCCAGTAGATACATTAAAATGAGTTGGGTTGCCATTATTTAAAAGACACATACCTAGTCTGTCAATCAGGTTTTCAACAGCCCTTCCCTGACAATCATTTTTAGAAGACCCCCAAGTAAGACTATGAGAATTGAAGTCTCCGCAGATCACATATGGATGAGGCAATTGTCTAACCATATCTTCAAAGGTTTCAATACTCCACGGTACGTTAGGAAAGTATATGTTACAGACAGTTATCGGTCTAGGTTGTGTCATATGTATTGCTATAGCTTGCAGTTCAGTATCGAGCGGTAAGGTTCTAAACGGTATATTTTCTTTTATAAGTATTGTAACAAGAGAGAAAAGGAACGAACCTCTTTTCGAGCGACAGGTGGTGTGTTCTGCCGCCTTCGAGAGAATGACGCATCGCACAAGCATGTAAATCAGACGCGGTTTATTCTAGCATTTTCTAGAATACATAGAAGGTTCCAGCGACTTCTGGTGCGTTTATATGAGGATATAAAAGCGGATTGCGGATAAAAGAGAGTCAGTCAACAGCAAGTCATTAACTGTGTATTACAAAATAAATAGTGAATATAAATGTTGTATTAGAAATTCGTAGTCTGTAAATAATAGTTTTTAATGTTTTATAATCATAGCGTTAATTTATAGTGTATTCATTAGTGTATAGAAATAAATATTTGTTTGTGAATAGACGATTTAAACAGCACTGGTATTATTATTTTTAGAAAGAACGTTACAGTGTTGTCAGGTGTGGTGTTCTAAAATAAATAAAATCGCGTAATAATTAAATAAAGTGCTGTGAGAATAAATTTTTAGTGTTAAAATTAATTTCAACAAACGATTAAAATGGTGATGAAACTATTGAAAGATCTCTTAGTAATAGATTTAAAACGGGAATTGGACGAGAGGGACTTGGATAGTAATGGAAAGAAAGAAGTTTTGATAAATCGGCTAAGAGAATGGCTTTTAGAACAGAAGGAAGATCCTGAAAATTACCGCTTCGAAATACCTGGACCCGCAATTGATACTAGTTTGTTGTTAAGTAAAATGGAAGAAAGTTCTAGAAAAGCCGAAGAAAATTCTAGAAAGTCCGAAGAAAATTCTAGAATATTAAAAGAAGAGTTACTGGAAAGTTCTAGAAAAGCCGAAGAGAATTCTAGAAAGTCCGAAGAAAATGTTAGAATGCTTAAAGAAGAATTACTAGAAAAGGCCGAAGAAAGTTCTAGAAGGCTTAAAGGAGAATTGTTGGAAAATGTCAAAGCGTTGGAAGATAAAGTTTTCGAAGAATTTTTGGAGAATGCCATCGCGTTAGGACTATTGGAAGGTAGATTGGCGGAACAAGATAGGGTAATAAAGATGGTAGAAGAGAAAATAGCCCAAATGCAATTACCACCAACAACTAAGAAAGACGATATGGCCGAAATGCTGGAAGATAGAATGAGGCCACTACGGTTTCCCTCAACTTCTGAGTGGCCGTTTAATGAAGTAAAGAAACAATTTAAAGAAGAAAAGGTTCCTGCCGTAGGGATAAAAGTAAAACCACCCACGTTCGATGGAAAGATACCTTGGTCCACCTACTACAAACAATTTGAGGCGGCCGCTGGGGCCAACGGATGGACAGGCAAGGAAAAGGCCGTTTCTTTAACTGTGGCTTTGCGTGGAGACGCGTTGAACGTCCTGCAAACAATCCCAGCAGGACAGGAAAATGATTATCAATTGTTAGTGTCTAGATTGGAGATGAGATATGGAGACGCGCATCTTCAACAAGTGTATCACGCGCAAGTGAAGAATCGTATCCAGAAGAATGGAGAAAGCCTGCAGGAGTTTGAAGCCGATGTTGCGCGGCTTGTCAGATTGGCGTACCCTACGGCACCCGATTCATTTTTGGGACAGCTCGCTGTGCAGACCTTCATTGATGGGTTAAGAGACGGGGAAACACAACAATCATTGAGGCTGGCACGACCAAGAACAACTGATGATGCGCTTGCTCACGCCTTAGAATTTGAAACTGCAAAACAAGCGTCCCGAGGCCACGGACGTGTTCGGACCGTTTTGGAAGAAGATGAAGGTTCTAAAGATCGCCTAGAAGAATTATTAATGAGAGTTCTTCAGAAGGAAGAGAACCGTAAAAAGAATCCTCAAGAAGTTCGAGGACCCCGTTGCTGGAACTGCGGTGAACAAGGGCACATACGACGCCGCTGCCCTAAACCCAAACAAGTTCAGCCGTCGGAAAACTAAAGGGGGTCGACGAGAGGGGGCGAACGTTGACCTTGAGTGGAGATGCCCCGGAGATCACCATCCATGCCGTAACATCGAAGAACAGTACCAGCAGTTTGTTCGTAGATGGGAAGATTGCTAACCGAACTGTTCCACTACTTATTGATACGGGGGCGACAAAATCCATCGTACGCCCTGATGTTCTACGATCAAGTATTAAGTTGTTACCCACAACTACTCAACTCCGTACAACAACAGGTGAAGTGATACCAACACGCGGAGTGGTGAAGATGAAGATTGGTATTGGAAGTGAAGAACGTGATCATGGGGTGCTGGTAGCCGACATCATTGACGAATTCATCTTGGGAATGAACCTCCTGAGAAAATTTGGTTTTACATTGGACTTGAAGGAGGGTGTTTTGAAGGTTGGTAACGAAGAACTTCCGTTGCACCCACGAGAAGATCCTGTCGTAAGGGTTTTGCTGACAGAAGATGTGATATTGCCTGGTCAAAGCGAGATGGTTGTCGAGGCAGGTTTGGATGGAGATCTTCGGGTAGGATGTGTGAGAATGATGGAGCCTGTTTGTGATAAGAAGATCCATAGTGGCATATTGGTGGGAAAACGCTGATCAAGGTTGGAAAGACTGTACCGGTGAGGCTTATGAACGTTAATGTGGATCCGGTGACATTGAAGAAGAGTACCCTTGTGGGATAGTGTGTGCCAGTATTCCGAGTAGCCAGGTGTATGGCTGATGTTCCAAAACCAGTGCCCAAAGACCATGGTGGAAAATTAGTGGGTATGGTTACTAGTTCGTGCGAAGACCTTAACAGAACGGAAGTGAAAGAGGTACAGGGTTTGGTTCACCGATACCAAGATATCTTCGCTCTTGACGATAGCCAGAAGGGACGAACAAATATAGTAAAACATAAAATCAATACAGGCAACTCTATGCCTGTCCGTCAGCAGCCGAGGCGTCTACCTCTAGCAAGGCGAGCAGAAGCCGAAAAGATTATTACTGATATGGAAGAACAAGGGGTCATCGAGCCATCCAGCAGTCCATGGGCATCACCGGTGGTCCTGGTCAGTAAGAAGGACGGGTCAACGAGATTTTGTGTGGACTATCGGCAGCTTAATGACGTGACCAAGAAAGACAGCTATCCCTTACCACGCATCGACGACACGTTAGATACCCTGTCTGGTTCACAATGGTTTTCGACTTTGGACTTGAAGAGTGGTTATTGGCAAGTTGAAATGGAACCTGAAGACCGGGAGAAGACCGCGTTCACTATTGGTTCCGGACTATGGCAGTTTACAGTTATGCCTTTTGGTCTATGTAACGCTCCGGCCACCTTTGAGCGTCTAATAGAGACCATCCTGAGAGGGTTGTCGTGGAAGACCTGCCTGGTATACCTAGATGATGTGATTGTAGTCGGAAAATCATTCAACGAACATTTGAAAAATCTAGAGGAAGTGTTCCGAAGACTACGTGGAGCCAATCTGAAACTGAGTCCGAAAAAGTGCCACATATTCAGAAAGGAAGTGAAATATCTCGGGCACGTCGTATCACAAAATGGAGTGGCAGCCGACCCCGATAAGATTCGTGCAGTTCAAGAGTGGCCAACACCGAAAGATAAACACCAAGTTCGTAGTTTTCTTGGGTTATGTACCTACTACAGGCGTTTCGTTCCTGGGTTTGCCAATATAGCGAAACCTCTGACAAGGTTAACTGAAGATGAGCGCGAGTATGTTTGGAGCGGAGAGTGTGAAACAGCTTTCCAACAGCTGAAGCGTGCCCTGACAACAGCACCAATATTGAGCTATCCACGGACAGAAGGGAAATTCATACTTGACACAGATGCAAGTAATTTGGCCATTGGGGGGGTACTTTCTCAGATACAGGATGGACAAGAAAAGGTCATCGGCTATTTTAGTAAGGTTTTGTCGAAAGCCGAAAGGAATTATTGTGTGACCAGAAAAGAACTATTGGCCGTCGTGAAGTCCGTTGAGCACTTCTACAAATACTTGTACGGACGGAAGTTTTTATTGAGGACGGACCATGCAGCGTTGAAATGGCTTTTACAATTCCGTAATCCTGAAGGCCAGGTCGCAAGGTGGATCGAACGATTACAAGGATACGACTTTGACACCGAACATCGAGCGGGCACTAGTCATCGAAATGCCGATGCTCTTTCAAGAAGATCCTGTCCAACGAATTGCCGTCATTGCTCTCGTTTGGAGGAGAGGGTTTGCCAAGTATTAAGGACTACCATCGTCAACGACAATTGGTTGCCGGAAGAATTGCAACGACAGCAGGAGGCTGATCCCGAACTAAAAATGGTACTGGAATGGAAGCGCGTGGGAGAAAGGCCTGCCTGGGAGGCCGTCAGCCCTTTCAACAGAACGCTCAAAGCATATTGGGCCCAATGGGAGTCCTTGAAGGTGGAAGACGATCTCCTGAAGCCAGTACTGGAGAGTGAAGATGGCACCACCATTAGGTCTCAGTTCGTGGTTCCAAGAAGCCGAGTGGCTACAGTATTGCGACATCTCCATGACGGTGCCTCAGGAGGACACTTCGGTGTGAAAAAGACTTTGGAGAAAGTTAGGGAGCGTTTTTATTGGGTCAACTGTAAAGAAGACGTGAAGGAGTGGTGCCGGAAATGTGAACTATGTGCCACTGGTAACGGATCCTTGGGGAAACGAAGAGCACCTATGAGGCAGTACAATGTGGGTAGTCCTCTGGAAAGAATAGCCATAGATATTGCCGGACCATTTCCCGAAACCGACGATGGGAATAAATACATATTAGTGGCAATGGACTATTTTACCAAATGGCCAGAAGCATATGCCCTACCAAACCAGGAAGCTGCGACTGTTGCTGACGTACTAGTCAAAGAGTTTTTCAGTCGCTTCGGAGTGCCCATGGAGCTGCATTCGGATCAAGGCCGCAATTTCGAGTCTGTACTCTTTGGAGAAGTCTGTCGATTGTTGGGCATTCGCAAGACTCGGACCACACCGTTACATCCGCAGTCCGATGGAATGGTAGAACGCATGAATCGAACAATGGGCAAATATTTGGCTAAGGTCGTCTCCGATCATCAACGAGACTGGGACCAATACCTGCATCTGTTCCTGATGGCTTATCGTGCATCGGTCCACGAAACAACCGGTCAGTCACCAGCGTCTGTGATGTTTGGACGCGAGTTACGGTTACCGTGTGATCTAGAATTTAGGTCTCCACCTATAGAGTAGGAGGTAGCCGGGAATGATTATGTCATCAACTTAAAGAAGAAGTTGGAGGATATTCACGACCGAACCCGAAATAATAGTCGAATCGCGAGTGACCGGATGAAGGCTACGTACGATGTGAGAGCCCAAGAAGGAGGGTTTCAACCTGGAGAGCTTGTCTGGTTATACAACCCGCAAAGACGTCGTGGCTATTCTCCAAAGTTACAGCGAAATTGGGAGGGTCCATACCAGGTGAAGAAACGAATAAATGACTTGATTTATCGCATCCAGAAATTGCCAAGGGGGAAACCAAAAGTGGTACACTCCAATCGTCTGGCGCACTATGAGGGAAATAATGACGCAGTCCCGGATCGGAAAGATGAGGCTGAGGTGGCTATCAATACCGTAAGGCCTGAAGATGATCAGCCAACCTTTAGAGAATTTATGGCTGCGTTCTCTGGAACTAGAAAAGCGCGATTCGGAGTCACGACTGAGATGCAACAAGATCTCTTCCGGGTCCCTGGTGATTATTCCATTGCCCACTGTGTCTCCGCGGATCTCCGTATGTCCAGGGGGATCGCAGTGGTGTTTAGAAATAAATTTGGACGGCTGAATGAACTTCGAGAACAAAATCCCTCTGTTGGGAAATCCTTACGCTTGCCTGATCATGACCGATCCATTTACTACTTGATAACCAAGCAGTTTTACTACCAGAAACCGAGTTACGCCGACTTGTGGAGGGCACTATGGAATTTGAGGATCGAGTTGCTTACCAGGGGAATTAACAAATTGGCAGTTCCCAAACTCGGCTGTGGGCGGGACCAGCTGGATTGGAGAATCGTTAGAAACATGCTGGAAGTTGTCTTTAGAGGTACGGACGTCAAGATCTTCGTCTGCAATTTTGACCCACAACCCGCATTAAGGCCAACGAAGAGTGTAGACTGTTATTTCTACCGTAATGGAACGTGTAGTCGAGGTGAAGACTGTCGATATCGTCATGACCCGTTCTACAGGAACCAGAGCATAAAACCTGTTCTGGGACAGAACAGACTTGAAGAGGGGGGCAGTGTAACAAGAGAGAAAAGGAACGAACCTCTTTTCGAGCGACAGGTGGTGTGTTCTGCCGCCTTCGAGAGAATGACGCATCGCACAAGCATGTAAATCAGACGCGGTTTATTCTAGCATTTTCTAGAATACATAGAAGGTTCCAGCGACTTCTGGTGCGTTTATATGAGGATATAAAAGCGGATTTGCGGATAAAAGAGAGTCAGTCAACAGCAAGTCATTAACTGTGTATTACAAAATAAATAGTGAATATAAATGTTGTATTAGAAATTCGTAGTCTGTAAATAATAGTTTTTAATGTTTTATAATCATAGCGTTAATTTATAGTGTATTCATTAGTGTATAGAAATAAATATTTGTTTGTGAATAGACGATTTAAACAGCACTGGTATTATTATTTTTAGAAAGAACGTTACAGTATAGCAACACCACCATGGGCGCGTTCTCCATCTATGACATATTTTCTTTTAGAGCTGTAGTTCTTAAGTGTGTAGTTATGAGAAGCATTAAATTTAGTCTCCTGTATACAGAGGCAGTTGGGGTTATATTCAGAAACTAATAGGTGTATTGAGGCCAACTTACTTAAAAATCCACGACAATTCCACTGTAGGATAAGTGTATTATCCATTGAAAAATATATATGTATAATGAGAAAAAAAAAATAAATAAATAAATTATCTAGTATGTCCCTTACGGGACTTACCTTTCGGCCAGCCTCTTTTCTTCTTGGTGACTTTCTTCAAAATCAGTCGATCGATAGATTCTAGACTAGACTCATTAGATCGCTCATCGTCAGAGTTATTAGTAATTTGAGAGAGTTTTCTTTTATCTGCGATATTTTCAGTTGTCATGTTTACATCAGGTTTTTTACTAGTTGAACCATGTACTATGGGTTTATTTGTTTTAGGAGTTGATGTTTGACTATTAATTGTGATCTCGTTATCACTAATGGTTTCAGGGGAGGTATTTCGTTTAACTGAAAGAACGCTGGTTAATTTAGCCAGTTCAGTTTTAATTATTCCTCTAATTTCAGGAATTAGCGACCGAAGTGTTGTCGCTTCTGAAGTAATGGTAGTTTGAGCACACGAACGAGAAGGCACAGTAAGGGTGTTAGACATCCGCTTCGCTTCAGTGTATGTGACCCTATGGATAGTTTTAATTTCCTGAATTTTTGTTTCTTGCTGGTATATAGTACATGATCTCGAAACGGCCGTATGATTCTCCTTACAGTTAGGGCAAATAAATGGTTGTACACAAGGTTCACCTCTGTGTGGAGGATTACCGCAAATACAAACTTCCGACTTATTACAAGTAGAGGATACGTGACCAAAAGATTGACACCTAAAACAACGAGTAGGTGGTGGAATATAAGGCCTTACACTTAAAGAATAAAATGCCGCAGTGATACTTTTGGGTAACTTAGGTGTGTTAAAAGTAAGAATGTGATTGGGGGTATCGACAAGTTCCCCGTTTCTTCTACTTTTAATCCTTCTTACTTCAACAACACCCTCATGTTTCAAACCCTGCTTAATTTCTTCCAGACTGCAGTTTAGAAAGTCTCGACAATACACTACTCCCTTAGATATGTTAAGCGTCATGTGAGGATACACCTTAACATCAAATTCGCCAAAGCGGGTAACCTCCAACAGTCGTTGCGACTGTGCATTCGAAACTGTCTCTATCAAAATGATCCCTTGCATTCTTTTAACCATTTTAGTTCTTCCTATTAGACCATAAATAACTTTTGATATAATAAATGGACTAGTAGTTACAAAATCACCATCATTCTTCTCCATGACTAGGAACCGGGGACAATCCACCGTCTCTCTATGCCAAAAACTCTCTCTCATAGGGGGGAAATCTGTATTGGAAAGGGTTGGGATTGAAGGGGTTAATGGGATTGAAGGGGAGGTGGGTGTTCCTAAATAAACATTATATTATTATTATAATCGTTTGTGAATTTCGCATCTTGTATATTTTAAATTTAAAGTTCACCACTGGAATTTTATAGTTTACTAAACAATTAATGGCTTTATCTTAATATGAAAAACATATAAAGGCCATTATCCCGAAACCGTGCATTTCCAGTATCCAGACAACTATTTGCTAAAATATATAAATTTTGTTATATTTCTATAGTTCCGATAATTGCCATGAAGTTCAAGTAAAAAAACTATTATTGATATTTTTATATTGGTTTAAAGATGCTAAAACTAAGGACTGTCACGCGTAACCACCACGAGTTGTCAACCTTAATTAATAATAATAATAATAATAGATTTATTTGTACTAGGGACAATATACAAAGTATGCAGTATAATACACGTCAGAGAAAAGGTTAAGTAGGGAAAATAGTTGATGCTAATGTCAGCTGATGGATGAATATAATTGTGCGTGCTAGGGCGACTTAATTAATAGGTAGAATTAGCATGGTGGATTTGCCGAGACTACAGGAAAAACTAGCAAAACCTGTAGTACCACTGCTTGCAACTGATGTTTACATCAATCTTAATCTATCTAAACATAGAATTACTTCCAACTAGTATTAAACATAATAAATACTTAAGAGTTGTTTTTTCAGATCCTTGCTCTGATCTCAACTAATTCTAGAAGTTCACATGAGTTCAAGATACTTATGTTTGTAACATCATCAATACAGTAGGGTTCAATTTTAATTAGGATCTGCTTAATTATTGCTTTGAATCTATGTGCATTTTTAATGTTTTTTATGTCCGGTCGAGCGATTATGACCTAATTAGCGGCCTGTTTTTAGAGCGTAAGTTACTAAATTAGAGCTCTAGGGATCTAAAACTTTTTAGAGCCTACTAGAAAAATAGCTACCCTTGTTTACACCGTCTCCATAGTAATAACAGTAATTAAATACCATTGCACCTACCTAGTTGAAGTTTTATTACTGCACCTACCTACTTGAAGTTTTGCACTTTTCAAATTATTTTTATTTTAAAATGAAATATTAATTTAAACTTAGGCCGGACATAAACTAACGTATGCATTTCAGGCTTAATTAGTGTTTTAGATCCCTTTATCGTCTTAGCTAACTGACTAGGGGCTCTAAGACACTCAATTAAGCCCTTAATACATAATATACTATTTTTCACTACTAGCTTTAAAACATACTATTATCTAGTCTGTTGTCACCTTGTGAAGTTAGCCTTCTTGCCTAGTGGTAAATAATTTTTTATTATTGACTACTAGTCAATAATCCAGATTTTAGTGTAACACGGGGCAAAAATTCATCCCATTATACACTGGCATCCAGGAAAAAATCCGTGATCGCGATAGTACGCTTTTTATGTGAGAAGAATAAAAGGAATAAAAGTACTAGTAGTGAAAAAAATAAAATATACACCACGGTTGTGAAGTGTTTTCTAGAGCCTCTCATCTTATATCCCTCGATGCTGCGCATCTCGGGATCTAATAATGCTCGGCTCTAGAAAAAACTCTTCACAACCTTGGTATATAATATACTATTATGTGTCTTGGGAGCATATTATAAAATTGTAGGCACTTATAATAACAACCTTTTTCAAATATTGTTGTCTTATGAATTGGCCTTAGAATATAAAACTGTAGGAAGGAGCGTAACTAGCCGGCGCAATGAGCTTTAAAAACGACGGATATGACGTCACACTGGCCGCCATTAGACACCACCTAAATCTGCTTTTATTGCAAAATTTTCGACAAATACGAAGAAGGGCATTACATTTCATAAGTAAGTATTCGTTTGTTTAAAATATTAAATATAAAATTTATATTCTGAGATTAATTTCAAAATATTATGTTTGAAAATTGAGGTTATGTAGTTTATGTGCGCATTTCGTGACAGTGACAACCGCCAATGGAAATATCTCATTACAAAACCGGAAACATATTGAGACCCCATCCCGGTCGTATGAGGTAGATGATTATGTTCCTTCCTACAGTTTTATATTCTAAGAAATTGGCAAACTAAAACTGTCTATATAGCGGGTATCATGTGAATGATTTAAAAGGTTGTCTCTAAAATAGGCTGGATTTTCAAACACAAAATTAATGCATGCATATACATAAGCACCTGTAACTCAGTGGCGTGCGGTGAGGATTTAGGCTAGGGAAGCAACCACGATTTTAATTATAATACACCTAGGTACAGGCGCGGATTAACGGGGAGGGAATAATTCCCCCCTCTCCAATTTAAAAATAAGTACACATAGAATAGAAACCAATAATGTTTGTTTAATTATTATTTATTAAAACAATTATTTTTCCAAAAATTTTCCCCTCAAAATACTTCTCTGGATCCGCCCCTGCTAGGTACAATAAAAAAACAGTGTTACAATTATTAAGCTTAAAAGTTTTTCAAAGAAGAACGTTTACACTTTATACTTATGGAATTTGTTGACTATTATTCTTTATTTAAAAAAAACTACGTATTTATACTGCAACTCGATTTTCCGGTCTTTCTTAGCAAAATAGCAGTGCAGGTTTTAATCTTTGCTGTTAAATTTGAAAGTTCTGGTTTTGATCTGCCTTTCTTAATAATTTGTAATTTCTCCCCAAAACTGTATGCGGAAAATTCTTTATAAATAATTTACAAACTGAACAAAAAAAATCGACCCGATTCGGATGTATCGAAGGTACTCGAACCTTTCACCGAAGCAGCTGAATTTGCAGTCGTGACGATAATGCAATTTTAAATTTGCATACAGGCAAACTAAATATATTTATATAAATATATAAACCCAATGACACCTCAAAACAACATTAAATTCTTACATTTTTGCAACAACAAACACAAATTAGACATTTTAGAAGCTTTTGAAATATACAGACATAAACGCACAGTACCTTTAATGAATGAAGAAACTGAGCTTAGTAATTCTCCTTTATTAGAAGTGTTAGATATTTAGTTTTTGTTATGTATTGTATCTAGTTACCTATTTTCTGTATGTATTTACCCTTAGCAACGTGTTTGTTTATCAATCTAAGGTTAACCTAATCAGTCTAAGTTAACCTAATCCAGAACGACCAGTATCTGATAGGATAGAGAATGATCGCGTACATGTAACATCCGTACTTAATATAGTTTTGCCTGATTTCTCTGGTAGTAATATTAAGCCATACAGATTGGGTCGATTCCTTGGAGGAAAAGTGCGTCCTATAAGAATTACACTAGACGCTGAACAATCCGTACATAAGGCGATAAGAAACGTGCATCTCTTGAAAAATAACAGGCCACTTAAAGACATAAAACTATCCTTTGATCGTACACCACGTCAAGTTGAGCACTTTAAAAAAGTTAAGGAAGAATTAACTGAAATGCAAAACGCCGGTAATCAACAATGTAAAATAAAGTATATCCGAGGTATTCCAAAAATAATTTCTTTAAACCAGTAGAGCCCAACAGTAACGTAGATCTTAGTTGTTATTATCAGAATGTTCGTGGATTAAATTCTAAAGTGGACACTGTCTTTATGTCAGTAAGTGAGAATGAATTTGATCTAATACTTTTAACAGAGACGTGGCTGGCGAGTGGTATGCTTAGTAGTGAATTATTTCCGAACACTTATGATGTTTTTCGTAAAGATCGAAAATTCCAGTTAATTAATCAAACTCGTGGAGGTGGTGTATTATTGGGTGTAAAAAATCACATTCAATGTGAAATCTTAGACTCTAGCTATTATGATCAAGCTTTTCCTGGTATCGATATGTTATTTTGTAAATGTTCTCTAGTATGTAAGACACTCTATATTATTTTACTGTATATACCTCCTTCCATAGACCTAAATGATTATGAAGCGTTTT
Organism: Agrypnus murinus; assembly: GCA_929113105.1. NCBI lineage: Eukaryota > Metazoa > Arthropoda > Insecta > Coleoptera > Elateridae > Agrypnus > Agrypnus murinus. The sequence continues at coordinate 136,694,620 of OV816029.1, read as the reverse complement.
TTGAAGCATTAGAGCAGGATAATATCCTCCAAACCAATAGTGTAATAATATTTGGCGACTTTAATGCTTCAAACTTTATAAATGATGATGTACGCGACAGGAAATCTAGTGCTGTGAAAAATCTGCAGAATGTTCTAAATCTGGAACAATTTAATAATATACGCAATCATACGAATACACTTTTGGATTTAGTCTTAAGTAATATTCGCTGCACTGTGGAACAAGATAATTTACCTTTAGTTACAGAAGATCTCCATCATCCTGCTTTAATTGTCAACTTCTTAGAAATCAATAAAAAGAAACGACAAATTACTTCTAATGTCAATCAAAAATCTTATAACTTTAAAAAAGCCAATTTTCTTACATTGTATGCTGCAATTATGAATGTTGACTGGACATTGCTGTATACTTTCACCGATGTTAATCAGGCGGTCGACTACTTTTATGATACACTGTATCAAGTTATGGATATTCATGTTCCTTTATATAAAAATCATAAACGTAAATTCCCTGCATGGTATACGACTGAAATAATCAAGAATGTAAAACGTAAAGCTAAGATGTTAGAGAAATATAAAAGAACGGGTAATCAGATTTATCACAATGAATTTAAGAAACTTAGAGCTATTATAAAAAGCCAAATTAAGGTAAGCTATTTTAATTATATACAAAGTGTTCAGTTAGCAATCAATGCAGATGTCAAGAAATTTTGGTCTTATGTACATGAAAAAAACAAAACTTCACGTATTCCCTGTAATATAAACTATGAAGGTAAATCTATTACCAATCCTCAAGATATTGTTAATGCCTTCGGGCAATTTTTTGAAAGTGTGTATTTAGTATCCAATTCAGATATTGAAGCTGATGTAGAAAATGACAACGTTTCAAATACTTTGAAGTTAGATCACGTCTCAGAAACTGAAATTCTAGATGCAGCAAAGAAACTAAAAAATAAAATGACTTCAGGTTCAGACAACATACCATCTTTTTTCGTTCGAGATTGTATAGGCGCTCTGTGTACACCTCTTCAAACTATATTTAACTTGGCTCTGAGTACTTCAGAATTTCCCCTTCGTTGGAAAACAGCGAGAGTGTGTCCCGTTTTTAAGAGTGGCGAGAGTAACCAGGTAACTAACTATAGACCAATATCTATTTTATGCAATTTCTCCAAACTCTTTGAAATTGTTTTGTGTAATCGCATACAATGTTCTATTAACAATAACATTTCTCCTCTGCAACATGGCTTTGTTTGTAATCGATCTACCGTCACAAATTTAACAATATTTACACAATTTGTTTCAAAGATATTGGATAATCAAGGACAAGTGGATGTGGTTTATACTGACTTTGCCAAGGCGTTCGACAGAATTGACCATTTTGTTCTGCTCAGTAAACTTAAACAATTTGGCTTTACTTCTAAAGTTACATCGTTTTTTAAATCATATCTAATTGGAAGACAACAATTTGTATCTTACAACGGATTTAACTCACAAAGCTATTCTATTTCTTCGGGCGTACCTCAGGGATCCAATCTTGGTCCTTTGTTGTTTCTTATGTTCATTAATGACCTAAGTACTATTTTTAAATGCAATAGATTATTTTTTGCTGACGACTTGAAAATCTATGCTGCAGTATCTACCTTGGAAGATTGTCTGTCTCTACAACAGGAAATTAATAATTTACAGGCCTGGTGTGTCATTAATAAATTGGATTTAAATGTCAATAAATGTAAAGTGTTAACATATTCTAGAAAACGATGCACGCTTGAATATCCATACTCTATTGACGGTATAGTCCTCTCTCGCGTTGCGACAACGAAAGATCTAGGTGTGACATTCGACAGTAAACTTACTTTTTCTAATCACTTCGGAATCATTGTTTCCGATGCAAGCCGAATGTTCGGCTTCATTGTACGCAATTGCAAAAGTTTTAATAATCTTCCTGCATTATATCAGCTGTACTATAGCTATGTACGTTCTAAACTCGAATATGCCTCTATTGTCTGGAGCCCTTTTTACCAATGCCACAAATTAGAATTAGAAAAAATACAAAGAAAGTTTTTAAAATACTTAGTTTATAAAGTTGATGGTTTTTATCCTGAAAGAGGTACAGACAATAATCAACTCTTACAAAGATTTAACTTTACATCGCTAGAAACACGACGACAATGTTTCTCTATTGTATTCTTATACAAGCTTCTGCATGGTGAAATAGACTGTATGGAGTTGCTTGCTCAGATAAATTTTTTTGTTCCTAGAATTAATTCGCGACAAAACTACTTCTTCTATTGCGAGAGAGCAAGAACCAATATGTTGTCGAATGCTCCGATTAATGTTATGTGCAATTTATTTAACAGTATTTGTGATGATTCTGATATTTTTCATTGTAGTTTAAACAAACTTAGAGATCTAGCATTAAGAAGATTTTTATAACTATGTATTTAATTTTTTCTAATTTGTATCTATTTATTATATATGTAGCTAGATCAAGATATCTATGTTTACTATTTATTTTTATATTTTATTATTCTATTTTTTTTATTGTTAAATATATATATTATACATTTTGCATGTACTTTATATTAGTTTGTAAGTTTATATTTAATATTGTCCTGTAAATGGTTATCTGTTGGGCAATAAAGCTATTATTATTATTATTATTATTATTATTATAATCTTATCTACCTTTGATAATGACACAAAGTGTCGAAACAATATTGTCAGGTTAAGATATTAATAAAACTTGTGAAACTTTAACTAATCTTTGTATTTATATTATATTTCAAAAGTAAATAGAATTATTTGTCTTTAAAAAAATCCAACTTATATAAATTGAAATAATAAAATGCGACAAAATACAGTCTCATTCGCAGATTTACATTACTTAAGTAACATTAAATTTAACAAACACTAATAAATCGAACAAAGAACCAAGTTATAATAAATAAACATTTGGGCATGAAGCACACTAACAATAACGGTCAAACAATGCTAAGAGCATCGTCTACTATATGACCACGCCTGCTGAATCACGCCAAGGCTAAGAGAAGAGCAGTTGTAAGCAGTGCTTATATGCATTGTATGTAACACATTTGAATCGGTATTACCTTTCCGTGCAAGCTTAATGAGCCTAATTTAAAATAGTACTCTAAATAATTATACTTTTTGCTTTACGGAATTGATATTAATATTAATTGATATTAAATATTACAAATTTAAATAAACGATAATCATAATTTTATAAAAATAATTTTGTTAGCATTGGTTTTTATTTTTAATAAATTATCAAGGGAAGCGTTGCTTCCATTGCTTCCATGGACCGCACGCCACTGCTGTAACTGTCATTAAATTTAGTTTTTTGAAATAGCCTCTGCATGAAGCTCCAAGGTTCAGATTAGCTAGAGTTCTTAATGCTCGTTTCTGTATCACAAAGACCTCTTGACTGTGTGTGCCGCCCCAGAAAATAATTCCGTAGTACATAATGGAATAGAAATGTCCAAAATATGCAGATCTCAGAGTGTTTTGATCTACTACTTTTCTTAGCATATTCAAAGCAAAGCAGGCTTTAGTAACCCTACCACAGAGATTGTCTATGTGATTTGTCCACCCTAGACTCTCATCCACCGTAACACCAAGAAACTTCGTTGAGTTTACATAATTAATAACTGCGTTATTTAGATTAATATCACTACCATAATCAACCTTATTTCTACTATGTCTAAATAAAATACAATTTTTTGAACACATTTAACACTAGAGAATTCTGATGGAACCATTCTGACATTACTAAAACCGTATTGATTGTATCCTGTTTTAAAATATTATAGTCCTTTCTTGCTATTAGAATGTTTGTATCGTCAGCATAGTTTGTTAATGTGTTACAGCAGATGAGTCTATCTTGTTTGCTAAGTCATTTATATATAGGAGAAAAAATATCGGACCTAAGACACTACCCTGTGGTACACCCATGTTTATGTTCTTAGATTCTGAGAGAAAGTTGCCAACTTCTGATTTTATACAAACCCTCTGAGATCTAGCATTTAAATATGATTTGAACCATTTGTGTACTGTTCCACGTATTCCCATGATATTTAATTTTTTCAATAGTATTTAGTGGTTCACACAGTCAAATGCTTTTGACAAATCCAGAAATACACCATGTACAATATATCCATTATCCAAGTGATAAAAATAATGCGTTCTATAAATGAAGAAATTGCTGTAGTTGTGGATCTACCCTATTGGAAGCCATGTTGAGTATTGGTGATGGTACGAGGGAAACTAGATAAATTATCTACCTAAGCATGAAACAAAAGACGCATGATTTTTTAAACAATTTTATTTTTCAATATAATCTCCCCCAACTTCAACGCACTTTCGCCATTTGTCTTGCAATGAATTCATACCATTAAAAAAAATGATTCTTCCTGATTGCCAAAATAGTCATTGATGGTTCGTTTCAAATGGTCATCACTTTCAAAATGGCGGCCTCTCAAATGTTTTTTCAGATTTCGGAATAAGTAGAAGTCCGAGGGTGCCAGATCTGGGCTGTAAGGTGGGTGGTCTAACTCTACAAAGTTACATTCGTTCAGAATTGGACGAACTTTGGCGGCTTTATGAACCGTCGCATTGTCATGAAGAAGGAGCACATTTTTATGCCTCAAGTGGGGACGTTTTTGGTAATTTCCGAATGTAACTTTTTGAGCGTATTGCCGTAAACCTCTGCATTTATTGTAGTGCCCTTAGGCATATATTCGATCAGAAGAACTCCATGCAAATCCCAGAAAATTGTTGCCATAAGTTTTCCGGCTGAGGGCTGTGTACGAGCTTTCTTTGGTGGTGGAGAACCCTTATGTATCCATTGCATAGATTCCAGCTTTGTCTCAGGGTCCCAGTGATGTACCCAGGTCTCGTCTCCAGTCACTATCCTCGTTAGGAATTCAGCATCAGCTTCCAAAAGATCTAAATTGTTTTGACAAATTTGCTGTCTTCGCGTCTTTTGCTCTGGAGTCAACAACCTGGGAACCCACCTCGCTGAGACTTTATTCATGCCTAACTTTTCGTGCAATATGGTCAAAACGCTAGGTTCTGATATTCCCAGAGCAGTAGCAATGGTGGAGACCTTCATGCGGCGATCCTCAAGAACCATAGCTTCCACTTTGTCACACATTTCACTGTTGGTTGCCTCAAGTGGCCTTCCACTTCTAGGGTCATCCTCTATGGATTCACGTCCCCAACGAAACTGTTTTGACCAAAACTTAATCGTAGAATATGATGGGGCATCATCTCCATATACGGCAATCATACGTTCTCTTATAAATTTTGGACCATTGCCTTCTTTTGTGAGAAACTTAATCACACTCCTATGCTCCAATTTCAAAACACTCATTTTTTGTCAACTAATCGCGCACAAAACAAAAAGTAACAGGTCAATTTCACTGAAACTTCAGATACAATTATAAAAGACTTGCCACTATTTGACATTAAACGCTGAAGATTGTCAGTTGTTTCAGTCATGGCTAGGTAGATAATTATTCTAGTTCCCCTCGTATTATTTCTGTCTAGAAAATGAATAAGACGTATGCACATGACAACTTCAAAGATTTTTGAAAAACATGATAGGCCTATAATTTTCTACCAACAATGGATCTCCTTTTTCAAAATTGGTCTCACAATTGCAGTTTTTAGTTTTGAGGGAAAGATACCATTTCTAAAAGATTCATTTATTATACCGGGTGGAGCAATAGTGTGGGGAAGTCCGATAGCTCCTAAACGGTAACAGCTAGAAAAATCGTTCTAATACGGATGTAAACAGTGGATAGAGGCGCATCTAGAGAAATTATTTTCAAATATACAGGGTGTTGCAGAAAAGTGTTGCACGATTAAGGAATTTTTTTTTAAATAGAATGCCCCAAATATTCTTGCATATTTAACACCTCTCTTGGCAGGTTTATTCATATCTTTTAGATTTTAGAGCCATCTAATGACCGGTTTAGAAGTTATAATTTTTTTTTTAATTGAGTTTTACATTATCCCACTTAACAGTTTACCGCTTTTACGGCAGCAACTGTGAAGACGAATTTAAGTAGGGATTTTGTTGTAGGGGCTTGCAAGGTGCTCTTCTTTAAAAGAAAATGGACCCACCATGTACAGGGTGTTCAAAATTAATTTTTAAATTTAGAGAACTTTAAAGCTAAAATTCACAACTTTCTCAAATGGAACACCCTGTATATTTTGTACCTTTGTCATGCAGAATTAAATAACGAACATTTTTTGTAGGTACGTCCCTATAGTTATCTGTAACCACTTTTGATTTATTGAGAAAAAACTGCAAGAAGTACACAATTAAAAACAATTATTTATTTAGTTGTGAAGTGTGTTGGTTGTTTTTGTTCAACAAAACATTAAATCATCTAGCAATTGTTGTGCATGTATGCAAAACGTACATTTCTCGCAGTTATCTATCATCAGTGCTTAGTTCTAGTAGGTGTTTTAGTTGTTCAAAATGAATTTTAGTAATGAAGAACTTGTAGACATGACTTTTGTTTTGGGCGAGTCGGAAAGAAATTGTTTGCTTGCCCGCAGAACTTACCACCAACGGTATCCTGAACGGAGGCTCCCTAACGTTCACAGCTTTCAAAACCTGCTCGATAAATTTGTGAGGACCGGCAATGTACAGTATGAAAAAAGTGAACGAATTAACAATGTTGTGAACGAAGAAAATGAGTTATCTGTTGTGCTGGCAACGATTGAGAATCCCCATGTTAGTCAGAGAGAAGTGAGTTCATCTGTAGGAATAAGTAGAAGTTTTGTTGGTCGAATCTTAAAGAAAAATAAGTTTCATGCATATCACATTCACATGCACCAGGAATTAACTGATGACGATTTTCTAAAACGTTTACAGTTTTGTAATTGGGCCATAGGTAAAATGCAAGACGATGCTACATTCTTCAACAATGTTTTGTTCACTGATGAGGCAACGTTTCATAAAAATGGATTTGTTAACAGGCACAATTTCCATTATTATGCTACAGAAGATCCCCACTTTTTCAGACAACTTGATAACCAGCACAGATGGTCCATAAACGTTTGAGGGGAAATTATTGGAGAACATGTAATAGGGCCACATTGGTTTGATGATACATTAACTGGAGTATTTATCTTCATTTTTTGGAGAACTATCTACCACAATTATTGGCGAACCTTCCTCAAAGGATCCGAAATGGGATGTGGCTTCAGCAAGACGGTGCTCCACCGCATTATTTACATGCAATAAGAGACCACCTAAATGATATCTACCCACATCAATGGATTGGAAGGAATGGACCCACTAAATGGCCTGCGAGATCTCCTGATCTTACAAAAATTGATTTCTTTTTATGGGGATATGTGGAAGAAATTTGTTTATACAGAGACACCAACCACAATCCAAAATATGAAGGATAGAATAATACATGCTTTTAGAAATATCACGCCGGCAATGTTAAGAAACGTACAAAGATCGTTCCAAAGGCGCATCGAAATGTGTGTCCATGCAAATGGGCAACATATGGAGCATTTGTTATAGTTTTTTCTTTTGTTTTATTTGAAAAACCTTGAGTTTTTAAATAAATAATTTTTTAATTGTGTACTTCTTGCAGTTTTTTCTCAATAAATCAAAAGTGGTTACAGATACAGGGACGTACATACAAGAAATGTTCGTTATTTAATTCTGCATCACAAAGGTACAAAATATATAGAGTGTTCCATAATGTAGACAAATACACTGCACTCGTGGTTTACCCATCCAACTATTGACCAGCGCAAACTCGACTTAACTATGTTGAGCGATATAAATCCACTATAACCACTCTACCGTGCTGCCGACTGGTTACATAGGTAATACAAATCGAAAATATACAAAATTGTGTAAACAAGTGTAAACAAAATTGTTTTAATTTTTACAAGACATTTGTCTACAACGGAATTTTAATTTTATTTAACTGTGACCTTATATATCTTTTTACTGTAAAATTAGTTAAATATAATTTCAACTTGCAATAGTAACAAATTGGGTAAGAATTTTCCCACATCGAATTCCAATTGCTAACCTAAACGAGAAAATGAAGAACGTGGGTCACAAAAATCACGAGGGAAAAAACGTAAAATTTAAAAAATGTAATTTAATTACAGTAACATTAATTTAGTTAATTTTAAGAAGAGAAGTAAAATGAAAATGAACATCTATTGCCCCTATCCATATAAGATTCTTCATCTATTTGTTTATTAGGTTATAATATCCGTGATTCGATGGGGGGGGGTTTCCCGACCGAATGATGCTTTGTTTTGACTACATTAATTAAATTACTAAATATTTTAGTAATTAGGAGTAATCCAGATTTAATGTCCGGCAAATTTTGCAAATCATCGTTGTTTACAGACTTGACCTACACAATATTCCCTTTTCTTAATTAGAGCGTTCTGCGAATTATCATCTGATTGACTGTTATGAGACACCCTGTATACTGGTTTATTTCCGAACAACGTTTAGCATCAGTGACACATTTCCGAATTTCGATGAATATATCCGATGCAATTTTCGTAAATGCCTAATGAATATTAGATCATAAATACCTATGCAAATCTTACTTGACCAGTGTTCTACTCAACATACAATTTTTTAAGCTTAAAGAAAATAAAATGTTTTTATCCGTGTGTCATATATAATTTTTTATATTTGCGTGTCCTAAGGAGATTTTTTAGAATACTGTAAACAGTAACATTTTATTTTTTAAAGTTGATATCACTGTTAGACAGCTGTTCTTAGAATGTCAAACTTATCTTATTTTCGCAGTGAACTCTTATAGCTGGAATGCAACGCCTGCAAAACTAGTCTTGCAAGCAACATAAATGCGCCGAATAATAAATAGCCCTGTTAAGGACATAACGGTTTTTACTTTATTATTAACGAAATTGTAAATTTTGATACTGTCATATATGGGATGCATTGTGTTGTGTATGTGCAATTAATAGCTCACGATAAACTTAACGTAATAAAATTCAGTTTTATAAAATTATATATCTTTACCTTATAAGTTATAATATCCAAAAGATCCAATGAATAATTATTTTTGTTAACAAAAATCATTCTTTGCTGAAAATACTATTGAATTTATACCTCATTAATTTCTTTGGCAAATAAAGTGTTTATTCTATGAAATGAAATATAATTATTCTTATTCCATCCAAGTTTTTAATTCATTAAGTAGCAATTATTTATGTCATAAACATATTGGCATACATTCTACTTTGAATTTATAATAATTTTCAGCAGTACCTATAATACGCCTGGCAAATTTGAACGAGGTCCTGCTGCTTAGTAGCGGCCCGCTAATAGCGGGCTTTGTGTATATGAGATAAGAATGAGAATTTCTACGTCGCGCGAATTTAGCGAGGTTATATAAAAAAGCAATTCAATAATTCCTAGTGTTGCCAACTGTTATGCTACTTACCAAAATATCCCTAACAAATCTTATTTAAAACTAAGTAATTTTTTTAAATTATTTAATAATGAAATAACGCAAATAGAAAAAATAGTATAAAGTATTCGTTTCATAAGACGTTTTAGCGCACTTGTCCTCTTTGAGGTGTGTCTTATGAAACTAATACTTTAATATACTATTTTTTATTCAATTGCAATCAATTTTAAAGAATAATTTAGTATTTATTTTAAAAGATATCCAGTAAGTTATTGTCACATTTCGTTTATTTTCTTTCATTTAGTAACCTTTGACAAGTGTTACTACAGATAAAAAACAAATTAATACAAAGCTGTTGTAAGTTTTCTTGTTTCTTTAGGGTTTTGGTTTCTAGTTACTTTCAAAAATTCTTTATATATTGTAGTATTTATAATATTTATAATTATAAGGGATTTATAAAAAAAAGTACAGTATTTAGGTACCTGTAAAATTTACTTTCTAATTTAATAATACAATATTAATCATACAAGTTACGAAATTGATGTACAGGTATTTATCATTTAATTTATTGATAAGCACATGACAGAATGAGATTAAAATATCCACCAAAATAAATGATGAGGAGCCATTTAAAGCAGTTTAATTAATATAAATTTTATTTAATTTAATATTTAATAAAAACCAATCGAAAGATAAATAATATAAACCTTAAATAGTCTCTAAAACATGGGGTCGTAATCAAAAAACAAATGCAACAAACAAAAAGAATTATTTGCAAATCACTTATTTATTTCTCCTGGTGAGGAATTGTGGTGGCAGAACAGCCTTCGTATCTCATGTATGATTACTCATGTATGTTTTAATTTCTCTCCGCCATGAAAAATTACCAGCTCAGTCAGGCATAGAACCTGCTACTACTCTTGGATTATGAAGCAAACATATAAACCATTTATAGACTTTGAACAAAAGCAAGAGTGCGCAAGTGCAAGACAGTTTTAAGTGGGCTTTTGCTCTGTTAACAATACCTTTGTTCGTTAGATTGTACAATTGTACAAACCTCTTACAGGAAGTCATCCACAGCACTCGCACAAATGGGGCACTCACTGGCTTGTGTTTCAAAAAGTGCTCAAAAAGTCTTTCCACATTTGCTTTGTAAATAACTATTACATTTTAAGGAAAATAATCAAAAAGACTTCAAAAAAATTCACGTTTTAATTAAAACATTAACTTTAAAATACTACAGCATATTAATTTTATTAAAATGCATACATATTATTTTTAAAACAGCTTAGTTTATTTTTTCTGCTTTTCTTTGTATTCTCCATGGTTGGGGTTTAATTGATTGCTATGATTATCACGATCTGCTTGAGAACCATCTCCACTATATTTACTGTCATGTCCTGGTCCAGATTTCTTATGATTTGGATTGCACTGATCAGTCCTGTTATCCTTGGTTTGCTGATCCATGTTAGTTTACCTGCATAATTATATTGGTTAAAATTACTTAAATGATTTGTCATGGTTTATTTTTATGATTGTATGTTCATTATTAAACCTTAATACAGTCTTACAATTTGAATACAAACTGTAACTATAAAAGTGTATTGGACGGCTGTATTTTCACTGACTCTATTCACCTCCCAGATTTACCATTAACCAATTTCATAGTTAAGAAATGTGTAACTTTATTTAAATAAAAAACTTTGAATACCTAACACATTTATATCAAAATTTATGATATTCATTAAAAAAATTATGTCTTTATAATTGTATAATTCTTTTTTAATTGTAAATTTGACGAAAAAAATGTTCGAAATGATTTACTTTACTTCAACTTTTTCTATGTTTCTTCTTATTATGAGTTTATAAAGTCAATTTTGTGCCAATGTTTTGGTTAAAAACAGTGTCACAAGGTTCAACTTTGTAAAACTGTTTTTAGGGACATTTTTATTTGTGAAGTTGCAATTGTATTAAATTCATAATAATAATTTAATAAATGTAAGATATTCAATTTCAAATGATTCAAGGTGGAATCAATGTGTTACTATCCTTGCATTCTATGTATTTTTTTTTCTGAAAAATATTTACATTTCTAATAACAAATGAAAGTAAATTAACGTATAATTAAATGTAATGCGCAATTGGAACTGTACTCGTATTACAATAATAGTATATTAAGTATCAAGAACAGTAAGGACAGTTTACCGATCGACGACAATGTTTGGAGGAGATCGGTAAACTCCTTACTGTTTGAGATGCTTATACTATTTTTTGTACGACCATTATGAATACAAAGGTATTAACTAAGGAAATATCCCCGAAAAAAATAGATTTAAGATAATTTATTTTTGCCCTGTATGTCCACCAAACATTAAGTAGGTTTTGTCGTTACCATGGATACGTTTGTAATTACTATTATTTTTGAATGTCACGATATTTGTCAAACTCGTGAGAATGAGTGAATCTGAAAACGAATATAATTGGGATATTGAAGAGGCCTGAGCAAATTTAAATAAACAACATACATTTTTTTAAATAGTCCAATTATTTAGAAAATAAATGATTTCTCGCGAAAGAGACATCTAAAGATCATGCATTTATTTTATAAATTACATATAATTTACTTACCGTTCTGTTTTTGACAGAACTGAACGGTAAGTAATTACTTACCGACGCGTTTTTGCTTAGCAACCAGTAAATATAACCTACTGTTCTAAAACCAAGTATGGTAAACAATCCGAAATAGCATGGTCGTACAAAAATAATTTTGTCATAATAGTATTAATATCAATAATGATATGGTAAATAAGAAGTTTTTTGAATGGACTGTTAAATAAAAAAGAAAGGACATCAATGAACATTCATACAAAACTTCGGATGTAATTTCCCTTACTTAATAATATGCATAAGGTCAGGTGCATAAGGTTTGGGCACTTTTATAATAAGTTCATTCAATTCGACCGAAATCCAGTTTTGAAAATTAATACCTTCGAAGCTAGTATTCCTAAAAAAACACAGACTAATTGCAACACAATTTCTAACCTCATCAACCATAATCATTTGAACTTATCATAAGGGTTGCCGAAACAAGATCGTATCTGTTAGGAAAATCCTCTACAGCTTAGACCAGTTGCACTGGCCCTTAAAGCTTAAGTTGCGATCAGCTTATAATTAAATGGAACTTGATGGTGATGGTAATGATTTCAGCAATTTTCATATCAAACTTCTGAATTATCTCACAATGAATCACAAAATTTTCCAAATTATACAATTAAATACTAATAATAATAAATTAAAACATCTTACCTTTATTACTTTTTCTATCACAAATTGACTTATCGACGAATAAACCAAAGGTGATCTGTTGATGTTTAATTGCACTTCTGCAGCATTTATACCCTTTCTGTGTTTATCTAGTATTACTACATATTGATTGTAGATTATGTACTATTTCTTAGGGGAATCCCCTATTTAAAAGGTGTGCTTTTTAGATAAGAAAATTGTTTATTTTTGAATTAAGCAAATATTAAAGTCATGCTGCCTAGATAGTTTGCATATAGTGTGTTTATAAAAAGAATGATAAAATGCATTTGCTTGTGATCCGTGGAAAATTTAGAATTACTATAACTTTACATTGTAATATTTTGTTAGTGCAGAAAGTAGCTGTCAGACTGTTTTTAGGTGACCAATTAAGTGTTGGTTATGATATAGCTATAGACAAAGTCCGTAACTGTCTAAGCAAGTTTAGAAAGGTAGATCGTCTCATACACTTCTATTCTTGAATGGGCATGAAAATGGTGTCAAATGGCGGGACATTTAAAATTGAAGTTAGTCAATGCTATATCATATAACTTTTTATTTTGTTAATTAAAAGCGAAAAATAATAGTTACTTATATTACAAGCTGCGAAAGTTTACTTTTAGGTGCAAGGTGTTTTTGATTGGCTGAGGCGAAGGCGAAAATACTTTTCAGAACAACTGTTAGATACAGAATAGTACACTATGTTTTTGGTGCTAAAACGTTACGAAATTATAGGTATGTTTAATTTTAATGATATTTACATATAGGAAATATTTAATTTTATTTCATTTCGTATTTCAAACAATTGTTTATATACCACAATTAGTAAAATAAGGTATATCTTTATCTACGTTGTCAATGACACCGGAGTTCAAGACGTTCTTGATCTCTGTTGTTGGCAACGTAAATCATTTGATGTTTACCAGCATAACAGCCACACGTGACATGCTGCTTTTTATCTCCTTGGTTACGGTATGATGACACAAACAAGGCAACTAGTTGTGGCGGTAGAGAAAAATGATGAAAATGTAGAAGAAATTAGTGCAGTTGATAGATTTTAATGCACAAAATTATTTTCAGAAAAATCTTTAATATTTAGGAAGCTTGTTTATTCATAAGTTGCAATTGAAAATAACACGTAATCTTATGCAAAATGGCACGTTGATGATACATATATTATAATAACTTCATAAAGAATGATAAGAAAAAATTGACACCTAAACATTTCACGTAAAAACGTTGTAAGATTGTGCCGTTAAAGTTTAAAATTTGTTAGAAAGATACTTTTGGCAAAAAAAAAATTAATACGAAGAATTTGTCGATTGAACGCTTAATATAGCTCGCAAAGTAAAAACGTTGCATTGCGACAAACGAGCGGGAAACTTAAATGTTTTATACAGCTACATGCAGCACCACTGGCCGATCGTAATTTACATCTCGAAAACAAAATCAGTTTTATTAAATAAAAAGATACATACTTCGGAAATTTTTTGCTGCTACGTTTTAAATGAATCTGAATAAATAGTGTTTTTCATCCATCGTTTTGTATACATATATTTGCAAGATAACCTCAAAACTTGAGTAAACGTCATTTAGTGCATTAATCTGTTTCCAGCAGAACAACAAACGAAATACTGGTGCCAACTTATGGCAACGTTGTCACTTTTTCACTACTCTAGAAGCGTATAATTTATTTATATCCTAGAGAGATTTCTTTATTTTTTAGTGTTTACATAGTAATATTATTTTATCTTTACTAATAAAAAAGTAAACTTGAATGAAATTTCTGGTTATAATAATTGTTTTTTTCGTCATATTTTCACGTTCTTAAGTTTGGACTAGACAGTCAAAAGTTAATCTCTGACTTTAAAAAGACTAATAATTAATTAAAAACATATACAGGGTTATGATAATGTAATGCACAAAATTCATAAAACGTACAACGATCACTTTGGAACAAAATGCAAAAACACGTCAAATGTTTTTTTTTATTCCGCATCTTTTGACATAAGTTACAAAAATAACACGTCAAATTTGTCAAAGTTATGACGTCATTAACATATTTTTTTAATGGGAAGCTAAGATTTTTATTACATTATTGGAGAAAGCTTGTTTTGTTACACTAGGGAACAATAGTTGCAGTAGGGCTCACATAAGAAAAAAAAACGAGAAAATGAATAAAAAACGAAATAAACGTAAGTTTCATAATAACGTTTTATGAATTTTGTGCATTACATTATCATAACCCTGTATAAATAATAACTAAACTGCTTTCACATGCATTCTAATAAAACTAGTATCGTTTGAGCCATTATTTGAAGCAAAACTATGTAATTATTTCTATTTGTCAAAATAGCAATGCTCGATAACTTTTGGCTCAGATTATCCCACCACAACTCCCTTAATACAATAAATTCGGATGAATTTTAAAAGGGAGAAATTAGAACTGAAATACGAAATAAAATAAAACAACTTATGAAATACGGAGATCAAGCGATACTTTAAATCTGAGAAGATGTAATATCTCCTAATTACACAATAGTATATATTAATGATGGATCATTTATTATTACATTAATGAATTAATGAATCTGCAATCATTGCAAGTTGTCAACGACATATATCTTAACAGAAAACTAACTGTTTTGTCAACTTGGGTGATTTCTTACAAATTTTAATGTGATAGCTGATATATTTATCAGATTATAAAATTAATAGTTATTTATGTATTAAGGGCGTAAAGAGGTTTTAATGGCCGGAGACGTTATTTCTACCTGAAGTATAAAAAGACGGAAATAATGTCAAACGACAATGACGGTGGTTTCGCCAAGAAATGTCTATGGGTAAGAAAATGGCGTCTTATGAGACGACCTATCTTTCTAAGCTTGCTTTGCATCTACGGACCTTGGCTATAGATAGAGACCCTTCAATTAGAGTTTGACCACGGCAGCCATTTTATATCAAAACACACGTGACGCCAAATTTAAAAAGTATAGAAATAGTTACACGGCCGCATGTAAACGGTTTTTGATTCAATTAAAAATCACGAAATAATGGGTTGTGTATATAAAATAGAATAAAGATTAATTATTCGATATACGGACCCTTCTGAACCCAGGTAAACCAATTATATTGAGTTGTAGAGGATAACTTAGAGAACAATAATCCGAAAAAACATCGCGCTGGTCGCCAGTAATTAATAAGAAAAACAATGTTAAAATGGCTATTTTGAGCTTAGAATGTTATGATGTTAGGTTACAGTTAGTAAAAAAGTTGGCTGTATTTACGTGAAAATGGCTTAAAAATGGTGTTTGTGTCATCTGATAAGAATATTTTATAATCTTTAACTGTTTTTATGACGTTTTTCGAACGAAAACCCGTAGCGCTATATCGAATAATTACTGAATAAAGTTTAGAAAAGTCAAATATTTAACAATAACCTTCAAAAGAGTCCGGATTTTATTTTAAAATATTATCACAGATTATAAACATTCCAAGCATTTTGCTAAGTGTACATTTGGATGTGTGAACGCGTCGGATAAAATCGAACGGTTGAACGCGTCCATTCCCCCGGGACGTGGCGCCAAGCGGAGAACGCCAAAAACAGGCAAATGAACAGGCCGCATAAAGACGTCAAAAGTCGGCGTCGAATCGAGGAGGTCGTGACACGTAGCTATAGCCATTCAAAGCCATCTATTTTTTTCTATTTATGTTTCCATGGAAAACGCGAATCGTTTGAATGAAGTCCAGATATTTAATTTATAAAATATCTGTTATTTTAAGTTTTATCAGTACATTACTAAATAAACATAAGTGTTATGGGTATCATATGAATCGCAGAAAAATCTAGTATTTTACTGACGTAACGAGTCGTTTGAAAAAAATACTTAAGTCGGAAAAACTAATTTCTGAATGTTTGAGGACGTACATGAATTAATTAACGAAACCATACAAATTTGTATACCAAGGCATTAAACTTGTACCTACTGTTTTATCACGAATATGGAGTACCATAATGAGTGATAAGAAAAATCAACTTTAGTGCTGGGGTGTAGGTACATTACGTTTTTTTCTGACATCGTGAAATTAAGAATTTAAATTACAAAATGTGTCTTTAACTGTTTTTAATATCAGTAGAGTAGGCATTTAAGTCAACGTGGTTTTGTGCAACAAATGTCAGATACATGTGAAACAATGCAAATAAAAGTGACAGACGAGTTCGCAAAAGTGCTTCTTTACAGACTTAAATGAGTCTGTTTCCTTTGTTTCGGGACAGAAAAGGAATCGTTTTAGGTGATTCGTTGCACACTAGACGCTGAAATAAAATTCGAGGTCGAAAGTCGAGGTCCACGACCACTATGGAATTTGTAAATTTTTAAATTAATTTTAATAATACAAACATAAGATTCTAACTATTTCATTCCATCACTAGATATGGAATGAATATTCTGTAACCAGGTTAGAATAGAAATTCGATGCAAGTAGAAGGTTCTGAACACGAGCTGAAAGGGAACTAGAGGAACCACGAGCATCGAATTTTCATTTTAACCGAGTAGCATACTGTATTTTCTCCAAGACCACAAGACAATTTAAACTTAGAAGTATTTAGAACTTACAAAAAACAAGCACAATAATTTTAAAAAGTATAACAGTTAATGCAAACAATGAAATCAAGGCTAACCGTTCTTTATTGTACTGTTACAGAATATTCATACCATATCTACTGATGAAAAGAAATACATGGGTCATTCCATGGAAAACCTCCGAATTTGGTTGCCGTCAAATTTTAGATTTTTCTAAAATTTTAGTATGATATAGCCTTTAATGAGCGCATAAAAACTATAAAACGATTTTGTCTAAAATTAATTATTTCCAAAGATATCTATGATTATTTATTTAATACAATAAAAAACATGGTGATCCGTCTCCCTATTTATGACAAACGTCCAGCTTTAACAAAAGTTCTTTGCTGCAGGTATACGAAGGACAGAGAGTAGCGAACCACATATTATGACTGCCACGTTTATATCTACAAACGAACATGTACAAACCACGCTATACATTTACGAAATATTAAAAAAAAATGCTTATATTGGTTCCTGTCTAGAAACACCCTGTATAAAAGTAATTCAGTGTAACATTTTACTGTGGCAGAAGGTACCTTGTCTTTACTGATAATTCCTATTCGGAAGTTATATGGCCCTCAGAGGGCTGGTGAAACCCATATGAAGCACACTACTTTTTGTTTTTTCCTATTTTTTGATTTTTGCCATATTTGAAGCCCGCTTGACAGGTTGGACTCAAACTTTTTTCCAAATGCTGTGTATATTTGCTTACTGTGAACCTTGGACTACAGGTACCAATAATAAAACTTCTGTGTATTTACCTTTTAGACTTGTGTAAATGAGATTATTCATAAGCCTACATTGTGGTTATGGACTTTGTTGGTTGATTTTAATTAGGATATATTTTTATGAAAACTCTAGAAATCTTTTTGTTGTGGTTCAGGTTGATAATAATATTGATTATTTAATATTAGCGCAGCTCGCGACGATAGAGCCTTTAACTAGGAAAGGCTCTATCGAAAAAAGACAAAATTTTCTTATAGACGGAGAGCCAGCAACGTATTTCGAGTTGTCATTTCAACAGTCGTGAAAATTTGGGTACTAAATCTTATATACCTGCTGAACACTAAAAGTCGATTCTGGCATCCCCTGCGGCCGGGATACAACCCCAAAATTACTGAGAAGGTGAGAAATAAGATTCAATTTATTTAAAGTAAAAAAATTCGGGCCCCGTATTCGAGGAAAGGAGTACCAAACAGGTGTAAAGAAAACGAAATAAAATGAAAAATATATATATTTAAAAACAAAAAACAAAACTCTATATATTTTGATTTAAAACTAAACAACTTCTCAAATTGCCCTGGTGAAGGCACTAAAACCATAACACATTTTAACCAAAGAATTTAATTTGTTCCTTTAATTTTTTATTTACTTTATTTTATTCTTTTTATCGGTAACCGTAAATATTTTTACTTTTCTCAAAAAATATACAGCGTATTATATACTCTAGAGGAAAACAAAATGCACTACTTAAAAACGCACCAAAATTTCAAACCGTCATAACTCGGCTAATTTTGAACAAAAATGGATGAACTTTTGCGTGCTGAAAAGTCTAAAGTGTCTGGTTTAAGGGCGTGTGAGCGAATGTTACGTTAAAGCCTTTCCGCTCCCCGCGAAAAACAGTGCCAAACTTTTACAGCTTGTACGGTGTACCAAATAAATCGTGGAGCCAATCGACTGCCAGGGCAATAAAGTTCAGTCCTTTTTCTGTAAATTCTTTAAAACTTCGAGTGCCTACGATAATTTGACGCAAAGTTATGGATTTTTGAAATCTACCATGCATTTTGTCGGAAATTTTACGTGTTCTGCAGGCGACATTATTACCGGTTGAGTATGAACATTTTTGCCAAACTCAAAAAATTTTGAAAAATATTTTTAATTAATAAAAACATTTTTTTATGAACGTTAGTTTTTTTAACGTGTAACAGTCGACATCAGCGTTACACCACAAGCACGTTGTGGGTCGGATTTTGCACATCGTGTGTGTGTGTGCTTCCTCCTCTTTGCTGGCGCACCTCTTACAACCTCGCTGGCATGTTCAAAACTGCGCGAATCTCATTCTGGGGAATGTTGTTCCACTATTGCGTCAGTTCTATTCCCAATTCTCGGAGAGTAGTTGGTGGTCTCTGCAGGTTTCGCAGGCAACGCTCGATTATGTACATCACATGTTCAATTGGCTTCCTGGCAGTCGATTGCGTCCACGATTTTTTTGGTACACCGTACAAGCTGTTAAAGTTTGATATTTCTTGAATCATAATTTTTTTTCTTCGGGGATGGCGAGAGGCGAAAAGGCTTAAACGTAACATTCGCTAGCATGACCTAAACTAGACACTACAAACTTTTTAGCACGCAAAGATTCATCCATTTCCGTCCAAAATTCGCCAAGTTATGACGGTTTGAAATTTTGGTATTTTTGATGCGTTTTCAAGGTGCATTATACATAAATAGAATTAATTTTTTCCTATCCTCCATTTGAAACGAATGCGGTGTCGCAAAAAGTAAACAAACAAATACATAAACGTCAACGAAATCTCAACAAAAGTGCAATGGAAACACTAAAATGAGATTTCGGGATTTCGGAGCCGAAATCCCAGATTTCGTGCCAGTGGAAACGTAGTATTACTAGAAGTTTTTTCTGTCACGTGCACTGAGTTGCACGCGTGATTCTTTTGTGCATTTTTATGACTTTATGTTCCAATTCGGGCCCATCTTGCTGTTGGGCCCTAGGCACGCGCCTAATGGTAAAATAGGCCCTGAGCGTGGTCTGTATATGTTCGTTTGTAGATATAAACGTGGCAGTCATAATATGTGGTTCGCTAGTCTCTGTACTTCTTATACCTGCAGCAAAAAACTTTTGTTAAAGCTGGACGTTTGTCATAAATAGAGATCACTATGTTTTTTTATTATATTAAATAAATAATCATAGATATCTCTGGAAATAATTAATTTTAGACAAAATCGCTTTATAGTTTTTATGCACTCATTAAAGGCTACATCATACTAAAATTTTAGAAAAATCTAAAATTTGACGACACCCAAATTCGGAGGTTTTCCATGGAATGACCCCCATGCAAAATGCATAACGAGGCTAGTGTTTTAGAATATGTATTCAACATTCAACAACAAAGTTAGAAGATTAAGTTTTTATTATCAAAATTCATTTAAGAATTTACAAATTCCATAGTGGTTCCATAGATTACTTAATTAAAATAACTTTTTAAATGAATGGGTTAAAAATGAACATCCTGTATGTATACGAGATGTAACAGTTGCAAATGTTGCAATAACAAAATGTAAGTAAGTGCTCCATCAAGTACTTTCACTGTAATCTTCCGATAATATTTTTCGTAGAAAAAAGTCTTATCTGGTAAATTTTTGTCAACACCTTTCGCAACCAAATTCTAAGAATAAAACTTTGTTTTTATAAAAATAAAAATTGCGAATTCAAGAAATGCTTATAAGAATACGTAATTACACTCCACTTCGTGTCGTGCCATTAGGACGTCGCAGAAATGTCGCAAAAAGTCTGGAAAAAAATCAATGCACTTTTATGATATTGTAACTGAAAATAATAACACTTTCTTGTGTTATTCTTACACCATCACGCAAAACTAAATAAAAAGTGTTCTTCGGCTGACATAATAGTGTATTATTTTATAAGGAGCTAAAGTGAAACTTTTTTTGTTGAGACTGTTTGTTTGATTAGCCACACGTAGTGAGGCAGGCAAAACAGCCGAAGCACAAAAAGCCACTTTAGCTTCGCATAAAATATGTTGCTTTATCTTCCAAGGTCAGAAAAGCATGACATTTTAAGACTCAGTTGACAATGTAAAAGTCTGTCTTTTTTGACGTTTATCGACCCCGGAAGCTAAGTTATTTATGTGGAAAGATTTGTAAATTAATTTTTACGGAAGAGCCGGAAGGTTGTGGCGCGAGCGCTGAAGGAGCGAGCCCAGTAAAGATTAGTTGTAAAGCACG
This sequence comes from Agrypnus murinus, assembly GCA_929113105.1. Lineage (NCBI taxonomy): Eukaryota > Metazoa > Arthropoda > Insecta > Coleoptera > Elateridae > Agrypnus > Agrypnus murinus. The sequence goes on along the minus strand of OV816029.1, from coordinate 136,673,260 downwards.
CCGTGTACAAAGTTTTATTTCCGTCTTCACTAGGGTGTTTTTTATTAATTTATTGTATATTTTGTATAAAAAGACATTTTGTAATCAAGGGTGGTAGGACAATTTATAGCTAGACGTTGTGATTAAGCAACAAATTGGTTTCCATTAGCTTTTTGTTGATGAGCATCGTTAAAGGACCCCGCAATAATCTTATGGAAATTGGGTTTCGGTCAAATTTTCTGGATTTTTGATATGTTGTATATTTTGTCATCCTGAACAAAAGTCTCCATGGGCACAAAGCTCCAAATTCAATATTTTGGCAGCTACGGAGCTCCAAAGCTCCACAGATCCGTTACAAAACTATTCATTTTTAATACTATTTATAAATGTCAAAAGCATATTTTAATTATTTAAATATATAAGTTTATATATATGTTTTTGAGGTCGCTGAATTCAAATCTGATGTCAGATTTGAAAAATTGACAGTTGACAGCTGTCAATTCACTGTCAAAGTAGGATAACAAAGTAAATATTCTCTTTTTACATCAAGAGTTTATGTTTTTGAGGTCGCTGAATTCAATTCTAATGTCAGATTGGAAAAATCGACAATTGACAGCTGTCAATTAATTGTCAAAGTAGAATAAAAAAGTAAATATTCTCTTTTGACATTGAAAGTTAATGTTTTTGAGGTCGCTGAATTCAAATCTGATGTCAGATTTGAACAATTGATAGCTGTCAACTGTCAATTTTTCCAATCTGACATTAGAATTGAATTCAGCGACCTCAAAAACATAAACTCTTGATGTAAAAAGAGAATATTTACTTTTTTATCCTGCTTTGACAGTGAATTGACAGCTGTCAACTGTCAATTTTTCAAATCTGACATCAGATTTGAATTCAGCGACCTCAAAAACATCAACTTTCAATGTCAAAAGAGAATATTTACTTTTTTACTCTACTTTGACAATTAATTGACAGCTGTCAACTGTCAATTTTTCCAATCTGACATTAGAATTGAATTCAGCTACCTCAAAAACATAAACTCTTGATGTAAAAAGAGAATATTTACTTTGTTATCCTACTTTGACAGTGAATTGACAGCTGTCAACTGTCAATTTTTCAAATCTGACATCAGATTTGAATTCAGCGACCTCAAAAACATAAACTTATATATTTAAATAATTAAAATATGCTTTTGACATTTATAAATAGTATTAAAAATGAATAGTTTTGTAACGGATCTGTGGAGCTTTGGAGCTCCGTAGCTGCCAAAATATTGAATTTGGAGCTTTGTGCCCATGGAGACTTTTGTTCAGCATGACAAAATATACAACATATCAAAAATTCAGAAAATTTGACCGAAACCCAATTTCCATAAGATTATTGCGGGGTGCTTTTACAAGTTTCTTTTAGGAGACCGTAAAGTTTTACAGGGCTGTAGATGTAACTACTCATGTGTATTATAATACCAGAAAATTATACAAAATAATCAGAGTCCTTTGACAGTTGTTAATAATTTGATATGATTTTCTGGTGTTATGATAAACATGAGTTTAAAATTCCAGAGGCATATATGATGGAGTTACTTTTTGTTCATGGGTTCATACTATAGATAGAAACCAATCACCAATTCGTACATTGCATAATAATATTAAAATCCAGTCATCGAGCTAGAGCAAGGGTGGCCAACCCCCATGTGGCCCGCATTGAACATTTTTCCGGCCCGCGAGATTCATCACACTTTTATAAAATATATTTATTTTATAATGGCCAAAGTAGTGAAAACCAATGTATTAAAAAAAATACATTATTTGTGCATCCATATATTCAAAAATTAACAAATATCGCACTAGTAAAATAAATATTTTTTAATGATTTCATTTTTTTTATTTCATTTATATTTATATATTTTTTTACATTTAACTTTTAGTGTTATATATTTCTTAATGTACGTTTAGTATCATTATTATTATATTATCTATGTTTACATATGTAAGAATAATAGTAAACACAATAATAATAACTCGTTATGTTTCAATTTCTCACTCAAAAAAAATGTCTATAATGTATCTAAATCTAATATGGGGATATATAATTTCATATGTGGCCCGCGGAGTTATGATGCATTTCCAACGTGGCCCGCAAGATCATTTGGGTTGGCCACCCCTGGGCTAGAGTGTACTGACTAAACAACTATACTTTCAAATTCAATATTTGTATTTAAATAAAAAGGTGTTAGATAAAACATTGTATGGCACACGTCATTTTAGCATATTATTCACTCAAAAATTAACCACTAACGACTCTTGTGGGTCAATTTTTCATTCGCGGATAACATCTTACTTAACTCACTAAAGTACCATAAATAACTATAATCAGATGTCAAAAATAAATTCTACAAACCCTATTAAAAGTAGGATGTTTAACATTGATTGTTGTCAGAGTTAAAAATGACATCTTATGCCATCAGTGTTAAAAGTAACTCACTTTTAATACCACTGTTAAAAGTAAATTTAGTTTGAAAATCAACAAAAACTTTCAATATTAGCTAAATAATTTGTATTTTAATTTTAATGAATATTTATTTCTGCATTTTATTAGTATTTATGTTTATTGCGCAGAATTGGATAATTTCCTCGTTATGATCCGTTTTACAAAAAACCTATCAAAATGTTTACTATTTTCTTGCGTAACTAACAACAATGGTTGTTATGGTAGACGTTGATTCATAATCATAAGCCATGCGATCTTTGCATTAAAATTTTGTATTGTAATCATTTTTTAAGCTCTTTAATACGGCTTGTAGAAAAAATAGTGTATGATATACGTGTTATTAAAAGAGAGTTTATTTTGTTCGTTGGCTCAGCTGGCGCGTCGTGTTGCACACTGGACCGTTTAATACAAGCTAGACGTAAATAACTCTAATATTACTTTAAACGATTGTAGTCGTCATATTTTGTGTAGATATAGCTCAGTATAAGTAATTAAAGTATAATTGGTATATTAATTACTTTAGAAAAAACATTTAAGTTTACGTAAGAAGCTCATATGTGAAGACAAAAAAAACAAAGTTTCTTTCTTAAGATGTAGTTTATCACACTAGTTAGAATATAAATATTAACAAAAACACTTAAATAATGTTGTAAAGAAATAGTATATTACATTTTGAGAATTGTAAGTAGCAAATTACACTTGGAAATTCATAATGTCATGCGTATATAATTTGCCTCACAACTAGAGCGACATCTTTTATTCGCCACACATTAAATGGATTGCCAAATTGTGACATTTTTTAAATAACAGTTTGGATTTTTCTGCTTGTCAGATATTTTGACACAATAACTGCCAATGCCCCCAACACAAATTTATGATAAACAAAAATGTTTCCACTAACTGTAGCATAATATACAGATTACGTAACAGTTTTTCTTTTTGTTACATAATAGTGTTGACAATGACACCTTACTTGTCAAGTAAATCGTTTGTACTTGACAACTTACTTATATGGAAGTAGAAAAAGTATTTAATGATTTGTAATAATGAGACTACGGGGGACTCAACTGAGGAGACGAATCGGCAATGGGCGTTCCAAACATTTGCGTACCCAATGGCCTGTATTTTAAAAAATTTTCGTTAGAGGGCGCTTCGGTCCTTGACAACGCTCAGACCACGCTGGCCATTGTTGACAGTTCGCTGGAGTGCCATATGGGTCGCAATGTTTCATAAAAATTAGCCAGATTTGCGATAAAATTTGCGATAAATCGCATAATCTGTCAACACTGTCAGCGTTGTCCAGAATCGTAGCGCCATCTAGAAGTAACGTTCAAACTTGAATTAACGTTCAAGGTCGGGGACGCTTTATTTGACTCGTTTCGTCTCCTCAGTTGAGTCCCCCGTAAATGAGACCAAAGAGATCAGCAGTGCCAGGATTCTTGCACACCTGGAAAGGTTATGAACTAAGATAAACAGCTTAGAGGGCGCCACAGTCCGGACCGCTTGAGATGGCCATAATGTTTACATTTAATAGTAGTTGGTCATGATATAATAATATCAGCGTATAGTAATAAGAAGTACGGACAGTTATTCGTTTTTCATGTACCCAATTTCAATAGCCTTCAAACGCTTTGGCGTGTAGGTTCAGCTAGCAGTAAAAGATGTCGCTGTAATCATTCGTAAAAGCAGAGCAAAATTTTACTTTTAGCTTTAAATAATGACAAATTATAAAAAAGTATTTAATTAATTTAATTATTTAAAAATTATAAATCGCGAAAAAAACATTTCTACGTGCTGAAAATTTAAATTTGCTGAAAACTAAATTGATAGAAAAAAGTAGCGAGAAAAAAGTTACAGCGACATCTTTTACTGCTAGCTGAACCTACACGCCAAAGCCTTTGAAGGCCATTGAAATTGGGTACATGAACATCAAAGACGCCGGTAGCAACTGTCCGTACTTCTTATTACTATACGCTGATAATATACTACGTATATAAAATGCAAACTGAATACAATCAAAATCCACGGCCTCCTCGATTTGTGAAAGACAAAGGTCTCTTACACGGCCGTTCGCATTTGTAGTTCCAGGCATTATTTCTGTTTTGAAGGGGGCGCCACAATACAGAACATCCAGGTTGCGTATTCTCAAACTTTCTCTCGAAATATTACATTACTATACCCGGTTGCAAATTCTCAAATAAAACAGAACCTCTGTTAAAATTCGAACTTGCATATTGTAATAAGTGTTAATATTAATGTTGAAATTCGATTATAAAAATGAAAAATCGTAAAGACAATTCAACAAAAGAACCAAACAAAGCCTTCTGTAGAATCTGATGAATTAAAGCAACAATTCAGTGACAGTTACAGAATCTTGGCTTGTAAAATGTATTTTTTATATTAATTTAATTTAAAATTGTGTAAAGAACAGGCACAAGCTATAAACTTCTTTGTTCTGCACACTGTATAATTGTTGATTGTCCGATATAAATAAATAAATAAAATTCAGTAATATTTTAAACGTGAAGAATATTTTGTTTAAAACCTTCTTATTTATTAATTTATTATGGTTATAAATAAATTGACCAATAATGCAAATGAATAAATGCAACGAAACCGGTTGGTTCATCAAATAATAAGTAAATTATTAATGCTAATATTTATTAAAAAATAAACAAGAGGCAATCTAGATTGCGTGCCAATATTGCTTAATCACTACAAAACTCGACAGATGGCGCCACAATACGTAACCTGTCAAAAATCAGAAATTTCTCCAAAGCGACCTGCCGGCTAAGAGACGTTCGTCTTTCAAATCGAGGAGGCCGTGTCAAAATCTTATGAGCTTAGCACCAAAAATACAGATGGCACCTGTAATGCGGTCTATCATGACCATCTCCATTAATAAAGCCAAGACCCGATGCAACTGGCCATGGACCTACTAGATACAGCTCGCTCTAAAACTTAGTGACTAACCGTATCACTGCTTTTTACATGATATCTATACAGTGCTATTAAATTAACATGCAATATGCTCCATGTTGCATTTAAAAATAATCAAGTCCATGCATTAGGTTAAATTCGAGGTTAAATTGATTGATTCTGACAAGTACTTATAAATTTTACCACGAACAAACGTGGTTTTTTATAAAAAGTACACTTTTGCATCCTTTATTTTACAATAAATGGTATTTTGATTTACGTTTGTATTTTAAAAAAATAAATTAGAATTAAATTATCCCGAATTGAAATGAAAGGTTAAACGACTAGCGCATTTTAAATGCTTGCGTATTGTTAGTTGCATAAACATACAGTAAATACAATGATTTGAAATGATTATTTTAATTTGCAACATACGCATATTGAATTTTAATTTAATAGCACTGTATAGTATAATCACGTGGGCTGTATCCTATAAATCCAAATTTTTGTTTTAAAATTGAAACCGACATTTCTCAAAAAATGAACACATCAAATGTAAAATTTCAAACATCAAACGTATTAAATATGTCTGCGATTTACTTACGCCGCCATCCGGCAGATGGCGCGTGTGTCACACAAATCAGATGTGTCAATCTATGGTGTCAATAGCGTATAGTCAATTTTACAAACTGTGTTACAAAAATTACCCAATTCTTAAAAATAAAGAGTAACCTTATTTTTATTATTATGAGGTTATAAGGTTATGTCAACAAAACACAGCCTAATGTGCTCGATTACGTTTGAATCTTTGGTTTGACGTTGAATATTCCTGTGTGCACGATCTACTTTGACCACGTGATTTGGCATAGGCGACTGTACAGAGACTCGCGTCTATATCCCAACACTAATGATTTCTTCTGCGCATGCGTATAAATCGAATTTTCCCTCCAGATTTCTCGTACCCAGTATGTACTGACAACAATAATAATTAATAATTAGTATTGTATTGCATATGACTTATGTAATTATCGATTTATATAAAACAATTTGCTACTTGCTGTTTGCGTGATGTCAAAATGGGAACCTGCATTATATCTATTACCTACCTGCATAATTATTATACAAATAAAATAATGAGGTACAGGTAAATAAAACTAAAACTAATAATTTCTTTAAGATTTTATTGACTAAAAATAAAAATAAAATTATTAAATTAAAAATTATTTATATTAAAACAACTTTTATAAAAATTAAAAAATTCTATCATTTAATTATTTTAATTATTATTGCAGTGAAAAAATTTAATCAGTCATTATCTTGAATCTCAAGAAGTAAATTAAGTGGCAATTTATTACATGACGATATTTCGGTCTTCTTTTTTTTTGTTTTTTCGTTTCTGTAAGGGAGACAAGAGACAACCAATGTGCCTGGTGGTCTATTTTTTTTTTGTTCTGTGGAATGGAATTTCTTGGAACCAAAACAACAGTACCAGGATTTTGATTTTCTATAGCACGAACACCTGAAATTAGTGATGTAATGTTTCTAGACACATAACAGAGAGCTTCTAAATTGTCACAATTTGTAACTGATGTACCTAGTACATAAAGAACACTTTAAAGCAGACTTTTTCATGTTAATATAACTGTTGTGCACTTTCGTCATATGACAATTAATATTAGATTTATTGCTAAACTGTTTGCCACATACAGTACAGACATAAATAATTCTTCTGTAAAAAAATTATTCAATAAAAATAAAATAAGATCTTTAGTTACGTGATAGATTCCACACCAGATGAAGAATTTCTGTAGTGACTTGCGTGTTATTCTTACCATCCATTGTAGAAACTCAAATATATAAATCCATACAGACTTTATACACACTCGATAAGGATATAACCATTAAATCTATTCTATTTAGGAATTTTGGATTCGAGAAGACGTGCTAACAAATAACGCATGCGCAAACGAAGTCATTAGTGTTGGGATATAGACGCGAGTCTGTACAAAGACTCGTGTCTATATCACAACACTAATGATTTCTTTTGCGCATGCGTATAAATCGAATTTTTCCTCCAAATCTCTCGTACTCAGTAAGTACTGAAACAATAATAAAATTATGTAATTATCGATTTGGTATAAAGCAATTTGCTACTTGCCGTTTGCGTAATGCCAAAATGGGAACCTACATTATATCTAGTACCTGCATAATTATTATACAAATAAAATAAATAGGTACAGGTAAATGAAACTAAAACTAATAATTTCCTTAAGATTTTATTGACTAAAAATAAAATAAAATTATTAAATTAAAATTATTTATATTAAAACATCTTTTATAAAAATTAAAAAATCTATCATTTAATTATTATTATTATTATTGCAATGAAGAGATTTAATCAGTCATTATTTTGAATCTCAAGAAATAAATTATGTGCCAGAAGTTTAAGTTCCAGACCTATGACACACATATTTTGTTACTTTTTTTTAGCACATCAGTTTCTTGAATTGTAAAAAACAAAAGACGACTAACTTTCTGCTTCAATATTATCTTTCCATTTCAAACGGTCATCCAACGTTGCAAACTTTTTTGTTTCTTGTTTTATTGCGAAATCGTGAAAAACTATAAAGTGGTTATCTAAGTCTTTGTACGTTATAAAACACTCATCAGAACATAAAGGGCACTTTAAAGTAGACTTTTTCAAGTTAATATAACTATTGTGCACTATTGTCATATGCCAATTAATATTAGATTTATTACTAAACTGTTTGCCACATACAGTACAGACATAAATAATTCTTCTGTAAACAAAATTATACAATAGGGAAGACGCATGTATTTTTTTTTAATTTTTGTATTCGTTCATTTTGGTTAGAAAAATATTTCCAGATAACCGAAATTTCTAAAAACCCTCAATTTATTTGAAAAAATTAAATTTAAAAATTCTCCTCATTTAAAACCGAATTTGGCCTTGAGCAACTTCCCTCAAAGCTATTTGATGTAAAAAAGTAGGTACCGCTGTGAATGAGAAGAAGCAACATTGACGATCTACTCAACTTTAGATGGCGCTGATGAAAACCAATAAACTGAATTTTGAATTAATATTACCAGAAATATTTTACACCACTTTAATTATGGCAGTTAATTACACAACAGCATAACGTACATTATTATATTAATTACTCGTTAATAAGTAGACGATATTTGAACTTGAAAATAAAGGGTTTTTCAAACTGACGGGTAATACAGGACTCTTAACTGATTCATTAGCACCAACAGTGGGTCATCTTTGGAACTGTAAGAGGTAACAAAGTTTCATCCATTAGAGGACACTAGTATTGCATTTTAAGCACGGCCTACTAGATTTATATAAGCTTCGCTTATATACGGCCGTCTCATTTAACGTTTTTTCATTGTTGAAAATTATTACAGATTCGTACGTTAAATGGCGCCCACTGGTGGTAATTTTACAACAAAGATATTTAAAGCCAGAGCTCAGTCGTTAATTTTTAGGTTATACTTTATGTCAATTGTGTCAAACTGCCTCCGATTGAAGAGATCACACTTAAAGGAAGTACTTCACTTTCAGAATACATGTATTTACTCAGATAGTAACAGTAGGTAATAACAAAAAATCTCTTAACAACGATCAGATGTTAAATTATGCATTAAGAACAACACTTATGGCTACATTAAAACTAAAAAACATAGGTACTTCAACAACCACTTCACAGGTACACGTATTTTTTATACTATTGACTTGATTTTACAACGATTGTCATGCTATTATTATCAATAGGTAGTTATTTCAGAAAAGTTCCCGACTCCATCTTCTTTCTGGAACACTTTCTCAGCTTTACTACAAAACCTGTTAAGACATGATAACAAAATCGTTTTTTACTTATCGTTACCTATCCTATATTCAAACTTATTACCTACCCTTCAAAATTTTACAATTATTTCTCTGTCATCGCTTTTGGTTTATGATATGCGATATCAAAAATTCTATATAAAGCTAATGTCTTAGGAGACAAATCTTGTCAGTCTCTTTTAACTGAAACGAGTGGCCTTAGATTCAAGTAGATTTCATCAGCTCTTATGTCTAAAAATATTTATTTTCAGTAATGTCTTTCACCGTGAGATTTCTTTATTCCATGGTTATACTTCTAGTCGTAGCTTCAGTTCATAGGTCGTGCATTAACATTAGGTGTCTACATCATCTGCTGTGGTAATTCAAGTGCTACAAATCCCAAAAGAGTATTCGTAATTTGTGAAATATTACACTGTACTTATATTATGGCTATTATGTAGTTATTAAGGTGTTTCTAGTCTAAAAAAATCAGTCAATTAGTAATGTTATATAAAATCTAGTAAAACTTACTAAAAAAAGTAAAATTTTCTTATATGTAGGATATTTTACTTTCCAAATTCCTATTGCAACATATTTTTGTCTTATTTATGTACATTATATTTAAATAGTATGTACAAATGTCAATAAATTAATATTGCACAATAGCAAATGACAATTATTGGTATGAACTATAACCTTAAAATTAACGACTACAGTCTGAATACAAACCAACTTCGTTGCAAAATTATCGGCAGTGGGCGCCACTTAACGTACCGATCTGTAATTTTTGGATTCTAATTGCAACAATGAAAAAACTGGAAATGAGACGGCCGTATATAAGCGAAGCTTATATGAATCTAGTAGGCCGTGATTTTAAGTTTATTTAAATTTTCAAGGTTTTCAAAAATTAATTACTTAAGATTGGTAATTGTTTAATGCATTTATAACTGATATTCTAACTAATTTAGTAATGATGTTTATGAAAATGCAAGAATCTCCTCAATTGACGACATATGCGTCTTCCCTATTCAATAAAAATAAGATCTTTAGTTACGTGATAGATTCCACACCAGATAGATTTTTTGTAGTGACTTGCTGTTACCATCCATTGTAGAAACTCAAATATATAAATTCATACAGACTCTATACACACTCGATAAGGATATAACTTTTAAATCTATTCTATTAAGGAATTTTGGATCCAAGAACACGTGGTAGCAAATAACGCATGCGCAAAAGAAATCATTAGTGTTGGGATATAGACGCGAGTTGTACAGAGTACTCTAAATCAAAATGCTGAACGTACTCCTGTGACTTACTCATAATAAATTTACTCCTTTTAGGTTATGTTATATTAAACGTCAATAATCAAATTTGTTTTCTATTAATGCAAACAAAATGAGTGGAGAATGTACGGAAAATGAAAGTACTGAAACTGAAAGCACTGCATTAGACAGTATAAGTCAAGCTGTGGAAAATGGGGGTATTACAGATGCAAAAAAAGCTGCCAAACAAAAAAGTGAGTTATTCTTTATTACTTCTAATAATCTGAAATTAGTTTTGTTAGTTTGTTCCCAGAGCCCAAATTGCATTTCCATCACAATCTTCAATAAAATAAAAATACACTAATTATGGATGAAATATAGAAAATTATAAAAGAATTCATTTTTACAAAAGTTCAGAAATCATTTTTTTTATCCAGGGCTGGTCTTTAGAGCTCCTGCATGTTATCTACACACCCCATTGAAGAGTAAAAATCACAAAAAAACATAGATACTTACAAACAATATATTCTCTTTAGAGTAATAATTTGTATCTCATTTTCAGTCGATATATTATTAAAACCAACTGGAAACGCTCCCATAATGAAAAAGAAGAAATGGGCTGTAGATTCTGATAAACCTGTTGGAGGAATTACGGAGTTTATTAAAAGATACTTAAAACTAGAATCACATGAACGAGTAGTAATACAATATTCCAGTATATCATGTTTTTTTAACTTACTAACACTATTTAAATTTTCAGTTCCTGTACGTTAATCAGACATTCGCTCCAACACCAGACCAAATAGTAAAAAATTTGTATGATTGTTATAACACAGAAGGAAAGCTTATATTACATTATTGTAAGACACAAGCATGGGGATAAAGCAGCTTATAATGTAATTTTTATTTAAAAGTAATACATAAATATACATTTTATAGCATTTCTTTAAGTTCAGAAGCGCTAGAAAATAATGTACATACTTGTAATTAAGTTTTAAGTTATGTTTATTATTTGAAATTTATAATTAAAATTTAATCATGGCATATGGTTAATGAGCCGTTTCTTGGCCACTTAAGCAGATTCTCGGACAAAACTTGTCTATTACCTATTGCCACCAGAGGCAGATTTTAAATTTTAAAATTTCACAGGAGGAAGGTGTGTTTGGAATGTCGAACTTTGGAGGGTTTGTTGAATTAATAACAGTGGCGGCTTGTGAGATTTCTGATAGGGTGGGCAAGTCGTATGAGATATTTCGAACAATCTAAGTATTAAAGTTTATTGGAGCTCTATGTTGGTCGGAATAATTTCCTAAAGAAAATTTACCGTTCAGCAAGAACCTCGTGAAGGTCTAGAGCTATATCTTGCCAGGAGAGGAAAAAGGGAGGTTATTGTTGTTAGTAAGCGAAAACAGTTAGTAAAATAATTAACAAAAATAAAAACAATATAGGAAGTTTGCGCACATAGCATTTTTCCCTTACATTATAAAAATAAAATTCAAATTCAAAATAACCTAGGAAACACTATACATTGACACAAACTCACTATTATCTTCTTAACAAAACGAAATACATAATAATAAAAAAAAATATATAAAATTCGTTAATAAAACTGAAAAATAAATTCTCAAACAATATGTACAAGTGAAAACAATATTCAACAAGGGATAAATTAACTAAAATATTCCATTGAAAGAGCACAGAACAGGTCAAATTAATTAATTTAATTTATGTACTGGTGATGTGTTTGTAGTGTAACTCAATTCGTCTATTTTTTTGTAACGCAAAGTGATCTATAACTTTTTCGTAAAACTGAGTTGATTCATGATTTTCTTGAAGGTGTTTGACTAAACCCCTTTCGATAGCAATCCTTGATAAGTTACATAATCTTGACTGGCTCATAGAATTCCTAGCGAAAGTTTTTACTCTTTTCAAGGTCGAAAAACTTCTTTCTACGGACGCCGATGTAGAAGGTAAACACAAAGCAATACATAACAATTTATGTATTTCTGAAACTTCATTTTGTAGATCATTTGAAAAAATAAAATTTAAAATATCAACACAATTTGGCGAATCTCCAAATATATTGGCATCAGAATACCAGACGCGTAACTGGCTTTGCAATTTTGCTTTATCAAATAAATTCTTGTAACTCTTTAACAGCGAATCAACCAGTTGTTGAGGAAATGTACTTTTGAAAGTTATAAAATTGTTTTTATCTAATAAATCTAAAAAATCCAAAGAGGCCATATCCTTAAACCTGACTTCTATTTGATTAATTATTGTGTCAATAATTTCATTGAAAATTCGTCTGAAGTACATTTTTGGATCGTCCATTCCATCATGATCAGATTTACGTCTTTTTGATATGGTAGATGGTTCGGCAATACTACAAACGGTGGTATATATTTTGTCAAAATAGTTCTGATTATTTCTGAAGTTCTTTAAAGTTTGTTGCAAATTTTCAATTCTCTTCTTACAGTATGCTATGTTCGAAGATGTAGATTGGACAATGTCGAAAATCAACTCTGTTTGCTCAAAAATAAGACTGAAAGTGTAAAGTAAAATTAAAAAACTAAAATTTTTCAACATTTTTTTAAATCCAACTGATTCTTTAATTGCCTCATAGTCTCTGGTAAAATCCTCAGAATCAATAATTCTTTCAAAAACAGTCAACAATTTTGTCCTTTGTTGGATAACAATATCAATAAGACGTGATTTGAAGTTCCATCTGGTATCGGATCCGCTAGGTATTCTTCTAGCTCCTAATTGATCTAAAAGATTTGTCCTTTTCGTAGATTTGGAAAAAAATGCAGGTAACCCACTAAGACTTGCAAAAAAAATTCTACATTCTTTAATTTTGGATGACGCATCTTGCAATATGAGATTTAATCTGTGGGCATAACAATGGGTAAACAGTGCTTGAGGAGCTATCTGCTTAATTTTTGATTGTAGTCCATTTAATTCACCGGCCATCACAGAAGCTCCGTCATAAGTTTGACCAATTACCAATTAATTTGTTGGGGATATCATATTTATTAAAATTTTCTATCAAAAAATTAAATAAGTGGGTAGCAGTTCGACCTTCACTCACATCAAAAAATCCCATAAACCGTTCAATAGGCTTACCTTCTCTAATATAACGGAAAATAACAGATACTTGGGATCGACACTTAATGTCAGTCGTCTCATCTACTTGCCAGGAAAAAATGGGACTTTGTTTAATTTCATTTTCAATAATTTCTGATATCACTTTGTCAATACTTTCAATTAAGTCGTTCTGAATACTTTTAGACAGACCCGTAAAAACAGAAGACTCGTCTAAAAACGTTTTAAATTTATTATCATATTTGGAAAGCAACGATGCTAATTCTTTGAAATTTCCTTGATTCAGAGAATCTTGTGTCTCATCATGTCCACGAAAGGCTTGTTCTTGCGTTGCTAAATAAATAACCATATCAATTAAACGTGTTATTATTTCTCTATTTTGTTTAACCATCTCATTATGTTTTAAAATACTTTGTCGATGTGCTGAATCAACAGAAACTTGAATATTTTGTTTACCAAAAAGTTTAAACTTTAAAGACGCATGTGTATGTTGCTCTGACTGTCCATGTTTTTGTAAAGATACAGATAAATGTTTCAAATCATCGTAGCCAGTAGAATTCCAGGGACTTTGCTTAGTTTCAGAAAATAGTAAACAGTTCCAACAATAGAGCTTATTTCTTTTTTCACTTCCCGTTAGCCAGTTATATTTCTCATACCAACTACTATTAAATCCTCTGCTGCCTTTATTTATTTTATTTGTAATAATCAAATTAGCCATCTTTGGACAAGGTTTTAATTTTGCGACAAACAGTTTATCGTCGAAATTTAATTTCTTGAATTTTGTTTGCAATAAAAAATTTACAATATCCTCATTACTACTTACAGCATCTCTTACATTTATGCTTATGTTGTTACCTGTATTACTCGCATCACTTCCACCTGCTGTCGATGGTAACGGCGGCACTAAACCAACGTTACAATGAGCCATAATTAAGTAACTGTCATCTACACGAAATCAGGAAAACAAGACGCGATTTAAATTTCAGTTAGTCTTTTCCGTTTGAGTCGACTGATTCAAACGATATTACACGAGGACTAGCGACATCACACGATGGCCAAGGTGGGCTTGCCGAACCTGAGGTTTACCACCAGGGATTTACTACTACAAAACTTGCCGAAGATCGAATTGGCATGCTGGACGCTGGTTGCAAATAAAACGATTTAAACATTTATAAAGCAACCAAAAACATTCAAGAATTTTTCAAGAAAATTAATTTCACAAGCACTCAGTCACTTCAGTTTTACAGTTTTTTATAATTTCCATGGTACATATTGCATTACATACCATTATTTTATGTTAAGATCAATTTTAATCCAAAAATCATTTAGAATATATTTTTAAAAACAATTTTTTCTAAATTAAGCAAATAGATTTTCAATTTTAGCAGCAAAAAATTAAATAAAGATGTTTTTGCTGTTATAATGTACAATACCTACGTGTTTGCTTTTAAAAATCATTTTGATATGACTTATGGCCACATTTATTATGAATTCATGCTACAAAAGTTATTCTGTGTACACAGTTACAATAATATAATGATTATATTTATTGTTATTTCATTAACCGAATAATGTTGCGAGCGTCTACTCCAGCTCCAAGGTGGGCAAATCTGGCTTCACCCATCGACTCCCCACTTATTCCACATGCGCTCGTGAAAACATCACGTACGCTTGTTTGTCGTTCTCTGTTTATCTGCCGAATTCAACGACTAAATACTGGAAACGTTGTTCTTCTCTTAATTCAGCCCTAGTCGGGCAAGCCCTACCTCTAAGCGCGCATCGCGCGTGGTATAGTCGTGTATTATCTGTTGGAATATTTCATAGAGGTATAATTACGGCAATGAATATTGAATAGGTGTCACCATGAAATGTAATATTTTATTTTTTAATGTGATTATTCTGTTGTTTGCTTTTTATAAAATAATAAAAATTTATTGTCTGTAAAACTTCAAGTGCCAAAAAATTAGGGTGGGCAGTGCCCACCTTGCCCACCCCGAGGAGCCGCCACTGATTAATAACACTGCTCTTGATATTTCTATTATCAAAAGGAAACACAGAAAAACATGCAGTTGACATAAACATTTAATATTATCAATGACAAGACAAGTAAAAACAGAAAAAAAACTCAAAGCTACCTTATTCATTTAAATATGAGAAACTACATCTTTAACAAGGTGTCCGTGAATAGGAGTTTTGTTAGATAGTCGAATATTTAAATGTAAGTTTTGTTATTTTTGGAGATATTTTAGCGAAATGGACGAGAACCATCGCTGGTCGGTAACTGACGTATGGTTAAAGTGTGTGCACAAAGTTCTGATGATCCACTGTTGAAAGCAGCACTATCACAACGAGAAATCTTTTCTCGCCTGATAATTTGTTGTCCTCGCTATATTCTAAATGGTGTCTCCAAAACATACATTATATTTGACTTATGCTAATACTTATATACATCGTTACCAAACTGTCTATTGGCATATATACAATGCAGTGGTTTGGAGACACATTTGAAATAACCACAGCCTTGTTAGTGTATTGTCAAGCATGCTGGACTTTCACCCAAGCGGCTTAGGTTTGACTTCTGCTACTGGCAGATCTAGTTAAGGTTTTCTGCACTTTTTCCTTAGCTGTGACACAAATGTGGAATTTGCTCTGTTCCATTTGTAAGTCGGCTGCAGCCGCACGTTGGGCCTACGTAATAATAATAATAATCGTCCCCTCCCTCCCGCACAAGCTTCATAGCTTTTGGGACCTGGTTTCCAGATTATGGGTTGTAGCAATTATTATTATTAGTAGTATAGTTTGTGTTTATAATACACCAGTAATAATAACTAGCAAACACCGCCGGTTCTTCAAACCTTTAAAAATTAAATTTACTTAATATAATAATACTGACCAGAATTTAAAGAAAACTGAACAGCTACAAATGCTAATGAACAAAACTTCAGAATGGTTTAAACTGTGGAGATTAAAATAAAATATTTAACCACAGTCTTACAGCAGCATCGCCCATAGTGATAATTGACAGCCAACAAATGCTACCCAAGCAATCAATTAAATATCTTGGAATGACAGTAGATAATAAATTAAATTTCAATGAACACACCAAAACAATAAAGAGCAAAGTAATTTACAAGCGCTAAACATTTTCGTAACCTAACGTATAAAAATAATGGCATATATACGAATGTTGCTGCACGAATATACAAAGCCATCTGCAGACCGTTTTTAGAATATGGCCATCCAGTTATGCTCAACCTCAAGAGACCAGCTTAGAAACAACTACAAACTGCTGAAACCTCAGCACTGAGAGCCATTACCAAGATGAGACATCCTTGAAACCCTTTGCACAATCCTTCTAACACCTTATTGTACGAAACAACCAATCTATGAAAGACTCCTGGAACTGACCAAGAGATTTGCAAAACAATTCCACAACTTAGAAATTATCAGAAGCCATGCATGCAACACACCCAAGACCAACAACTAGAACAAACTTGGATACACCCTCAAGAATCAATCTATGAAAAGCTCCGTGCAATTCAAGGAAATTAATCATGTTATACATACTGAGTGTTTCAGACCACCCATATCCCACAAGTATCTCGCGATGTACAAAACGGATTGAGAAAAAAAATGTGTGAAACCTTTTTTGAAGCTCTATTGAATGGTAGCAAATGTAAGTAAGTAGTAAGGTAACTCCCAGGGGGTGGGGAGGGGAGCAACTCCGTCACTTTTAATAGCAACCCCCAGTTTTTTATGCAGATTGGGATTCTGCGCTAAAAAATATGAATTTCTTGCCTGAAACTTTTTTTAAGTTAAAAAAGTTAAAAGTAAACACTTTTGACGTGAATTTATAAGCACTTGCACTTTGCTTTTGAAAAATCAGGCCCATAATTTTATCATTCAAAGTATATCGCCGTATATTATTATTACAAATTAATAAATAAGTATGTACAGATGAGGGTGATGTTTTAAAAGTTATTTTGGTTGTCGTCAAACGGGATGGAGATCAGACGACCAGGAGACCCGGAATCTGTTTTTCCACTCCACCCGAGGCATCATTGACAGGCTTAGAATTTGAGTGCATAATTTGCATAACGTATTTACGCAGACTGTACTTTTAGATAGCCTGGCCTTCCCACCTGTAATTTGGTTTTGTATAATTTTATAAAAATCAACATTCTACGCAACATATTTTACAGTTTGTGGCTCAAGTTAATATTAGTGTATTCATAATAAACACTAGGTGCCAACTGCTTACCCTAATGGGTAAGCTTTACTAACTAACGCACTCTTAAAACACTGCTGTTTTTACTGATTGTTGCTTTTGTTGAAATATGAAAAAATAATTCAAGCTCGGATCCTCACCTCTCTTTTGGTCATCCAGCACTAAGTAGCGCTGGCTGTAAAAAATATACCGAGACACATGAATGAATGCAAACACAATGCTTGTACTTAAATATTTTTAGATTGTAAATTCCTTTTTAATGGTCAAATAGATTTGATTAATAAACCTTCTTTTCTACAACTGTTTATATCTACTTGTAAATAAGATTTTATAAATTATATTACAATTAAAAGTTTATTTGCGTATTTCTGTTTCTATTTTTATTGTGTTTAAAGAAAATGCATTATTTATTAAAACATTCATAATTATAGAGGTTTTTTAAATATTATCATACTTATGTAGTATTGATAGCGCTTTTCAATCAACTGTAAAATATACTATCAGTGGAAACGCATAGGTCAAGGTTTACGATAAAGCTGTGTCGTGTAATCATGTGTTGTACCCCCACTCCCAATTTTGTTTCGAAGGTAATTGCCGATTGAATCGGCAAAGTCGATGGATATGTTTACATTTTACTTCTCTAATAACATGATTTATTATAAATGACGGTGAAGAACATATCGACAGTCTTAAACCCTTTTACTACTGTTTTTTAATTAGATTTGATGTTTTGTGGGTAACACGTTAACCAGAAAATACAATCAGGTTTATATTAGCGGTGTCATAATAGCATATGAAAGTTTATTAATATTGGTACAAAAAGCTGTGTTACCAAAAAAAACTGTTTTTTTGGTTGATGTTATTATTTAGATAGTTAGATCTAATAACTAGCGAATACTGCAGGTTCTTCGGACCTTTAAAAATTAAATTCACTTAATTAATATAATAATAAGGTGGGTACGAACCTTGGAATTGTTTTCATAGCAAAAGAAAGCTGCTTTTATGTCAGGTTTTGTCTTTGCTTAAACTAATAATTAGCAACGCGTAGTGAGGCTAGCTGCCAGAACCACTCTGTAGGAAATAAATCCCGAACAAGCTGGTTATATTATATATTGATTATTAACGTACCATCACATGAGTAACTCATGACTGGCTTTTATGCAGGGTGTCCCTATAAATTGTCGACAAACTTTGGTAGTAGATTTCTGGACTAAAGATTATAACATTCAACAAAAAATACCTATATAACATAATGTTACCTTACGGAGATACGGCCCTGTAAAGGTGGTCCCTCATAACTTTTTCATTAACATTTCAGATATATTATGAATTGATTTGTTCATTTTCAGTGGAAGTACTTTTAATAAAGCCACGAAAGCCTTCAAGTAAACATCTTTATTAAGTTCTACTAAAAAAAATAATGTTATACAAAAAAGGGGGGCACGAAAAATAAAAAGCTATAGTCGTGCTCTTTATCACAGATCGACATATAATCTGGCTTTTTTAAAATTAATATTACATAAATTCCTACTGTGGATGTTGCAAGATGGCTACCTATATTTATAAATAAATATTGGCACAGTTAATATTAATACTAAAAGCGGAAATTTATGACACGGAGTTACAGAATCTTGGTAGGGATGCATTCTGTTACTTAGGTAACTTTGGTTAAATCATTTTATCTTATGGCCCAGGAGTTCAGCACCTTATTACCGCCTAATCACCACCTAACATGCAGTAACATTAAAAAGGGTACCGATCTTTGCCCTTTCAGGAAAAATGAATAGGTCTTAAAAAACCGTTGTCTCTAGTAATGTAGAAAATAATTATTAATGTATAAAGTGGAGGGGATAGTTCTAACATTGTTTTTTTAAAGTCATTTTTAACATTTTCTCACATGTTTACAAGTAATGTAGTTTCTGGTCAGTTATTAAAAAGATACAATTTTGGCAAGTTAAGTTTACGTGACATGAGCATAAGTAAAAAGCAAAAACCAGTTTAATATAAAAAAATTAGGAGACCGCAATAACTTATCTCAGCATGTCAACTAGGCCTAAAAGTAAATAAAATATCAGAGTGGCCACGAGGTTATTGTTGGTTAGACTCAGCAAGTGGATTAACTGACGGGTTGGGGTGAGCCTGCTTAAGTACGATTTCTACACTTATAGTATGCTTACATAAATCAATTCATTAACAAGTGACAAGGTCGCTTGAGTAAGCAACTTGAGTAACAAATAGGTGCATGTGATTCTTAGCAATTGTCAGCTACACGTGGCAAGGTTGCCCATATTGAGTCTATTGTCTCTTGCATATGCACTAAATGCAATACCATGCATCAAGCACATGGAAATGTGCATATGTCGGAATAGTGTGGGCAGCGGAGTGGCCATTGGAAGCATACGAGGTGTGTAAATTAAGTAATGCGACTGATTTTTTTCAATTTTTAATTCGAATAGAATTACAATTCAATATTGTCTCCCTCAAAATAAGCCACACAGCGCTGGAGACGGTTCTTCCAATCCTCATAGCAGTGCTGGAACTTGGATACTGGAATAGCCTTCAGCTGGTTGGTTATAGTGAATGAGTTGAATGTTTTCGAGTGTCCCTAAATGAGTTCCCTTTAGGTGATTTTTCAATCTCGGGAAGAGGAAAAAGTCACAAGGACTCAAGTCAGGCGAATAAGGAGGCTGAGGAGCCACAGGAATGTTTCTACTGGCCAAAACTCGTTTATTGAAATTGCTGTGTGAGAAGGCGCATTATCGTGATTCAACACCCAGATGTTCTTGATGCTTGGTCTCACACGAATGACCCTTTTTCGAAGTTTTTCAAGAACCTCCCGGTAAAAGTGTTGATTGACCGTTTGGCCTTGAGGCACAAACTCTTTGTGGAAGATTCCCTGGCTATCGAAAAAACAAATCAGCATGCATTTGATCTTGACTTGCTCATTCTTGCTTTTTTTGGCCTTGGAGAGGTTGAAGTGTGCCACTCCATGCTCTGGCGCTTGGTTTCCGGGTCGTACTCAAACACCCAAGACTCGTTACCAGTAATGACACGTTCCAGAAAATGGAGATCGTTTTCAATCGATTCCAAAAAGTCAAGACACCTTTCCCTCCTGATGTCCTTTTGGTCTTGCCAAAGGTTTTTTGGAACCATTTTTGCGTAGATTTTTCTCATCCCCAATTCATTGGTCAAAATCTGATGAACGGTGGTGTGAGTCAAATTCAACTCTTCCCCGATCATTCTGACTGTCAACCGACGATCTGAACGCACAAGATCCCGGATTATGTTGACATTTTCATCAGTTTTTGAAGATGAAGGCCTTCCGTTTCGTGGTTCATCTTCAATCAACTCTCTTCCTTCTGAAAATGCCTTAAACCACCGAAAAACCTGGGCCCCCAACAAAACACTGTCTCCGTAGGCCTGTTGAAGTTTTGCAAAAGTTTCCGTTGCAAAAGCGTGTGCCCAAGTCTGAAGCAAAACCTGATAGCACACCGTGGCTCGAAATTGATGTCACTCATTTTTAGAACGCACTAATCTCCGTTTACCCAACAGATATAGTAATGAAAAACCAGAGACATTCAGATGCAACTTGAAACTTGAATATCCATTGGTTGAAATAAATGGGGCGGTACTCTATAAAAGTCTCATTTACATACAAACACAAACGGCAAACGCCAGCTTGTTACGCATGCGTTTACGTCAGTTGTTTTAAAAGTTCCGTCAGTTTTTCCAATTGTGTTACATATTAGGTACATTACTGTGCGGTTGCACAAACGCTAATCAAATTTAATCATTGATTAACAACCCATCATAGACTCGCACCATTCAATACACGAACGGTTGTCAATAAGTAAGTTATAATTATATGAAAAGTTAATAATAATAATGAGTTGGTTAATTTGTAGAATTTTCCTTACTGCAAAATTGTTAATTAAAATGGATGATGAAAACGTCAACAATATTCAGTTGTCACCACCAAAAAAACGGCAAAAAAGCACTTTTCTGTAGAGGTGAAACAAATAATTATGAACGCTTTTAAAGTGTGTGAAGAGCAGAATCCTCAGTGGAAAAAACACGAACAAGTGGAAAATGTTGCTAGATTGATAGGTCATGTTTTAATTTACCTTCCAATCCCACTGCTTATTTACTATAATTTTATGAATTGGTATGGCCAGTGTTTACAACATACTTCGTGAGCACAAGCAACATCCTGATTATTTTGATGCTCCTAAGGCGTGTCATAGACCAACAGCTATTTTGGACAATGTTTCTGAAGAAGACAAAAATGGCATCAGAATGCTTGTTTGTAGTTTTTTTCTTTTAAATGAACCTCCCACTCTCGACAAAGTTTTAATGAAATTGAATGAAAATGAAGATTTTCCCAATTTTAAACGGTCTACTTTAAGAAAACTTATAAAAGAAATTAACTTTAGGTAATTAGAACAATTACTTTTTACGGTATCTAAAAAAGCTTGTTGTAGTTTCACAGCAAGATCTAAAAATAGCATTTTGAAAGCAAAGGAAGATATCATTTCATGGAGAAGACGATATCTTAGCGAAATCAAGAAAAAATAGTGAGAACTGAATTGTTATCTAAAGTAACACAGGAAAGCAACAGAACTGTTCTGAGATTGCCACCTTATCACTGCGACGTATATATAGTATGTTTGTATGTAATTTCTTTGTTTTATTGTAAAAAATATTTATTATATATTATAATATGTGTAAACACATAGCACTCGTGAACTTTTCGTGGCTTTTTTATTAAATTACCTAATAAAATGCAATTTTTTAAAATGTATGGTTATTATTTATACTAGTATAAATTTCTCTAAGTGACATCATTTATAACGAATTAACAATTCATATGCAAAAATGTTGTATTGTAAATTTAACTTTCACATAAAACCAATCAGAACAATCTGTGCTGCCTTGATTTTTTTTTAACTATATGTGTTCAGTGTCCGGAGTATAGAAAAAACTGTTTGACGAAAAAAATCGCTACGGACTACCAAATGACTTTAGCAAGTTCAAACTCGTACTGAAGGCGTATCACATGTTCACCTGCCGCTCCTCCACGTCCCGCGTCCTATGTGCCGCCAGATCGAACGCTACGTTACCAGTCTCATTACTTAATTTACACACCTCGTATTAATCATACTAAAGCAACTTCAGATGCAAATATGACAATAAGAGGCAATTTCTCATTCATAATGGTATCATTGGATGAGCACTGGTCTGTTAGATGAAACAATTACTTTGATTGAGATTTATTCAAAATGAAAATAAATACCTACCTCTATTGTCATCTATAAAAGTGCAACATCAATTTTATTTTAGTATACCTTGTCTCAAAATTAGGAAAAGTAATTGAGACAGATAGGTTTACATAGCTTAATAGAAAACATTCTAGCGGCATTTTAGCGGGTCAAAAATTGTTGACAGACCTTCAAAAAGGTGACCAATAAAGATTCAGTGGCGTCACTAACGATAAATTCTGGGATACAAAAACATGAAATTTAAATAAAACAACAGCAGAATAAATATCAAATTATTGAATTATAATTAATGCTCAAAATATGATCCCTTGCTTACAAGACAAACATTAAATATTGATTAATTATTTGAAAAACACAAAATCAAGAAGTAACTATAACCTCAAAAACATCGTAGGATAGGTTCAGTATTCAGATCTATTTACTCGAAGAGTTCGTTTTCCATAATATCCATTATTGCAAATAATTGTAACTATGACAACACAGCTTTACATAGTTATAGGGTGACTAAAACACCCCATATTTAATAAAATATTTTTGAAGAATAGTTGAATGAACTCTTCTAAAGGTTGATGACGATCGACATGATTCTAGTAGCCATACAGTTGCTTATTGCCTTATAAATCCAGTTTACTAATGATGAAATTTGTGGGAGCAGAAATGGAAGCAGATTGGGGTCTTTTACACTTAGTAAACTAAAATTAATTTCTGGCGTCGATAAATGTGGACCAGAAATTGCTTAGGATCTCTTCTAATTATAAAATCTGATACTGTTTGATAATATTGCAGATGCTGCATCATCAGGTGTAGTACAATAAAAATAGGCGTTTTTTAGCGAGTTGGTGGAAAAATTCGAACGTAAATATGTGGGAAAGGTGCATTTTTCGCAATAGAAAACAAGAACTGCAGAGGTTATAAAAATAAACCAGTTTTTACCTCCTTTCTCGGGTGTCTAAAGGGCAATTTTGCGGGTTTTTGCTGATTATCTCAAAAAGTAAGCCCTAAATCGAAATATAACAAAAATTCAAACTTGTAGAGCACAAAAAAATATTTTTCTTGTCCAAAAAGGTTAAAAATTGGCTGAGGTATAGCATTTTGAAATTGCCAAAAAATCTCAGGCGATTTCAGGGCGGTAAAATGCATTTTAGACCCTTACACAAGCGGAAAGAATTTGTAGAGCAGGAACACTTCGATTTCGGTCCATCGAATTTCATCGAGTTAAAACTATTGATAATGGTTAAATAAAATAAGTAAGCTGAAAAATGAACGAGTTAACCTTCCTTATTAACCTAGATGGTTTTGCTATAAAAGTTACTTACTTATTTTTTTTAGCTATTTTGCTTACTAAAATTACAAACTGGTTAAGTTAATTTAACAAATAATATTTTTTCATACAAAACAATTTTTATGCAATAATTATTTATTATCATTTTAGTCGACTTTTAGCTATTTTGACCATTTTCAAAGAGCTTTAACTCGGTCAAACTCTTTGAAAAATAAATTCGCCAGGACAGAAATTGATCCATCTTTCCTTCTCTACAAACCGTTTTTGCCTGGTTCTAAACTGGTTTTCCCTGCTTCTTTGGCCTGGGGTCTAAAATGTGTTTTACCCCCCTGAAATTGAGAAAAACTAAAAACGCCCGTTTTGGGTAAAATTCGCGATTTTTTTCGCAAGTTTCAATATTTTTTGTGCTCTACAAATTTGAACTCTTGTTATATTTCCGTTTAGGGCTTACTTTTCCTGATAATGAGAAAAAACCCCCAAAATTGTCCTTTAGACACCCGAAAACGGGGATAACGATTGGCTTATTTTTACAACCTCATCGGTTCCTGTTTTCTATTGCCAATATCCACCTTTTTCCCATATAAGCATTTATGTACGAATTTTTCCATGTACAAAAATAGCTAGGTACTTTCAGTTTGCTTTGCTTTTTATAATTTAATTTGTTATATAACGTAAAAGACAACTCGACCAGAATTTCATTCAGAATTCCATGATGCTAAGTTAACCTACTTTCAGAATTCATTATTCTATGTCTATCGCCGATAAATGAAACACTTGAGAACTAAAAATATCGAAATAAGGTCAAATACAGTTTTATACAATATTCTTACCAGCTACGAATGGAGTTCCGTTTGTTGCAGAAACTTTCAGAACTTTTTCAATTGAATTATCTTCTTTTGATAGATAAGATATTTAATGTACCGAATACGTATCGCTTCTCTTATTTTTAGATTTGACGTGATGTTAATCTTACAGTCTTATTATGCTCTAAAAATCCCAATGCACCTAGTAGCTGAAGAAGTTTCCATCTTTTTTGCTATCACTAGAGGGGAAATTTGGTCTCACTTTACTACAATTAAACTACAACGCACTTTAGTGATATTTTCCAGGTTATTAATAATTTACTGTACTTAAAAGGGTTGCTAGTTAAGTCAATTAACAAGGTAACGTTCCTAAAATGTTAGAAGATGATTTTGATTAGATTTTAATAATTTACCTTACTGTTAAATACTTACTGTTAAACTTACATTTTACTGTACACTAACAAATTTTGGGAATTACTAGGCAATGGTTGTCCACTTGTTCGTTGGTAGAAAATTCAACTTTTTGAACAAATTGAACAGCATGTTTCATTCATTCAAAACATCTAACTACCTACTATTTACAACATACAATATTTTTGGCTTTGGCTACTATTTTAAAGATAGTCGTACGATTCCATGGGTTATTTATATTTAAACGGATGGTGTCTTATCTTAAAGAGAAGAACATAAATATAATCTACTCAATAGTATAAACCATAGCAAGCATTTTAAGAAGCAATTATAGCGCACAGAACTTAAATGTGAAAGACGTAGAGAAGCAAAACAAGCAAACAAAATCCATTAAGACGATTATACAGACAAGAATTGTGGTTAATGGGAAATACGTATTTTATCTCAATCAAAATATTTGCACAATCCACTTGACTTCGGTTTTTTTAGATATTTCAAAGAAAAAATATTTTGAATAAACATATATCTAAATTATCTGGAATATAACCATTTATAGCAATAAATGAATTTTTTTCCATTCGTACAAAACTATTGCGTTTTATGCAATACATTACAAGACTACAGTACAGAGAAGTTCACAGAACTAGCAGGAAGATAGCACGGCAGTGTTGGCTAAATGTGTGTACACACCTGGTGCGACCGCTGGACTATATAGTATACTCCTAGTTGGATTAAACGATCGGTATGTCCTTTTTTGTGAATAAATAATATCTAATACCAGTTAAGCATTAGTTTTAAGGTCATCAATCAGTAGTCACTATTCTTAAGCGCTTATTATTTTTAATAATCCCCCCCCCCCTTTATCCAAATTGTGTCAAAAATCTGTGTTTTAACCTAAAATTTAAACATAAATCTAATTTAAAAAGTAACAAGATGTTAGCTTGTAAAGACATTAGCAAAAGAGTTTTAGAACATTTGTAACAAAACATAGGGCAGGCAACCTTGATTTTTACACATTTTTACTGTTATTTTCTCTTCAACAGAGACGAGCAAAATGGTAAATCACAAAACCACATTCACTATGGAGCGTAAAGAATGAAGTATGAACTTCG
Organism: Agrypnus murinus; assembly: GCA_929113105.1. NCBI lineage: Eukaryota > Metazoa > Arthropoda > Insecta > Coleoptera > Elateridae > Agrypnus > Agrypnus murinus. The sequence continues at coordinate 136,646,534 of OV816029.1, read as the reverse complement.
AATTGAAACCGCTTTAAAATGTGACGTCTCGATTATATTTCCGCTATAAACTAAATGTAATTCGATATTTTTTAATGGTTTTAAAAGATGCAATATTTTTTAGGACTACCTGCGTTTAAAAAAAATATATTCAGTGGCGTTTAATTTTAATGAATTGAATTCAATATTATCATATTAAATTTTATCTTATCGAAATCCACAAGAAGTGTGAAAGCAGCGCCAATGAAAATGACTTCAAAAAAGGGTTTCCGTTGCAAGTCCAACTATTTTGCTCGTCTCTCCATGCACTTGTGCCCAGATAGCATGAAAGTTTTCAGCAAAATTGCCTTTCGCTTAACTTTCAATTGCGATCATAAATTTGCGTTAGCAATTTTGTAGCAAATTTATTTTCGCTTATCCCGACAAAGATGCGCGCGTCGGAGATAGTTGAGAGTAGATAGGCTACCTGCGTTCTGGGACAATCCTTATGGAAATTAACATGGGAAATCGCTAAGGTCCAAAAACGCCGAAAACGTGACAAACGATAGTGCGCCGACTCGCGACTCGAGGTCATCCGCTACTCGATCCGGCGCGCGACAGCGCACACCTGTGTAAGATCTTGTCATCTACGCGATTTCATGTTAAGACAAACTTGTAGAGCTATTATAAATATATATTATTTTAAACTTCAAACGTGTTTAAATTGTATTGAAATTGTTTATATTATTAACAAAAGTGTATATATTCTTTCTAAGTGTTAGCAACAAATCAAGGTAACCTTTATCATTAGTTTTATAACTTTCTTTTTAAATACCGTTGCATAACTATTATAAATATTATAAACATTATTAGAAACATAGATCCGAAATATCAAACTAGAGAATTATATTAGTTGAAGCCTCCATAATATCCCGTTTTCAATAAATACTAGATATAATTAATCAGCTTCACTATAAATTTAATAGAAAGCATTATATTTTTTCAAGTCAATTCTTTTATGAAAAACAGTTCGTAATAGAGTTTACTTTAAGGATACCTTATACCTACGCTTATCGAAAACAAATAATAATAGACAAGCAGATAACATTTTAATAATTTTGATCTAATAAGGTACTAAACTGATCAGGACTCCTTACTAGTTAGATTATTATATATGATGTTAACATATAATAAAGACACTAAGATAGGCTATGTCATTACGAGCACAAAATCCCATGTTATTTTAAAGGGGCCTCAAAGTTGCATTTCAAGATCATCCGCGATCCAGCCAGACTAGCGACCGCGACCGCGCTCGCGAGTAAGATCTTCCGCGATCCAACCAAGCGCGCGGCAACGTTGCTAATTTCACGCTGTTACATGACATGAATCGACTTAGTAACTATGGAATTTTATCGATAAAAGTAATTACCTAATGTTCTACCAATAATAATAATTTAAGATATTTGATATAATTTTTATTAATAACGAATTAAAAAATTCATGAGAACACTTGAAAATAATCCCGTTTTAATGTACCTTAACGATCGACAGGTAACAGAGTTCACGTTTTTCCTACGTATTACCATTTAACTGTAACATTTTATATTAATTACATAAATCTAATTAATTATATAATACCTATAAATAACATATTATTAATAATGAATTGGAATGTATAACAATTCAAATTTAAAATACCTTTCACGACTGAAGATATACTAAAGGTTCTCTGTGGATTTTTCTTAGGTAGAAAGGGTCCATTTGTAGGCAGGTAATAACTACGGTAATCTTAAAACACATCAGTCTATCAAATACTATTAAATAATTGCGATATCACATATACCATTCCCACAAGTCTTTCGTAAAATTCAGTTTATCTAGAATGAAAATTAATTAGTTTGACACCTCATCACGTTAATAAAGGATAATTGATTATATACTATTATACATTCAACACCGGGTGATCAGTATGTATCAACGATTTTAAAAGATTTATTAATTCTAATTCGAATACGAAAACAAAACGTATTATTGTATGTGTTAGGAGGACTTACAACGGGTCTATTAACTCGATATTATTAACGAGATAAATAATATTTATAATTAATTTGTAACGCCTAATAAATTTGATCGTTTTTAAAGGATAAACTAGTGAATCACCGATAAAAATTATCGAAACAATTCTCAGATAGATTAGCATTTTTGCCTGTCTGAACAAGATATTAGGTAGGTCATTAACACAGATGTTTATCTCGCAGGCGGGCGGATATTATACCTGAGTTCGGATACAAAATCCCAAATACGTCGCTCCATTCCATTATTGTAACAGCTTAAGTTAATTATAAAAGTTCGATTTCACACCTCTTTTCAACCGTAATTATTAGTATAGTATTATGTTTTTCTATTTCATAAAGCTCTGATGGAGCTAATATAAAACATTTCGAATTTTAACGTAATTAACGAACCAACGATCTCTATCCACGTGAAACACATACTGCTAATAGTTTAAATAATAGGTTTTTATATTTGATTATTTATCAATGAAAACAATAAAAAGTATATCATTTATTATTATTACAGATCTTGAAAATAGCTTCTTCTTCTTAAAAAAATGGATTACTAATTAATATCCCTTTTATATGTACGTAGAAACCGCACGAAATATCCATTAAATCTTAACAATAGATAGTCGCAGTTTTAATTAAACAAAAAGGAATTAATTAAATGTAATTTTACCAGCTTTCTTAAATCGAGGCGTTTAAAGCTTCAAAAATTTCTATTTACTTAACATTAGATTGATATGAATATCTGAAGGTATATACGTGTATTTTGAAATATACTAGTAACATATTCTAAAACTATTAATATTTACAACAGTAAAATCTCAGATGCAAGAATTTCTCCAAGAAAAGCAAGTAGAGATCATAATATTTGCAACAGTAAAACTCAAATGCGGGAAATGTCTACAAGAAAAGCAAAAATAGAAGATATTTTAAACTTTTCAGACAAGTTAACGTATTTTTTATTCTATTAATAATATACATCCCCTGCGATCTAAAATGATATTACCTATATTGTAATCAACAATAATTGGAGATTTAATATATATATATATATATATATATATATATATATATATATATATATATATATATATATATATCTATAGAGGCCTACCATGCGTCTGGACCAAAAGCGTAGCGCCCAGCGTCCGGCGTATATAAGTGTATATAAATGATGGTATCAGTCAGCGTCTTTTGCAAGCTATAGGTTTATTCAGCGTCTGTTTATTTTATGCAAGCTATAGGTTTATACAGCGTCCATTTATTTTTTCAGTATTGGCCAGCCTGCTTGAATTCCTTTGCCTGTCTGCGGTGTCGAGTTACTCTCTGCATTTCTGAGTAAAGATTGCGTCATTTAAACTGGCAAAAATAACTCTATTTTATTAACGCTATGTAATAAATAATTTTAGTTTCGTTTCTGTATGTGTATGAATTTTATTTAAAAGGCTTTCAGATTTAAAATACTATATGCATAAAAACATCATAAAACTCGAAATATTATTGGATTTATATGAAATTTTATAGAAAGGGATTTTTGAGGTCGCTGATTTCAAATTTGTTGTCATCGTTAGCAAATTTTGAAAGGACGTATGAAATATGTCGTCCATAGTAATTAAAATCTAAAATACTAAAGTATTTTAAAACATTTTGTTTCCGTTTACATTTTAAAGTTTTCCATCGACGGTGTCCAACAATTACTGCTGTAGAAATCGATTTACATATTTAAGCTATCATCTTTAGTAATAAGTTCAGTGAATAGTAGAAAGTAATTATTACAGTTTTTACATGCATGCAAACACAGTCTGAAATTCTAGCCATTGTCCATTACCCTAATATCCATCGTTCGAAAATTATTTTTTTAAATAAAATCTACACATTTTTGGAATGTCAACATCATAACGTACACTTTTAACATAACTAGATTTACGGTACAAAATCAGATTTTTAGCTCTGTTCTTTGCCGAAAAAATGTAAATGTTTTCAAAATTCTTTAAAAATTATAAAAAGTACGGAATTTTTGGCAAATTCCCAATTCTGAATCTGTTCACTAACTGAGAATTCGAATTAAGTGTCATTTGTGAATTAAGTGACACAATAATCAGCATTTGTTTTTTACGTGTGCTAGAATTGGTTTTAAAGTTCGACTACTGTTTTAGTAGAAGCAAATCGACCAGCTATCGTGATTCCCGTATGAACTGAAAGGCAAAAATGTATGGATGTTTTTATATGATAGCCTATGTATTGGGGTAGAAGTTCCGACAATTCGTCAAAAAATCGTCCTGTGCAGGGGTGCTGTAGGGGTGATTTTAGATAAAAATCGACAATTTTTAAAATCCACACTTTTTAATATTTATATCGCAATATCTTGGGAACTAATTGCGATATCGTTGTAGTTCTTTTTTTAAATTAATGCTCAAACATGAGCGCTTCTAACTATATAAAGCAGATTAATAAAATTTGTTTAATTAATTTAAACAATATGTCTGAACTTGAAATTTAGCTTTTCGTGTAATGTAAATTACACTAAGTGACAAAGTTTCTTATCTTTGGAAATTTTCCTATACATCCTGCGGAAGAATTAATGGTAAAGGTTTCAAAAAGTTTTTAAAAAAAGAATTATAAACTTATGTTTAATAGTTTTGGAGATATCGATTGTTTTGTGAAGCGCTGTGATAGCGCGTGGCACAACTCCTTACAGGCTTCGTAAATACGTGCAACGATTCATTTATACGAACTATTTATGTTTGTAATTTTGTAATGTCTTCATACAAACGTAATATAAGAGTTTGGAAAAAAAGAAAGCAAGATTGTTTAAAGTATAGAATGTTTGAAAAGCCAATAAATAGCGATTAAACAGCCAAAAAACACAGTTTACTACAATTTATATTTAATATTAAGTTGAACCGTTACCAAGAGTTTCCTCTAAAAGGTCAATGTTGTTTCCAGCAAATTGAATAAATCTTCCTCTTATTAATTGTGATGGAACAATGCTTTTTCATTTTCGTAGAATTTCAGATTGTGCAACGGAGTTTCTAATTCTCATGATATTGATATTCCTATAAGGTAGAGAATGCCCACAGGAATGAAGGGTTTCGATGATTTTGCTTGATTTAGTCTCTTGATGAACCAGTAAACCCAAAGCGGCGTGTTTTGGAGTATGCTTTTTAAAATTGGAATGACAGTAAATTATGTCTTGACAAATATTCAGAACAACATTTTTTTTCCTTTCATCGTCTGAATCTTCGACTAGCAACTGTATTAATAAAAACAGTTTATCTGGAATGTACTCTCTAAAACTATTGCTACTTAAATCTTTGTAGTTGTCCAATCCCTTTACTTGTGACATATCACTTTTAATGCTGTTGCAGAGATTGACGATCTCAGATATTTCAGAACAACCAATTTGCAAGAAATCGTAAGATTGCAGATCATCTTTCTGTTCGATCTCAATTATCTGTGACTTTCACAAGATTTAAACAAATTCTCTGCTATATATTTAGCTTGAAAAGTTTTAATATTTTTTTACTTGTAAAACTAGAGTAACACCTTTGATGCCAGTCTAACTCATGACTTTGAGAGGAATTAATAATGCCTAGAACTTTATTTAAAAATTCATCATGACCAGGATCTACATTTAGCTGATTTAGCCTTAATTGAACACTATTTTTAAATGTTAAGAATGATTTTGGAGCACTTGAAAGTAAATTGTCCGCTTGTTGACAAGTTATGCAGGTTTTCTGTTTTTTCTTGCGATATTGAATCGTTTTTATCTTTGATTCTAATTCGCTTTCCGAGCTACTTGTTACTTCCATGATTTCCAATTCTAAAATATAATATTCGAACGAAATAAAATAAATGACTACTACCAAATTATGTTAAACTGTTGTTTTGAGTAAGAACATTATAAAATGGTGAAAAATAATACTTACAATTATAGGAGTTCAAGGTAAGTAAACAATGTGATGCAAAAATAGTCTTATTAACCTCTGGAAACAGACACACTTTTATTTAAAGAAAGCACCCTTCAAACAGTCACCACAGTTTCAACCACTGAATGACAAAATCAAACTAAAATTCCAGACTAATAATTTCACATCTGTCAGGGTTTTCATAAAACTATAATAATAAACACAAGCATACGTCTAAAATTCAACGGTCCGTTTAAAGTTATGGGAAGATATAATTAATAAATTATTAACCTACCATAACAAATTTAAATGGGTCAACTAATAAGTTACCAACTTTTGTAACTGCTTATACATATGTACACACAAAGGATTTTCCAATTTATAGCAGTTAAATAATATATTTAATAACAAAGGGTAAAAAATATGAATAGTAAGAAATAACATGAAGCATTATTTGATGCATGTATGGATAGTTTGTTGAGCGCTGCGGTGTACGGGGGTATACGACGTTTTAAGAGGGGGAATATGCAGAGCTTTACGTTTCATCAAATATCTCCCTTATTAAGAGAGATAATTAAGAAAATTAAAAACCATCAGATAGCGCTACTATTGAGTAATAATGTTTATACAGTATGATTTTTTGATAAAGTCGACGGTTTTCGAGAAAATTGAGTGCAAACAAAAATTACAATTTACAGAAATTGCCGCTTTTGAGATAATCGCTCTTGAAATATTTCTCGCCCGTATACTGCCGTGTTAAATTATTTAAGTCTTCTTAAACATTGTTTATTTCTAATACTCGCATTTAATTACCGATGGTACCATCAGAAAGCTTATAATACATAGAATATTACTACAAAAAATCAGAAATTGATGGTTTTATCATAAAACCACCCCTAGAAGACCCCTGCACAGAACGATTTTTTGACGAATTGTTGAAAGTTCATCCCCAAGACATAAACTATCATAAAAATGCATGCATACATTTTTACCTTTCAGTTCACACGAAAATCGTAAATAAGCGGCTTTTGTTTCATATTTTCCTCTACTATTTATTACTGCGAGAATTGTAGGTAATACAGACAAAATTAGATTTATCATAAACAAGTAATAATAATAATGCAAGTTCTTAATAAAAAATAATTTAAAACGTTTATTTTCAGAGACATTAAAAAAAGTAAAATGACCGTGGAAGCAACTATGCTAAAGTATAATAGCATATACAGGATTACGTCACTTTATGTTAAAATAAACAAAGACAGAAATTTTGGGAAATATAATCCATAATAATGCTTGTCACCTACATAATATCGCTTTACACGGAAATGGCGTAGTGCAAAGGTTTCTTATTTTGCTACGACTTGTTATTAATAAACAACAGCATTTTTATAGGAACGTCTTTTATGCTTATATTGAATTATTCCCGATACGATTATTTTTTATACATGAATTACGTACTTCTAATTTACTAATAAGTATTTATAAGTTTATAAGATTTGCCGAAGTTGTTGCTAACATTCTATAAGAAGACAGCACCTTAAGGAAAAGAAGTTGTAAAAAAGGCCGCAAAGTTAGAAAATGTAACAGTTTTATCGACCTCTGAATATTTCTGAATTTGTTTCTCGTCATGCAGTTCTATGCAATATCGACTCCTTTGCCTTCTTCAACATACCAATACAAATCAGCTTGGGACAACGTATGATAGCCTAATAAAAACAGGATGCCAATAAAACTGAAAAGTTCTTGCCTTGTAAATATAAAATCGTGTGTATTATTTATCATGAGCCTACTTTACAAAAAATGGCAATACTATATTTTCAACTTCATCATCAAAAAGTTTTAGAAAAAATATCCAGCGGTGATTGACCTGCCAAATGATTTTTTAGCTGTTCAATTTTTTGTGTTCTCTTCGTCGGGCAAGTTCTGATACAAAAAGAAACCATCTCTGCACTTAGGTTTCTGGTTATTTGTTTTGAGTAAACTTGAGAATGTGAAAAGAAGAAGAAAGCATTTAAGTAGAAAAAACTGAAAACAATACAGTTAAGAAAACACCTGAAGAAAAACTAAGGTCCATCTCTGAATAAAAAAAAAACACAGGGAAACGTTTTGTTGGACTTGAACCTGGAAAAGGAATAAGCAATGAGAAATCAGCAATCCGTACTCTAGTTTTGCATGACTCGCTGGTGAAACCTTGGAGAGTTGTTGGAGGTAGAAAAAACCAACGGAAAAGATTTTTAAGTACATTGTTGATGTCCAATGATATTCGACACTACCGTCTTTATAGTTTAGCAAATAAAACAATTGGCATTGCACACAAAACAAAATTGTCATACAAAACAAAAATATTCTACAGTACATTCTCTCGATGCCATCCCTATGTTATTACCGTCTATATCAGGGATCCCCAAACCGTCGATGGCGAGGTACTAGTAGCTCGCGGGGACATTTTCGGTAGATCGCGTTAACGCTCCGGATGGCTAACCATGATTCCTCCACTGAGCTGTTGATGACAAAAAAGAAGTCCATCCTTCTCATTAAAGTTAATAAGTCTGATAAAAAATCTGTTATTACATTTGTTATTTATTACTAGCAATACTTCAATTTCTTTCTTATGTACAATTCAATTTCAGTTTCTTTTTGTTATATACAGTTTAATTAAAATTGATTTCATATTTACTAGAAATGTAAGTTTATAGGCAATAAACAAATGTAAGATTTTTTAAAAAAGTTGGTAGTTCTCTTGACTAGTAGCTCATAGTAGGATTTAAAAACGGTGCAGTAGCTCAGAAGCTTCATAAGTTTGGCGACCACTGGTGTATATTATGTATGCAAACCTAATGAAATAAACAGAGCTACCTGTTTGTACAAGCAACGCGCAAACATAAGCTTCAAACCACAAAAACTAAAACCACTAAAACTTGTAGATAATGACAATTCCTATGAACTCCTGTAACATGTAGTAACGCATTGTGTATGTATGGCAGGTGTCTGAAATGTCAAAATAAAATGAAAAAATAGTTGAATTTAATGTTAAGATTGCAGCTACTTCCTTCTTTCGTCCACCAATAAAATGATTTCTCCCGTCATCCATTTCTGTTTTGCTCTCGGCTCTTGGATTTCCAATTCATTTTCTTGTACTTCATGTATTACGTTTTTAATAGACTGCCAAGAGTTTTTCATTGTTTCTGTTGTTTCCAATTGTACTTAGTTTCCTTAAATTTACTATTTGACACTCTTACTGTTGTTATTCTCTTACACTTGTTATTTCCTGTTTTATCTCTCTGGTTCTCCCAGTTTCTCAAAGTTAGGCCTTGTTTTGTTTCTTTCTCTTCTGGATTTTCTTCAATTTAATATCAAGTTTTCCAGCTACGGCGTTTGCGATCAGATCCGATGTATGATCCAGGATAACTTTTTACACCTATAATCCCGTTTCTATATCGTTTATCAATCAGTATGTAATTTATTTGATTATCATTTCCTATGATATTTCCTTCATTGTCTCTTGGTCCTTTCTAAGTGTATAATCGCCTTTCTGGGAATTGGAACTAAATGTTTGCTACCATTAAGTTTTCTTCATTAAAGAACTGTACCAGTATAGGGATATACTGGTACTCCTGTCGTTCCGTTTGCAAATACCATAGTCTCCAACAATATCTTCAACTCTTCCTTTACCTATCCTTGCGTTGAAGTCGTTCATGATTACATCCGCTTCATTCTTTTTGGTAATTCTTAGTAGGTAATTTTTACATCATGAATGAAAAACTCATGCAGTATGGAGTATTTTCGAGCAACTTATATTAAGATCAATAGATGGTTCCATATCTTGGACGGCACTCATGCAAAATGTTTCTAAACGTAAAACCGGTAAGATTCTATTGTAGACAAGAACCATAACCATAATATTTTCCTTGACAACTTCTTTTCTTTTATTCAACATGCACGCACTATGGTGCTGAACCATTGAAAACTGCAAAAAGATATGACGGAAAAGAAAAGAAAAAAAAGTACTTTACTGCTCAAAAGCTACTGTACTATCAAAACAAAAAGAAATAGAGACGTTAACGCAGAAAATGAAGTAAAAGCCTTCCCAAAGATCTCGTATGGTTTCTCTATTTCTTACAAAATCAAATGTAACTGAACTAAAGGGTTCAGTGTGATGTGATGAAAAAGTATATCACATGCCCAAAGAAATTCAGTTTGCTAATGCAGAAAAAAATCCAACCTATTGCTTGGGTTGGAGGGTTTTATCTCCTAAAAGTGGTACTCTCATGTATTGGACTGAACCTCAAAGACTGTGGTGCTTAGAAAATCCTTGTTCAGACATTATAATTGGAATGCTTTGTGAATGCTGTTTTCAATTTTGAAACGTTTACAGTTATACCAGTGTACGAATATCAACGCTTGTTGGACAAAGTAAAATTGCTATAAAACAACATCGAGTGACATTAAAAAATATTTTGAAAGACTCATAGAAAATGAGAAGCAGAAAAGAGCTGGATCCTACGTGCATGCAGTATAAGGGAGTGTTTATATGATGTGTCATATTACGCAGGTTTTAAAGTTTTTTTAACTTTGTTATATAATACTTCAGATATTGTAGCAAATCTGGGAATGTATAATATATAATGTTACAATGCGTTTTCTATATTAAAAAATTTTTAAATTTAGCACAAAATTTTTTTATGTATGCCGTAGATACATAAACGAATCGTGAAATGGCAATGTAATAATCACTGTTATAAAAGATACATGACTTTTTATAATAAAAATTGGTCAGACATAAAATCTTATTTGCCTTTTAATCTACAACGGTAGTTTAGTTGCATTCGTTACTATAAACAAGCCTTGAGGAACAAAAACAATTAATTCTAAAGTTCGCATGTTGACTATACGTGTTTATTTTAAGATATTTAATTTTTAAATGATCCGAATGAGTGCTGCATGAATAAAATATTTTTTACAAGTACTTTATATGAACTACAGCTGTAAGGTTTATCAAATTAATAATTGCAAAAGAGAACCTATATGGAAAATCCCTAAAAAACGAATGTTAAAAGGAACACGTTTAAAAATTTGTAAACATAACTGACCTTGAATTTGTCAAAAATAGTTTACTTTCATTAAAGATAGGAAATATATATTTGTCTTCTTGAAAATGTTTTTCGTAAATTTTGTAAATATTGTTACTACAAAACATATGATAACTATCCAATTAGGCATTGTAATCACCAGGCTCTGCTTATTATTGTTAATGAAACTTCACTCCTATCAAGAAAAAATCTTTCTAGTCTTGTATTCTTACAAAACATTACTAATGGTCGTATACAGTGTTCTGGTCTTCTTAGTCAAATTTACTTTTATGTACCTAGATCTACTAGCCGATCAACAAAGGTCTTTTATTATAGAATACTAAACACTTTTCACCATTATAATAGTCCCATGTTAACTATCTTTAAATTATACAATTGTTAACCTAGTAACAGATTTGACATATTTATAGATGTTTTCACATCGAGAGGTACTAGATCTAAGATAATTAGTATTTATGAGCAACCACATAACAGTGCAATTTAATGTATTATTATTAACTAAACTATCTCACTTTGGCATATTGTTCACACACTAGTTCTATGCTATTATATTATTTTTTATGATATTATTTTATGTAACATCTACTTGTTCATGTTATTAGTATAATGTTGTTGTTAGCTTATGTTTCCACCATAGGCATTTTGTCTGTTGGGAAAAATAAATATTACTATTACTATTACTATTACTATTACACAAAACTAAAGATTTAAAAAAATAATTACGAGTACAACGAAAATTACAATAAACAATATTACGAAAACTCACAGACCAGGAGCAGACTTGTAACACAGCCAACCCGTCTATAGAAGGGTTACCTGTCCTGAAGTTTCATTTTTATAACAATATAGCAAAATCTTTGAGTAATTTTAAGGTCCAAATGTACCCAGAAAAAATTTAACGGTACATTAAAAAATCTAAACAAAACCACAGTGGATTTACTTATATGTATTGTGAATAACTATTCCAAATTTAACAAAAAGTCAGTACAAAGAAGCCATTTAGACACTCAAATACGGTGCATAAATCTTAACCACATGATCAATAATCGTCGTTTTTTCATAAATAATCTAATAATGTGATAACTGTGGTTTTAAATGAATAGTCTTGGAATGTTAAAACTTGCTTACCTAACTTGTTTTGAAAAACGATGTTTATTAATTAAATTATTTGACATTTTTTATGTGAAAAATAAATTTTAGAAAAACTGTACATTCAAAGTTAACCAAAAAATACAGCTTAAGTCTCATAGTATTTGAAATTTTTTTTTCCAAACTTTTAGGAAAGTTGTATGTCTAATGTAACTTGAACGAACAGTTTCTCTAAAATTAATTTTTCACGTAAAAAATGTGACATAATTTAATTAAGAAACATCGTTTTTCAAAACAAGTAAAGTAAGCAAGTTTTAACATTCCTAGAGTATTAATTTAAAACCAAAGTTATTACATTATTATATTATTTAAGAAAAAGACAAACACGTTTTTTGCGTACACTTGGACGTTAATCAGATATACTTCCATTTATATAAAGCATTAAGCAGAATTTCAAAAAAACGATCAACACTATTCTTGTCGTACGATGCACGGTTCACGAGATATTTGATAAAACATGTTTTACAAGATGGCGGCTAGCGCTCAACCGCCCCCGTCCTGACAAATTCATTCCCAACCGTTACATTCACGGAACACCTCCGAACATTTTCCAACAAGAAAATCAATTCTGTAGAAGATGCAGAAATAAATTACCCGGTTACTGGCCTTCTATAACTATATAAAATTTCAAGTTTGTATGTCATATAAAAGTTTTACAACCCCCAATGTGAGTGGGGGTTGTTTTACCATTGTTTATTTTTTTTTCGACAAGAATTCTAAACTCTATAACTATGTCAAAATCTCAAGTTTGTACGTCATCTAGAAGTTTTATAACTCAAAAGGGGGTGGGGGGGTTGACATTTTAAAATTTTTGACTTTTCTCTTTAGGAAAATTTTAAACACTATAATTATACCAAATTTCAAGTTTGTATGTCATATAGAAGTTTTACAACCCCCAATATGAGTGGGGGTAGAAATTTTACCATTGTTTATTTTTATTTTGACAAGAATTCTAAACTCTGTAACTATGTCAAAATCTCAAGTTTGTACGTCATTTAGAAGTTTTATAACTCAAAAGGGGGTGGGAGGGTTGACATTTTAATATTTTTGATTTTTCTCTTTAAGAAAATTTTAGGTACTATAACTACACCAAATTTCAAATTTGTATATCATATACAAGTTTTACAACCCCCAATGTGAGTGGGGGGGTAGAAATTTTACCATTGTTTATTTTTTTACAAGAATTCTAAACTCTATTCTATTCTATTCTAAACTATGTCAAAATCTCAAGTTTGTACGTCATCTAGAAGTTTTATAACTAAAAAGGGGGTGGGAGGGTTGACATTTTAATATTTTTGATTTTTCTCTTTAGAAGAATTTTAAACACTATAACTATACCAAATTTCAAGTTTGCATGTCATTTAGACGTTTTACAACCCCCAATTTGGGTGCGGGGTAGAAATTTTACCATTGTTTATTTTTCTTTCGACGAGAATTCTGAACTCTATAACTATGTCAAAATCTCAAGTTTGTACGTCATCTAGAAGTTTTATAATCTAAAAGGGGTGGGAGGGTTGACATTTTAATATTTTTGATTTTTCTCTTTTGGAAAATTTTAAATACTATAACTATACCAAATTTCAAGTTTGTATATCATATAGAAGTTTTACAACCCCCAATGTGAGTGGGGGGTAGAAATTTTACCATTGTTTATTTTTCTTTTGACAAGAATTCTAAACTCTATAACTATGTCAAAACCTCAAGTTTGTACGTCATCTAGAAGTTTTATAACTCAAAAGGGGGTGGGAGGGTTGACATTTTAATATTTTAGATTTTTCTCTTTAGGAAAATTTTAAACACTATAACTATACCAAATTTCAAGTTTGTATGTCATATAGAAGTTTTACAACCCCCAATGTGAGTGGGGGGTAGAAATTTTACCATTGTTTATTTTTCTTTTGACAAGAATTCTAAACTCTATAACTATGTCAAAACCTCAAGTTTGTACGTCATCTAGAAGTTTTATAACTAAAAAGGGGATGGGAGGGTTGACATTTTAATATTTTTGATTTTTCTTTTTAGAAGAATTTTAAACACTATAACTATACCAAATTTCAAGTTTGCATGTCATATAGACGTTTTACAACCCCCAATGTGGGCGAGGGGTTAAAATTTTACCATTGTTTATTTATTTTTGACGAGAATTCTGAACTCTATAACTATGTCAAAATCTCAAGTTTGTACGTCATCTAGAAGTTTTATAACTCAAAAGGGGGTGGGAGGGTTGACATTTTAATATTTTTGATTTTTCTCTTTTGGAAAATTTTAAATACTATAACTATACCAAATTTCAAGTTTGTATATCATATAGAAGTTTTACAACCCCCAATGTGAGTGGGGGGTAGAAATTTTACCATTGTTTACTTTTCCTTTGACAAGAATTCTAAACTCTATCACTATGTCAAAACCTCAAGTTTGTACGTCATCTAGAAGTTTTATAACTAAAAAGGGGGTGGGAGGGTTGACATTTTAATATTTTTGATTTTTCTCTTTAGAAGAATTTTAAACACTATAACTATACCAAATTTCAAGTTTGCATGTCATATAGACGTTTTACAACCCCCAATGTGGGTACAGGGTTAAAATTTTACCATTGTTTATTTTTCTTTTGACGAGAATTCTGAACTCTATAACTATGTCAAAATCTCAAGTTTGTACGTCATCTAGAAGTTTTATAACTCAAAAGGGGGTGGGAGGGTTGACATTTTAATATTTTTGATTTTTCTCTTTTGGAAAATTTTAAATACAATAACTATACCAAATTTCAAGTTTGTATATCATATTGAACTTTTACAAGCCCCAATGTGAGTGGGGGGTAGAAATTTTATCATTGTTTATTTTTCCTTTGTCAATAATTCTAAACTCTATAACTATGTCAAAATCTCAAGTTTGTACGTCATCTAGAAGTTTTATAACTCAAAAGGGGGGCGGGAGGGTTGACATTTTAATATTTTTGATTTTTCTCTTTTGGAAAATTTTAAATACTATAACTATACCAAATTTCAAATTTGTATATCATATAGAAGATTTACAACCCCCAATGTGAGTGGGGGGTAGAAATTTTACCATTGTTTATTTTTCCTTTGACAAGAATTCTAAACTCTATCACTATGCCAAAATCTCAAGTTTGTACGTCACCTAGAATTTTTATAACTCAAAAGGGGGTGGGAGGGTTGACATTTTAATATTTTAGATTTTTCTCTTTTGGAAAATTTTAAATACTATAACTATACCAAATTTCAAGTTTGTATATCATATAGAAGATTTACAACCCCCAATGTGAGTGGGGGGTAGAAATTTTACCATTGTTTATTTTTCCTTTGACAAGAATTCTAAACTCTATCACTATGCCAAAATCTCAAGTTTGTACGTCACCTAGAATTTTTATAACTCAAAAGGGGGTGGGAGGGTTGACATTTTAATATTTTAGATTTTTCTCTTTTGGAAAATTTTAAATACTATAACTATACCAAATTTCAAGTTTGTATATCATATAGAAGATTTACAACCCCCAATGTGAGTGGGGGGTAGAAATTTTACCATTGTTTATTTTTCCTTTGACAAGAATTCTAAACTCTATAACTATGTCAAAATCTCAAGTTTGTATGTCATCTAGAAGTTTTATAACTAAAAAGGGGGTGGGAGGGTTGACATTTTAATATTTTTGATTTTTCTCTTTAGAAGAATTTTAAACACTATAACTATACCAAATTTCAAGTTTGCATGTCATATAGACGTTTTACAACCCCCAATGTGGGTACGGGTTAAAATTTTACCATTGTTTATTTTTCTTTTGACGAGAATTCTGAACTCTATAACTATGTCAAAATCTCAAGTTTGTACGTCATCTAGAAGTTTTATAACTCAAAAGGGGGTGGGAGGGTTGACATTTTAATATTTTTGATTTTTCTCTTTTGGAAAATTTTAAATACTATAACTATACCAAATTTCAAGTTTGTATATCATATAAAAGTTTTACAACCCCCAATGTGAGTGGGGGGTAGAAATTTTACCATTGTTTATTTTTCTTTTGACAAGAATTCTAAACTCTATAACTATGTCAAAACCTCAAGTTTGTACGTCATCTAGAAGTTTTATAACTAAAAAGGGGGTGGGAGGGTTGACATTTTAATATTTTTTATTTTTCTCTTTAGAAGAATTTTAAACACTATAACTATACCAAATTTCAATTTTGCATGTCATATAAACGTTTTCCAACCCCCAATGTTGGTGCGGGGTTGAAATTTTACCATTGTTTATTTTTCTTTTGACGAGAATTCTGAACTATGCCAAATTTCAAGTTTGTATGTCATCTAGAAGTTTTACAACCCCCAAATAAAGTGCGGGGGTTGACTTAATAAAAAAAACTGTATTTTTCTTTTCGACAGTCTTAAACCCTATAACTATATCAAATTTCAAGTTCCTGTGTCATCTGCAAGTTTAACAACCCCATAAGAGGGTGCGGGGGATGATATAATAACATTTTTTTTATATATTTTTTACAATAATCTTAAACTATAACTGTACCAAATTTCAAGTTTCTGTGTCATCTAGAAGCTTTACAAACCCTAAAGGGGTTGCGGAGGGTTAACATAATAACATTTTGCTATATCATTCTTTACGAAAACCCTAAACCCTATAACTGAACCAAATTTAAAGTTTCTGTGTCATCTAGAAGCTTTACAAACCCTAAAGGGGTGCGGAGGGTTAACATAATAACATTTTTCTATATCACTCTTTACGAGAATCCTAAACCCTATAACTAAACCAAATTTCAAGTTTGTATGTCATCTAGAAGTCTTACAACCCCCGAATGGGATGCAGAGGTTGACAGAGTAACATTTTTTAAATATTTTTCTTTACAAGAATCTTAAATCCTATAATCACGCCAAATTTCAAGTTTCTAAGTCATCTAAAAGTTTTACAACCCCTAAAACGGGGTACGGGGTTGACATAATAACATTGTTTTATTTTTTCTTTACAAGAATCCTAATTCCTATAACTGTGCCAAATCTCAAGTTTGTATGTCATCTGACAATTTAGAAGTTATAAAGTTTATTTAATTTCAATATTGTAATACATAAGAAGTTCCATTGGAAATGATGTTACTGTCTGCCTCACAAACATATGAGTTTTAAAAGTTTTAAAATATAATATGGAATAAGATAGTATTTTAAATAGCCATATTTATTATTAGCTAACAGCATCTGTGATTGATTAAATACTGATTGGTAATATAATAACGGTTAAATACCTCAGACGTATTTTGTGAACGAAAGAATGTCCTTACATTCTTATCTATATTATTAAATCTTACGGTCTTATTAAAATTATCGCCCATTTGTAATAGCAATCAAAACAGTTTTAAAAAAGAAATTTAAATGACGCATAAATGAAACGTAAAGTGTTTATTAAATAGCTTTAACAAAATATAATATGTAAAAATTTGTGTCACCTTAAATGACGTAATCTTTACTCAGAAATACAATGCATAAAGTGAAGTGCCGTTGAAATGACGTCAGTGTCTAGCCACAAAGCCATCAGTGTTACCAACAAAATTACTGTTAAGTATGCGGACGCAGGGTAAACCTATGCCAAAAATGTTATATACAAATGTATACAATCGCGCGCTATTAGCGCTGCGTGTGACAAACGCTCAAACTACGATTTTATACACGAATCAGAAATGGGTGTCAAACTGCGCAGAGCTAATTTTTACATTTTCGTCATCTAGACACTTTAAGCTTCATGTGGTGCAATTTTGAGGCACAAGTCACTCAGCGTCCGTATATCCGGACGCCGAGTGACTTCGGACGCTGCTTGAACCTAAGATTTTACATGGGGGGACGCATAGTGGTGCCCTATAGATATATATATATATATATATATATATATACACACATATACATATTTATTTGAAACAACAAAAACAGTGAACAATAATATAAATAAGATGGAACAAAATATGGTGAAACAAACAAAAACACAATTCGACAATTCTAGTAAATAATAAACTCTCAAAACTAAAACAACTAGAACAAAAACTTAAAATTATTGTTCATGAAACAAAAGCTTTATGCCTTTGGCCACTGTTTGCAAATATACTAAAATCAACTGTAACCAATGAACATAACATAAATAAGATGGATAAAAATGTGACGAAACAAACAAAAACACAAATCCACAATTCTAATAATAAACTTCCAAAAATAAAACATCTTAAACAAAAACTTATCAAATTATTGTTTATAAAATAAAATCCATATTTCTTTGGCCACTGTTGGCAAATCTATTAATAACAAATTGTTCATTGATCGCAATGTCCGGATGGGCGTTAATAATGGCTAAGCCAGATAGCCTTTCTTCTGAAATAGTAGATCGGAGCCAACTTTTTATTCGCCTCAACGAAGAAAAACTCCTTTCCGATGAGGCAACACTGATCGGAAGTGTAATGAGAATTTTTAAAAATGATGT
Source organism: Agrypnus murinus (assembly GCA_929113105.1). Lineage (NCBI taxonomy): Eukaryota > Metazoa > Arthropoda > Insecta > Coleoptera > Elateridae > Agrypnus > Agrypnus murinus. The sequence goes on along the minus strand of OV816029.1, from coordinate 136,627,892 downwards.
TATCAAAGGAAACATTATTTCATCGCATTGAGCAAGGGCTCCTAAAACCTCGTCAGGAATAGGAAGTTTTTCTTCGGAGGCTTTTACCCACTTCGTCTTCCACAACCTCAGTTCGCTTTTGAATTCTGTGAACAAAACCTCCAGATTTTGAAGAAAAAGTTTGTTAAATCTTTCCACCAAGGTCCGTGCTATTGAATCCAGAGATGTCATACCAACTTCCCTAATTACCGTGGGTATTATAATGTTCAAATTGAACAAACTGGTTGTATCAGCAGTGAATCGACCCTCCAAATCTGTAATTATACTGTCGAGCAAGGGTATATATATAATCTGCCTATAGTATTGTTCCAGTGATTCGCAACTTGGATTTGGTCGATGTCTCATGATTCCAGTGGTTCTGGGTTTGCTCAAAGTTGCCCCCAGTTCATCTAGCGATTTTTCAATATTCATGAAAATTGCGTTGAAATGTTTTTCAGCTCCTTGTCGGTTTTCTTTTAGAACTACCAGTGTACTCAAAACTGCATCATTGGCGGCACCTAAGTCCAAGTTTTTTTCTGGAGCAACTTGCTGAGCGTCATCGTTACAGAAAAAACGTCAGACATACAAAAAAGACTTACAATGAACGAACTATTTTTTAGAGCAGAAGCATAGTTTTGTGGCTTACTCGAAGAGTCGCTTTCTTCCCAAGACGATATTATATGGAGTGATTGAACAATTTTTGGCAAAAATACTCGGAATTGCAGGACTGAGTCATGTCGCTCCACCCATCGTGTCTCACAAAGGGAATGAAGTTGGCCCTGAAGAATATGTTTCAGGACATAATTTCTCTTGGAGGACCCGGTGAAAAATGATACAACATCCTTCATTACTCCCATAGCATTACGAACGGATTGCACAGACGATGATTTAGAAAGGCTGAGATTCAATGCATGACTTAAACAGGGACAACGGACGGACGAGATCAGCATTTTTTGAGCCTCTTGAACAGCACCATTCTGCTTAGAAGTCATGACGCTACAACCATCCGTGCAAATTCCAACACAATCCATGAATGGCAAATTGAGTTTCTTCACTTGGCTTACGACTAATTGTCCCAGAATTTTACCTGTAAGAACAGGCTCCATTGTATCTGGGTCTAGTTTATATTTTTCGGTATGGCAGTCTACAAATCCTACGAAGTCTTCCTTCATTTCACTTCCTTCAAGGTATCTGATTACTAGTGACATTTGAGAAACGTGAGATATATCTGTGGTTTCCTCAAACATTATACTGTAAAACTTCGCAGACTTGATTTTTGATATTATAGTAGAAATAATTTCTTCACTGCAAAAATGTATCAATTGATTCTGGATAGTTTTGCTGATATAAGTTGCCTTGGATGAAGTCGATCTCAAATGCTCTTCTAACATTCGGTCTCCAGCTTCAATTCGAAATCGAAGTAGTTCTCTGAAATTTCCTTCGTTGATTCGGCTGGTGTTGAATAATTCTCCATCATCCCTATGTCCTCGAAATGGAATATTTTGCCTTGCTAAGAAAATAACACTTCGAGTCATTGGTACCAACCTTTTTCTATTTTCTTCTACTTGTCTTTTTCTGTCTTCCGATAATACATTCCGTATATCAAAAGTTGGATTCTCATAACAATTAACGAAACTATTTGAACGCAAGATTGCTTCTTTATGATATTTATTGGAATCGTGAACATCCAAGGCACCATCTTTACCAAAAAGTTTGGCAAATTTTGTCACAGGCGTTTGAACCAGACTCTTGAGACACTTTGACTTATTTCTGCCACTAACTTGGGCAAAGACAACACAGTATTTACAATATAGTCCTTTATGGATGAGTGAATACGATAACCATTCATATTTTGATAAATGATCATGATTCAAATAACGTTTCACGATTCGATTATTTTTATTGTGTTCCGAAAACGGCAACACATGGTTACGAGGCGGATACCAAGTATTTTTTATGAAATTGTATTTCTCATAGTCATTCATTGTTCGACCAACTGCTTTACCTATATCGAAAATATTTTCATTTTCTATATTTTCCTCTGGTAGAAAAGAGTTTTCTTGAGATGATGACGGCCCTGCCTCGCTTTGAATACTTTCAGTTGGTTGTCTTGGTTGTTCAATTTTCTGTTGTTTTTGTACTGGCAAAAAGTAAGAATCAATCTTCCTTTTAATCATCTGAAAAATTAAATAACTCAGCTCAGTTCTCCAGATCAAATAGAAAGTTTCAATGTTTTTTCACCATGACCATGGGAATGTAGAAATTAAATGATTCTCAAGAATGCATTGAAGAATTTACTTTGGTTCTAAATAGTTTTATTCATACAAGTGATTATAAATTTTATACACTGTTTATCGGTTTCGAAAATATGCAAAAATCAAATTCGTTAATAATGTCAGTGTTGCATATAGGTACTTACCATTTTTTACGATAAATTCAATTTCACTTATCACTATTTCTAATATTCTAATTCAATGAAAAAATCTATAGCTGAACCCCACTAATCTTGTTTGAAGAACAAATGTGGTTTCCGACAAAAAACAACTATTTTCTACTTAATGCTCCTTTGTTTTTGATTCTTACCGCTCACCGCTCACGGTTTACCGCTAAGATGCTTTTTACTAAGAACACAGTCCCCAATAACAATTATTTTTCCTCTATCATTATCAGTTTTGCCGCCGGCCCGACCGGCCGCCTGTATTTATTGCACACATTCGCACTGCATAGAAGAATATTTCTGTTTCATAGTTTATTGTATGATGAACGACTCCAATGAAATATAGAAATCTGTGGATTTTGGTTGTTTGAAAAAACATCCAAATAGAACGAATAATTTTGGTTTGTATAAAGTATAAGGTGTGTTTTCTTCTTGTTTGAAAACCAATCAAAGGTTTACTTACATGACTTTGGTCGTTGAACCAATGTCAACTATTTAGAACTCCTCTAGGGGGGCCATGGCCGCCATGGCCCTCCCCTCAGATCCGCCAGTGGTTATGGGGTGTAAAAATGTTAAAAAACATTTTCCTTATGTTGGGATATCTTGTTCAAACTAGATATGTGAACGTAAAATGTCTTTAGAAACATTTTTTCTTACGGCCTACGTAATAATAATAATCGCCCCTCTCCCTCCCGCACAAGCTTCTAGCTTCTGGGGTTTGGTTTCCAGGCTATGGGTTGTAGCAATTATTATTATCATTATTATTAATAAAATATATTCCATATTTTAACACATAAGGTCATTTTTCGTGATTTAGAAAATTGCGAATTTAACAGATACCTACCTATAATTTCACCTGTCAACTTTGACATGGCGTATTTCAAGTATTTCTGTAAATCCATTGTTTTAGTGATTAGTCATTAGGAGGGAGACATTTACAAGAACATCTCGACATACCTATTCCATTGAAAACATATGTGGTATTCTGATTTTCGCAATTAAGGCACGTAATTTGCTGATCTGTTTCTTGTAGGTTTTTGTCATTTTCCTGAAAATTGCGAATTTAACAGATACCTACCTATAATTAAATACCCACTATAATACCCACACCCGACTGTCTAATGATTCTGGCAGTGGTATCTTGGTATTCCTTATGATGCAAAAGATATCAAATCATAATTGCCAGAAACTTTGGAAAGTTGCTCGTGGGTGACAGACCGCCCAAAAGATTTTAACCAGCGCCCTCTGCAATGCGGCTAAAATGCAGATTTAGCATGGCCATATTCTTTTTCTTCATGTTCGATATGATAAGATTAATTTTCTGGCTTGGTAAAAAATACATCAATCATTTTCTATTCGTATGCTATTAGGAAAATTCTAAAATAAGTTTTTCAATTTATTCTATTGATTGAAATAAATAAAGATTAATAAAAGTTTCACAGTATTGATTAAATTATAACCTGACAATATTGTTTCGACAGCTAAGTTGTCATTAGCAAAGGTAATATTATAATAATAAAATAGCTGCTGAAACAATATTATACCTTCCTTCCCCTCGAAAAAAAAATTAAATACGTCACTGTAAGAACTGAAGCTTCATTATTTACCTAAGCTTGCTAAATAACTGTGTTTTAATAATTGGAGAACCAAAAATCAAAGCCTACTATTCGTAAATCATTTTTCACGTTTTTCTTGAGAATTTTCTTATGTAAGAGGATGAATATTTATTATGGTTGAAAAGAGAACACAATACTCTATCGATTTCAGTAAAAAAATACCTAGCATGTAATTTAAAAATGTAAATGTAAATGTAAAAATGTAATTAAAAAAGTTCTATGACGCCATCACGCTCACGCTGATTTAGTAAATACAAAATTTTCTAAACATATAGAATTCTATGCCATTTAATAATATATACAGTTTATACCATTTCTGATCGAAAATAAAGTTGCTACAAAGCGGGGCGCATTAAATCAAACAGACTGTATATTTACTTATATTTACTGTCAAATTTTATTATTAAATATTCTATTTATCTATTCTATTAGTAAGTAATGTAAATGCCTAGTTTCTACAGCAATTAACAACTAAGGATTAACAACTAACAATTAATAAGTGACAACTAAGAAAATCTTGTCGGTTTATACAATTATAGATTAATAATTGATCATGCGCATTGCGCATATAGTCCTATGTTTACAGTAACGCCATAAAACTTGAATTTTTGGAGAGTAACTTCATAATTATGTAGTGGCAAACCTGTTTTTTACTGTCAGATATGCGCTCTTGCGATTTCAACTAACAATTATCACAAAAATCAAAATAAATCAATCACTTAAAATCATGCTGACATAGCATTACGTTTATTTACTAACTAATCTTATTTTAAACTTCAAAAGATGGTTAAATGTTTGCCTTCTTCAATGCACAGTTCAACACGTCTGTTCATGTTATCAAACACTTTCTGTAAAAGGTGAGGTGTAACGTTATCACATTCTTTCACAACTTTTGTTGTAAATCTTCTAGAGTATATGCAGCGGTGTCTTAAGAATGGTGTTTAACCATGAGCCACATAGAAGTAACCGAAGTGCTGAAAGTAACCGTATTGCAGTTCCTTGTCATCGAGTTGATCGATGAACCAATTCAGAATAGTGTTCTAGTATCTTTTGGTAGTGATAGCCTCTTCAAAAAAATGAGACCGACCAATATCCTTTGCGAAAGAGCTAGTCAAATACTGGTTTTTCGAACAATGCAATCGGTTTTTCCTTTAATGAAATTGGGATTATCGGTACTCCACATTCTTATCACTTGCGAATTAATATATCTACAAAGATAATACCATGATTCGTCTGAGAAGAATTGTGGTAGCAATTCCTGATAAAGTTGTGCTTTCTAAGGAAACGAATCTAAATCGTTTATCAAAATGGTTTAACATGTACTACAACTAACATGATTTGTTTCCAATCCAACCGCCATTTTGGATCCAAAAGTAAATGATAAGGTAACTTATTTCAATTTATATTTACTAAAAAGTTAGATGCAATGTACGCAGAAATTCTGCAATTTATTAAACAGCAATGTGTATGTCTGTTGTCGTGTTTGGTAAACTCTATTGACAGCGTTTTGTTTGACAACTCTAGCCTCTTGGATTTTGCTCTTGGACTCATCCCGCAACGGTGTTCAGTTGAGTATGCAACTATTTAATGAAAAAAAGATTATCAGATATGACGCTTTTGTGCCAATTTGGCATTTGAGATGTTACTGTTATGTTCTTATAAGATACCCTTCGACAATGTTCATTAATATAAAAGACGAGAAAAAACAATTTTCATAGCTATGAAGTACTACCATGAACCTACGAGCCTTGAATTATAGAGTAATCATGCAAACTATTAATCTATCGAGACTGGCTAAACCTAAGGGCTAAACAATTGGGACGCACCTATACTTTCGGATTAAAAACCGCACTTTTTATCATACAAAATAAGGGAGATATGAGCATTTAGAAAATTCTTAATAACGACGTTTCTACCAATACAACCGGGGCGTCGGCGTCGGAGTGGCGATGTTCTGTCTAATGCATTACTGACTGGTAGTAACTACGTCATCACCGCGTTTACAAGCGTTTCTCTTGTAACGATATGTATTTTAAACAAACCATTTTGACAAATCAATTTATTTTATTTTTGACTATTTATAACCTGCTAAATAAAATAAAATACTACATAAATAACCCAAATACACCTCAATGACTTAAGGGGGCCTCTAACAGCCATCATGTAGGGCATGTGAAAGAGGAGATCTGTAACGAAAAAAAAAAGATTTTTACACACCCATTGTTGAGGTATGTTAATGAGATATTTTGTAATATCGCAGTAATATTGCACAATTTTTTTAATATTGCATAAATATTATAGAAATATTGGTTTTAATTGCAACATAAATATTGAAAAATATTACACCCAGTGCAGTCAAATTAAAAAAATAGCGTAGGAAAGTTCAGTTGAAGTCATTGGATTTTTACATAAGTCTACCTTGAGGGCTGTTAAATAACCTCCTAAAAGCCACCGCCTGTAGGTGGTGAGCTGGAAGAGATAATGAGGGTTAACCACGCACGTTGGAAAGTCCATTGGTTCTCCTTTCCAAAAGGACCATACTTATCATGGTTATTATACAGGGTATGGTTTTATCAGCTCTAAATGTGAATACTGCATGTTATTTAAATCTCCGAAAATACGCTATATCATTTCCGGATAAACCGGAAGTGGGCAACAAACGGCTACTCAGAAAAAACTTAAAAAACTAAGAAGCAGACTGGCGAACATCGCATTACATTATCTCAGTTAGTTCAAAAGCTATATAGGTATATAAAGAGTCGAAATATAACGGGACACAAATTTTGCTGCCAGCCTACTCTGTCAATCTGTCTGTGATAGGTACTAATAAGTATTCATTAACTGGCGCCGTTTTGAAAATTTTAATGTTATGATGCTCAGAAATAACAGCGAGAATAATGAAACATACTTATTTTTATTATAAATAATTATTTTGATAAGACAATCATGTACTCAATCAAGGTTTTACTGTTTCTATTACAATAAACATTTTTTATCTTATATCAGAAGAAACAACTAAGCTGTCACCTTTTTTTTTTTTTTTATTTATTCATAGCCAAATAGATTGTGAAGAGTCGATTACAGATTACTCGGCTCTCACAAAATCTCATAGAGGTAGTTAACTACCTGTGCATGAGATTAGCTTACAGTAGAGTGAAAATATACAGAAAAAATATAAAATATAACAAAAAGAGAAAAACAAAAATTAACAAAAGAAAAGATTAAAGATATAAATTTTTAAACTTGAATTTTTTCCTGCCTATGTGATTTTTTCAAAATGACAGTGGATGTCATTGTATGCGTTATCAGTTATTACCAACATTACCACATCGAAAATACCCGTGTGTACATTTTCCCATTTCTTTAAAGTAAATTGTAAATTAAGGCGAAATAGACAAAGAAGTATGTAAAACACGTGTTACAATTCCTTTTTGTAATACTCATATATTGCTTAACTCGCCGCCTCGCGGCTCGTTAAGCAAACTTATACTCGTATTACATACATCGTCATTGTAACACTAGTTGTACAATATACTATTATATACAATTATAAATAGTTGATTAACCTTTATTTTAGGATACAGTAGAATTTAATATTATCTTATAACATACAATAACAATAGTTTTAAGAAAAACTGTTGTATTTAAATGTTTCCATAAATTATGTAGAATGTTGTCTACACATGTTTCGGTTTATTAGACCTTTCTCAAGAGAATCTTGTAAGTTTCTGAACTTATAGACTATTCGGTCAAGCAGAGGGCTTACGTCATTAGTCACGTGACTTTATGTTAAGATGAAAATGCCAATAATTTCTGACATTTCATTTTCAAAATTAGGTTAGGTTAGGAGTGTTTATAAAATGGTGTGTATTTTGGCTATGTAAACAGCGGCAAAGTGGTTGTAGTTACAACTAAATAAAAGTGGAATATTTAAATCGAGTTATAGTGTATATTTTTACTGCAATTGATATCTCGCAAATAAAATAAAGATCTTAATTGAAATTTGTGTAATTTCTCTCTTACAAACTTTAATGTACATCAGCCATAGGAAACCTAATTTGTAACTAACAACTAACGTAACATATTTTATCAAAACAAAACCGTTTTCTTCGTTGGTTCTTTTTTGAATACCTTCTAAATTTGCTGGGTCTCTTCTTATATATTAAAACAACATGGTATAATTCCTGAGATGTATAAATTCTATGATATATATGCTATATATGAGATGTTCAAGCCTCGAGCTTGAACGTTGGTGTAGGGATGGGTCCCTAAACTGCAATTCCAGCACATTTTCCAGCATAATGTGTTAGTGTATTTTTTATTTTCAACACATTTATTCAAACATTATTGTAACATTACACGGTACGATATAACCGTTTTTAGAATTCTCTTATACATTACTTCTAGTGTTTCATTTTCAGCTGCTTTCTTCGCTAGTCTGTCACCCACATTGTTCCTTCCCATGTATTCCCGCATGCACTTTCATCCAACCAAAATCAATTTCCATTTCAACCAAGTGAGTGTGGAAGCGGGGGTGTAGAGGTCACCTTATAAGTGACGCGCTAATTAAGCGTAACTCAATTTGTTGATCCCTAAGGGGGCCATAAACATTAAGCTAATGCAGGAGGGCCACGTTAAACAAATTTGGCATTCATGCCACAAAACATATATGAGATATATATATTTTTATATACATATATGAGATAGGATTGTGACCGTTAAATTGGCAGCGGTTTTTACAATATAACAACTATAAATAAGTTTTAATAAAAATTTTAGGAACATGTGAAGATTACTTTTCTCGCAGCCAGTCTTTAATTTCTTGTTTGCGCCAACTAGAGCTAGGAACCTTGTTAAGACTAACAGTGTGATATGGAGCATTGTCCATTATTATTACACTTAGTGTACTTAAATTTTTAATCAGTTGATTTTCAAACCAATTTCTAAAATTTTGACTGTTCATTTCACTATGATAGTCACCATGGATGCTTTTTGAAGCGAATATTAGATCTGCATCTGGGATAAATCCCTCTTTGGTTCTGGCATGCAAAACAATACCTCTTCCATTCACTTTTTAAAGTTTTTACACATTTGTGGCTATCATCTTGCCACAATATACCTGTCTGGCAGCCATTTTGAAAAATCCACGTTTCATCAAGGTAAAGAAACTGTTTAGGATTTAAATCATGCAATAAATCCATATATTTTCTTAAAACTGGATCATTTTGTGGATATGACTGCTCCATTAACGCTTTTCTGTTGTTTTTCTTCCATTTAAACCCCATTTCATGTAAAACTGCATGTAATGATGTTCTCCCACCCTCAAATAAAAATCTTTCTTTACAAAATTTCAAAATTGAATCCAAATTAACCTGTATTTCTAGAAGCAAGAAATTGGTAAAGATTAGTAATGCACAGAATTACTGAATGATACTGACTTTTTTCAAACATGTCATATATTGCATCTCGTAATGCAAATTTTTGGTTTTTGTCTAAGTCAGTAATTGGTCTTTTTTTATCTTTAGCAGGCTTCGGATCACTAAGAGAGTTACCGCTTTTAATAGTTGCAGATATCTTGCAAACGGCGTTTTTGCTAATACCCAAAGTACTAGCTACCCTCTACAAATATTAGTTTTTAGAAACAGACCATAATACGAATTGCAAATTTAAAAATATTCTTTTTAAGACTCACTTCCCGTACTGCAGTTAAAGGTAATAAAGGCCCAGCATTGTCACGCTCTTTCTGGAAATAATTAATTAAAGAGGCTATTAAGTTCTTTGATTGCAAACTAAATCGTTTCGGCATGGTTAAAGAACAAGGTAGAAATAGTATTTAACTGTCTAATAACCTCTCTGACATTTCAACTTGCCAAATTGATAAAACATTTGCAGTGATACAACAATGGATAATTGTTTTCGTTTGGAAGATGCAAATAAACATAGTAATCGTAATACCAACATAAATTACATTTCTTAGGCGTGAAAGTATTGGAATAGTTGCTAATTTACGTTGGTAACAGATTATGACGTAAGCCCTCTGCTTGACCGAATGGTCTATACTTACTTATTGAACTTATCCCCTTTTTATGCCCTTTTTCGTGAAATTCGTAAATTTTAAACGGTTCTCCATATTTCAAAGCATATTATCGCTAAATAAGGAATGGTCCATTTAAAATTCGGCAGATTAAACTATTACAAAGATTTGAGAAAGTAAAGTAAATTAATGAAACTTTTATTTAGTCTTTTAGTAGATATTTCAACCTACGAGCAATACAAAAAAAAAGAAACAATTAAGAACTATAAAATAACCTAACTTTTTTTTTTATTGTCGACATCAGCTTCTGTAACATGCTCCTCATGCATTCTTCTAGACGCCTGTCTCCATTTTATTCTAAATTGTTGTATGTCTGAAACGTTAAATTTTGTATTTCTTAATTTTCTTTTGATTTGTACCCAATATCTCTCTATAGGACGCAACTCAGGACAATTTGGTGGATTCATTTCCCTAGTGACAATGTGTATATGGTTTTCTTCATAAAATTCTCTTGCACCAAGATTGTAGTGACACGAAGCTAAGTCTGGTCAAAACAAGGTGGGAACTCTATGACGATTTAAAAAGGGTTTTAGTCGTTTTTCTAAGCATTCTTGCACATCAATTAGAGTGTTAATTGTACCAGTTGTTACAAACTCCTCACTTTTCAAGTCACAGCTACAAGTAAATCGTCGCCATTTTAGACCATCATTTTTTAAAGTGTTAATGTTTTCGTGGTTTTATTCAGTAGTAGTAGTTAATATTACTCAATAACAGAAGATAATTCGAATGTCTAAAAATATTATTTGTTAATAAGTTAATACATAGTATTATTGATTTGTTTTAATTAAAGTATTCGTAACCTTTTCTGTATGTTATGTAAATATTTGATTTGACAAATTCAAATTGCCGCCAAAAAGGCGCCATTTTTGAGCCCATTTCAAAAGCCAATAGTGGAAATGGGTAAGATAACCTTTACTTTAGATATAATTATGCATGCATCAACGGACCTTGATTTTGAGTATGTCCTAAACTTTCTGACAGAGCCTCATAAAAGTGCAAAGTATAATAACTTAGTAAAGTAACTCTCTATAGTAGAAAAAGAAAAGGTTATTAAGCAAAAGCAACAATTTTGTGCTTTGATATGTTGTAATATAGAATCTGTTGTATATTTGACCAATAAATGTGATAATAATTATAAAGATAAAGATAAAACAAGAATTTCAAGAATGGATAGAGAAGTTTACCAGAAGGGCAAAACATTATTTACAATATTACCTACATTTGATCTGAACTTATTTTTCTACCTACAGAAGTTAAACAAGTTAAAATACACTTGTATTAGTGGATAATTGTTATGTATGAATTGTAGCTTTATTTCCTGGTTAAATCAGAAAGAGAACAATGACTATCAGACAAAAACTGTAAAAATGATTTGAAAAAATAAGCATGTTAGGCCAATTTCGGAAGCTATAATATGGTACAAAAGGAGCGATATATTAGTTAACATTGTAGAACTAAATCATTTAATGAGAATACTTGGGAAAAATTATAAATTACAAATAATACATTGTGTTGCAATATGTGATTTCACTATTTATAATTAATTATTAAATTTATGCATATCCGACTGTTTAAGAATAAGTTCATAGTTTTTCATCGTTAAATTTAAAAAATATTGTAATTTTTATAATCTTCTGATAAGTTTTTCGAACCAAACAAATATTTTTTGTTAGATATTATTTTGTCACATAAGTTACTTCATATCACAAATGTTATCATTATACTTTTTACTATAGTTTATAATCAGTTATTTCTGATTTAACATAATAACTATATATTGTTTGATCGCATTGTACATAGTATTATAGGGGTCCAGCAAACATTTTAGTCAGGAGTGTGCTTTAGTGGAGAACATGTAAAAATTCCACTGAAATTCAACTTTCTCAAGTTGCAGTCCTCAGACTCCTTGAGTAACCTTGAAAATCATTATCCGGCAAACTACCATTCATTAGACGAATTGAATGTAGGTACTAATCGAAACATAAACGTTTAGTTTTATCAATTATAATCATATCTACAAACTTATTGTAAGGGAAGCTCAATTGAGACATATTATGTTAGTAACTTACGAGGTAAGCGCCATAAATTCTCGGTCCGGCAGGCTTCTAAAGGTGCTAACATGTTCAAACTCGGTTGCATCATAGTTGAACATGTAAGAGGCCTACACTTTATATATATATATATATATATATATATATATATATATATATATATATATATATATATATATATATATGTATACTTTTATTTGTTGGATTCTTGCCCAAGCAGCATCTAAGTAGCGGTAACTGAGATCGGAACTTTGATTGAGTAGCTGTTACGTAACTACAACTAAATTTATGACTTTATAGGTTTAATTAGGCGAATTTCCAAATCAGTGGAAAATTTCTAAGATAGTTCCTATTTACAAGAAAGATGATCCTTCAAATATAGAAAACTACCGTCCGATTTCGATTATACCAGTAATGGCAAAAGTATTCGAAAAGATTCTATACAACCAAATCTATGCTCATGTGGAAAAATCACTATCAGTTTGTCAACATGGTTTCATCAGAAGCAGAAGCACCGTTTCTAATTTATTAACTTTTTCCGAATATGTGAGTGAAAAAATAACAAGTGGTAATCAAGTGTGTTGTGTTTACACAGACATCAGCAAGGCATTTGACAGTGTCTCGTTTGGTATGCTTCTTGAGAAGCTTTACAAATTTGGGTTCAGTGATAACGCAGTTGCATTAATCAAATCCTACCTTTTAAATAGAGTAAATTTTGTTATGGTAAATGGTGTAATGTCATCGATGTTTACTCCTATGTCTGGCGTGCCACAAGGATCCTGTTTATCTGGATTGTTATTCAATATATTTATTAATGACTTGCCACAGTCTGTTACAAATGCTAAGTGTTTACTCTATGCTGATGATTTTAAAGTTTATACTGTTGTTAATAACGCCAATGATTGTGTATCACTTCAAATAGATTTAAATAGCATTACAAGTTGGTTTTCGAAAAACGATCTCTCTTTAAATGTAAACAAATGTTGTATAGTCAATTATTCAAAATTTCAAAACAATAACTGGGATTACAGCTTCTCTATTAATGGTCAGAATTTACCCAGGAAAGAACAAATTAATGATTTAGGAGTATTGTTTAACAGTAAGCTTACCTTCAACGAACATATTAATAGTATTATTACAAAAGCGTATAAAAACTTATTCTTTTTAGTAAGAAATTGTACTCAATTTAACAATACTCATCTGTTATACAGGCTTTTTTGTGTTTATGTTAGATCTATTTTAGAATATGCTACAATAATTTGGTACCCTGATAAATATGTTCTTACAAACGACATAGAAAAAGTGCAAAGAGTATTTATAAGATGGATTTACAAAAAGATTACAGGTATTTACCCAAAGTATCCATACCTAATTTCATATAATGATCAAATTCTTCTTATTCAAAGATCTTGTAACCTTGTAATTACAACGTTAACAACAAGAAGAGACACAACTGTAATATTAATTGTATATAAATTATTACATAGTCTAATAGACAGCCCTATATTATTAGAACATGTTAAACTGAAAGTACCACTGATAATCCTAAGGAATAGAAACAATGGTATATTTATTGTAGATAGAATAAACACTCCTATTAGATTAGCACTATCTACGTGCAACAGAGTGTTAATATCGAATAATGTTGATTTCTTTCATGACTCTGTTAATGAAGTTAAAAAAAAGCTCACTTTGTAAATTTCGAATTTGTTTTTTATTGTGTACATCAATACATTATTTATTTTTATTAATATAAATTACATTAAGATTATTATATACTCCTAGTATAGCATTATTTTTGTTGGACTTCTGTTTTTATATACTTTCATTTATCCATCTATCTCTAAACGTTGTGTTTGGTACAGTTGCATACTTACATATATTATTTGTATTAAAATTGTTAGTATTTGTTTTTGTTCAAAATTTATGATATATATCTACATATACATACATCTTTTTAGTTATATTTGTTATATGATGCTTATCTTGTCGATGCCAATTATATGTAAAAGGCTTATTAAAGCCGTTTATAATTTGGATAATAAAACTTTTTATTATTATTATATTAATTACTTCAATTTGTAATATTTTAGTAATTATGTAGTTACTTCTACTATTTATTAGAACTATGTAGTTACATTACTTCTAAGTAGCTTTTTAAAGTATGTGGAACGGTATTGCTACTTAGTATAATTACCTTAATGTTGTTGCAACTTCAAGTGATATTATGATTGTAGCAGTAACTTGCCCAAAGCTACGTTTAAGTTTTTAAAAATCTAAAGTAGCACCAAAAGTTCCTGCCACTGGTCTGAAACCATTGCTTAACCTTTAAAGTAACTGAACTATACAGTAGCATTGAAAGTAAAACTTACGTTTATGCTACCCAGGAGAATCACTTGAAAATAATTTTAGTTTGGAGTTTGGAGGTTAATTGTGTTTTCGCAGTGGTAGTAGTTTTGCAAGTTTTTAATAAAAATGTCAAAGGCAAATGCAATAAGAAAAAAAAAGAATTTTAGATATACGTTCACCTTTTATAGAAAATTAGAACAGCAGTTAGGTGAAATCAGTGGAAACAAAATCAACTGTTTACAATACAAAATAGAAAAAAATAGGGATGAGATCACTGATAAACCATCATGTAGTAAACAAGGGTGAAATATATTCCCCTTTTTTCTTTCGTCGCTACAACTTTAAAATGAGCCATAATTAAATAATAATTGTTATTAAGTAGCAATCAGTATAAAAATATTGGTTGTTTGTTTACGATTGACGTTTAAATTTGAGGTTAAGTTCCAATGGGAATTTTGCAGTGACATTAGGAGCTAGAAAGTGGCTACGGAAACCGTATTTTATACTTCGTGGTAACAACAACCTAGAAGTAGAATTTGTTTAGTTCCCGTTACTGTTTATAAAGCGACACAAACTTTAGATACACATTTTACAGTTAATACTACTTTAAGGTGACATTTTCAAAACAACTCCATATTTACTTGTAAAATGTTGAAGGCTATTAATCAATTTTCAATTTGTTGCAATTGTTAAAAGTCTTTAACTATAACTCTCAATAAAGATAACAAATCGATGTCAAATTGTGCCTTGGGAATAAAATAAAAATGGTTTCTATCATGTTTATCAAAATATAAGTATTTTTGTCATATTTTATTCCAGACATTTTTTATAAATATATTTAAAGAAGGCGCGTTGTTATTTTTCGATCTATCATCATCGCATTTAACAGAAAAGTTGCGATGGTTTATAATTTTGGTATGCTAGATTGACAAAATAACGAAACATTTCATCTCTTTATGTATTATGTACGTATTGCAAATAAAATAGTACCTAATCCATTTTGTGACACGACCGCGGCATTAGTAGAGAAAGTGAAAGAATATTTGTTAAGTTGCAAGAGTAAGAGAGAACAACGACACGACACAATGTGTCAAAGAGAAAAAAAAGTTCCACGAAAGTAGCAATTACTACGCCGCCACGTTCCCGCTACGTAGCCTAAAGGTAGCTGGACAAGTTCCGTAAAGGTTACTGCAACGTATCTGCTACCCGAAAATTGTTCCCCATTTTGGTTCCAGGCACGTAACAATACCGTAGCAATTACGTTCTTGTGACTAACGGCAAAAACTTTATAGTTCCACCGGTGGTTGCTGGTACGTAGCGGTGACTAAAAATGCTGCTTGGGTGGGTATATAGGTTTATAATTATTAAAAGTTAAATATTCAACGTTTCGCTCTTATATTTTAAGCTTTTTCAAGATTACTACATTAACATTATCCTGCAAAATATAGTAATATTACAAAATATATACAGTCAAACTCGGTTATAGCGAGATCGTCGGGACCGCCAATTTTTGCTCGTTATAACAGAGAAGAAAAAAATTGCTGTTGCAAAATATTTATCTTCTATTTAAGTACGTATATAAATTTTAAAAACAAGTATAAGTAGGGAAGGAATGGGGTTTCTTCACCTCCCCCCTCCACTTTCTGCCTTATGTCAAGGTCATGCTTCAAGATTAGATTTTCTGGACCTCCCGCCACCACTTTCTGCTTCAAGGTCAGATCCCCCCTCACTGCTGAGGTCAAGGTAATAAATAAAAATGAAAGAATGTGCATAAACATTTATTGTTATAAATACATTAAGTAGCATATGTATTTTAATTTAATATTAACAATTATTTGAATTCATTTGCTTACAACAATATCTCGTAAACAATTAAATACATAACAATTATTTGAATTCATATCTCTCGTCAGGTAAGGCGTGAATCCCGAAGGAAAACGTTTTTCACGAAATCTGAGTTTTCTTTCATCGTCAAATTCTTCTTCCGTTAACCACTTTGTTGCAGTGAACGTTGCCCAATTCGGTTTGTAAGGTTTATTACACCAAATGTTCCGTTCAGGTTCATCACTCGATTCATCCCAATCTGAAGTGCAAGATGCCTTTGAAGAAGATAAGGTCGCAATTATCAGGCAAAAGGTTAATAGCGTGGCGATGTTCCAAAGCACGTTCGGTACATATGACTCCTTGAGTATTCATGACGTCACCATCTTCTTTTAAATATTGAATTTCTAAACCAGAACACGAAGAATAACCTTCATCGGCTTCACTCAGTATAACTATAGTATCTGGAAGTCTTCTTCTTCCAATTAACAAACCAGTGTTGTGAGTTTTATAACTAGAAAACACGCTTTCACCATCATCAACAGTCGTTTCAAGTGTCCAAGAATGCGACCAACCCATTTCGATGTGTAACTGAGTAATACAGAATCTTGACTGAAATCAAACTCAAACACCCCATTAGTATGCGAGTATTGAAACAACGCACACTTTTGTTATGGGACTATTTATTGGCCAATTAGAGAAGAAAGAGGCGTGTACAAAACTTCAAAATATAGCCGCCAAAGACATGACTATTATTTCGCCATAAAAAGTGACTACCGTTTAGGTACATATTTTACATTACGTATTGTATTATTTCGTTAAATATATGGTATTTTCATAGGTATGTAGCAGGACATAATTAAAATGCAGATTTAAATCAAAACAGTGTAATGGTAAAATTAATCTTTTTTGCAAATTATTGCAATTATTTTTGCAAACCAGTAATACTGCTTTCATTTATAACTAGATTCATAATATTAATAATTTTTAACTTGTGTTTAATTTGGACATCCTTTACAAATGTCAAAGTCATTAGGAAATTTATCACTGATAATAGAATATAGTAGATATTTGTTTCGAGGACCGTTTAAGAACTGAATTGCATCAAGTAGAAAATGAAAATCAAAATTTTATTTAGAAAAATTTGCTACATATCCACTTGAGTAGAAGCTTAAATAAGAATTAATTTAAAACTAACCAACTCAACCAAGCAAATGTTCAAAGTGTTGTCCATCATGTTCCAAACAGATTCTATTGCGTCTCATAAAGGATAAAGGAACCCTGTTTAAAGTTTCACGTGTTATTTCCCTACAAACTGCACGTATCTTCTCTTTCATGGCCTCCATGTCTTGAAAAGGTGTTTCGTATACTTTACTCTTAAGAACTCTGTGGTTTAAATAGCGCAAGGCGTGGTTCGACGGTCGGCCCTTATTGGCTGAATGTACATCGCATAACATAAGTGTGCGTTGTATCAATACTCGCCATTAGTATTTGAGAAGAGTGGGGAAAGCAATTTTTCCATTGGCCACACCCTCAGCCTATACATAACCTCAAACTGGCTCTCGGAACTATACTCGTCTAAGAATGTTATGAGTGGCTTTTGTTATTCGAAATCAAACACCCCAACATAATTTTTCTATTATAATATTGAAAAGATAAATTGTGAGTAATATCAAATACAATGTCAGTGTCCAGATACAGCATAGAAACTTGCATCGATTGGGATATAAGTGCAATAACACAAAACTTTTCTAACATATGTTGTTTATTTAAAGGAATATTAATAAAAAACTCTCATATTATGTAATTTTTATTATATTGTATACATAATAACATTTTAGATAGATAATGTATAATTTACTTTATCAAAAAGCGAACGATGCAGATGTGAGAAAATTCTACGTCCAAAGAAGCTAAATCTTCAAGACACTTTTCAACCTCGTGACAAGTTGGTTCTATTACATTAAGTTGAAACCAATCTTCTAACGGTTCAGTCACATAATGCGGATTTGTTGTTATGGTGTGCGAAATGTCCACGAATGCTCCATTGATCAGTGTTCCACTAACTACGAAAGTGACTTCTGCAAGTAATTCAACATGTTTATTAAGAACATCTTCGTTCTCAACGGTTTTTAAAAATCGAGGAAACTGCCGTAGTAATTGTTCCCGCACCTCCTCCATACCTTGGATCACGTTGTCATTCGTACTTAACTTTCACATCAGACGAATTTGAAATTAAACCGATAAATGGTTAGGTACACAATAAGGGAAAGTAAAGTAATAACTGCGAATAGAACTGATATTGTTGTCGCTATTATACAGGAGCTCGAGGGGGGATCGGGAATGTGGCAAATGGTAGGATCACGATTAGTCCCGAGAGATTGCCAATTTGATTCGATAGAGTAATTAGGATAACTATATTTAATTTTGAAGGAAGAAGGTTGAGAAACGTTGCGTATGGATATGGTGTATACGTTAACACCGTGAAGAATATCACTGGTCAATGCATATCTCGTAGGATCTCGAGAAAACACAATGGACCCAGAAACAGATTCCGATGGTTGAGCAACATACAGAATACCATCGTACACCGCACTAAGCACCACCAACAACTTAACAGGTAACACTGGCATTGTATTAGGATCGATTGAGATATAAGCTCTACGTAAGAATAACGTAAAGATCTCCCACTCCAAACGGTAACCTTGAACCATACCCCTCCCCCCATAACATCAATAACCGTGAACCATGATATCTCAATTAACCTTGACTAATCAATAAGGGTCTATATAAACTGGATGGTAGTGGTATTAATTAGTTGTGTTATAATGGATTTGTTAAAGAAAGCATTTGAAACTGTAATGAACGTTCCGATAGAGTTCAAAGATCCGGCTCCAGAATTATCCCGAGATGGTTACGAACACTCCACCATCCAACATCCATCCATCCATCTAATGTCATCGAACAGTTGCTACATTCAAAATCCATTGTTTTACGCTACAACGCATTATTTAAACAAATCAAGATGTAAACTACTCAGCATCGGTCTCTGCCCTATAGAGTTAACACCAGAAGTGAGATTGTCGGAATTGAAAAACGACTACATTAAATTTAACCTGAAAGAATGGGAGAATTTCGAAAATAATCACGCAATTATCAAACATTTCTTACATAGTTATGACTACTATGCACCGATACCCCTTCTCTACAAGACGATTACGTTTAAAAATGTACAAGATAAGAGAACTATGAGAATTCAGGATCGTCGTGACAACACCGAAGTATGGTTAGGAGTCGAAAGTGTAGTTAATGGAACTACTTACAATGGTCAAGTCACGATTGAAGCTGTTAGAAGAAGAAAAATTCATAGACTTTTATCGAACTTTGGTAAAAGGTCTTGCCGAAGCAGAAGGGGATGTGTATAAGAATTTGAAACAAGTTTTAACTTCCTTACCAACGAGTGGAAATGTCATAAGCGGTTTAGAGCTCTTAGCAGTTCAGTCCTATAGAATTGCAAACGATGTTAAGGGTTATGTGTTATAATATCATGGACAAGCTAAAGAAAAAGGTGACTTTCAATGAAACGAAAAATTCCGTACGGTACATGGTATTGTGGGAATATGCCCACAGGCAAGCGGGAAGATTGATGTGGATGAATGCCGCTTTAGATCGGTATAGATTTCAAAGACGTATAGAGAATTGTGGTCGAGTGTTAAATAATATTTTAAGTGAAGAGCACAGACATTTTATTTACCTTGAACGCTTATTGTAGGGACTGTTTTACGAAATAGTATATTAGATACCCAGGGACTAAAGTGCATCTTTTAATCCCGAATGTGAGTTTATTTTCCGAGCGTTAGCGAGGTAAATAAACACCTAAGGGATTAAAAGGCACTTTAGTCCAGTGGTATATACGCTATTTTTTGCACGTCCTAAAAGACTTAATCGCAAAAATTCAAAATTTCCGAAATTTTTTCCGAAAATTTCGTTACATGTCATTCTGACAATTGAACTCTGTAAACGCCAAAATCACATAGTTTCAGGATAATAAATCCTAACATGTACCGCGGTTACTTTTTTTTGTTGTTTATTTGTTGTTGTTGTCATGGAAACACTTTACTCCCTCAGGGAGTAAAAGTGATACTTTACTCCCTCTTTTGGGGGACTAAAGTAGAGCCTTATATATAGGACGTGCAAAAAGTATATTTTCTACATCGCATCGGTTCCGATGCAGGATTGCTTAAATATCGATATAAACTTACAGAAAAATGATATGATCTTTTATTGGATCATTGTACGAGGACGGTCTGAAAAGTGAGGTAACTAACATAGAGAAAGACTGTTTTTTCGAGTTTTTTAATTTTACTTTTCGACATAGTCTCCTTTGAGGTCTATACAATTGTTCCAACGATATTCAAGTCGCTTAATCCAATCACTATAATACGACGAACTAAATGCATCAAAATAATCGTTTTTTTCTACAATCACTTCTTCATTTGATGAAAATCTTTTACCACCAAGCCAATTTTTCATTTTTGATTTCAGAATTTCGAATCGTAATTCAACTAATTTTGCCGTTGCAATTGCAGACGAGTGAGCCGGTGCATTATCGTGATGGAACAACATTTCTTTTCTAGCAAAATGCGGTCGTTTTTCCTTTAGTTTTTTATTCAGTTGGACCAATAGCGACGCGTACTACTCTCCTGTGATTGTTTTGCACTTGTGGAGATAATTTATAAAGATAACACCACGAGCATCCCAAAACAAAGTGGCCATAACTTTGTTACTCGATGCAACCACTCTCGCTTTCTTCGGTGCACTGCAACCGACTTCTGCTCATTGTTTTGGTTGAATTTTTGTTTCGGGTGTGTAGTGATGTATCCAAGTTTCGTCAATAGTAATAAATCGACGCAGAAATTCAGTGCAATTACGCTTAAAAAGGCTCAAACAGTACTCAGAATTGGTTACACGAATTCGTTTTTGGTCTTCAGTTAACAAACGCGGCACCCATCTTACTGACAGTTTTCTCATATGCAAGTGTTCATGTAAGATATGACCAACACGTTCTTTTGATATGCCAATAGTGTCGGCTAGCACACGCACCTTCAATCGACAATCATTTAAAACGAGATCATGAAGTTTGGTGATCATTTCGTCAGTGGTAGCCTCTTTTGGACGTCCTGATCTTGATTCATCTTCGATGCTTCTACGACCACGTTTAAATTCATTCACCCAAAAACAAACTGTCTTAAATGATGGTGCAGATTCGCCATGAACATGATCTAACTCCTCTTTGATCTCTTTTGGTTTTTCCCGTCAATATGAAAATGTTTAATAACAGCACGAAATTCTTTTTTATCCATATTCACAAAACAACCGATCCCCTTTATTGTTTATAACTGTAAAATTCAAACTACGCAATATATTTGGCGCTAATCTTTGCAGCTGTCTTATAAAAGGTTATAAATTTGATAAATGTCACTCATGTGTTCATTGTGATGTCATTTCTGTATTACTTACTTCACTATTCAGGCCGCCCTCGTATGAGTTTGTTTAACAAAAACTTCGATATCAACGTACATTCTGAAGATTAAGAAAGGAGCACGTTTTTTGCGGAAATTGGATCCCGGTCAAATTGTGATATGTTGTAGTTTATATTGATCAAAAGTATCCGGTGTCAAGAAGCTCTAAAATTAACAGTTTTGGAGTTACAGAGCACGAAAGGCAGGGAAAATTCATACTTCGGTTTATGGATTTTTAACACTTACAGCCTCGGTAATTCATTCTCGGTCATTTTTTATTTTGATTAACCGCGACTAGGTTGCGTGAGTGAATTTGGCACATCATTTGGCTCTGAAAACGGCCGATTTATTTGAAATTAGAAAATGAAAAATACCTATTGTTGATTATTGGGTATGGTGTAGATGGAGAATGAAACGGCCCCGGTACCGGGTGCCCCATTATATTTTGACCCTTTATAAACCTATATAACGTTTCAACTAATTGAGATAATGAAATGCGATGTTTATTATTCTTCTTATTGTTTAAAGATTTTTTCTGAGTATCCGTCTTTTTTGTTCACCGCCGGTTTAATCGGAAATGACCTAGCGTATTTTTGGGGATAGGGCAACTTTGTAATTTCAAATGGAACACCCCGTATAATAGTTGGCAAGCCCATTGTTCCCTCTTTCCAAAAGTACCATACTCGTCATGGTTATTATATAGGGTGATGGTTTTATAAGCTCTTAAAGTGAATACTGCATGTTATTGAAATACTGCGAAAAATATAATGATTCACAAAGTAGAGTACGGCAATTAAAGAAAACATCACTGTAAACGTCAAATTAGCTATCCCCGCAAAATACTCTGTCATTTCCGGATAAACCGGAAGTGAGAAAAAATAACGAATACTCAGAAAAAACTTAAAAAACTAAGAAGACTAGTGAACATCGCATTTCATTATCTCAATTAGTTTAAAAGTTATCTAGGTTCATAAAGGGTCAAAATATAATGGGACACCTGGTATAAATCCACATGAATGTGACAACATAATTATCTGTGTTAATCAAAACAAAAACAAAGAATATACACAAAAAATGAAGTTACCAAGGCTGTACAACAGTGTACGTGTATGCCGAAGTATGAATTTTTCCTGCTTTCCGTGCTCTGTAACTCCAAAACTGTTAATTTTAGAGCTTCGTAGAAGGAGAGACTTTCCTTCAGGATAATGTAAGCTACAACCTATCATAATTCCAGCCAATTTGACCAAATTATCCAATTTCGGTAAGAAACGTGCGGGGCTGTTTGCACATCGGCACCCATTAGGCTTGCATAGTTAATTAATTCTTCTCTAATATTCTTAATGCTAGTTGTTAGGTTAATACTTATGCATTTTCTCTTTGATATTCATTAAAAATAATTATTAAAATTGTTTGGACAAAAAAGTAAAAATTCTTATAAAAGGAACAAACAAATAAAAATAATATAACAACTTTATTCCTCATCAGATATTTCAAATCGTGTATTAGGATAACAGAAATGGTTGAGGGTCGTTTGCTGAAACCCTGGTAGCTATGCATTGATTTATTGGTGACACCCCGTATGGTACATATTGACGACGAAAAACTGCAATAACATCATTAATAGTGCTACTGGTTAACAGATGGCAGCCCAGTCACTATAAATTTTAAAGCAATTTTAAATTAATTTCTATGGAGTTAAATTTTATTTTACGTTCTATTTTTAATAATATAATATTAATAATATTAAAAATTGTTATAAAACAACTTAAAATAAACGTTAACTTAACAAAGTTTAATTTCAAATATGATTTTAAATGGTGTCACCAACAAATCAATGCATAGCTACCAGGGTTTCAGCAAACGACCCTCAACGTTTTCTGTTATCCTAATACACGATTTGAAATTTCTGATGAGGAATAAGTTGTTATAATAAATAGTAAAATTATTTTTATTTGTTTGTTCGTTTTTACTTTTTTAGCCAAACAATTTTAATAATTATTATTAATAAATATGTAACAGAAAATGCATAAGGATTAACCTAACTAGCATTAAGAATATTAGTGAAGAATTAATTAACTGAGGCATCTATGCAAGCCTAATGGGTGCCGCCGTGCAAAGGGCCTCACACGTTTCTTGCGGAAATATAAACTCTAATAATAATAATATTGTATGAATACTATTCTCGTTCTTCATTTATTAACTTAGAACATTATGGGGCCTGGTTTCCAGGTTAAGAGTTGTAACAATTATTATTATTCTCCTACTTTTATAATTAAGTAATTACTAATAACTAATAACAAAAATTGAAATACGATGTCTATCGCAAAACGATTGTACTTTTTTACCGTTTTGTATTTTGTTTTTGTTTGAATGAGCTAACATAATGTTTTCTTTTGGCTTAAAATATGGAACATTTTATTTTTTATAATTCATATGTTATTATTTCTTAACAATATTTAAAATTAATAAATAAAATGTTGCCCAAATAAAACGCCTTCCCCACAAAATATTTTCCGAGAGAAAGGGGTATTCTATTTAAATCACTTAATGTCGTGATTTAAATAGAATACCCCTTTCTCAGTACATTTTCTTCTTTTTCCACGGTTTCTTGCGTTAGTGCATCTTAAAGGTGAATGTGGGGGTGTCTTGTTTCTGGCTCGCCGAGGGATTAGCGTCTTCTATTCTATTCAGTAATTGCAGAGGAACAAGAAATTAAATTAGTTTCTTTAACAATATTTAAAAAGACGTTGAACACCGTATATGTGTCGAGTACTTTTATTTATACGACGCTCAACCTGCTAAAAAACGTTTTGTAATAATTGTTTTTCTACTCCCGCACTCTAATTCAAATATTATGTCTGCAATAGCGGTTTGAATATCAGGTTCATAATACAGCGTGTCCGGAGATAGAACGCATTAATTTTAAGGGGTGATAGAAGACACCACACATAGAGAAATGTTTGTATATTAAGTGCACAAATGTTGAGAAAATTAAAGCAAATTGTGCCTAAAATGGTGACAGGAACAATTTGTGCAAATTGATTGCGTTAGTTTGTGTAAAGCAAATTGTAATCTTTTTCCAAACAATAAATATTATTTATTTCTCCATACCGAATACGAACTACCTAGAACAATTTGCTTGAAGAATCTTACATATTTTGTAGCACAGTTTTGCACAATGCTGTACGAAACACCTGCAATCTTTGTGGAAAATTCCTATATTGTGCTCAGAATTTACATGAACGATATTGTGTTAATTTTTAATTCATAATAATTATGGAATTTTTGCTCAATGATGTTGGAAATACATATGAATATTGGAGTAATGTGTATATAGTAGTTTAGTGTATATTTGCACAATAATGTGCTGATTTTTCTTTAACCTTTAATATTGCTGAAACAAACGCTAAACACTGGGTGATTTAATAATACAAATTCTGCATAATTTTATCAAAAAGTTATATATTTAATTTAAACACAAAAATACGGAAACCTAAAGATAATTAGGAAAAATACATAAAAAAATAAATATAAATATAATGAGATAAATCATTTACTATTAAAATTAGTAATAAAACATGGCATATAAATTGGAAACATGAACTTCAAATTCTGCATAATTTTATCAAAACGTTATACAAGTGTCCCACAATGCTGTTTACACGCAATATCTCCCGTATTTGAAAAGATAAAGAAATCAACCAAAAACTATTGTAAATGACTTAAAATGGACCTTCAGAAAACATCCTTAACTGTTGGTTGCATAGCAACGTTTCAGTGATCATGCCAACTCGATTAATTTTTCAAATTGCACCATCTGTTTCTTTTCACGGAAATGTTTTCTTCACTTCATTCTGCACACGGTAGCATGCCTTACTTAATTATCTAATGTGCATTTAGGGGTTGAAAAAAATATGTTTTATAAATTGTACACTTCATATTCACTAACTAAATTATGTATTCAAAAATATTATTAGAGCAGTGTCTACAAGGGAACTACTGAGGCACTTTAAAGTCCGTGTCGAGTCCGCAGGAGGGCATTTTGAGCATTTGCTTTAAGTTTAAGATAAATTCAATTTATAAAAAATATTTTTTTCAACCCCTAAACGCACATTAGATAATTAAGTATGGTATACTATCGTATGCAGAATGAAGTGAAGAATACATTTCCGTGAAAAAAAAACAGAGGGTGCAATTTGAAAAATTAATCAAGTTGGCATGACCTCTGAAACGTTGCTATGCTGAAACCAGCGTTTAAGGATGTTTTCTGAAGATCCATTTTGAGTCATTTACAATAGTTTTTGGTTGATTTCTTTATCTTTTCAAATAAGGGAGATATTGCGTGTAAACAGCATTGTGGAACACCCTGTATATTCAATTTAAACACAAAAATACAGAAACCTAAATATAATTAGGAAAAATAGATAAAAAAATAAATATAAATATAATGAAATAAAAACAAATAAAATAGAACATCTTATGGAGCTAAATCATTTACTATTAAAATTAGTAATAAAACATGGCATATAAATTGGAAACATGAACTTCAAATTCTGCATAATTTTATCAAAATGTTATATATTTAATTTAAATACAGAAACCTAAAGATAATTAGGAAAAATACATAAAAAAATAAATATAAACATAATGAAATAAAAACAAATTAAACAGAACATCTAATGGAGATAAATCATTTACTATTAAAATTAGTAATAAAACATGGCATATCAATTGGAAACATGAACTTCAAATTCTGCATAATTTTATCAAAAAATAATATATTTAATTTAAACACAAAAATACAGAAACATAAAAAAACAGGAAAAATACATAAAAAAATAAATTTAAATATAAAGAAATAAAAACAAATTAAACGGAACATCTAACAGAGATAAATGATTTACTATTAAAATTAGTAATAAAACATGGCATATAGGAATGTAAATCTTTAAATTGGAAACATGAACTTTCATCTGATTCTATATCAACCCTCAAAAGCATAACAATGTCTAGAGAAGGAAATGGTTTTTATAATTTTACACAAGAAATGTACATCCGTGAGTGTTTCATTTTTATATGCAATTATTTTTTCAATTATGCCAAAAACTGGAAGATGATCGGTCCATTTCAGAATTAATGAAAAATTTGGTATATAAACCGTTCCCAAGTGATTGACCCGAGAAGAAGAATAAAGTAAATGTTTGTCATACATATTACCGAACTTTTTATAAATTTCAAGACTAATAGGTAAAAGTGGTCCGAAAATGTTACAATTTTGTTCATTACAATAACTATTTAACATGTGACCTAATCTTAGCTGGGTTTTCAACATCAGGGTCTCCGGTAAATTTTTAAAGGAAAATGAAATGTTTGCGGTTAGTTTAGATTCTCTGTGTTTTTGTTCAGCCCTCATAGACCAAAAATGTCGGAGAGAACCAGACATTTCTAAAATTAGATGATAATGAATTAGATGGTGATGTTTAGGTTTTAGATTTCCAGAAAACTTAATAAAAAGTGAATTGTGATCATCAATGAGAACTTTTAGATGAGCATAAGTTTTGCAATGAACGTCAGCTGCAGTGACAATATACACACAATTTCGCGTAATGTTATCCATAGTTCCCATATTCCAAGATCAGTAGGTACTAAATCTCCAATAATCAAGCCCAAATACCTGGTTAGGCATAGCATTTCTGAAGCTGACATTTTAAGATTAGATTTCAATTTATCCGTTGTGATTATAGGTGGTTTATTAGTACTCTCAATGGCTGTATAGTTAAATAATTGAATACGAGAATTAAGTGTTTCAAGAGAAAATAGCTGTAACTCCAAAACTAATCTTTTTAACAAACAGGTTAGACTGTAATTACACACACACCTTCGAAAAGGTCATGCATAATGTCCACCGTAAAATTATATGTCACCCGAAACCCTGGTAGCTGATGGAAAATACCATTTTCTTTAATGCCCGTTTGACTAACGTCATTAAGTAACACATCTTGGTTATAGTTTTCAATATTTCTTAATAGCGAATCATCTTGAACAGTCATGACATGAGAAAGAGATTTTGGTGCTTTACAAAATCTACAGGAAAATGTACATGAAAAACTTTCAGTAAACCCTAAAAGAGAATGTATACCTAAATTGTCACCTGATATAAGTCCAACTATAAAATAAAATTTTTCATCTAAGATTGTTATCCCATTCTCTCGTATACAGCGTAATTCATCAATTAATTTCGAAAACATTTGATTACCAAACTTCTTACGGTCATCAGAGTAAAATATGGCAAACAGAAATATGTTACATAATTTTGAAGTCGTATACGGAGGCATTGAAGGCAAAGACAAGTATATCGCACCAAGTTTGTTTGTTCCAGCATGCGAACCCAAAGTATTTCCTACCTCATAATCGTCAAAAAATAACATTAAGGGAAAAACAGTTTTATTCTCATAATTTCTACTTTGATATTTCCATAATTTACATTGTACAAAGTTGCTTATTACTGTCTCCTCATGTTGTAAATGAGTATAGTAATCCTTCATTGATTGAAGAAAACCCTCGAGAGAAAATAATTTGGTTAACAAATCTGTTAACGATATTAACTTCATGTGGATATGTACTGGTTCTAATATAGAATCGCCGCTACATTGTTTCTTTAGAGTTTCCCCTGTTTGAATATTATGTGATGGCACAAACAAACCGGATTGCTTATATTTTTGTATACATTTATATTCTGAATTCAAGTCAGTCATACAATTCTCAATAGAACCAAATATTTTTTCCATATCCCTTATCTTTTCATCAGTTTCATCTAAATTACTTAACGATGTAATAACAAACCTTTTTAACTCGCTTATAAGATCTTTCGGATAACCAATTGAACAAATTTTCTAGGTGCAACAGAATTATTATACATATTTCACTAATGAGATTAAAAAGTGCTGAATTAAAGTTCTCTATAACTGAAAAAATATTACTTGATTCATCTTCAGAGTACGATTCATACGGGATTTCCTGATAGTTATTAGAATCAACTTCAAGATTAACAGATACATCTTTAACTTCTATGTTAGCTGAAATTTGAGGTTGATGAAGAACATTTTCTCTTTGATATTCATTAAAAATAATTATTAAAATTGGTTGGACAAACAAGTAAAAATTCTAATAAAAGGAACAAATAAAAATAATTTTACGATTATAAAACAACTTTATTCCTCATCAGATATTTCAAATCGTGTATTAGGATAACAGAAATGGTTAAGGGTGGTTTGCTTAAACCCTGGTAGCTATGCATTAATTTATTGGTGACACCCCGTATGGTGACGCAAACTGCAATATCATCATTAATAGTGCTACTGGTTACCAGATGGCAGCCCAGTCACTAGAAATTTTAAAGCAATTTTAAATTAATTTCTATGGAGTTAAATTTTATTTTACGTTCTATTTTTAATAATATAATATTAATAATATTAAAAATTGTTATAAAACAACTTAAAATAAACGTTAACTTAACAAAGTTTAATTTCAAATATGATTTTAAATGGTGTCACCAACAAATCAATGCATAGCTACCAGGGTTTCAGCAAACGATCCTCAACCTTTTCTGTTATCCTAATACACGATTTGAAATTTCTGATGAGGAATAAGTTGTTTTATAATCGTAAAATTATTTTTATTTGTTCCTTTTATTAGAATTTTTACTTTTTTATTTGTATGTTCGTTTTTACTTTTTTAGCCAAACAATTTTAATAATTATTATTAATAAATATGTAACAGAAAATGCATAAGGATTAACCTAACTAGCATTAAGAATATTAGTGAAGAATTAATTAACTGAGGCATCTATGCAAGCCTAATGGGTGCCGACGTGCAAAGGGCCTCACACGTTTCTTGCGGAAATATAAACTCTAATAATAATAATATTGTATGAATACTATTCTCGTTCTTCATTTATTAACTTAGAACATTATGGGGCCTGGTTTCCAGGTTAAGAGTTGTAACAATTATTATTATTCTCCTACTTTTATAATTAAGTAATTACTAATAACTAATAACAAAAATTGAAATACGATGTCTATCGCAAAACGATTGTACTTTTTTACCGTTTTGTATTTTGTTTTTGTTTGAATGAGCTAACATAATGTTTTCTTTTGGCTTAAAATATGGAACATTTTATTTTTTATAATTCATATGTTATTATTTCTTAACAATATTTAAAATTAATAAATAAAATGTTGCCCAAATAAAACGCCTTCCCCACAAAATATTTTCCGAGAGAAAGGGGTATTCTATTTAAATCACTTAATGTCGTGATTTAAATAGAATACCCCTTTCTCAGTACATTTTCTTCTTTTTCCACGGTTTCTTGCGTTAGTGTAATGTGGGGGTGTCTTGTTTCTGGCTCGCCGAGGGATTAGCGTCTTCTATTCTATTCAGTAATTGCAGAGGAACAAGAAATTAAATTAGTTTCTTTAACAATATTTAAAAAGACGTTGAACACCGTATATGTGTCGAGTACTTTTATTTATACGACACTCAACCCGCTAAAAAACGTTTTGTAATAATTGTTTTTCTACTCCCGCACTCTAATTCAATTATTATGTCTGCAATAGCGGTTTGAATATCAGGTTCATAATACAGCGTGTCCGGAGATAGAACGCATTAATTTTAAGGGGTGATAGAAGACACCACACAGAGAGAAATGTTTGTATATTAAGTGCACAAATGTTGAGAAAATTAAAGAAAATTGTGCCTAAAATGGTGACAGGAACAATTTGTGCAAATTGATTGCATTAGTTTGTGTAAAGCAAATTGTAATCTTTTTCCAAACAATATATATTATTTATTTCTCCATACCGAATACGAACTACCTAGAACAATTTGCTTGAAGAATCTTACATATTTTGTAGCACAGTTTTGCACAATGCTGTACGAAACACCTGCAATCTTTGTGGAAAATTCCTATGTTGTGCTCAGAATTTACATGAACGATATTGTGTTAATTTTTAATTCATAATAATTATGGAATTTTTGCTCAATGATGTTGGAAATACATATGAATATTGGAGTAATGTGTATATAGTAGTTTAGTGTATATTTGCACAATAATGTGCTGATTTTTCTTTAACCTTTAATATTGCTGAAAGAAACGCTAAACACTGGGTGATTTAATAATACAAATTCTGCATAATTTTATCAAAAAGTTATATATTTAATTTAAACACAAAAATACGGAAACCTAAAGATAATTAGGAAAAATACATAAAAAAATAAATATAAATATAATGAGATAAATCATTTACTATTAAAATTAGTAATAAAACATGGCATATAAATTGGAAACATGAACTTCAAATTCTGCATAATTTTATCAAAACGTTATACAAGTGTCCCACAATGCTGTTTACACGCAATATCTCCCGTATTTGAAAAGATAAAGAAATCAACCAAAAACTATTGTAAATGACTCAAAATGGACCTTCAGAAAACATCCTTAACTGTTGGTTGCATAGCAACGTTTCAGTGATCATGCCAACTCGATTAATTTTTCAAATTGCACCATCTGTTTCTTTTCACGGAAATGTTTTCTTCACTTCATTCTGCACACGGTAGCATGCCTTACTTAATTATCTAATGTGCATTTAGGGGTTGAAAAAAATATGTTTTATAAATTGTACACTTCATATTCACTTACTAAATTATGTATTCAAAAATATTATTAGAGCAGTGTCTACAAGGGAACTACTGAGGCACTTTAAAGTCCGTGTCGAGTCCGCAGAAGGGCATTTTGAGCATTTGCTTTAAGTTTAAGATAAATTCAATTTATAAAAAATATTTTTTTCAACCCCTAAACGCACATTAGATAATTAAGTATGGTATACTATCGTATGCAGAATGAAGTGAAGAATACATTTCCGTGAAAAAAAAAACAGAGGGTGCAATTTGAAAAATTAATTAAGTTGGCATGACCTCTGAAACGTTGCTATGCTGAAACCAGCGTTTAAGGATGTTTTCTGAAGATCCATTTTGAGTCATTTACAATAGTTTTTGGTTGATTTCTTTATCTTTTCAAATAAGGGAGATATTGCGTGTAAACAGCATTGTGGAACACCCTGTATATTCAATTTAAACACAAAAATACAGAAACCTAAATATAATTAGGAAAAATAGATAAAAAAATAAATATAAATATAATGAAATAAAAACAAATAAAATAGAACATCTATGGAGCTAAATCATTTACTATTAAAATTAGTAATAAAACATGGCATATAAATTGGAAACATGAACTTCAAATTCTGCATAATTTTATCAAATTGTTATATATTTAATTTAAACACAAAAATACAGAAACCTAAAGATAATTAGGAAAAATACATAAAAAAATAAATATAAACATAATGAAATAAAAACAAATTAAACAGAACATCTAATGGAGATAAATCATTTACTATTAAAATTAGTAATAAAACATGGCATATCAATTGGAAACATGAACTTCAAATTCTGCATAATTTTATCAAAAAATAATATATTTAATTTAAACACAAAAATACAGAAACATAAAAAAACAGGAAAAATACATAAAAAAATAAATTTAAATATAAAGAAATAAAAACAAATTAAACGGAACATCTAACAGAGATAAATGATTTACTATTAAAATTAGTAATAAAACATGGCATATAGGAATGTAAATCTTTAAATTGGAAACATGAACTTTCATCTGATTCTATATCAACCCTCAAAAGCATAACAATGTCTAGAGAAGGAAATGGTTTTTATAATTTTACACAAGAAATGTACATCCGTGAGTGTTTCATTTTTATATGCAATTATTTTTTCAATTATGCCAAAAACTGGAAGATCATCGGTCCATTTCAGAATTAATGAAAAATTTGGTTTATAAACCGTTCCCAAGTGATTGACCCGAGAAGAAGAATAAAGTAAATGTTTGTCATACATATTACCGAACTTTTTATAAATTTCAAGACTAATAGGTAAAAGTGGTCCGAAAATGTTACAATTTTGTTCATTACAATAACTATTTAACATGTGACCTAATCTTAGCTGGGTTTTCAACATCAGGGTCTCCGGTAAATTTTTAAAGGAAAATGAAATGTTTGCGGTTAGTTTAGATTCTCTGTGTTTTTGTTCAGCCCTCATAGACCAAAAATGTCGGAGAGAACCAGACATTTCTAAAATTAGATGATAATGAATTAGATGGTGATGTTTAGGTTTTAGATTTCCAGAAAACTTAATAAAAAGTGAATTGTGATCATCAATGAGAACTTTTAGATGAGCATAAGTTTTGCAATGAACGTCAGCTGCAGTGACAATATACACACAATTTCGCGTAATGTTATCCATAGTTCCCATATTCCAAGATCAGTAGGTACTAAATCTCCAATAATCAAGCCCAAATACCTGGTTAGGCATAGCATTTCTGAAGCTGACATTTTAAGATTAGATTTCAATTTATCCGTTGTGATTATAGGTGGTTTATTAGTAGTCTCAATGGCTGTATAGTTAAATAATTGAATACGAGAATTAAGTGTTTCAAGAGAAAATAGCTGTAACTCCAAAACTAATGTTTTTAACAAACAGGTTAGACTGTAATTACACACACACCTTCGAAAAGGTCATGCATAATGTCCACCGTAAAATTATATGTCACCCGAAACCCTGGTAGCTGATGGAAAATACAATTTTCTTTAATGCCCGTTTGACTAACGTCATTAAGTAACACATCTTGGTTATAGTTTTCAATATTTCTTAATAGCGAATCATCTTGAACAGTCATGACATGAGAAAGAGATTTTGGTGCTTTACAAAATCTACAGGAAAATGTACATGAAAAACTTTCAGTAAACCCTAAAAGAGAATGTATACCTAAATTGTCACCTGATATAAGTCCAACTATAAAATAAAATTTTTCATCTAAGATTGTTATCCCATTCTCTCGTATACAGCGTAATTCATCAATTAATTTCGAAAACATTTGATTACCAAACTTCTTACGGTCATCAGAGTAAAATATGGCAAACAGAAATATGTTACATAATTTTGAAGTCGTATACGGAGGCATTGAAGGCAAAGACAAGTATATCGCACCAAGTTTGTTTGTTCCAGCATGCGAACCCAAAGTATTTCCTACCTCATAATCGTCAAAAAATAACATTAAGGGAAAAACAGTTTTATTCTCATAATTTCTACTTTGATATTTCCATAATTTACATTGTACAAAGTTGCTTATTACTGTCTCCTCATGTTGTAAATGAGTATAGTAATCCTTCATTGATTGAAGAAAACCCTCGAGAGAAAATAATTTGGTTAACAAATCTGTTAACGATATTAACTTCATGTGGATATGTACTGGTTCTAATATAGAATCGCCGCTACATTGTTTCTTTAGAGTTTCCCCTGTTTGAATATTATGTGATGGCACAAACAAACCGGATTGCTTATATTTTTGTATACATTTATATTCTGAATTCAAGTCAGTCATACAATTCTCAATAGAACCAAATATTTTTTCCATATCCCTTATCTTTTCATCAGTTTCATCTAAATTACTTAACGATGTAATAACAAACCTTTTTAACTCGCTTATAAGATCTTTCGGATAACCAATTGAACAAATTTTCTAGGTGCAACAGAATTATTATACATATTTCACTAATGAGATTAAAAAGTGCTGAATTAAAGTTCTCTATAACTGAAAAAATATTACTTGATTCATCTTCAGAGTACGATTCATACGGGATTTCCTGATAGTTATTAGAATCAACTTCAAGATTAAGAGATACATCTTTAACTTCTATGTTAGCTGAAATTTGAGGTTGATGAAGAACATGAGACTTTAAATGTTTCCTAAATGAATTAAAATTATTATAAGTTCTCAAACACTGTCCTACACCACGATGCAAGTCATCATTATCTTTTAGAAAATGGTCATTCCTTAAATGTTTTATATACTTATTAATATCAGTGCATTGTATTGTAGAACATTTAAAACAGTCAATCATTTTTATATGTTTACATAAAAGATAAACCAATAGAAAAGTATACCTATTTAGGAATAGGTTTAAAACAAAGTAACAAACTAAACTCTGTTTAATTAGCCGATTATTCCTTTAATAGTTGCAATCAGTATATCCACAGAACGGTACTTTTGGTCCGAGTCGGTATGAATACCATAAACACCTTTTTGCAAAAATAACCAGGCTGGTGTGGATTCCGGAGGATAGATGGCATTTAGGGCATGATAGACCTTAAAGCAAATATCCACCGCTTTTAATGGATCTTCAACTTTGTACAGTTGTTTGTTGACGGAGACAAAACACTGGTAGGACTTGTATGTTCCAACAACAATTGGTATAGGTTGGGCTGTCGTTTTTAAATTTTGGCACTTCTGACTTCGCTCTTCCAGTTTTTTCGTTATATTGCTGGCATCCTGTAAATTAGTTAATTATTAACGTACTTAAAAATTGCTATCTGTAAAATTTACACTGATAAATAAAATGAAGCCATCTAACGTCTCTCTCCTGCTTGGTTTCCAATGTGTTTTTATCTTTGATTTAATTAATGGAGATTGTAATAATAATGGTAAAAATTGAAGGGCAATTAATTGCTTTACATCTGAAAAATGTTTTGTACAAATTAACACTATTAATAGATAAAAAGTATCAGATTCACATACCATCATCAAGAGTCTCAAATTTCTCTTTTTCTCGAGCTATAAAATCCTTTGTGAGTGAATCATTTTTCTTGGTTAATATATATGATAAATAGGTATTGCAAACGTGGGCCAGCGTAAAAACAATACATTTTCCTTACCTTTGTGCAGGTAATTAAAATCCAATTCAAGCTGAAACACACATTGTATACAATGCCGAAAATTATATCACATTATTGCAATTT
Source organism: Agrypnus murinus (assembly GCA_929113105.1). Taxonomy (NCBI): domain Eukaryota; kingdom Metazoa; phylum Arthropoda; class Insecta; order Coleoptera; family Elateridae; genus Agrypnus; species Agrypnus murinus. Next base: position 136,592,058 of record OV816029.1, on the reverse strand, counting down.
ACTAATAGATAACCCGTTTGAAGACTTAAGGCAGGGTACTTTTGATAGTATTCCCCTATGGTCTCACTGTCTTTAAGTTGTAATCTACTTGCAGCAGATTTCCGCCATCTTTCTACCACTTCCTCATAAGGTATACTATTATGATAAAGCCGTGTTAAAATTTCAGTCATATCATCATCATTATCAACTACTTCCTCGTTTTCTTCTATCACTAAAAAAAATCATGTATTCAAGAGTTAAATGTATAATATTTTATACCAACAGGATGCAGAACTAGCAGATTTTTCCTTTTTTCTAAGTAAACCGCTTTCCCTTAGTAGTTTACGTTGATGCACATATGTGCTCCAGAGTTTTCCTGATGCAGCAATCACTTTACCATTTACTCCTCTTGTACATGGTAAATAGTAAATTGCAGCTTCTTCATGAATGAAAACGTCATTTATCTCTTTTGCCAAAATCAGAAATCGTGCTGTAGTGATCCTAAAAGGAAGATGGCATTTAACTTTTTTTTTTCATGTAAAACTTTATTTACCTTCTATCGGCAGAATCTTGAAGTTCGTGTTTGACAATCAGATTGCATAAATGATTCCTTCTAAACTTCTTGAAAGGTCCACAGCTACTCTTAATAATCTTACCTTCTTCTGTGGCCTCTAGCAATTTACGTACACTCTAAAATAGAAAAGCCTTTATTTTATAAACTATGAAGGATAACGTTTTCTTACATTTTCCTCTGAACTTCCAGCAGGTGTTATGTTTGATGAGGTTGGCGAATCGTAGCTTTAAAAGGGTAATGTGCTAGAAGTTGATCGTAATCAATGAGACTTATTGTAGAACTTGTGGAAGTGGTACTAATATTTGACAGAGTCTCTGTACTTTCAGAATCATTAACTGTTTCTTGCTGATCACATTCCGAAGCAGCCTAAAATTTATATAATGTAAGTTATAAATAATATATTGAGCTTGTTACATTTAAATATGTTAGTACAATTATTGTTGAATTTAATGTTGAAAACATCTAAAGTTACATAGGGTGTCTGGGATTAATGTCGTAAGCTTCTTAGGAGGAAAATGATAAAATTCCATTGGATTTCCTATATTATCATTAACAAAAAACAGACTGTGTATGTATAAAAAAGGCCTAATTAATAACAAAAATAGTACTTTAAAATTACTTAGATTAGAAAATTTTTTTTTCTTAGATCTTTTGCAGGAAACTGATTTTGCCCAAATTTTAAACCGACATTTTGGAAATAAATAAGTGCCAAGTAACATAGATATCGGAGAAGTCACCCCCTTTTCATTGCCTATTTTCTGCGCTAACGAAGATATTACGGTATAAAAATTTAAATAAAAAAACTATTTTTCTAGGGCTATATCAAGTCCCCTTACTTTTTGATTTTCTGTCGATTGCCGACGTTCCAGACATTAAACTTGGGTTACCCTGCCTAAAACATTTAAGAATACTTTGACCGAGATAGAAGAAGTATTTTAAGTCGGTTATATATTTGTACGTCAAGATGTTATTGAACGATACAAGTATTTAATAACAAAAATGGATCTGCATGCAAGGAAACAACTGGTGAAATACTACACTGAATGGGTATATTTTTATTTATGTACTACATACAATGTCTCCCCGGATGGAGTTGACAAGAGGAAAAAAATTTTATTATTGATTTTACGATAAAAAGTCATTGTTTATAAAAAGTTCTGCTTGTTGAATAAATAAGTTTACCATCAGAAAATCTAAGATTAAATGTACAGTGTTTATAAATTAAGGTAACGTGAAAAAAGAAGTACCGTTTATTGCATTTTTTTAGTTTAAATACAAAATTTCAATCAATTAAGAAAGTCAACAAAAATTATTCTACAAGGCCACCTCCAACACATATCTCCATCCTGTTAATAAATTCACCATAGACTTTACATATGGTTCGTGGTCCGTTTAAATCAATTTCATTCACCGTGTCCTGTATTCATGCTTTTAGTATTTCTCGATCATACAACAGGTCATCTGCGTAAACTTTTTGTTTTAAAGCACCCCACAAAATAAATTGATCGACAAGATTAAATTATGATTATCTACGTTAAATTCAAGATAACACGATATCTTAATTAAACTTAACAACATACAACCGTAACAATCTAAATTTAAACTTGGAATTTTGTATTTTAACTAATTTTATGTTTATAAAGAACTTTTTCTATTAACAGTAAACTCTAAAATGCAATAAATGGTACTTCTCTCTTGAAGCATTTTCATGTTATCTTAATTTACGGACATTCTGTACATTTAATCTTAGATTTTCTGATAGTAAGTAAACTTATGCAACAAGCAGAACTTTTTATAAAGAATGACTTTTTGTCGTAGAAGCAACAATAAAATTTTTTTTCCTCTTGTCAACTCCATCCAGAGACGCACACTGTATAACTTCTGAATACTAGTTAGTAACAAATAAACCCAAATTACAAATTATTGAATTGTCTTTTTCTTTGCTTTAATTTTCTCTTTCACCTTTTTCTTTTAAGAATAAGAAAATTTAAACAGTTTCAGCAGCATTAAATATAGGAAAATGATAATTAGGGAAAGGTGATGATTGTAAGTAAATTGTAAATAAAGTATGCAATAGGTATGTACCTTTTCAATCATGTAGTGTTGATATTTTTGGGAAAATATCTTTCTTGTCCCAATTGCAGGAAGCAGCTCCTTTATATCGTTTTCATTTAACTGATGAAATGTTTCTATATCGATATTATTGTCTATATAAATAATAACATAAATTCAATAAAGATTCATAAAAACATAAAGGTAAAAACCAAAATAGTAATCATAATAAGTAATAATTAGGCATACTATAAAAACATTGAAATCCTCTATAAAATTATGAGCAATTGTAGGGCAGGAATGGACAAACAAGTGCTAAAAATTCTGCGTAGTTATTAAATTTCTACAGCAAAGCTAGATCGAATTTTAAATTGTATTCTTATACATAGGTATGTACGTCCAATAATTACCTTTAAATAATTATAACTGGCATTTTGTGCTTACCTACAAAAGAATCGTACATCTCGGACAGTCCCCATTCTGTCGGCAAGTTTTTAACCTCATCCATAATTATAGGTAAGTACTTGAAATAAACAGGAAAACTTCTCACTGAATTACGTCTGGAAAATGAACGTATAAATAAGTTATTTATTACACAGCACTTGCACAAAAATGAAATGGATAAATATAATGCGTCCCCAATCACAATAATAAATGATTTAAACTATTTAAAGTATAGGAGTTTAATACTTACATGAATTATATTTTTATTCATCGCCTACATATACTATTGCATCCGTACTAAGTCTTAACACTTGCACTATTACGAACTAATTATTAAACGAATTGTGTTCCAACCCTTTCCCCGTAACCGTGGTATAGCGCTTATTGCCGTTTGTTTATGTCTGGAGTCGCTGATCTAAGAGGGAAATAATACGATTGGTCATTCGCACATTAAAAATAACCTTGATAAGATTTCGCTCAATTTTTTTTACAGTTCCTAATTTTATTTATATTTTTTATGCATATGCATTTTTAAAAAGTTGCACAACATTGTGCATGATTACGGTTTTAAACAACTTGTACAAAAAAATACAACAAAATTGTGGAAAAACGCAACTCAATATTGTGAATTACTAATTCCTTTAGTACTTTAATTGGCTTTGCACACATTATCAAATCAAATGTTACAATACTTTCAAACAATCTTATTAAGAAAAACTACGCAACGCTTTACAATAATTGAACCCAATTCTACAAAAAAATCGTACAATGTACAATTAACCAACCTTGTGCAAAACTACTCTACAGCATTTTTCTCTGTGCAAAAGGAACAAAAAAGTCTTATACAACTTTGTTCTAGAACGTACCACTTTTTCAGAAAAAAATAAGAAAGTTGGAAACATTAACATCATTTTGCCGCGTTAATAATAGCACTTTAAGTATGGGGCTTTGTCGGCAGATGTATCTCATCTATCACAACAACAAACCTTAATAACGTTTTATCCTATCGTATGTCGTTTCCGCGTAAAATTGAATTCTTTTGACAATTACAAACTCATTTTACTCAATTAATGCATGCTCAACATATGCTCCAGTTTACACAAAATGTTGATGTGGATGTTTCTTGAACTTGAAAAAAGCACGTTTTGCTTAAGATTATTTGAGTCAGTGGCTGATTGTTGTATAAATAATACCCGTTTAATGCTATAATGCGCGACAATGCTGAGTTTTAGGTTTTTGAACTTGGAATGATTTGCCAATGCACGAGTTTGTTTATTTAATAACAGTTTTTAGTACCATTTTAGAGCGAGATAAGATAAACACTTTGTCAAAAAGCTCTTTAAATCATAGGCGTCCGGTATATCTTGGCTGATTAAATTAATTAAAGTAATAATAATTTTATAGAATTAACTGAATGTCGTATTAAATTAATTGATGTTTTTGAGGAGAATAATTAACGAACTTCAGAATCAGTAATTTTGCAATGGCAACCGGTCACTGTGGGGCGAGCCTTAACAAAATCCGCGCAATGAGGTAAAAATCCAACTTGTGTAAAGAATAAAAAATATATTGGCGTTTGATTATAAAATGTTCAGGGCATCTAGAATCGGTGACAAAATTTAAAAATCTTTGTTATTAATAAAAAATTTGATGCTTAAAGTTGTCACTACTTTGAACTAACAATTTCTCGACATTTCCAGGCTGAGATTTAAAATTAAATTACTTTTCTTGTATGGACCTTATTGAAACCAAAATTAAAAATGATAGTATTTGCAGCTACATAACTTAAGAAAACATGAACATGTGTTGTAGCTTTTATTTTAAAAAATCGTAAATTGTAAGAGCTTTTTCTTGCTAAAATTCAAATTCTGCTGGAGTTATACAAAAACGCCCGCATATCCCCGCTTTAAGATTTTTGTTAAAGAAAGAGCCAAAGCATCCTGGTTATTTTCATACAAAAACCAAATCCAACTCGAACCAACTTAAAAAGTTAAAAGCCGTTATTGTAGGCACTGCAAGAAATATTTACCGGTATTATTCGTATTATTTCAGGCATAGTTGTTGATGATGCAACATTGTGTTTTTGCGCCCTTTATCTCAACTGTTAGAAACAACTAAATACCACGCCTTAAGAAGTTGGCTTTTTTAAGTGTTACCATGATCCCAGATCCCTAGGTACGCAGAATGGGGTTTTCTAATAACTGCAATAAAAATTTAACAAAGCTGAAAGCATCATAACTCATAACAAACAGCACGATTGAAACCTTTTAGTAAAATGGAGATTATTTACGAATGAAATATTGGCAATTATTATAAAACTTTATAAGTAAACTGTTATTTCTTAAGGAATGGTAATCTCGTTTATAAATGCCGACTTAAAAATGTTACCTAAATTCTTAATTGGAAACTATTAATTGCGCTTACTGAATATTGCTCTAAAAATTCCCATAACTTAATACATGTTAATTAACAAATTGCATAATCAGATGCGATATTGTTTTCGTTAAATTGATTTCTGTATTCCCCCTGTTTTTTAATACGCAATTACAAACGTTTCTTTAAATGGCTTCATTGCACTATGACACTTAAAACAATTGCATTTTTAATTAACCAGTTATTTGGGAGTAAGTATTCATCCGTATAACGCCGCCGCTGGCGTTATTATTTATTTCAAATTAACACCAGAGGAAAGTGCTGCTTGTAATCTGATCTGAACTCATATTTACACAGATGTTGATCATATCCTGACCTAGATTTCTTATTTACTGTTTTTAAAAACCTTTTGTAATAAAAAGCTATAAAACGTGCTTCATTTAGCTTTTTCAGCAAAACAACGGCTGTCATTGTACGTTTGTTTAGACTAACCGATCTTAATTCTAAAACAAGTTCAAGACCTTCAGTTGCAGAATGCGATTATACTTAAGCAAGGTTGCCAGATATGGCAATGGTTTTTTCTAAATTACTCGAAAGCCTATTAACATAGAAAAAAAATTATTAAGACTTTTTTGTTCCTTTTGATGTCTTCTATCACCCCTTAAAATAAATGCCTTCTATCTCATGACACCCTGTATAATGAAACAACTTTTCATAATGTGTTACAATTTTTCTTTAAAGGCTTTTCCCCAGTTCAATTTCACTTAATGTTTAACCTAAAATTTTTCTTTCTTAAAAGGCTTTTCTCCAGTGTGTTTATCATATTTTTGTCATTCCAAATATGGTAGTGTTTATGGGAATACCCTTTTATTGGCTTTGCCTTATTTGGTAATATTTCTGTTCAGGCTACCTCATTGGTGAATTCAACTTTATCTCGTTTCCTTGAACATTTTTGGTAAGATGATCATCATTTGTTTTTTTAAAAGGTGAGTTGTAATTTGACTTGCAAATAGAGTGTTTGCTTCATTCCAATTTTACGAGATTTTTGATAATTTCTCTCTTTATGAGTTTATTGTGGAATTTAGTGCAATTCCTGGTGATCAGTTTTTCACAGTGGTGATTGTTTATATCACAGGAATCCAATCTTTTAAGCTCTACTGCAAGGTACACCTTTTCATTATTCTATCTTTATGGTTATCTCTAACAGTTCCTTGTTTGGTAGCAGTACCTTTCAATACAATATAACAAGAGGTGATAATCCACCCGTGTCTATCGTTTAAAGCCGATGTTCTACCTGCTTCCAACGTCTTGGACGGTGGAAGCAGGTAGAACGCAGTTAAACCAGGAAGTATAAAAGGAGGCTTCTGTTTCTTTTGTATCTGTGTCTTTCATTTCTACCAACGCTTGTGCCGAGTTCAAACGGCGGCTGCTATCTTAGAGGAGACGTTTGCCGGACCCAAGATTAAGTCAGATGGAGGTTAATGTTTTGTGTAATAAATTTTAATATAGCTGGGACTTTTTTTAACACCGTGGGCTGGCCGGCCAGAAAGTCCCCGTTATATTTTGGCGCCCAACGTGGTGCCCGAATTTCGAATTTCCGGTAAGCCTGTGGTTATGTTGATAGACAGTTAGTTTATACAGAATTTCTTTCTAGGCTTTTTTCCTTTTCCGGGTGCTTTTCTTCTCCGGCCTCTACCTTTACCTCTTTTTTTTCTTTTAATAATATAATAAATGTAACGAGCTGTTGGCCAATGACAGTCAGGAATAACGAACTATTGACCAATGAGTTGAACAAATGGTTGCGCAGGAACAAGCCACAGTTAGTACTTACACGAGTACTAAACTTGGAAACGTACATATGGTCCATCGTCATGCAGACAATAGTAAATATTATTGATAATTAATATTGTTCTAAATTTATCCTAATCAATTATCCTCAGTGCTACTTAATTCTATTAAATATTAATTTAAATAAAAAAGACATCTTGATTGCAATAATTGGTAATTTTATTTATCAATTTCGTCTGATTTAAGAAGTAATATAAATAATATAATATAATATAAATTCGTCTCATCCTCTCGAATTTGTATAAAATCATTGAGAATTAGGAAAATCTAGTAGTTGCGTAAAAAAGTTCTCGTCTGATCGTGATCCAGTTCACAGTTTGAGATTACAGCTTATAACAGTTTTAGAAGTCCACTTAGGAGTAAGAATTAGTTATGGTCGAAGAAAAACAGTGTATGCAAATCGCGCATAATGGTTATTAATACACTCGTATGAATTTACAACACTCGCAGTGTTCGTGTTGTAAACGTCATACTCTGTATTAATAACCTTCATTATGTATTCGTTGTATAATATGCTATTTTCTTACAGCTATCAATCCAAACTACTCCTTATTATACATTTTACAGTAACCTGTTTACAGGTGAGCAGACAATCAAAAATTGCAGGTCGTTGGGTTTATCTCAATTATTATAGCATAAATCAGATCTGGTAACAACTATAATTGCAGAGCACCTAATAGAAAAAAGAAATAAATTAAAAATTAACCTAACTTAAAAAATTTTACCGGAAATGTTTGCTTTATGCGATATTCCATTTCACCCACCAACTCAATAAATTTACACAGTAATTCACCCGTCACTTCAATCATCAGCAGTAATTCATTCAGCACTATTGTGTGTTCACTAAGAAAATATTCACGGTATAATAATCAACACTATAATTTAACGGTGTCTCCTAACCATACGTTGTATTTTAATTGCCAATACGTATTTCGGTAACATTGTTACCGTTTTCTCGATGTTACCTTCGAGACGGTTTCATGCCGTAAAAAAGGTAATATCGTTAGCGAAATATGTATTGGCAATTAGTCAAAGACAATGTGTGGTTAGGAGACAACGTTAAATTGTAGTGTTGTAATCTAATAAACCACAATCTATTATATAATAACATAACATACAATCTATGATATAAAAGTTGATGCCGCACGTGTCGTTAATTAAAAGAATAATTTATAATAGACAAACATTAAAACTTCACTGAAACATTAATAATCATAAAATGCAGTTTTAAATTGCTCACATAAATAAAACAATTAATAATAAAATGGAGAGGTTTTACTATTTAGATGAAAAGATATAAATTCTACTCATAACATAGTGCTTTAAATTAAATAGATGGGGGAGTAAAAATTAGCACAATTGAGAGAGCATGATCTACAGCTGATGATTTTTTTTTAAATAATATAATTATACAAACGGAGTCTTCACTAATAATAATTGATGAATATAGTAGTATAGTATTCATAAATTGTAAAAAAAACATAAATTCTACTCATAAAAAGTAAAGCAAGTGGGTTTTAAAATTAGCGAAATTACACATACGAGGTAAGCGTCATAGATTCTCGGCCCGGCAGGCTTCTACAGGTGCCAACATGTTCAAACTCGGTTGCGTCATAGTTCAACATGTAAGAAGCCTACACTATATATATTACTGCTAGAAGCGTAATAGATTTTAGTAGCCACTCAAGCATCGTGACGAGTGCATGAAAATGTCGCAGCTAACGAAAATTGAGTACGGCGCGGTCATTAAATTTTTAACAAAAGAAGGGGGCACACGCCTAATCATCAAACAACGTATGACGGTGTTTATGGTGATTTATTTCCGCTAGACGCTGCCGCGAGAACCAGCAGTTGTTGTTAAAATTGATATTCATCAAATAGATAATAGCCGTTTTCTTTTTCAGCGTGAATAATTCAATCCGATCATCGACTGTTTCTACGTCAGAATGGTAGTAGGGATACAGTTCCAGGCTCGTTAAGCTATAGAAGGCTCTGCTAGGAGCCATATCCGGACTGTACGGTGGATGATCCAATGCTTCAAAATCGCATTCGCGAATGGCAGCTTGTGAAATTGCGGCAGTATAAACGAGTGCATTGTCGTGTAATAATCGAACACCTCTTGTCAATTTGTCAATTTGTCACGAATGTTGTTGCTCAATTTATGCAATAAAGACGCATAATATGTACTGTTAACAGTTGTATTGCGTTCTTTAAAATCAATCAGTAGAATGCCGTCACAATCCCAGAATATGGTTGCCATAATTTCTTTGTCGATTGAACGACTTTCGCCTTTTTGGGACAAGGTTCATCGGGTCGCCGCCATTTCATCGATTCCCTTTTGGATAGAGGATCATAATACAGAACCATTGATTCATCTCCAGTGACAGTGGACTCCAAAATCGGCTTTGGGTCGTCTCCACACAAGTTTAAAAACGAGCGCGCACATTCGACGCGACGTTGACGTTGAACAGCAGACCGAAGACGCGGTACCCATCTTGCACTAATTTTATTCATACCCAAATGGTCATGAAGAATTCGACGAACACTTGTTTCCAAAATGTCAGACATCACTGCTAACTCCTTATCTTTCAAACGGCGATCTTCTAATACCATTCAATGATTGCAACGTTTTGAGGCGTTACCGCTTCAATTGGCGGACCGGTGCGGTGCGCTCATCATCTTCAATAGATTCTTGCTCCAAACGGAAGCATTTTGACGACTTTTTTACAGTGGAATATGAAGGAAATAAATCACCATAAACACCGTCATACGTTGTTTGATGATTAGGCGTGTGCCCCCTTCTTTTGTTAAAAATTTAATGACCGCGCCGTACTCAATTTTCGTTAGCTGCGACATTTTCATGCACTCGTCACGATGCTTGAGTGGCTACTAAAATCTATTACGCTTCTAGCAGTAATATATATAGTGTAGGCTTCTTACATGTTGAACTATGACGCAACCGAGTTTGAACATGTTGGCACCTGTAGAAGCCTGCCGGGCCGAGAATCTATGACGCTTACCTCGTATGTGTAATTTCGCTAATTTTAAAACCCACTTGCTTTACTTTTTATGAGTAGAATTTATGTTTTTTTACAATTTATGAATACTATACTACTATATTCATCAATTATTATTAGTGAAGACTCCGTTTTTATAATTATATTATTTAAAAAAAATCATCAGCTGTAGATCATGCTCTCTCAATTGTGATAATTTTTACTCCCCCATCTATTTAATTTAAAGCACTATGTTATGAGTAGAATTTATATCTTTTCATCTAAATAGTAAAACCTCTCCATTTTATTATTAATTGTTTTATTTATGTGAGCAATTTAAAACTGCATTTTATGATTATTAATGTTTCAGTGAAGTTTTAATGTTTGTCTATTATAAATTATTCTTTTAATTAACGACACGTGCGGCATCAACTTTTATATCATAGATTGTATGTTATGTTATTATATAATAGATTGTGGTTTATTAGATTACAACACTACAATTTAACGTTGTCTCCTAACCACACATTGTCTTTGACTAATTGCCAATACATATTTCGCTAACGATATTACCTTTTTTACGGCATGAAACCGTCTCGAAGGTAACATCGAGAAAACGGTAACAATGTTACCGAAATACGTATTGGCAATTAAAATACAACGTATGGTTAGGAGACACCGTTAAATTATAGTGTTGATTATTATACCGTGAATATTTTCTTAGTGAACACACAATAGTGCTGAATGAATTACTGCTGATGATTGAAGTGACGGGTGAATTACTGTGTAAATTTATTGAGTTGGTGGGTGAAATGGAATATCGCATAAAGCAAACATTTCCGGTAAAATTTTTTAAGTTAGGTTAATTTTTAATTTATTTCTTTTTTCTATTAGGTGCTCTGCAATTATAGTTGTTACCAGATCTGATTTATGCTATAATAATTGAGATAAACCCAACGACCTGCAATTTTTGATTGTCTGCTCACCTGTAAACAGGTTACTGTAAAATGTATAATAAGGAGTAGTTTGGATTGATAGCTGTAAGAAAATAGCATATTATACAACGAATACATAATGAAGGTTATTAATACAGAGTATGACGTTTACAACACGAACACTGCGAGTGTTGTAAATTCATACGAGTGTATTAATAACCATTATGCGCGATTTGCATACACTGTTTTTCTTCGACCATAACTAATTCTTACTCCTAAGTGGACTTCTAAAACTGTTATAAGCTGTTATCTCAAACTGTGAACTGGATCACGATCAGACGAGAACTTTTTTACGCAACTACTAGATTTTCCTAATTCTCAATGATTTTATACAAATTCGAGAGGATGAGACGAATTTATATTATATTATATTATTTATATTACTTCTTAAATCAGACGAAATTGATAAATAAAATTACCAATTATTGCAATCAAGATGTCTTTTTTATTTAAATTAATATTTAATAGAATTAAGTAGCACTGAGGATAATTGATTAGGATAAATTTAGAACAATATTAATTATCAATAATATTTACTATTGTCTGCATGACGATGGACCATATGTACGTTTCCAAGTTTAGTACTCGTGTAAGTACTAACTGTGGCTTGTTCCTGCGCAACCATTTGTTCAACTCATTGGTCAATAGTTCGTTATTCCTGACTGTCATTGGCCAACAGCTCGTTACATTTATTATATTATTAAAAGAAAAAAAAGAGGTAAAGGTAGAGGCCGGAGAAGAAAAGCACCCGGAAAAGGAAAAAAGCCTAGAAAGAAATTCTGTATAAACTAACTGTCTATCAACATAACCACAGGCTTACCGGAAATTCGAAATTCGGGCACCACGTTGGGCGCCAAAATATAACGGGGACTTTCTGGCCGGCCAGCCCACGGTGTTAAAAAAAGTCCCAGCTATATTAAAATTTATTACACAAAACATTAACCTCCATCTGACTTAATCTTGGGTCCGGCAAACGTCTCCTCTAAGATAGCAGCCGCCGTTTGAACTCGGCACAAGCGTTGGTAGAAATGAAAGACACAGATACAAAAGAAACAGAAGCCTCCTTTTATACTTCCTGGTTTAACTGCGTTCTACCTGCTTCCACCGTCCAAGACGTTGGAAGCAGGTAGAACATCGGCTTTAAACGATAGACACGGGTGGATTATCACCTCTTGTTATATTGTATTGAAAGGTACTGCTACCAAACAAGGAACTGTTAGAGATAACCATAAAGATAGAATAATGAAAAGGTGTACCTTGCAGTAGAGCTTAAAAGATTGGATTCCTGTGATATAAACAATCACCACTGTGAAAAACTGATCACCAGGAATTGCACTAAATTCCACAATAAACTCATAAAGAGAGAAATTATCAAAAATCTCGTAAAATTGGAATGAAGCAAACACTCTATTTGCAAGTCAAATTACAACTCACCTTTTAAAAAAACAAATGATGATCATCTTACCAAAAATGTTCAAGGAAACGAGATAAAGTTGAATTCACCAATGAGGTAGCCTGAACAGAAATATTACCAAATAAGGCAAAGCCAATAAAAGGGTATTCCCATAAACACTACCATATTTGGAATGACAAAAATATGATAAACACACTGGAGAAAAGCCTTTTAAGAAAGAAAAATTTTAGGTTAAACATTAAGTGAAATTGAACTGGGGAAAAGCCTTTAAAGAAAAATTGTAACACATTATGAAAAGTTGTTTCATTATACAGGGTGTCATGAGATAGAAGGCATTTATTTTAAGGGGTGATAGAAGACATCAAAAGGAACAAAAAAGTCTTAATAATTTTTTTTCTATGTTAATAGGCTTTCGAGTAATTTAGAAAAAACCATTGCCATATCTGGCAACCTTGCTTAAGTATAATCGCATTCTGCAACTGAAGGTCTTGAACTTGTTTTAGAATTAAGATCGGTTAGTCTAAACAAACGTACAATGACAGCCGTTGTTTTGCTGAAAAAGCTAAATGAAGCACGTTTTATAGCTTTTTATTACAAAAGGTTTTTAAAAACAGTAAATAAGAAATCTAGGTCAGGATATGATCAACATCTGTGTAAATATGAGTTCAGATCAGATTACAAGCAGCACTTTCCTCTGGTGTTAATTTGAAATAAATAATAACGCCAGCGGCGGCGTTATACGGATGAATACTTACTCCCAAATAACTGGTTAATTAAAAATGCAATTGTTTTAAGTGTCATAGTGCAATGAAGCCATTTAAAGAAACGTTTGTAATTGCGTATTAAAAAACAGGGGGAATACAGAAATCAATTTAACGAAAACAATATCGCATCTGATTATGCAATTTGTTAATTAACATGTATTAAGTTATGGGAATTTTTAGAGCAATATTCAGTAAGCGCAATTAATAGTTTCCAATTAAGAATTTAGGTAACATTTTTAAGTCGGCATTTATAAACGAGATTACCATTCCTTAAGAAATAACAGTTTACTTATAAAGTTTTATAATAATTGCCAATATTTCATTCGTAAATAATCTCCATTTTACTAAAAGGTTTCAATCGTGCTGTTTGTTATGAGTTATGATGCTTTCAGCTTTGTTAAATTTTTATTGCAGTTATTAGAAAACCCCATTCTGCGTACCTAGGGATCTGGGATCATGGTAACACTTAAAAAAGCCAACTTCTTAAGGCGTGGTATTTAGTTGTTTCTAACAGTTGAGATAAAGGGCGCAAAAACACAATGTTGCATCATCAACAACTATGCCTGAAATAATACGAATAATACCGGTAAATATTTCTTGCAGTGCCTACAATAACGGCTTTTAACTTTTTAAGTTGGTTCGAGTTGGATTTGGTTTTTGTATGAAAATAACCAGGATGCTTTGGCTCTTTCTTTAACAAAAATCTTAAAGCGGGGATATGCGGGCGTTTTAGTATAACTCCAGCAGAATTTGAATTTTAGCAAGAAAAAGCTCTTACAATTTACGATTTTTTAAAATAAAAGCTACAACACATGTTCATGTTTTCTTAAGTTATGTAGCTGCAAATACTATCATTTTTAATTTTGGTTTCAATAAGGTCCATACAAGAAAAGTAATTTAATTTTAAATCTCAGCCTGGAAATGTCGAGAAATTGTTAGTTCAAAGTAGTGACAACTTTAGCATCAAATTTTTTATTAATAACAAAGATTTTTAAATTTTGTCACCGATTCTAGATGCCCTGAACATTTTATAATCAAACGCCAATATATTTTTTATTCTTTACACAAGTTGGATTTTTACCTCATTGCGCGGATTTTGTTAAGGCTCGCCCCACAGTGACCGGTTGCCATTGCAAAATTACTGATTCTGAAGTTCGTTAATTATTCTCCTCAAAAACATCAATTAATTTAATACGACATTCAGTTAATTCTATAAAATTATTATTACTTTAATTAATTTAATCAGCCAAGATATACCGGACGCCTATGATTTAAAGAGCTTTTTGACAAAGTGTTTATCTTATCTCGCTCTAAAATGGTACTAAAAACTGTTATTAAATAAACAAACTCGTGCATTGGCAAATCATTCCAAGTTCAAAAACCTAAAACTCAGCATTGTCGCGCATTATAGCATTAAACGGGTATTATTTATACAACAATCAGCCACTGACTCAAATAATCTTAAGCAAAACGTGCTTTTTTCAAGTTCAAGAAACATCCACATCAACATTTTGTGTAAACTGGAGCATATGTTGAGCATGCATTAATTGAGTAAAATGAGTTTGTAATTGTCAAAAGAATTCAATTTTACGCGGAAACGACATACGATAGGATAAAACGTTATTAAGGTTTGTTGTTGTGATAGATGAGATACATCTGCCGACAAAGCCCCATACTTAAAGTGCTATTATTAACGCGGCAAAATGATGTTAATGTTTCCAACTTTCTTATTTTTTTCTGAAAAAGTGGTACGTTCTAGAACAAAGTTGTATAAGACTTTTTTGTTCCTTTTGCACAGAGAAAAATGCTGTAGAGTAGTTTTGCACAAGGTTGGTTAATTGTACATTGTACGATTTTTTTGTAGAATTGGGTTCAATTATTGTAAAGCGTTGCGTAGTTTTTCTTAATAAGATTGTTTGAAAGTATTGTAACATTTGATTTGATAATGTGTGCAAAGCCAATTAAAGTACTAAAGGAATTAGTAATTCACAATATTGAGTTGCGTTTTTCCACAATTTTGTTGTATTTTTTTGTACAAGTTGTTTAAAACCGTAATCATGCACAATGTTGTGCAACTTTTTAAAAATGCATATGCATAAAAAATATAAATAAAATTAGGAACTGTAAAAAAAATTGAGCGAAATCTTATCAAGGTTATTTTTAATGTGCGAATGACCAATCGTATTATTTCCCTCTTAGATCAGCGACTCCAGACATAAACAAACGGCAATAAGCGCTATACCACGGTTACGGGGAAAGGGTTGGAACACAATTCGTTTAATAATTAGTTCGTAATAGTGCAAGTGTTAAGACTTAGTACGGATGCAATAGTATATGTAGGCGATGAATAAAAATATAATTCATGTAAGTATTAAACTCCTATACTTTAAATAGTTTAAATCATTTATTATTGTGATTGGGGACGCATTATATTTATCCATTTCATTTTTGTGCAAGTGCTGTGTAATAAATAACTTATTTATACGTTCATTTTCCAGACGTAATTCAGTGAGAAGTTTTCCTGTTTATTTCAAGTACTTACCTATAATTATGGATGAGGTTAAAAACTTGCCGACAGAATGGGGACTGTCCGAGATGTACGATTCTTTTGTAGGTAAGCACAAAATGCCAGTTATAATTATTTAAAGGTAATTATTGGACGTACATACCTATGTATAAGAATACAATTTAAAATTCGATCTAGCTTTGCTGTAGAAATTTAATAACTACGCAGAATTTTTAGCACTTGTTTGTCCATTCCTGCCCTACAATTGCTCATAATTTTATAGAGGATTTCAATGTTTTTATAGTATGCCTAATTATTACTTATTATGATTACTATTTTGGTTTTTACCTTTATGTTTTTATGAATCTTTATTGAATTTATGTTATTATTTATATAGACAATAATATCGATATAGAAACATTTCATCAGTTAAATGAAAACGATATAAAGGAGCTGCTTCCTGCAATTGGGACAAGAAAGATATTTTCCCAAAAATATCAACACTACATGATTGAAAAGGTACATACCTATTGCATACTTTATTTACAATTTACTTACAATCATCACCTTTCCCTAATTATCATTTTCCTATATTTAATGCTGCTGAAACTGTTTAAATTTTCTTATTCTTAAAAGAAAAAGGTGAAAGAGAAAATTAAAGCAAAGAAAAAGACAATTCAATAATTTGTAATTTGGGTTTATTTGTTACTAACTAGTATTCAGAAGTTATACAGTGTGCGTCTCTGGATGGAGTTGACAAGAGGAAAAAAAATTTTATTGTTGCTTCTACGACAAAAAGTCATTCTTTATAAAAAGTTCTGCTTGTTGCATAAGTTTACTTACTATCAGAAAATCTAAGATTAAATGTACAGAATGTCCGTAAATTAAGATAACATGAAAATGCTTCAAGAGAGAAGTACCATTTATTGCATTTTAGAGTTTACTGTTAATAGAAAAAGTTCTTTATAAACATAAAATTAGTTAAAATACAAAATTCCAAGTTTAAATTTAGATTGTTACGGTTGTATGTTGTTAAGTTTAATTAAGATATCGTGTTATCTTGAATTTAACGTAGATAATCATAATTTAATCTTGTCGATCAATTTATTTTGTGGGGTGCTTTAAAACAAAAAGTTTACGCAGATGACCTGTTGTATGATCGAGAAATACTAAAAGCATGAATACAGGACACGGTGAATGAAATTGATTTAAACGGACCACGAACCATATGTAAAGTCTATGGTGAATTTATTAACAGGATGGAGATATGTGTTGGAGGTGGCCTTGTAGAATAATTTTTGTTGACTTTCTTAATTGATTGAAATTTTGTATTTAAACTAAAAAAATGCAATAAACGGTACTTCTTTTTTCACGTTACCTTAATTTATAAACACTGTACATTTAATCTTAGATTTTCTGATGGTAAACTTATTTATTCAACAAGCAGAACTTTTTATAAACAATGACTTTTTATCGTAAAATCAATAATAAAATTTTTTTCCTCTTGTCAACTCCATCCGGGGAGACATTGTATGTAGTACATAAATAAAAATATACCCATTCAGTGTAGTATTTCACCAGTTGTTTCCTTGCATGCAGATCCATTTTTGTTATTAAATACTTGTATCGTTCAATAACATCTTGACGTACAAATATATAACCGACTTAAAATACTTCTTCTATCTCGGTCAAAGTATTCTTAAATGTTTTAGGCAGGGTAACCCAAGTTTAATGTCTGGAACGTCGGCAATCGACAGAAAATCAAAAAGTAAGGGGACTTGATATAGCCCTAGAAAAATAGTTTTTTTATTTAAATTTTTATACCGTAATATCTTCGTTAGCGCAGAAAATAGGCAATGAAAAGGGGGTGACTTCTCCGATATCTATGTTACTTGGCACTTATTTATTTCCAAAATGTCGGTTTAAAATTTGGGCAAAATCAGTTTCCTGCAAAAGATCTAAGAAAAAAAAATTTTCTAATCTAAGTAATTTTAAAGTACTATTTTTGTTATTAATTAGGCCTTTTTTATACATACACAGTCTGTTTTTTGTTAATGATAATATAGGAAATCCAATGGAATTTTATCATTTTCCTCCTAAGAAGCTTACGACATTAATCCCAGACACCCTATGTAACTTTAGATGTTTTCAACATTAAATTCAACAATAATTGTACTAACATATTTAAATGTAACAAGCTCAATATATTATTTATAACTTACATTATATAAATTTTAGGCTGCTTCGGAATGTGATCAGCAAGAAACAGTTAATGATTCTGAAAGTACAGAGACTCTGTCAAATATTAGTACCACTTCCACAAGTTCTACAATAAGTCTCATTGATTACGATCAACTTCTAGCACATTACCCTTTTAAAGCTACGATTCGCCAACCTCATCAAACATAACACCTGCTGGAAGTTCAGAGGAAAATGTAAGAAAACGTTATCCTTCATAGTTTATAAAATAAAGGCTTTTCTATTTTAGAGTGTACGTAAATTGCTAGAGGCCACAGAAGAAGGTAAGATTATTAAGAGTAGCTGTGGACCTTTCAAGAAGTTTAGAAGGAATCATTTATGCAATCTGATTGTCAAACACGAACTTCAAGATTCTGCCGATAGAAGGTAAATAAAGTTTTACATGAAAAAAAAAAGTTAAATGCCATCTTCCTTTTAGGATCACTACAGCACGATTTCTGATTTTGGCAAAAGAGATAAATGACGTTTTCATTCATGAAGAAGCTGCAATTTACTATTTACCATGTACAAGAGGAGTAAATGGTAAAGTGATTGCTGCATCAGGAAAACTCTGGAGCACATATGTGCATCAACGTAAACTACTAAGGGAAAGCGGTTTACTTAGAAAAAAGGAAAAATCTGCTAGTTCTGCATCCTGTTGGTATAAAATATTATACATTTAACTCTTGAATACATGATTTTTTTTAGTGATAGAAGAAAACGAGGAAGTAGTTGATAATGATGATGATATGACTGAAATTTTAACACGGCTTTATCATAATAGTATACCTTATGAGGAAGTGGTAGAAAGATGGCGGAAATCTGCTGCAAGTAGATTACAACTTAAAGACAGTGAGACCATAGGGGAATACTATCAAAAGTACCCTGCCTTAAGTCTTCAAACGGGTTATCTATTAGTAAATTGCAATAATGTGATATAATTTTCGGCATTGTATACAATGTGTGTTTCAGCTTGAATTGGATTTTAATTACCTGCACAAAGGTAAGGAAAATGTATTGTTTTTACGCTGGCCCACGTTTGCAATACCTATTTATCATATATATTAACCAAGAAAAATGATTCACTCACAAAGGATTTTATAGCTCGAGAAAAAGAGAAATTTGAGACTCTTGATGATGGTATGTGAATCTGATACTTTTTATCTATTAATAGTGTTAATTTGTACAAAACATTTTTCAGATGTAAAGCAATTAATTGCCCTTCAATTTTTACCATTATTATTACAATCTCCATTAATTAAATCAAAGATAAAAACACATTGGAAACCAAGCAGGAGAGAGACGTTAGATGGCTTCATTTTATTTATCAGTGTAAATTTTACAGATAGCAATTTTTAAGTACGTTAATAATTAACTAATTTACAGGATGCCAGCAATATAACGAAAAAACTGGAAGAGCGAAGTCAGAAGTGCCAAAATTTAAAAACGACAGCCCAACCTATACCAATTGTTGTTGGAACATACAAGTCCTACCAGTGTTTTGTCTCCGTCAACAAACAACTGTACAAAGTTGAAGATCCATTAAAAGCGGTGGATATTTGCTTTAAGGTCTATCATGCCCTAAATGCCATCTATCCTCCGGAATCCACACCAGCCTGGTTATTTTTGCAAAAAGGTGTTTATGGTATTCATACCGACTCGGACCAAAAGTACCGTTCTGTGGATATACTGATTGCAACTATTAAAGGAATAATCGGCTAATTAAACAGAGTTTAGTTTGTTACTTTGTTTTAAACCTATTCCTAAATAGGTATACTTTTCTATTGGTTTATCTTTTATGTAAACATATAAAAATGATTGACTGTTTTAAATGTTCTACAATACAATGCACTGATATTAATAAGTATATAAAACATTTAAGGAATGACCATTTTCTAAAAGATAATGATGACTTGCATCGTGGTGTAGGACAGTGTTTGAGAACTTATAATAATTTTAATTCATTTAGGAAACATTTAAAGTCTCATGTTCTTCATCAACCTCAAATTTCAGCTAACATAGAAGTTAAAGATGTATCTCTTAATCTTGAAGTTGATTCTAATAACTATCAGGAAATCCCGTATGAATCGTACTCTGAAGATGAATCAAGTAATATTTTTTCAGTTATAGAGAACTTTAATTCAGCACTTTTTAATCTCATTAGTGAAATATGTATAATAATTCTGTTGCACCTAGAAAATTTGTTCAATTGGTTATCCGAAAGATCTTATAAGCGAGTTAAAAAGGTTTGTTATTACATCGTTAAGTAATTTAGATGAAACTGATGAAAAGATAAGGGATATGGAAAAAATATTTGGTTCTATTGAGAATTGTATGACTGACTTGAATTCAGAATATAAATGTATACAAAAATATAAGCAATCCGGTTTGTTTGTGCCATCACATAATATTCAAACAGGGGAAACTCTAAAGAAACAATGTAGCGGCGATTCTATATTAGAACCAGTACATATCCACATGAAGTTAATATCGTTAACAGATTTGTTAACCAAATTATTTTCTCTCGAGGGTTTTCTTCAATCAATGAAGGATTACTATACTCATTTACAACATGAGGAGACAGTAATAAGCAACTTTGTACAATGTAAATTATGGAAATATCAAAGTAGAAATTATGAGAATAAAACTGTTTTTCCCTTAATGTTATTTTTTGACGATTATGAGGTAGGAAATACTTTGGGTTCGCATGCTGGAACAAACAAACTTGGTGCGATATACTTGTCTTTGCCTTCAATGCCTCCGTATACGACTTCAAAATTATGTAACATATTTCTGTTTGCCATATTTTACTCTGATGACCGTAAGAAGTTTGGTAATCAAATGTTTTCGAAATTAATTGATGAATTACGCTGTATACGAGAGAATGGGATAACAATCTTAGATGAAAAATTTTATTTTATAGTTGGACTTATATCAGGTGACAATTTAGGTATACATTCTCTTTTAGGGTTTACTGAAAGTTTTTCATGTACATTTTCCTGTAGATTTTGTAAAGCACCAAAATCTCTTTCTCATGTCATGACTGTTCAAGATGATTCGCTATTAAGAAATATTGAAAACTATAACCAAGATGTGTTACTTAATGACGTTAGTCAAACGGGCATTAAAGAAAATTGTATTTTCCATCAGCTACCAGGGTTTCGGGTGACATATAATTTTACGGTGGACATTATGCATGACCTTTTCGAAGGTGTGTGTGTAATTACAGTCTAACCTGTTTGTTAAAAACATTAGTTTTGGAGTTACAGCTATTTTCTCTTGAAACACTTAATTCTCGTATTCAATTATTTAACTATACAGCCATTGAGACTACTAATAAACCACCTATAATCACAACGGATAAATTGAAATCTAATCTTAAAATGTCAGCTTCAGAAATGCTATGCCTAACCAGGTATTTGGGCTTGATTATTGGAGATTTAGTACCTACTGATCTTGGAATATGGGAACTATGGATAACATTACGCGAAATTGTGTGTATATTGTCACTGCAGCTGACGTTCATTGCAAAACTTATGCTCATCTAAAAGTTCTCATTGATGATCACAATTCACTTTTTATTAAGTTTTCTGGAAATCTAAAACCTAAACATCACCATCTAATTCATTATCATCTAATTTTAGAAATGTCTGGTTCTCTCCGACATTTTTGGTCTATGAGGGCTGAACAAAAACACAGAGAATCTAAACTAACCGCAAACATTTCATTTTCCTTTAAAAATTTACCGGAGACCCTGATGTTGAAAACCCAGCTAAGATTAGGTCACATGTTAAATAGTTATTGTAATGAACAAAATTGTAACATTTTCGGACCACTTTTACCTATTAGTCTTGAAATTTATAAAAAGTTCGGTAATATGTATGACAAACATTTACTTTATTCTTCTTCTCGGGTCAATCACTTGGGAACGGTTTATAAACCAAATTTTTCATTAATTCTGAAATGGACCGATGATCTTCCAGTTTTTGGCATAATTGAAAAAATAATTGCATATAAAAATGAAACACTCACGGATGTACATTTCTTGTGTAAAATTATAAAAACCATTTCCTTCTCTAGACATTGTTATGCTTTTGAGGGTTGATATAGAATCAGATGAAAGTTCATGTTTCCAATTTAAAGATTTACATTCCTATATGCCATGTTTTATTACTAATTTTAATAGTAAATCATTTATCTCTGTTAGATGTTCCGTTTAATTTGTTTTTATTTCTTTATATTTAAATTTATTTTTTTATGTATTTTTCCTGTTTTTTTATGTTTCTGTATTTTTGTGTTTAAATTAAATATATTATTTTTTGATAAAATTATGCAGAATTTGAAGTTCATGTTTCCAATTGATATGCCATGTTTTATTACTAATTTTAATAGTAAATGATTTATCTCCATTAGATGTTCTGTTTAATTTGTTTTTATTTCATTATGTTTATATTTATTTTTTTATGTATTTTTCCTAATTATCTTTAGGTTTCTGTATTTTTGTGTTTAAATTAAATATATAACAATTTGATAAAATTATGCAGAATTTGAAGTTCATGTTTCCAATTTATATGCCATGTTTTATTACTAATTTTAATAGTAAATGATTTAGCTCCATAGATGTTCTATTTTATTTGTTTTTATTTCATTATATTTATATTTATTTTTTTATCTATTTTTCCTAATTATATTTAGGTTTCTGTATTTTTGTGTTTAAATTGAATATACAGGGTGTTCCACAATGCTGTTTACACGCAATATCTCCCTTATTTGAAAAGATAAAGAAATCAACCAAAAACTATTGTAAATGACTCAAAATGGATCTTCAGAAAACATCCTTAAACGCTGGTTTCAGCATAGCAACGTTTCAGAGGTCATGCCAACTTGATTAATTTTTCAAATTGCACCCTCTGTTTTTTTTTTCACGGAAATGTATTCTTCACTTCATTCTGCATACGATAGTATACCATACTTAATTATCTAATGTGCGTTTAGGGGTTGAAAAAAATATTTTTTATAAATTGAATTTATCTTAAACTTAAAGCAAATGCTCAAAATGCCCTTCTGCGGACTCGACACGGACTTTAAAGTGCCTCAGTAGTTCCCTTGTAGACACTGCTCTAATAATATTTTTGAATACATAATTTAGTAAGTGAATATGAAGTGTACAATTTATAAAACATATTTTTTTCAACCCCTAAATGCACATTAGATAATTAAGTAAGGCATGCTACCGTGTGCAGAATGAAGTGAAGAAAACATTTCCGTGAAAAGAAACGGATGGTGCAATTTGAAAAATTAATCGAGTTGGCATGATCACTGAAACGTTGCTATGCAACCAACAGTTAAGGATGTTTTCTGAAGGTCCATTTTGAGTCATTTACAATAGTTTTTGGTTGATTTCTTTATCTTTTCAAATACGGGAGATATTGCGTGTAAACAGCATTGTGGGACACTTGTATAACGTTTTGATAAAATTATGCAGAATTTGAAGTTCATGTTTCCAATTTATATGCCATGTTTTATTACTAATTTTAATAGTAAATGATTTATCTCATTATATTTATATTTATTTTTTTATGTATTTTTCCTAATTATCTTTAGGTTTCCGTATTTTTGTGTTTAAATTAAATATATAACTTTTTGATAAAATTATGCAGAATTTGTATTATTAAATCACCCAGTGTTTAGCGTTTCTTTCAGCAATATTAAAGGTTAAAGAAAAATCAGCACATTATTGTGCAAATATACACTAAACTACTATATACACATTACTCCAATATTCATATGTATTTCCAACATCATTGAGCAAAAATTCCATAATTATTATGAATTAAAAATTAACACAATATCGTTCATGTAAATTCTGAGCACAATATAGGAATTTTCCACAAAGATTGCAGGTGTTTCGTACAGCATTGTGCAAAACTGTGCTACAAAATATGTAAGATTCTTCAAGCAAATTGTTCTAGGTAGTTCGTATTCGGTATGGAGAAATAAATAATATATATTGTTTGGAAAAAGATTACAATTTGCTTTACACAAACTAACGCAATCAATTTGCACAAATTGTTCCTGTCACCATTTTAGGCACAATTTGCTTTAATTTTCTCAACATTTGTGCACTTAATATACAAATATTTCTCTCTGTGTGGTGTCTTCTATCACCCCTTAAAATTAATGCGTTCTATCTCCGGACACGCTGTATTATGAACCTGATATTCAAACCGCTATTGCAGACATAATAATTGAATTAGAGTGCGGGAGTAGAAAAACAATTATTACAAAACGTTTTTTAGCGGGTTGAGTGTCGTATAAATAAAAGTACTCGACACATATACGGTGTTCAACGTCTTTTTAAATATTGTTAAAGAAACTAATTTAATTTCTTGTTCCTCTGCAATTACTGAATAGAATAGAAGACGCTAATCCCTCGGCGAGCCAGAAACAAGACACCCCCACATTACACTAACGCAAGAAACCGTGGAAAAAGAAGAAAATGTACTGAGCAAGGGGTATTCTATTTAAATCACGATATTAAGTGATTTAAATAGAATACCACTTTCTCTCGGAAAATATTTTGTGGGGAAGGCGTTTTATTTGGGCAACATTTTATTTATTAATTTTAAATATTGTTAAGAAATAATAACATATGAATTATAAAAAATAAAATGTTCCATATTTTAAGCCAAAAGAAAACATTATGTTAGCTCATTCAAACAAAAACAAAATACAAAACGGTAAAAAAGTACAATCGTTTTGCGATAGACATCGTATTTCAATTTTTGTTATTAGTTATTAGTAATTACTTAATTATAAAAGTAGGAGAATAATAATAATTGTTACAACTCTTAACCTGGAAACCAGGCCCCATAATGTTCTAAGTTAATAAATGAAGAACGAGAATAGTATTCATACAATATTATTATTATTAGAGTTTATATTTCCGCAAGAAACGTGTGAGGCCCTTTGCACGTCGGCACCCATTAGGCTTGCATAGATGCCTCAGTTCATTAATTCTTCACTAATATTCTTAATGCTAGTTAGGTTAATCCTTATGCATTTTCTGTTACATATTTATTAATAATAATTATTAAAATTGTTTGGCTAAAAAAGTAAAAACGAACATACAAATAAAAATAATTTTACTATTAACAACTTATTCCTCATCAGAAATTTCAAATCGTGTATTAGGATAACAGAAAAGGTTGAGGATCGTTTGCTGAAACCCTGGTAGCTATGCATTGATTTGTTGGTGACACCATTTAAAATCATATTTGAAATTAAACTTTGTTAAGTTAACGTTTATTTTAAGTTGTTTTATAACAATTTTTAATATTATTAATATTATATTATTAAAAATAGAACGTAAAATAAAATTTAACTCCATAGAAATTAATTTAAAATTGCTTTAAAATTTCTAGTGACTGGGCTGCCATCTGGTAACCAGTAGCACTATTAATGATGATATTGCAGTTTGCGTCACCATACGGGGTGTCACCAATAAATTAATGCATAGCTACCAGGGTTTAAGCAAACCACCCTTAACCATTTCTGTTATCCTAATACACGATTTGAAATATCTGATGAGGAATAAAGTTGTTTTATAATCGTAAAATTATTTTTATTTGTTCCTTTTATTAGAATTTTTACTTTTTTGTCCAACCAATTTTAATAATTATTTTTAATGAATATCAAAGAGAAAATGCATAAGTATTAACCTAACAACTAGCATTAAGAATATTAGAGAAGAATTAATTAACTATGCAAGCCTAATGGGTGCCGATGTGCAAACAGCCCCGCACGTTTCTTACCGAAATTGGATAATTTGGTCAAATTGGCTGGAATTATGATAGGTTGTAGTTTACATTATCCTGAAGGAAAGTCTCTCCTTCTACGAAGCTCTAAAGTTAACAGTTTTGGAGTTACAGAGCACGGAAAGCAGGAAAAATTCATACTTCGGCATACACGTACACTGTTGTACAGCCTTGGTAACTTCATTTTTTGTGTATATTCTTTGTTTTTGTTTTGATTAACACAGATAATTATGTTGTCACATTCATGTGGATTTATACCAGGTGTCCCATTATATTTTGACCCTTTATGAACCTAGATAACTTTTAAACTAATTGAGATAATGAAATGCGATGTTCACTAGTCTTCTTAGTTTTTTAAGTTTTTTCTGAGTATTCGTTATTTTTTCTCACTTCCGGTTTATCCGGAAATGACAGAGTATTTTGCGGGGATAGCTAATTTGACGTTTACAGTGATGTTTTCTTTAATTGCCGTAGTCTACTTTGTGAATCATTATATTTTTCGCAGTATTTCAATAACATGCAGTATTCACTTTAAGAGCTTATAAAACCATCACCCTATATAATAACCATGACGAGTATGGTACTTTTGGAAAGAGGGAACAATGGGCTTGCCAACTATTATACGGGGTGTTCCATTTGAAATTACAAAGTTGCCCTATCCCCAAAAATACGCTAGGTCATTTCCGATTAAACCGGCGGTGAACAAAAAAGACGGATACTCAGAAAAAATCTTTAAACAATAAGAAGAATAATAAACATCGCATTTCATTATCTCAATTAGTTGAAACGTTATATAGGTTTATAAAGGGTCAAAATATAATGGGGCACCCGGTACCGGGGCCGTTTCATTCTCCATCTACACCATACCCAATAATCAACAATAGGTATTTTTCATTTTCTAATTTCAAATAAATCGGCCGTTTTCAGAGCCAAATGATGTGCCAAATTCACTCACGCAACCTAGTCGCGGTTAATCAAAATAAAAAATGACCGAGAATGAATTACCGAGGCTGTAAGTGTTAAAAATCCATAAACCGAAGTATGAATTTTCCCTGCCTTTCGTGCTCTGTAACTCCAAAACTGTTAATTTTAGAGCTTCTTGACACCGGATACTTTTGATCAATATAAACTACAACATATCACAATTTGACCGGGATCCAATTTCCGCAAAAAACGTGCTCCTTTCTTAATCTTCAGAATGTACGTTGATATCGAAGTTTTTGTTAAACAAACTCATACGAGGGCGGCCTGAATAGTGAAGTAAGTAATACAGAAATGACATCACAATGAACACATGAGTGACATTTATCAAATTTATAACCTTTTCCTACTACGTATCTAGAAAGCTCCGTCTACTGTCTTAGCAACACACTAATAAACGAAAGTGAAACCTATCTAGCGTGTGGCTGCGTGGTTGCTAGCTTCGTAAGTACAATACTTACGCGACAAGGAGGATACTTACGGGACGAGGAGAACTTGTTTTATTTTGTGACAAACAGCAACACATTTTACAGTAGTTTAATTAGTCAAATACAATACATTCAAATACAACAAAGAAAAAAGAAATCTACTTATTCACATTTATTGTGATAGTAAAATTTGTACAATTTGAAAGTGCAACTGTTGGCTTATTTTCTTTTTCAGTCTCACATACTAAACCAGTTACAGTTTCAGTCAAATTAAAACTAGTGGTACTTTCATTTTGAATTTCATCACGAAACACTTGTTCCTTGGTACTGCGCTTGGTATCACTGTATCCATGTAAAATTTTATTCGCGACTTGAATTTTATTGGCGATCGATTCGGATATATAGCCTTCAGCAACCGTTCCACTCTTCCAGCCGCCGTGCCTCTTTAAGTCTAGAATGTCAGTACCTGATGCATTTGCCAACAATGTAGCAGAAGTTCGTCTGAATGAGTGCCCAGTGTACATAGTCGCTTCTTCTAGCTTTAAAAATCTAGCGATTTCATATGGGACCTAGAAAGAGCAGAACAGATAAGAATCATAATAATCATTCATCATGGGTGCCTACCTTAGCAATGGTATGTTTTCCAACTACCTGGTTGACACATCGGCCACGTTCATAGCGGTAAAACAGTCGTTCATCTTGTGCATTTCGGGGTCTGAGTTTTATGTAGTCACGTAATAGTTTTAAATAATCAACCTGGCTATCTGCACTATTCGACACTACAAAAGTTCTCGGCATGTTGTTCTTAGACTCTTTAATATTTACAACTGCTACATTTTCTTTATCATATTCTACATCCTTCAATTTCATTTTGTGAAGCTCATCACCACGACAGGCCCCTGCCACCCCCATAATAGTAACAACCTTCATCATTAGGTAGGTTTGATTAGGTGCTTCGACCAAAAATTTCTCTATTTCTTCTTTAGAAAAAATCTTCGACTTTTTCGGCACAAATCCCTGATTTTTCCCTTTTCAAAAACATTTTCAGTTTCGTGAACTTTGAAATATCCTGATTCTTGTTCAATGAAAGTGTCATTTTCAACATTGAGTATTCTGACCATAAACTCGATGGCGATTTTAAAACTGTTGATCTCTTGAAAGTATGCCAACAAAACGTTTTCGGAAATATTGTCCTGAACACATTTTTCTTCGCACCACTTTATGAATTGTTGGAAAGTTAGGTTATATCGCTCACTCGACTTTGCAGGCAACAATGAGCCTAACGCGATTCC
This sequence comes from Agrypnus murinus, assembly GCA_929113105.1. Classification (NCBI taxonomy): domain Eukaryota; kingdom Metazoa; phylum Arthropoda; class Insecta; order Coleoptera; family Elateridae; genus Agrypnus; species Agrypnus murinus. Next base: position 136,563,357 of record OV816029.1, on the reverse strand, counting down.
AGCGGCTCTTTCAATTCCGTCACAGCCGTCACATTCCATAATTATTACGATACCAATAATCACAAAATAATAAACTATAATAAGTACCTATTGGGGATTACACACAATTAACACAATTCATGACGTTTGAGACGAAAAATGAAATGTTTGTAAAAAAACAAAAGCTGTTGCTCTGGTTGTTACTGCCAAGATCCAAGGCACGCTGGTGACAGGGCGTATTTACTATTCTTTTAAAATAATTATAAAACGTTGGTATTGTTGATGCTTCGTAGTAGGAAAAATTTAATACAATACACGATGCTTAAGTTTCTTTTTTAGCCTCGGAGGCTTCACGGACCTCGGCTTTCGCCTCGGCCCTTGAACTACCTCCTCGCCAAAAAAAGTTCACTTACGCATCTGGTAATGTAAATAACTATTAAATCACATATGTACGTCATAAAATACGTAATTTTTGTAATAACAAACGCAAATTAGACATTTTAGAAGCCTTTGAGATATACAAACACAAACTCAGGGTACCTTTAATGAATGAACAACTTGAGCTCAGTAATTCTCCGTTACTGGAAGTATTAGATGTTTAATTATGATTTTTATTATTATTATTTTATCTAGTTACCTATTTTGTATCTACCTTAGCGACGTGTTTGTTTATAATTATATTACCTTTGATAATGACAGCATAGCTGTCGAAACAATATTGTCAGGTACCTATATTTTAATAAAACTGTGAAACTTTTAATAATCTTTATTTATTTCGTAATTTTTAAATCAAAATTATGTATCTTGATATAAATTCTTTTTTCAAAATAAACCTTTTTTTATATTGATAATAAAAACAACTAATACTCTATTATCTTCATTGCAATGGTTATTTTGGACGCGCCTATGAGATTGTCATGTCATGAAAAGTTTTTGTTATTCACATAAAATTTGAGAAAAATCAGCCTATTGATAAAATCGTGCGAAATGTTCCGGCCGGAATAGTACAAGTTTTGTGCAGCTTGATAAGGGCTTGTGTTAACTATCAGGCAGTTTGCATGTGATCACTCCGCTCCTTCCTCGAATACAGTATACGCAGTCATGACATTCATATTCATAATCTAGTAGGTCGTGATTTTACTTTCAGCTGTTATTGCATTTTATATATATAAAACTGTTTATTAAAGTATTTTAGTTTATTAATTAAAACCTATTATAATGAATACAATTTCCTGCGAGAATAATAAAACAGTAAATAATATGTTTTGATTTATTTTAACTATGAGTCTCAACTAAACTCAACTTTTGATGTCTTGTAATGGGACAGCATAAGAGGATGATGGTGATATTCCTTCATCCAGAATATTTATTCATCAAATTTAATGTTTTAAAGCTTTCATTATTATCCTTCGTCCAAAGTCTTGGCGACAAACTATGGATCGCGCATCTTTTTTTATTTCCAGCTGTTATTACATTTAAGAAAAATTAATTAAAACCAGGGCCGGATTTAGACTTGATAAGGTTCTAAGCTATTTGAGATATGGGGCCCTTTATAAGTCCAGATATTATACAGTGTGTCCACGGATTGAGTTCACAAGAGGAGAAAAATTTTTATTTTTAGTTTTATCGAAAAATGTCGTTCTTGATAAAAAGTTTTGCTTGTTGTAAGACCCCAGAAAATTAAAACAAATTCATGTTTTATTTTACCTGCTTCATTTTATAGTCAATTTTCTGTGAAAATTTTCTTTTGAACTGCAAAATTTCATATGGTTTCACAGAAAATTGACTACAAAATGAAGCAGGTAAAATAAAACGTGAATTTGTTTTAATTTTCTGGGGTCTTACAACAAGCAAAACTTTGTATCAAAAATAAAAATTTTTCCCCTCTTGTGAACTCAATCCGTGGACACACTGTATATCAGCGCCAAATATGATTTTCGGAAATCTAGAGGGTTAAACTGATATACAATTAAGAAGTATATAGATAGTGAAATAATAAATCTTTAAGGGCGCGCTTCATTACGTGCTGAAAGTGTCGTTTCCGACCAATTTTCGTTAGAGTTCACACACCTTCAGGAATGAGATGAAGATTTGGTCGAGGTCTTAAATTGTAGATAAAGGATATACCTAGGGTTTGACATATTTTTCAAGGGTGGATATTTTGTAATAATTGATAGAGAGTCTTTCAAACTTCGGCAACTTTAGATTGTTATTTTCTACAAGTTTAGAAATTCTTCGAAAATTAGAAATATGTCATCCCCTTGGAAATTCAATGGAGAATGTGTTTATGAAAACTGCATGTCGCTATCACCTCTGAATTTTGTGATGAACTCTAACAAAGTGCGCAATGTTCCTGACAGCGATTTATACAGTTACTCCTAATTTTAGGCTACCCAACTGACAATGGCTCTAAAAAAGATATCCAAGAGGAGATAAGAAGTTAAGGTATTTTCCCACTAGAGGCGCTTCATTCGTATTTGTAATTCGAGCAGTTGTGATGTTTATATCAAGAAATTCTGACAGAAAAAAAATATTGGAGATAAATATACATGTTTTATTAGAACTCTATTTATAAGTGTATATAATATTTCGTTCATTGTTTGCCTTCTTAGAAATAAATTTAAAATTAAAATATTTCTATGGAATAGAGAATGGGAATTTTAATTAATAAATATCCTTTTGAGCACATGCGTAACGTATTTTGTAAGAAGTAAGTTTTAATTAGCAAATAGTAAAACTTATTTAAAACAATTTATTGAAACTTTTTATTAATCCTTATTCATTTCACAATTAGTAAATAGTTAAAAATACAACAAAATTAGATAAAATAAGTGAATAACAATGCAAGGTCTTTGTTGTTTCAGTAGTTAATATTTGTCTATGGGGGTAGATTAATTTCAGTGCTTGAATACTTTTATTTATGCGAGAGTTTATATGGATTTTTCACATAGGAAGGTATTAAGTGATTTAATTAATGCATGTTTGAGATATTTCGCAAGTTAAATTAGTAAGATACTGATGTGATTCTAGCACTTATAGTTGAATACTATCCGTCCACCGAAAGATGAGCTCTGCGTCATCTTTGCAAGAAATTATCACAGAAAGCGTATTGTTGTCTTTACTCTCATTATCTACGAGTATGACGAAGATAGCACTACATTAGCACTTCTCTGGGTCGTGGGAAGTTGATTTGACTAGCTCTGTAGAGTGTAGAATACGGAGTGGCCAACCTTACAAATAAATTCCTAGATCAAATTAACATATTGCCACAAAAAACCCAAAAAATAACTACATTTATTGGCAAAATTATCGTGGAAAAATTGAATATCGTCACTATAGATAAAGTTGATCAATTTTAGGGATTCTTTAAGGTATTTCACAGATTTCTGAAAGAAAATGCCAAAATTATAGGCAATGCTGTATGCGGTTATGAACATGTGACTTTATTGTAAAATATGTCACAGGTATTTGATTGGCACAGGTGACATTTGCTGAAGTTATTTCTTATTTACATGTTTTTCGCGAGTGTTATAGTGTTTCAATAACAATAAGCAACAGTTAATAATAATAATGATCAATAATAACTAGCAGAAAATCGCAATTTTACCTAATATAATACATATTAATATTATGTCAGTATAAGGGAAGACACTGCATTCGCAGTCTCATCAGTTATTCCTGAATTTACTAAACTAGTTCGAGAGGGAAAAAGGAAATCATAGAAATTTACTTCCTTTATTTTGTGTACAAGAGGTAAGAAACGTTAATTATTATTTATGATCATATTGTACTATAATTGTTTGTTTATTGCAGCGAGCAGCTGAGGCTTTAAAAATTTGTGTTTCAACTATTAAAAGGGCCCGCAGTAGAAACCAGCGAGTTTTATTTAGTCCTGGTAAAAAAAGACAACGCAAGAAGTTGAAAACTGCAGGCAAGTTCTAAAATGGTCGCCAGAGAAACTGTATAAGGTAGGTCTATACAATATCGCCATGCTAAGCTTCACCATTTTTTTAAAATGTAATTATGTCTTTTTAGGAAACTATCAGTCATGGGGAGTATTGGCCATACTATTTTACAACATACTTGGACGATAAAAAGTAGTTTTCAACTTTTACTTTTTTTTTAATAAATATTTTTTAAAATAACCACAATTGGCGATATTGTCAACAGGGGGTTGTCAATATCGCCAACCCTTATATTGCTGAAAATCAGTGGTTTAAATTCTAATTTCAACAACGGAAAGACCCTCTGCTTGAAAAGAAACTTTATTGTAATGAAATTAATACAAAATGTTTTAACAACAATATGGACAAATGAAGTTCCCAGCTGAGTCATCCTTTGTGAGTCCTAAGCAATCATCATGCAGGTAACTCTTGCAAATCACACAAAGTCGCATGTCTGCGATTCTGTCTTCCTTGCAAGCCTTACAATACCACGATTCCCTATTTTGTTTCATGCTCGCTCTTTTTTGTTGTGAAGCGCTACATTTGGACTTCGGAGTAGAAGTATTGCCAGCCAGATCCGCTTTATTGAAAAGAACTTTGGTTACAACCTGTGCTCTACTGTTAATTGCGGGTTTTCTCTGTCGAGTCTTATATTTATGAGCCACGTCTGGTGTGGAGAGCATTTTCGTCAACGATATGTCTCCTTCAGCACTAGTTTCCTCGCTTGGTTCGTGTCCGTCTTCGTTTTTTTCGTTAGATTCTTCATCAGTTGAGCTATTGTCAGTTTGGTCAGAGTCAGAGCTTTCTGACTGTACCACAGCACTCCTCTTTTTGGCAGGTTTGGAAGGTCCTGCAGGTGGTGTGACTCTACTGAGGGCATTCTTTTTTGTGGAACCGCTAGCAGTTGTTAATTGTATTGTAGATGGTTGGTTGATCCTGTTTGGTGCTACTTCTGGTGCATTTGTTTGTTCAGTTACACTGCTTGGAGCAAATGCTTCGATGGGTATAATATCGGGGTTGAAGGGGTAGATGCCAGTTGCAGCGAATCCAGATTTAATGTTAGAAGGAGTCATACATTTGTCCCAAACTGTAGAAAAAATTGATCCAAAACGTTGTTTTGTTATAGAGCGGTCTTTGTGTTGTACCCAGTACTTGAGAACTTCCTCATCCCAATAGTGCTCAAACGAACGAAATACGGCTTTGTCCATGGGTTGTAGTTCATGGGTTGTATTGCTGGGTAAGCAATATAAGGTAATACCTAACTCTTCTGCCACAGTAACAATTGAAATATCCAAATGGCATCTAGCGCCGTCAAAAATCAAAAGACAGGGACCACCAACTTTGTAATTGGCAAAATGATGGAGCCATCGTTTAAACGTCTCAATGGTCATACTTCCTTTGGCTGTCATCAATCCCAAACTACCTGGTGGAAGGGAATCTGTCCACTCTGGCTTCATTCTTTTTCCTTTATATAAAACTAAGGGAGGAATAGCAGTACCCATGGCACTGCCACAAGAGACGATTGTTACATTTTGACCATGCTCGTTAGCTACAAGATGCACACGTTTGGCTCCCTTCTTTGCAAGAACAGATTGTTGATGATGAAGTGATAAACGACAGCCTTTCTCATCCATATTGTAGATGCATTCAGGTCTGTCCATAATGTTCAATTGGGTCATAATTTGTCGGAGTTTTTCAAAATGATCGTTTACTATAAACTTGTTTAATTTTTGGGCCCGCGCAGGGTTCATATTTTGAGCTTTGCGATTTCGAATTTCTTTATGTCGATTTAAGAATCCTTTAAGCCAAACTCGACCAGCTGATTGTGTATTCTTATTAAAGGGATTTTCAATACCATTCGCTTCGCAAAAATTAAACACACAGCGACGTAACACTTTGGATGTTAAAGGGTAGCCTACTTCTGCTAAACGAAGTACACGGCCAGTCAATTCTCTTTCTTGCTGTTCACTGAGAACGGGTTTACGCCCCATAGATTTTTTTTTTGTTTGATTTTTTCTTAAGTAATCCCTTAGAGTTCCACGAGGTACCAAAAACGTTTTGCTGGCAGAGTTAACAAACATACCATTCCTAACAGCCTCTATGGCACGCTGCATGTTTTCCGCTGACCACGTTCCTCGTATTCCATGGTTTCTTGCTTTCATTTGGTTATTCTGAAAATAAACCCATGGTAGTATCAGTTACGTACCTATTTAAGTCAAATATTTTGTAACTAACTCATTTATTTTGCTGTCAAATAAAGTCAGAAACAAAATATAATAAGTCGTGCAATATTGCCATGGCGATATTGCTATTAGGTTGAATTGGCGATATTGCAAACAGTCGCGTGGTTCACTTGTTGCATTGTTTACTACGCTACACTACAGTTCTTGGAACAACTACCAGAGCCATTTTATTCTTAAAACATCCCTTTATAACAATATTAACTTAAAAAAGTTCTTACCATCATTGCCGTTGCAAGCACAAAAAAAAAACTTTTCTTCGCTTAACACTGAATGTTCTTGAAACGTCAATTTATTTGTAGCACATATAGAAAACTGTTTGCAAAGTTGCGAATGTTGATTACAGGTTTCATTTATAGCTAGAAGAGTATGCCCGGCGGCATCTACCTTACAGGTTACAACTTAAAAAAATATAGCATACTGGCGATATTGTAAACATGGCGATATTGTATAGACCTACCTTATAAGTGAAAGTAAGACTTGATATTTTTTGATTTTATAAAGGTTATGTTTTGTATAGTTTCAGAAAAAGCGAACATACAGAACGACAGAAAGATAGACGCTGCGTTTTAAAAATCAATAATTGTCAAACTATGGATGCTGATTTGACTAGGAATTTTTTAATCTTATACCACACAGAGAGCAACGATGACCAGCGTTCATCTTTAGTTGGACGGATAATATAAGGCATTTGGGTTGCCTATATATTTAGGGGTTTGGATTCAACTTGAACAAATCTTAATTAAATAAATTAATTTGTTACTTAATAAGTAAAGGATACACTCTACATCACTTGATAATAATAAGAAGTAGATCTTAAACGGATTTTCCACTTAAAACTGAAAAATTATTTTGACAAGTTACGATTTGCATATCGTTAGGTCGTTGGACTTGGTTTTTCATAATTGAAGCCATTGTAAGGTGTAGTTTCACCTGGAGATTATAAAAGGCATAGATGGAAAGGTGTATGCAAGTAATCACCACTATACTCACAGTTTGTGTTGTTGAATTTCAAGTAAATCCCATGCTGGTTTAACGATTCATCAAATTTCATGATAAATGTATAATTTCCATTAATCTATGCATTTGCAGCCAAAATGTTTTGCTGCAATATTCTTAATTAGGTTCTAGAGCACCTTTAGCAATAGAGTTTTCAAGTGGGCAGCTCTATATAGAGAAGGTTTCGCCTCTTGAAGCCTAAAATTTGTATTGTTTTAACCTGATCTGTTAATATGGTAAAATTTTGTTAATATTTAGTTTTGGTGTCAAAATTGATGTAAATATTGTGTGATAGGGTATTAGGTTCATTTAATAATTAAAAAAGGAAGTAATAAGGTGTGCAAATGTTATTATCTGTAATTTTGTAAAACGATGTTTGTCAGGAAATTCAAGATGGTTTCCATTGAATCCTGGAGTTTAAATTTGCTTTTTGTTAGACATGTAATATACCAAAATATAGGAAAAATTATCCTCTTTCCGATTATGTAATATGTTTAAACATTTCATTTTTTAACAATAATTTGGTTATGTAAATCTTGTTAGGTTAGATGTTCAATTTTTTTAGTAACTTACCAGATTTTGTTAGTGGAAAAATAACGTTTGGTGTTTGTTTTTGAAAAAAATATAAAAGCAGGTCGAAAATCTGGTTACCAGCTTCTTGATTTTCATGCAAAGCAGAAGCCATGTCGGATCATGCAATAATTTGTTAAAATTCTGGGGTTATGTGTGTCAAATCTTATGTCAATAAAATCTCAAAAAATGAGGTTACAATAAATGTCATACAAATTTAATTTTTTTAAAAAACTTAAATAATTTTAAATAATGATAATAATAAAGAACAGTTAATGTGAATTATAGAAAAAAGGAAAGTAAAGTGTTAATTTGGTTTTTGGACTATTTATTTATAAGAAGAACATTTCTGGAAAACGTATTGGAATTTTATTTCTGGATGGAAGGAATTTTAAAACAGAATATAATGGAAACTTATTGGAAATCACTAACTGATTTGATGTACGTCTTGGAGAAAACGTCCAATATTTAATAATGGTAATTATTTACAATACAATTTTCACTGGAAAGATCACCTTAAAAATGTGTATTCACCATCACAAATTAGCAGATAAATTTACCGACTATTACAGAAAACTGCCAAATTATATATTCTATATATAAAATCTTTAACCTCATATACCTTTCGGTGTCGAGGCGTCAGACACAGCGAACCGCAGAGTGGATATGTGCATGTGAGACGAGGCAGCGGAGCCAAATAGGCAAGTACACTGCGCTCGAGGTTTACCCATCCGAGTCCTGACCGACGCAAACTCGACTTAACTATGTTAAGCGATAGAAATCCACTATAACCACTCTGTCGTACTGCAGACTAACTGCCAAATAATAATATAGTTTAAAAATTTTCGAGTGGCGCCAAAATATTTGAATTTAAAAATTTATTTTCAAACTTTAACTATTATTTTTGTTTCGTTTCTTTCTTTTAATTATAATTTAAGATCGTGGGATTGATAAAATAAAGTTAATCAGGACAAAGAGAATTAGACTGTCTCTTAATTCTTATTTTGGTAAATCCAATTGGCACCAATAATTAATTTAAATTATTCCAAGTTTGTTAATTGAATCCATTTTAGATAGTAAGAAATTTTTCTTGTTTTCGTTTCTCTTTCATAAACTTTCAATTTTCATTCTTTTTATGGGTTGATTAATAAAATAATATTTTTAAATGTTCAAAAGATCTATTTGTGTATTCTTTTTTGTTTTGTGTCCATTAACAGAATTTTACAGGTATAGGTTGAACAATATTTTATTATTTTGTCAAAGAGCGACCCGCCTGAAATTTTCTCATGCAGTTTTCCTGAGCTTGTCTTTGAATTATAAAATCATAGCCGGTGGTGCAAATTTTCTTTTCATCACAAAGGTAAGTGGTGTTTGTTGTTGTATAACTTTTCAGTTTGCCTTGCTACCATTAAACATAAGTGATAGTGGTCTTTAATTTAAATAAATCTATGACCAAGTGTTGTAAAGTGTATACTAGTACAGCGCTTATCACGATAAAACTTTATTGTCGCACAAATATGATGCTTAATTAATTTTTTATATAATCTAAAATGATTAAACGAATATACTGAGATGGCTTGAATTCATCTCATTGAAGATTTATTGAACGATTTGATTGTAAACATAAAAATAATTATTTCATGCAATAAAATTAAATAAAGGATAGACATGCTAGGATGTTAGGTCTATTTAATCTAAAAGCTACATGTTAGGTCACAGATAGATTTATCAATTTTTAAAATATAAATCAAAGAAGGATTAAATTTCATGCAAACATAACCTCAATTTTTATATATAAAAAGTCTGAATATAAAAAGGATATTAATCATTTAGATTGTTTCATGACAATACATGTTTTATGCAACCCAAGTCACATATTAGGATGGTTTTTCCATTTGTCTGGAAGATTTAATTTTTCTGATTAAATTTAAGTTCTATGATCGATAACGTAGGAAGATTTTTTCTGTTTTCCATGAGACTGACTCAGTTTCGGGATCATATTTAACTAAAATTATGTAAATTAGGTCAATATTGTGACTACTCTAGCACAACAAACTTACAATCTTTTGTATACTAATAAAGAGCATTTATTTTAATGAAGCTGATATGCTTCGATTTTTCCAAAGAATGATTCTTATATAACATTTTTCACTATGAACTCAAACACTTGGAGGACTGTATGCTGGACAAGTTGACTGTAATTTAACTTCATTTAAGTTGATTTTGAGGAGGGATTTTGTATAAGCATCGTTGGGTCTATCAAATCGTAGAGAGGAATCTTTATTTATGTTTTTCTTCTATTGTAAAGATGTTCTTATGTAAATTTTATATGTATCAGTTACCTAGTGTAATTATGTATTCATTTTGTAAAGGATAAACCTGGATTTAATGAGTTCTGTGAATAATTAAGCTCTAATGAGATTCTTTCATTGTTAATCGTTTTTGTTAATTTTCTCAGTTATGGTAAATTTTCGAATATAAGTATCTTATATTGCTTTCATTGTTATTTTACCAGCTACAATCTTATCTTTTTAAAGTTAAGTTTAGTGATAATTATAATCAGCTGTTTTGGTGACGTGACGTCATAAACAAGCGGGTTGATAGTTTTTTTAAAATTGACATAATCTTCATTTGTTTCGCTAAATCCTATATAAAGCCCAGCAAAAACTAACAAATTCAGTCGATAAAACGCTTTGAGAGAACCAACGTTAGACTCGAGATCAAAAATCTGAAAAATAAGTGAGGTTAAGTGTTAACCATATGTTTGGATGTCGACAAATAAAATTTAACAAAGTGTAATAATAATTTACCTGGATATTTTAAAATTAAAGAAGATTTATTTGTTATTCTACTATTGTATGGAATTGTGAACGAGTTGTTTATTAAATAAATCCAAGATTTATTTCCATTATCGTGTTGAACAATCGATGGATTTACATTTTATAAAAGTCAGCTGTCTGAATTAAATGCAGTTGTACCAATCTTAAATAAGATTAAAGTGGATCTCGACGTACTTTATATACAAGGTTGGTCAAAATAAAAGGTTTTGATTAAATTTTTCAATAACAAAATGATAAAGAAAATCTGAATAATTTCAGAATTGATTTTTCTCACTTTAAAAGTTTTTAAATAATAAAATTTTTACAAATAAAACAATTTAAATTTCTTTATTAAAATTTAATTATCATAAGTAAATTTATTTTAACATTTGTAAATATTTTTTATTCATAACATTGATGTCAGTTTGTTCAAATGGAGAACCGATATAGCCCTATGTCAGGTTAATAACGACTAATTAACACATTTGAGCAAGCTCAGGAAAGAATTTCCTACTTTACTTTATTATTCCGTTCTAAATAATTTTTCTTGTATTAGATTTTTTTATTCTCATTAATAAAAATAAGACTGTTTTCAATTTATCTGTGTGTTTATTTGATGTGTATACAAGCATCCATTTCTTTTTCTTTTCACATATAGTTTAGCTTGCTGTTGTCCACTTGCGGAAGTCCAAGTGCATTGGTAGTAAGTTCTTTTCTTCCAGGTATAAGAATCAATAAGATTTTATTATTTCAGTTATTTCATGCTCTATTATCGAATTAAACCTGAGTTAGCCAATTGGGAAAAAGAAAAAATAATGGGGTGTATATTATTTTATTTTATTAAATTTCACCTCAGATATTTTATGGCTTGCCCTGATCGTGGGGCATATTAAAAATCACCTCAATACACACACCTCACCTTTTTTATATCATAACAATACGTAAATTCTTACAAATAAATACTTCAAATTCACGAAAATTAAAGTGTAATTATGAGTTGTAATCTAGTTCTTATATTTCCCTGCGATGTTAATTACTTTTTAATGCTTTTATAATTGTATATTAATCTGTTGAGTAAATAAATATTATTATTAAATATGGAGAAAATAGATGTCATTCATAATAAATCTCAAAAATAACTTTTCATGGTAAGTTTAGATGCATTTCCTTAACTTCCATTGAATTGACAATCAAATTTTGACTTAAGAGCAATACACCTTTACCATTAGTTATAAAAGAATGCGATTCACTAAAAAAAAAGCTTTATTTGCAGTGATAATTAACTATAGTATACAGTCCTTAAACAAATATATTTAAAAAAAATCACATGATATGTATTTTTACATTAATTTACAAAAGAAAACGTAAAATTATTTTACATGTATAACATACATAAAAAAATAAAATATTATAAATAAAATAAATAAAAATGAGATTAAAAAGTAATTCAATTTACAACGATTAAGCTTAAATAACTGAAACTTAATAGCTACTACATAATTAATGGAATCAGCAGATCAAATATCACTAATAATCACTTATTACAGCTAGAAGAAAGAAATTTCTACAATAACTAATAACTTGGTCTACTATTAAATAGCTACTACCTTGATTATATTACTAAGAAAACTTTACATTTTTGGCTTGCAAATATATTATTATTGTTATCGACTTTTTTTAATATTTATGTTATTATCTTCAACAATATCAATATGTGATTAATATGCAACAACTATTGAAAGTATTGAGAGTATTGTGAGCAATTAATTATACTGGTGTTACCACTAATAAACTAACATGCAATAGTTTACATTTAAATACTTTTCAGTTCTGTACAATATTGCTTAAAATTATACTTTCAGGTTTATGATTCACAACAGTCACAATCAAGACGAGACACAGAGTTGTCATTTGTGTTGTTGAGTACACAGTTCTGTGCAGCTGCATGCATAAAACTTCAATCACTCCCTGCAGCTGTGTGCTTGGAAGTGGCAAGCGCATGCCTCGCCGTGATCATAATGAATACACTATATTATGATGCCTTCTTAAGCATGATTACTTAATATTATGTATAATTAAATTATAAATTTAACTAAATTTATATAAAAAAAATTTATAGATAAAAAAGTGGAAGGAAATAAGTTCATTAAAAATAGTTTTTAGAATTTTCAAAAATAAATTTCAATGACGTTCTCATCACGTTAAAATTACAAACACTGATTATTTCTAATTTTTGACTATACTTTGGAAGTATAAAATTAGATTAAATTTCTTAACATTCTGAGTTTACATAGAAAAATTATCAAGAATTGTATTATGTACTTAATGATTTGTCTTTACAGGTTATTGATTTAATATCAATTAATAAATATACAACCTCGTTTCTTGTGATCATTGAATTCACCTTAAATTGGCTTCTTTATAATATAGCTAACAAGAGAAAATGGAAAAAAGAGAGTGAATAAGATTGAGCTGTTTGACTCTTACTATACAAGTCTATTTTTAGAAGAAATAAAATTGGCACTACGTTGACTAATCTATCATGATTTGCTGCTAACAGAATAATCACTGATCATATTCTTCGTTTCATTATTACTATTTTGTAAATTATGAGATTCTGCTGGCTGAGTTTTATAAGGTTCTATGTTTTATACAGTGTCTGCCATAAAGTTGGTTCCACATGGGAATTTTTTTTAATATTCTGGTTGGAAAAAAACTTTGTGAGGCAAACACTTCTGCTTCCAAAAATACTTGAAGTATTTTTAACATCATGTCAAAGTTGACAGGTGACATTAGGTAGAGCAAGTTCGTGAATCCAGCGATTGAGAGTTCGATGTAATCGAATCTTCAACAAACCGTTCATGAATTCATCGTAAATCCATCGAACATGAAACAACGCGTTTTTATTTCCATCGTTTTTTTCCCGTTGTACAACATTGATGTACATCTAATCCATCGAGCTGAAAGACTGATACTTCTGATGAGTTAAGTATTTGAGGTTGTTATGTTTAAATTTGGTTTAAATGTTTTGGTACATGGCTTGTTTGTTTCATTATTATTATCTTAGGGCCGGTATTATAAAACTTTTTACTTCCTAGATAAAATTTACTTTGAGAGTAAATTAATTTGTTCTGTCAATTTCATATGTAAACAAATGAATTTACTCTCAAAGTAAATTTTATCTAGGAAGTAAAAAGTTTTATAATATCGGCCCTTAATAAATTAAAATTCTTGGTTGTTTTTAATTTTAATATGAATAAACACAATCTGTTAATTCATAAATGTTTATATTAATTGCTGGTTTTTAATTGATGTATAAACCACACATAACAATACAAAAATATTATTTTTAAAGAACATACTATATTGCACTTAGAATGGTTTTCATTGACACTAGCAGTTCGGGAATTCATCGCAATCATTAAATACATCGAAAGCATCGGTGACGTCATGCCAGTCATCGCTCTGATTAATCGGTGGATTTTCTGTTTAATTCACGAACTTGCTCGTATCTGTAAAATACGCCATCATTTGCCAAAATATGGAAAGAAAATTTTATTAAGAAAAAATATTTCTAAGGTCCGTTCGCCGAGACCTGTCGCAAGACCAAAATACACTTGAAGTTAGCACTAAACAAACTATAAGCGATGCTATTGATCGGCGCGCACGTGGTCGCATTAACGCTTAAACTACTTCACATAAATGCGGAAACACGTATAATGCAATCCCTTTCCATTCCATATTACGATGCAACCGTAAAAGCGCGTTAAGCGCACACGGTACGGAAACGCGCATCATCGTAAATGAAGCTTCAAGGGTCAGCTAACTTCAAGTATATTTACGTCTTGCGACTGGTCTCGGCGAACTCGAATTCACATACCGAGTTTGAACGAGATAGTCCGACATAACGAAAATTTTGTTTTTTAAACTTTTTAATAAACTCCGTTTCCTTGGATAATGGGACAGCTCATCATTGCGCTCTGATAAGAGTAACATAGGAATTGATGATGTACCTGTCACCTTCTCTAAGGTAACGGAATTTACACCATGGTAACTGATTGTTTTAAAATCATTAAAAACGCTTTAAAAATGTGAAAAGGCAACAATTTGCATAGCATATTTTTTGGTAACAATATTGGATGGTGTAGGTACTTTTGACGAATATTAAAATTATCAAAAAACAAAATGGAACTTTCTGGACTATTTTCCAATTTCCAAGAAAATAACATACCTTTATTAATCTTTTTTTATTAAGCCACGTTTGAATAATACAAGAACTGTTGTAATCATAATCTATAACATAAGACTTATTTTTGTAGCAGTTCGTTTGAGAGTTCTACTGGGCTAATTTACGTGATTCTTTTTTATATTGAAGCTTTGGCTGTGTAGATTAGTCAACACTACTTCATTTTTATATATTTTTAATTTAAATAGAAAATTGTTTAATTTGAGACGCACGTTCGGATATCAAGGTCCGTAAATGTATAAGCAAGCTTTGAAATATAGGTCGTCGCAATGCCGCCATTTTAGCACTTTGCAAAAGTTGCAATATGGCTGCTATCGAAGCCGACACGATCGTCATATGAGGCACGTGATGTTCTAAAACGTTGAATTAACACTTAGTACCAAGAAGCACAGAATTGCAAACAAGTCGAGTTGTCGATTTTTCCTGTTTTATATTAATCCGCCATTTTCGCGCTAGCTGCATAAGGGAAGTGTATGTGAGGACATGTCTTTCTATGCATGCTTAGACATTTACGGACCTTGATCGGACATTCACTTGAAACGCCATCTCACTTTTCACGGTGGTAATTTTTAGAACTATTCACGATTATAAAAGCTTGCTGCAACCACCACTTGCAGTTAACGGTTGATTTGTTATTAGGTTGCGTAGACAAACCAACATTAGTTGAAAACCATGGAAAGCAAACAAATTGTTCAAATATTAGATGATGACAATTGCTTATTTACATAGCTGTTTCATATTGTTTGGACAAAACAAATTATTTAACTTTTATATTTTTAAAACCGTTCTTTTTTTAGTCTGTGGAGTCTTAGTTTTGTGATAATAATAATAATTACTACAACCCATAACCTAAACCAAGGCCCCAGAAGCTATAAGCTTGTGCGGGAGGTAGGGGGCGATTATTATTATTATGTAGGCCCAACGTGCGGCTGCAGCCGACTTACAGATGGAACAGCGCAAATCCCACATTTGTGTCACAGCTAAGGAAAACTGCAGAAAACCTTAACTAGATCTGCCGGCGCCGGGGGTCGATCTCGGGCCGCTTGGGTGAAAGTCCGGCACGCCAGACATTACACTACCAAGGCTGTGTGATATTTTAATTATTTAAATTTTTAAGCAACATTTGTACTCGTCATTTCAATATTCTCAAGGCACCTCAAAGTAAGAACTAGCCTACAAAAGAACACTAAACCACATATATTAAAGACACATGGGACAGTTTATCTGAAACACCAACTGCAGTGATGATAACTCCATGTGCATCACCATCTAAGACAAGTGGCAGAATAGGTGCTTGCAAGCTCAAAGTAAGAACTAGCTTACAAAAGAACACTAAAGTGCGTACAGTAAAAACTACGAGCGGCAGTTTACTCAAACACCAACTTCAGGGACAACAAATCCATGTGCATCACCATCTAAGACAACTGGCAGAATAGGTGCATGCAAACACAAAGTAAGAACTAGCTTACAAAAAAAACACTAAAGTGCGTACATTAAAAACTACGAGCAGCAGTTTACCCAAACACCAACTTCAGGGACAACAAATCCATGTGCATCACCATCTAAGACAAGTGGCAGAATAGTTGCCCATGTCACCAACAGTTCTCGGTCGAATTTCACGGTATTTGCTGTAGAGCATTTTCACAAAATTCGATATTTCTCCCTGTCTGTGTGTTCGTTCTTTCGAATTTTTTAAATTTTGCAGATTGGGATATTTGATGAAAAAGTAGAATAGGAATCTCTAAGAACTGTAGAAATGTAGAATTTTATGATAAGAATAAATCGGGAGAGGAGTCCGAGTGGGAGATAAGTCGGTGGGGTAAGCCGGGAGAGGGGAAGTCAGTCTGAGGCAGAGATAAGTCGGAAGGGTAAGACGGAAAAAGCAGTAAGATGGGGGTAACTAAAAATAGAATAAGTCGTGATTGGAGGTGGAGGGGTAGATTTTCAACTATTTTTGTTCGATTGCGTTCGTTTAATAAATATTAATATTAAATAATCACGCTTGGAAATCCGACGAATTGTAATCACACAAGGAACGTTGTTTATAAGAAAATCCTTCAATAAATTAGCCTTTTGACCGTCATGTTTTGACGAGGTTTCCCTAGTTTAAATAACTAAACAGGAAACTACTACTTAAAAACTTAATAACAAGAGATTAATAAAATTATGCGTTATTTTCTTGGAAATTGCAAAATAGTCCAGAAAGTTCCATTTTTTTGATAATTTTCATATTCGTCAAAAATACCTACACCATCGAATATTATTAGCAAAATATGCTATGCAATTGTTGCCTTTCTACTCATTTAAAACGTTTTTCACGATTTCAAAATAATCAGTTATCACAAAAAAAAATGTTAAAAACAAAATTTTCCTTATGACTGAATCTTTATTTCAATAGAGTCCTATGTTGGAATATCTCGTTCAAACTCGGTATATGAACGTAAAATGTTATTAGGAACATTTTTTTCTTAATAAAATCTTTACATATTTTAACAAATATGGTCATTTTTTGCAGATTTAGAAAATAAATGGCGAACTTGACGGAATAATGGATACTATGGAAACCGAGCTCTTCTAGCTAAATAGATCTGAATGCCGAACTTACCCCAAGTATTTTTGGAAGTAGAGTGATTTCCTCACAAAGTTTTTTCCAATCACAATACAGAGTGGCCAGCAAGAGTGGTACTTTTAAATTCAAGATTTTTTCCCGATTTTCCAGGTCGTAAAATATCATTTTTCTCGTTTTTTTTTCAATAATTTACGCATACCCATCAATCAAATTATTAATTTAGAATTAATAAAGGAACATAAAACTTCATTTTAAGCCATTTTTTTTATTGCCGGAGAAGCTTATATAACCAAATAACGATCAAAAACGGATCAGTTTAATTGAACTCTGCAAAATAGTTTCATAAGGCACGTTTTTAGCGCACGCGTCCAAGGACAAATGCCCTAAAACCTCTTATGAAGCGAATACTTTTTATACTATTTTTTCTATTTGCGTTATTCTTTAATTATTTAAAAAAATAACTTACCTACTTTTAGTTTTAATAGATATTTGTTTCATTAGTACAAAAAATGCATGTTTTTGGGACGAATAAGAAAGTTGCCGTACGATGCGGTAGCGGAGTCTGGCAGCCTTATGAGTCCCAAAAACGCATTTTTTGTACGAATTAAACATACCATTTTTTCTCCAACTGCTTATTTTTATCTAGCAAACTCTGTGAGAGGATTGTTAAAATAAACAACATGACGGTAAACTACTTTTTATTTACCGCAATTCTAATATGTGTAAAAAGTGGCAATTTGAATATTAAGAATTAATATCATTAATAATGAAGGCAGAAATTAACGCAGGTGTACCTCAAGGTAGTGTCCTAGGGCCTACCCTCTACCTGCTATACACCAGTGATATTCCGCATTTGGCGATGTTAAAATTGCAACTTTTGCCGATGATACGGCACTACTCGCAATAGGTCAGGAACAGGATGTGTCCACCAGTAAACTACAAACAGCTAGTAACACAGTACTAGAGTGGACAAAACAATGGAAGATCAAGCTGAACGAGCTCAAGTCTATCCATGTAATCTTTATGAACAAAAGACTAGTTGATATACAGCCACTAGACATAAATGGTACTGTAGTACCATACGCGAACAATGCCAAGTACCTTGGCATGACACTAGACGCTAAGCTCCGATGGAAAGAGCATGTAAAGAAAAAAAGAATCGAACTTGGTCTAAAATATAAACAATACTATTGGCTCCTTGGAAAAAATTCTAAGTTGGCACTAAATAACAAAATCCTAATCTATAACCAGATCTTGAAGCCGATATGGTTATATGGTATACAGCTCTGGGGTTGTACCAAAGCTAGTAACATTAAGCCCATTCAGACCTTCCAAAACAAGGTTCTGTGTAACATGGTAAAGGCTCCATGGTACGTTCGCAATAGTGACCTTCATCGGGACCTTGGCATTCCAACTGTTCAAGACGAGATTAAAAGGTTTGCTAGCAGGCATGAAGCCAGGCTACATAATCATATCAATGCAGAAGCTCTTCAGCTGCTGGACAATCAAGATCTCGTCCGAAGATTGAAGAGGACAAAACCATTTGAGATTGTGTAGTGTTTTGGGTAAAAGCAGAGCACTGTGCGCAAGTGAGAATGTTAGTATAGTTTCAACCAGAACAAACTACAGGACATTAATGGATGAACTCTAGCTTATATTTAGTTTAAGATTTATTAGATAAAAATTAATGGTTGATCAGCTTTGATCAGTTTGAATGCAAAGCACCACACAGGTGTCTAATTAGGAAAAAAAAAGTTTGTCTTTTAGTGTCATTGTCCTTTAGAAAATTTCCCGCTACGAGGGTCGTTTTCTAAACTTGGACGTGTGCGCTAAAAACGTGTCTTATGAAACGAATACTTTATACAATTTTTTAGCGTTAATTTGTAATCGTTTAAAAAAATAAGTTAATTGTAAACAAAATTTGGGATATTTTGTTAACTAGTTTTGACAGTTGGCAACACTGAAAATCTAATCCTGCATTCGGTTTTTAAATTTTCGTAAATAACTTTGACATTTTAATAACAGCTGTTCGACAATGATATCAACTTTAAAAAATAAAATATTACTGTTTCCAGTATTCAACTCTTCAAGTAAATAGAAAAAAAAAGATAACGTAAAATATTAAACTTTTCCCTGAAAAAATTCCGTGACTTTGATCACGAATTCAAGGTTCTTTCCCGTTTTTTCCCGATTGGGCAAATTCCCGGTTTCCAGGTTCGCTGACCATCCTGAGACTGTATATACCATAACATGGAACTTTATAATTATAAGTTTTCAAAACATTCTAATTTACTTTCTAATTAATGGTCTAATATTATAACCAACAAATACTATGCACTAATCATATCAAAGCACCAATGGAATGGAAGTAACTTCATCTTTGTTTGTTTCTTTTAGAATATTATTAAACTTCTAAACCTTTTATAATACCTTTTACCGTGGGTTTTTCGGTACGCGTGTGCCATACGTATACTTTAGTACAATTATCAGCGAGTGGTTCTAATTCTTCCTTCGATGTAAAGTAACTTAAGAATTCACTTTCTTGATAACCTTTTTCCATCTTGTACGAAAATTCGGCATGAGATTTGGCGAGTATTAACTCGAGATTGATCGCAAAACCTGCCATGTCTATAGCAAATGGTCTGTCTGCTTTCCAGCCACTGCGATAACCGCTAACTTTACCTGTAAAACAGAATTGCCAATTGTTAGTAAACAATAAATATAATATGATGTTTACTGTAATCGTTTGGTATAAAGAAAATGAAATCTTATTATTTGTCTAATCTAATGTATATATCTAGTAACAATAATGTAAATGAATTTGTTTGTATTTATTTGTACAGTGTAGCTATGCCTCTATATGTTTCCGTTGATCCATAAACCATTATACCAATATCATTAAACCATAATACCAACATAGGAATATTGCATGGCTGACAGTTATCCAAAAACCACAGATGCCAAAATTAATCCATTGATTCGAATCACATTTTGTTATGTGAGGTTATGTTATAAAAATAATAATAATTTATTAAATAAAGAGCTTTGCGGCAATGCTTACAACAAAGTCTTTTTGTTTTGGAAAATAATTAGATATCAAGGTACAAAGATACATTTTGATTTTTCGTCACAAAAGTAAGTAGACATATATAAAACATGAAATTAAATGTGAGGTTATGTTACAGTGTTTCCAGAATGATTTCATTTGGAGTTGATCTGCTCCTATTTCTACTCCTTTTTAAGTTTTAGTCTTGCTTTTTTATGAAACTGCTATAAAAGTTGTAGGCAAACTATTAGGGAGTTTTAGTGTTAATCCGGGTATGTGATGTGGTTGCAACTTTGGCAGTTTGGTGGCTTTGAGAAATAATGATTTCAGGGGTCATTTGTAACTGCACTGTGATCAGATGCCCAAAATGGAAACTTTGTACTTAACCATAACCACAGATTTAATTTATTCTTGAGAAGTGTATTTATTACTAATTTAAAAAAAATCTACGCTACCGAAAATGACATTGATTTAGGTTAGGAATTATTAGAATCGGAGGCTTAACCTGGATCTGGTCAGCTGGGCTTAGCACCTTACTACTAAGCTGTGGCATTACCAGTTCTCATTACTGAAAAATAAAAGTTGTGACAAAACATGGTTAATCTTTACCAGAATAAACTTTCTTAACTATGACATATCGTAATATCTTCCAATCTCACTGATAATATCGATAATACTATCAGACCTCTTCGTTCAAAGACATTGCAGGGAAGGTCTTACAGGGATGCAGGAGGAAGTGACTGAGGTTCTTGGAAAGGCTTCAAAATTTGGGTACCAGAATAAATTTCGTTCCTAAAACATAAATATGCCTTTACTACAGTGTATCTTTCACACAAGTTTTTTTATGTACTATAATATGTACAGAGTGATTAAAATTATGTTTGGGGTAATAGGGTCATAAGGAATTTCGGTAACCATAACAGATAGAAGAAAACGAGTGGGGCAGTCTCAAACTCTGTTTTTGTAATACGTCTAATGAGGAAAACAAGAATCTGCTCTTTTTGTTTTTAGGTTATACTTAGTTGAAAATTAGCTTTTTGGGCTTTTATTATGATACCTCCCAACTTGTTTGTTATTAAAGATACAAAAAAACTGCATTATTAATACACCTTTAGGAGTAAAATCGATTGGGTGAATCAATTTTTATTTTATTTGTCATATTATATAAATTTGTCATTTTGTTTAAATGGAAATTATAGTAGCCTGTGTCATGATAGCCTGTGTCATGATTAGCCAGAAGATTGTACAGCACTGCACGGAGCCAATAGAAAAATTCAAATTTAAATAGTATCCGTGGCAACCAGCAGATGTTTAGAAAAAATTTATTTTTAATCACACAATAAAAGGAAAACTAAAACATTCACCATTAATTGAGTGGCATATCATATACTGATGTATAGAATTTTCTGCTACAACTTAAAAACAAAAGAAAACAGCAAATTTTTATTTTTGTGCACTGCATCACTCATTTTCTTCTCTTTTATGGTTACTGAAATACCATAAGCAATTTGAACCAACATGTACAGAGCAGTAGCGTGCGGTGCATACGAAACAGTGGAAGCAATCGCGATATGATGTATGCGCTATCACGCTCGTACACATTGCGTACGAGCGTAATAGCGCATTCGTCGTATTGTGACTGCTTCCGTTGTTTCGTATGCACCACACGCTGCTGGTACAGAGTTAGTTTTATTAATCTAAACCCCCCCTTTATTATTTTAATTTTTGACCAATTAAAAAAATTTAGAAACTTTTTTGATGTAGATTCCACTCATGCTAATAGTTTTGTAGTAGTTTTTATATATATTTAAGAGAATCTATTGACAGTGAAATTAATAATGTAAATTATTTTGCAATAATAGCTGATGATACAACAGACATTAGTGAAAAATCACAATGCCCCATTACTGTCCGGTTTGTAAATAATGGAAATTTAAAAGAACGAATTTTGGGGTTTTTGACGTAAGTGTTGATAGAAGTGCAAATGCATTATTTGATTTAATAGCTAACGTTTTATAACCCTTTAATTTTAAACAAAAATTAGTTGCTCAATGTTACGATGATGCGTTATGGCCGGAGAATTAAATGGATGAAATGCTGAAATTGGATCTGGCCATCTGGTGCACCTTTAGCATTATTTACACATTACACTGCCCATAGATTAAATTGGGTTTTGCTTACGTCTCTTTTTTAGATTGACATTTAATTATGGCAGTTCCCATTTGTTTGAAATTTCTGGATACCCACTTTAATATCTGCAGGATTTATACAGTTATTAATATTGTAACGAATGGGAAAACCGCCGATACGCCGACCGTCGAACATTCGAGAGCTCGCGTGAGTGGTGTGGACGGCCGGCCGTCAATGTACTGGAGACTTCTAGAGAACTCTACACACTTCCGTATGGATATATAAGGGCCGTCGCGAAGAAAGAGGGATCAATTATTGTTCAACCGGTGAATTGAATATGTGCTTTGTGTAATTAGTAGTCAAATATCAGTGAATAAATAAATGTATTAAAAATAAATAGTCCTTAAATAAGTTTGTAAATATCTAGCATTTAAGTTCGTTAACAATTTATAATTATAGTGTTTGTAATTAGTGTATGTAAATAATATTTCTCTTGTTAATAAACGATTAAACAGTATTTTTGGTATTATTTTAAAAAGAACGTTACAATATTTTTTCTTGTGTCAGATGAATCTTGTTCCTTTTTAGGTTTTCTTACAATAGTTGGAGTGTTATCTGTGATTGGATTATTATTATTTGATGTGTTTCTTTTTAGCATGGCAGCATAAGTTTTATCTGGTTCTTGGGTGTTTTAAATCTTGTTTTCAAGCTTTTGTATTTTTTCTTGTAGAATCTTAATAATCAATTGTTTATCAACAATTGTATTTTGTAGTATTTCTATGACTTCATAACGGTAATTTTTCCATTAATTTTGTAGGATTCATGTTGATTTTAATTCTAGTACTTTGATTTCTGAAAGACATATTTGTTTGCAAATATTACACTCCATTTTTATTATGCATTGTTGAAATTAAAAGCCAGTTCTAGATATACACAACAATTTATATTTGAATAAAATGATAAAGAGTTTATTTAGAGATAAAAGATAATTCGTGTTATTTCACTAATTATTTAGTAACTGCTACAACCAAAATTTATGTCACTATATCACCTGAGTTTTCTTCTTTCCAATGATATAACTTTTTATTTAATTTAATTTTTATACTACTCTATTTTTCACTTTAGCGAGGAGCAACATAAACACCTGGCATTAGATATAGAAAATAAAAATCCAATGAAGATAAAAATTCAGTTTTAACACTATTCAAACTAAATTCCTCTCCACCAATTTGAATTTTAAATATAATATTCTAACTAATAATTGGAACAATCTTAAAATTTTATTAACTAATATATACTCGTATATAAATACATCTTAAACAAACATGTCGGAGAGAATAAACGTTTGATCAAATTTAGTTACGGTGGCCATTTTGTGACCGGCACTTTGCATCTAGGTCATTTTTTTAGCTTAATGTCGCAATTTGTAACTTTAAAAATCCCTAGTACTATTTTTCATTTGAAATTTCAAATATTAAATTTTTGAATCCGGTGGCCATTTTAAAAATTTGATAAAATTATCCAATTATTAATTAGCCCCTTATATATTAGCCCCCTAATAATTATACTTTGATATATAGTCGATTACCTCCAATTTAAAAAAAAACCAGCAAAATTGGTGCCCAAAAGGCGAATTTCGAGGTAGTTTTCTCTAGGAAAACGACTAAATATGCATATAATATATTTGTTATCAGAATGACTCAAGGAATCAAAATTTGACTTTTTAAATTTTTTAAATCGGTCATCAATTAAAATAATAAAGGGGGGGGTGTACATTAATAAGACAAACCCTGTACATATAGATATTCTATTGTTGTAATAGCCTTCAATGTGGGTTCGCTTTCCTACGACAAGCTGATTTTGTTGTTGTCGCCATCGATGGCCTTGTGGTGGTTGTTGTTTGTTATTTTTGCAATGTTTATAATTGAATTCTTAAAGTATAAGTATTGATTGAATATGTAATTAACCTGTTTTCTTATAGAATAAGTACAGCACTATCTTTTTCACCTTGTATGTGATATATAGCTTGTTAAGAGACTTCATGGATTTGAAGTGATGGCTTTTATGGGACACAATTCCAAAAATAAAGTTCATGGTGAAAGTGAAAATAATATGTTATCCAAAAGTATAAAAATATAATCAAAATATTAAATCACATTTTGAATGCAAATCCATATAGAAAAATTATTACCCGACTGGGGATCAAACCCATTTCACAATAATTTTTCTGTATTCAAAATGTAATTGTATGTAATACATTCATTTAAAAAAAATTAATTAACCTTGGCCTTACAATTATAAAATTTAATTTCCTTACATAGGATTATTTAAATTAAACCTAGATTAGCTATAGTTGATGTGTTGTTGACAAAATGCCAGTCCATCAAGTAAACTGGGTAAAGCAATTATATCTAGTACACCTTTGTATGTTTGCAAATATCTATTGTCTGTCTCACGTTGGGACTACAGTGAAGGAAAGATAGCCAATGTATTTCTTATGGGAGTTTGTGCTTCGTTGTTGCCACCTATTTCACTGTATGAATCTATAGAAATGTGGATTAAGATTCCAGAAGTTCTAAACCTTTGAAAACAGTAACCGAAAAAGTGTAATCGTAACCATACAAAAGAAGCATTTAAAAGAAAGTCTTATTAACATGTATTTGTTATTTTATTAAACATTACTTGGGATTTTTACATCGTACATGTATCTAAATATCCGATATTTTATTACTTATAATACTTTTTTGTATAACTGTTTCGTCTTCAAATTCTTTCAACATAAAAATAACGGCGGTTAGCTTCTGTATGATCTTTTCAATCTTTTAATTCACAGGTAAATACAGGAAGCCCCAAACGTAATTTTAATGGTAAAATGATTTCATCATGATAAAATCATTCATTTGTTCAACTTTTTTCATAAGAAACTTGCAAAAACGGAAATTTAGGATTAGCAGCAAATGCAAAGGATTTTAGTAAACAATAAACCCTTCTGGTTTTTTCTACTTTTACTTCGCGGAACTACATAATACAGTTTGTACTTACTGAAATTATAGTATAACGTTTTTTGTCGGCACTATTATTTGTCACCAAACGCATATAAGCAAATTTCTTAATACAGAAATAATTATTTGGTTTCAAATTTTGATAGCTTGTGCGTCTATAGATCTTCGCTTAGTTGTTTGGGTTTTATCGTTTGTAATTTAATTATTGTTAAGATTGTCGTGTTGTTTGTTGTAACTATTCGTATTGTAGTATTACATAACGCACATAGTACATTATACATAAGCATGGCAATTGTTAAAAACAGAATGGGTTGTGTACTAAAGGTTGGTGAAAAACAGATTTTGTCAAATTTGATAAAATATCGTCTTACTGAGACAACTTTGTTCTCAATACGTCAAAAAAGTATTTCACCTGATGGAATAAAATCTGCAAGAAATAGAGCAAAGAATAAAAATACTTCAAAATCGCGCAATATAACCTACTGTGATGGAATTAGGAGTGAAATTAGAAGAAAGGTGCACGAGTTTCTTTCGCAAAATATACCACCAACGATGAACAATATTGTAGCAGCTGTAAATGACGATGAAAACTTGCCCAACTTTAGTAGAAGTATGTTGAATAGATTATTACGTGATATGAATTTCCAGTATGTTAAGAGAAGACAACGATCTTATTTAATTGAAAGAGAAGAGATAATTGCATGGCGTCATTGTTATTTAAGACAAATTAAAAAATATAGAGAAGAGGATTACAATATAGTTTATATTGATGAATCGTGGGTCAATTTTGGCCATAGCGTCAAAGCTCAATGGGTGGATATGTCAATTAAATCATATCGGGACCCCTTCATTTGAGGATTAACCACTGGTTTGAAAGCTCCCACAAAGAGTGGCCCTCGTTTTATTTTACTTCATGCTGGCAGCAAACAAGGTTTTATAAATGGGGCAGAGTTGACCTTTCTAGCAAAGAAGAGCAGTGCGGATTATCATGATGAAATGGATGGAGCTACTTTTGAGACTTGGTTTAGAAATTCTTTGTTGCCCAATTTACCTGCAAAATCAGTTGTAGTAAAATGTATTAGTGAAGCGTACTCAAGTGACAGTGGACAAATGGAACAATTATGTTAACCATGTAATTAAAACAGAAGATAACATGTAGCAAAATGATGGACGATATTGAGTCAATACTTATAAATTTGGAAAGTGATAGTGAAAGTGACGTAGATGAAAGTGATTTCGAGTGATTTGTGCTAATGCTGAACTTTTTGCTGTTGTACTTTTTATACTCATATTATTTGTTATCAATTTATCACTGATTTATATAAAAGCTGTACAATTAAAAAAGTGTAGTTTGATAGTATACAATAATTTATTAGTTTTAATGTTTCTTTATTTAATAAAAACCAAATAACTATAGTTGTACTTTTTTATTTACCTAAAATTCAAAAACTCGAAATAAAACGTTTGACTATTAATTATACTCAAAATTATTAGTTTTGTAATAGTACTGGCGTTAACTCATAAACTATGGAACTATCAAAATAAATCTTTTATTAAATATTTTTGAGAAAAATCCTCAAACACATCAACTTTTATCTTAAATGAGACATATTTTAGTGTAATTGTTATTTGCAGATCATCTTTTGTTTACGAGTTGTGACGATAGCGAAAATATTTTTAAATGGAAACCCTAATTTTTTATGATGGATTTGGAAAGTAATTTCCGAGATAATTGCTTTTAAAGTTTTAAAACAAAAATTAAAAAACAATCAAGAGTTCCAAGTTTTAATAAAAAAAATTCATTATAATTAATATTAAGAACTGCCATAAATTTAACGCTAAGTCAATTGTTACATGGCTACTTGATTTCTTATCAAAAAATTTGAACTCTTGATTTGAACTTTGATTGAATAACAATCAGGAGTTTAATTTTCTTAATAAAAAAATCAAGTACCCATGTAACAAGTGACTTAGCGTTAAACTTATGACAGTTCTTTGTTTTATTATTAAAACTTATTTTTTTTATTAAAACCTGAAGCTCTTGATTGTTTTTAATTTTTGTTTTAAAACTTTAAAAGCAATTATCTCGGAAATTTCTTAATACAGTATCATACTTTTTTAGCATATTTGATCTTAGCATTACATTATCTTTCCAATTCCATCATAAAAAATTAGGGTTTCCATTTAAAAAAAATTACATTATCGTCATAACTCAGAAACAAAAGACGATCTACAAATAACGATTACACTAAAATATGTCTGCTTTAAGATAAAAAATCGACATGTTCAAGGATTTTCCTCAAAAATATTTAATAAAAGATTTATTTCGATAGTTCCAGACTTTATATGCGCACTACATGAACAGCAGCAAATTTTGAAATTTTGTTTTACTACCACTGTCAGAAGAAGTGACTACCTGCAATATAACTTGCTCGAAAGATAGGGATTACAAAGGTTTATGCAGTTACAACTACAATATTTAGAAAGTGTTTTTAAAAGTTGCTTGCAAGATGTTTGGCAATCCCGTTGTTCATAAGAACACACACTGTAGTCTCAACGTGAGACGATCAATAAGTGAACCGTGGTTGATGTATTTAGATTCAATGCATTGGATTGAGGTACCTTGATTAATAAATACACCTTACTGAAAAATTTACCTGTTTGTGGATCAATGACCGGTGCTTCTGCATTTAAACCTCCAACTAATCCCACTGGCCATACTCCCACTTTTTTCACTTTGGTTATCTATAAACAATGAATCAGACTTAGTAACAGTTCTATAGAATAATGAATCATAATATGATAATGCTTTAGAAGGCTAATCCTTGTAATGCTTTATGATTAAATAATTCTTCATACACATCCTTTTTAGCTACGCATTATATTAAATTACAGTATTAAGGTGAAGGCTACATACATGCTGCTTATCACAAATCGTTTTAGTTTACATCTAAACATGTTCGATGTAGGATATAATAATCCTTCGGTAATTATAGAAAAAAAAAGTCAATTACATTTACCTCTTTAAATAATTTAACACTATATGTATTATCATCATCCATAAAAAACACAACACCCTTATCTTTATTTGGATCTAAATTAGCTCGAATCCATTTTAAACCCGAATTTCTTTGTTCAACACCCCTATGCTTTTTCCATCTAGGATCCTTAAAAAAGATAAAAACTATTATTTCATCACAAAAATCAGGTAAGTTGTTACCTTCTCTCCTAGCTTTTCATAAGTGGGAGTCTTAGCAGCTAAATGTGTGACCAATAAATTGGATTCACTGACTAGATTACGCACTAAATCAGTTTTTTCATCGGAGTCTTCAATAAGAATCCAATGAACATTAGGAACTAATGCCAGTGTTTGAGAAATCCTCGTTAGTTCTGCCTTCTGGACATATCTGGTATATGTAGGGGTAACTGCATACACCATGGGCTGTTCTTTACCCAATTTGGTTTGATATAAATGTTCAATTAAAACTAACTGCTGATGAGATAATTGTAGCTGTTCTTTGTTTAAGTATAAAGTATCCTTTAGAAATTGTAGTTTTTCAACATCTAAAATATGATGTCATAAGGTCAAACCACTGCTAATTAAATTTTCACTTTTATAAAATAAGTAATGACATAATTTTCAAGAAAAATGATCTCACCTGTTTCAATAATACTCAGTCTCCAAATTATAAATAAAATTGATAAACCCAAAAAATACACCATGCATTTTCGTATTTTCATATCAATGTGATTTAGATATTCCATATGAGTTACAGTAACTAAAGTCATTTACTTAATTTATCCTAAAAAAAATTGCATTGCACGTTATTATTTTAAACACAAACGTGCATGCAGTATAAAGTCATTTATACAAGACGTCAAACGAACGATTTGTGCACACAAAATGTCAAAAATTGCAAACTTCAAATTTATTGATTCTTCCGCCCTCTATTTGCGAAATCACTAATTACTCATCAATCCAAAAGAGGCGCTTCATTTAAAACCAGGTACAATTCAAAATGCACGATGGTACTCATAAATATATTTTTACAACACTCTTTAATTTGATCTAATTACACAAAACGAACCATAAATTATTTCTTAACATAGAAAAAAATCAAAAACAACCCCTGCAGTTAATGAGTATTTCAATGTATTCTTGTTAACTTTAAATACGTCTTTATCTCATAAACCACTCGCTACAAAACTTGGAAAACAACTAAAAGTTGGTCGCATGTTTGCGTGTTAAGGCTTTATGAACGCAGATTTATGAAATAATCAATAGGTTGATGACACAAAGACAGTGCACCCTTTTAAGAAATGGCCGCAATTGAGGAAAAACTTCTTGTATTACTCGAGAAACTAAAAGTAAACAATTTCAACAATAGCTGTTATATTTTATTGTTCCCAAAAATTGCTTTTTTCTAGGAAACCGACCACAACTTGACTGTGTGTATAGTTTTGCTTCAACAATATATAAGGGGCCCTGTGCGGAATAAGGAACATGTAAGATTGGTTGTATAAGTTTTGATACATTTATTTTTTATTTTGTTGATTTGTAATAGACGCACACGTAGAAAATTATTTATGCAAGTATATTTTTAATTTGTTACGATAATAACTAACTAACTAACTAACTAATTAATGGTTAAAGATACCGATTAGATATATATGATTTGTTGAAATAAACTTTTGCGCTTTTAGAGTCAAATTAGGGGTTTAAAAGCTAAATTTTGCAGTTTTAAATTATACGCCTTAATTTATTTACATCTAAGTTTCTGTATTATACTATAATTATTATAAACATCAAATTCTATTAAATGCACTTCCTAAACTACACAACAAGACGCTTTTTCGTCTTTTTTTCGTGATCTTTTTAGTTTCTAACACTTTCTTTAGGTCAGAGGTCACCTCATTACTAATAATTAACATAATACTTGCAATATTTTTCCAATAAACTGTTAATTTGTAATGCGTGTTTAGTATTTACCTTTTTATTGGACTGGCCGTAAATTAAAATATGTTTGTTTCGTGATGGTCTTTTCGTTTTTCAACACTTTCTTTCGTTCAAATTATTACTAATTTAAAACTGCAGTATTTTTTAAATAAACTGTTGATGCTAGAAACATTACAATTGGTAACGGGTAATGCGTTTTGGGTATTTGCCGTTTTATTGGACCAGATGTAAATAAAAAAACACGCTAATCTTTTCAGTTTTTAACACTTTCTTTCGCTCAAATTATTACTATAATATAAAACTGCAGTATTTTTTAAATAAACTGTTGATGCTAGAAACATTACAATTTGTAACGGGTAATGCGTTTTGAGTATTTACCGTTTTATTGGACTAGACGTAAATAAAAAAATCTCGCTGATCTTTTCAGTTTTTAACGCTTTTATTCGCTCAAATTATTACTTATACAAAACTGCAGTATCTTTTAAATAAACTGTTGATACTAGAAACATT
Organism: Agrypnus murinus; assembly: GCA_929113105.1. Lineage (NCBI taxonomy): Eukaryota > Metazoa > Arthropoda > Insecta > Coleoptera > Elateridae > Agrypnus > Agrypnus murinus. The sequence continues at coordinate 136,532,346 of OV816029.1, read as the reverse complement.
ACAATTTGTAACGGGTAATGCGTTTTGAGTATTTACCGTTTTATTGGACCGGACGTAACTAAAAAAATTACACTGATCTTTTCAGTTTTTAACACTTTCTTTCGCTCAAATGATTACTAATATAAAACTGCAGTACTTTTTAAATAAACTGTTGATGCTAGAAACATTACAATTTGTAACGGGTAATGCGTTTTGAGTATTTACCGTTTTATTGGACCGGACGTAAATCAAAACATCAATGTTTCACGCTGGACACCTTTCAGTCTTCAACATCTTGTTTTGTTCAAATTATTGCTAATATAAAACTGTAGTAAATTTTGTGGTTTTACCAAGTTAGTTTAATATGTCTTAGACATCTGAAGAAGCCGCTGTGTGGCAAAACAATAATAATATTAATATATAATAACTACTACAACCCATAGCCTAAACCAAGGCCCCAGAAGCTATAAGCTTGTGCGGGAGGTAGGGGGCGATTATTATTATTATGTAGGCCCAATGTGCGGCTGCGTTATTGTATATAACAATGGTTATATACAATAATTAAATAAAGTGAAAATGTAAAGAAACGATATCTATTTTATATATTAATCATTTAAGATTGATATTATTTATTATTATTTTATATTACCGTACAAGTGATAAAAATAATTTTAGAATCTTTTACTGAAATCGTGAAATTATATACGGAAAATCTGAAGCAACGTGTAGTGTAAATTGTAGTCTATAACGGATTACTTTACTGCCGATTTAAAGAAATACATTTTTTCCAATATGTTGAAACAGTATGCGTCGCTCAAATTGGAGAATATATAAAGAAGTAAATTAAGAAAAACTGCGATTTGGCGTGAAATATTTCTACGAAGGTTATAGCCAGTTCATAAACAGTCACAGTCATAAACAAATAAATCAATAAGCAAACACAATTATTGAAAAAATCTGATTAATAATAGCTCTAAACTCTATTTTTGAATATAAAATTTGAATAGCAGCAATAATTGCCGTATTTCGTACTACTGTGAACGTTCAAAGCAAACAAAAAGATACAAATAAGTACATATACAGTATTTTGATGATTATTAAATTCATTCAACCCAATCAAATAAAAGCCATAACCAAAGTAGGAATATATTAATTTACACGAAATGTTTTTTTAAAGATCACTTAAAATTTAACGTTTATTTTCAATTTGGCTTTAATAGATTGAAAGTAAATCAGCATACCACAAAAATGTGTCTCTGATGCCTTCGTCCAGCAGCGTCAGTGATCCCTTTTCAAGTAAGGTAGCTCTTTAACTTTTATATCGATCACGCTACCAGAAACCACCCGAAGCTAAAATATAAAAGATTTGGATACCAATTTGGATTGAAATCAATTACGTTATTTGTTTACTAACCGCGATAGAAATAACTATATACGTATAGTATATTATTTCTGAAAAGATTTCATTTGCTAACCGTGACAGAAAGAACTATTTATATGTACGTATAGTATATTATTTCTGAAAAAATCCTTTTTGGAATTTATTTTCCTCTATATGTGAAACTATGTCATTAATTCTGACAATAAAATTTTGGTAAGTATATGGTATAACATATGGACGGATAAGTACGTGGCGCACTCTTTTATACACAGTATAAGTGAATAAATTTATGATTTATCGACTATTCTAGTAGGTGATTGATGATTTAATTTTTTGTTCTAGCTATAGGAAAATAAAATACAAAGTTTAGTAGCACTTTATCTGTTTCTAGTATATTTATATTAATCTCACAGCTTAAGATATTCTCACTAATTCTGTTAGTTATGTCAGTAGATAGGCTAGGAGAGTTATAGGTATATTAATATTGAATTATGTTCGAATGTTTTCATGAATTTTTTAATTCGTTATTAATAAAAATTATATCGATTATCTTAAATTATTATTATTGGCAGAACATTAGGTAATTACTTTATTTTTAACTTATATTTTTAAAATACGAAAGGAGCAGGAAGAAATAATTAAAAAAAAATTCCTTCTTTCAAAGTGGGTTTTTCTACCTGCGTTTGCAGACGTGGGTGAGGTTTGATTGGTAGAACGAAGATATAAGACGTGTTTAAAGCTGAATTTAAAAATTTTTAATGTTAGAGTAAATTATTATATGTAATTAATTTTAACTAATTACCTATACATTTAAGTAGGGTCGGATTGTCATATAAACTAAATACTTAATAAGAAGTACATAGAGAGAGGGAGCGATTAATTTTATTCGAAACTTTGTTAAAATGTTACGTTTTAATGGCAATATATGGGAAAATGCGGGCCCTTCTAACTGTCGACCGTTATAGGTATATAGATGTTGAATTATGTTCGAATGTATTCATGAATTTTTTAATTCGTTATTAATAAAAATTATATCAATTATCTTAAATTATTATTATTGGTAGAACATTAGGTAATTACTTTTATCAATAAAATTCCATAGTTAATAAGTCGACTCATGTCATGTAACAGCGTGAAGTTAGCAACGTTGCCGCGCGCTTGGTTGGATCATGGAAGATCTTACTCGCGAGCGCGAGTCTGGCTAGACCGCGGATGACCTTGAAATGCAAAACGGACCTTGGCGATTTCCCATGTTAATTTCCATAAGGATTGCGCTCGAACTGTCATAGCCTATCTACTCTTAGAATATCTCAGTCGTTAGGTATAGGTATAGTCAATGGCGTGCCGCCCATGGAAGCAATGCTTCCCTTGAGAATTTAATAAAACTAAACACCAATGCTAACAAAAATATTTTTATAAAATTATGGTTATCGTTTATTTATATTTGTAATATTTAATCAACTTAAAGCTCAATATCAATTCCGTACAGCAAAATGTATAATTATTTAGAGTACTATTTTAAATTAGGCTCATGTGCACGGAAAGGTAATACCGATTCAAATGTGTTACATACACTGCATATAAGCACTGATTTCGTTGCTTATAACTGCTCTTCTCCTATCCTTGGCGTGGATCAGCGGGCGTGGTGATACAGACGATGCGGTTAGCATTGTTTGGCCGTTATTTTTAGTGTGCTTCATGCCCAAAGTTTATTTATTATAATTTGGATATTTGTTCGATTTAGTGTTAAATTTTGTTAAATTTACTGTAATTAATGTTACTTAAGTAATGTAAATCTGCGAATGAGACTGTATTTTGTCACATTTTATTATTTCAATTTATATAAGTTGGATTTTTTTAAAGACAAATTATTCTATTTAGTTTGATCTGTATGCACATTTAAAATTGCATTATCGTTACGACTGCAAATTCAGCTGCTTCGGTGGAAGGTTTGAGTACTTCCGATACATCCGAATCGGGACGATTTTTTTGTTCAGTTTGTAAATTATTAATAAAGAATTTTCTGCATACAGTTTTGGAGAGAAATTACAAATTATTAAGAAAGGCAGATCAAAACCAGAACTTCCAAATTTAACAACAAAGATTAAAAGCTGCATCGGTATTTTGCTAAGACCGGAAAATCGAGTTGCAGTATAAATACATAGTAGTAGTCTTTTTAAAATAAAGACTAATAGTCAACAAATTCCAAAGTGAAAAAGTTCTTGTTTGAAAAACTTTTAATCTTAATAATTATTATAACACTGTTTTTTTATTGTACCTAGCAGGGGCGGATCCAGAGAATTATTTTGAGGGGGAAATTTTTAGAAAAATAATTGTTTTAATAAATAATAATTAAAAAAACATTATTTGTTTCTATTCTAATGTATACTTATTTCTAAATTTGGGGGGATTCCCCCTCCCCCGTGAATCTGTGCCTGTAACTAGGTATATTAAAATTAAAATCGTGGTTGCTTCCCTAGCCTAAGTTCTCACCGCACGCCGCTGCAAAATATAGGAGGCAAAGAGAAAGTACAATCTGTGGTACAAGTATTCTCAACTCACAAAAAGGGTGTAAATTGGAATTTAGTTTAGCGATACAAATTTTTATTATACCCGTGTGGGTATAGGGGGTGTATAGGGCGGGCTTTTCGATCGCTATTCAGGGTCAAGGTCATCGTATGGTGACATTACAACAATCATTGAGCAGCCTATCGTTACATATGTCTCATTGATAGGCTAAGAATATGAAGCACATGATGGGTCTGAAGTTTTCCGATTGCATTCAATTAATCGCTTCATGTTTATGGAAAACTAAAGATTAGTAAAAGCAGCATTGTTTAAATCCGCCGAATATAAATCCTCTTAATGGGAAACATACAGGAACACAGGAAGATCAATTAAAAATTGGCATTCACTGAAAACTTCTGGTCACCGGGAAAATTTAGCAAACTGAAGTCGATCTTGCTGACTGATTCAGATATTATTATTAAAGTGCAATTATTTATAACCAGGCGCCCGGCATGATCATGCTGGTTGTGCAGTTAATAACAATTCCGCGTAGTCGTCCGTATAGAATTACGAAGAGCGAGCTGGCACTGATTGTAATTTTATTGACGTGTACTCAATTATACAATAGGAAAGGATACGCCTGGGCCTGTTTATAACGCACTAATTTATTCCAAGCAAAAGAATGTTTACGAATCTGTTAAGTAGTAAATACATAAATGTCCAAGCACAGAAAGAGCATATATTTTATTATTTAAAATATGTCATACATATCAGAAGAAGGTTCTTTTCCCTCCATTTCATATAAAGCTTGAGTTAATGAAGAACTTCGTAAAAGCACTAGATAAACACTTTTGGTTACTTAAGGAAAGTTTTCACGATATATCAGATGCCAAGTTGAAGGAAGGAGTTTTCATTGGGCCTCAGATAAGAAAACTGTTGAAAGATGATGTTTTCTAAACAATGTTACAGGAAAAGAAACTGGCTCATGAAGATCTTTCAAATCAGTAGTACACGGATTTCTGGGGAACAATAAAGATGAACATGAGAACATAGTGAAAGAACTTCTGCAGAATTATAAAGATATGGGATGCCACATGTCTTTGAAGATTCATTCCCATATGGATTGTTTTATTTCCAACATTGGAGGAGTTAGCGTTGAGCAATGGGAGATATTCCATCAAGACATCCTAACTATGGAAAAGAGATACCAAGGCCGTTGGAACCCAGCGATGATGAAGGACTATTGCTGGTTTCTTATAAGGGAAAGTAAAACTGTGTACAAGAAGAAGTTATCTAAAACTCGCTTTTAAAGAAAAAACAGTGAGTATTATGAAAAAAAAACATTGGCCCGTATGCATAAAGTGTAGTAAATGCTTTTACTTGAAGTAAACTGCGCAAATACTTCAGACTGTATCCACAAGAAACAAGTAACAGGGTTTACTTCCAGTATTTGCTAGACCTTATAGTAAATGCTACTACTAATGTAGTATTTACTAAGAGTTTCAAGTAAATTCTACATACCACATGCATAAAAAGAAGTAAACTTTAAGAATCAATGCTAATTCTTAACTAACTCTTAATTAAGAGAAATGCTTTAAAATATTCAAGTCTGCTTAGGAACATTTTAAACATTTTAAATTGTAATCAATAATCAATAAATCAATGTATCAAATAATGACCGCTTTTATGCAACTTGTTGGAAATTGATATTATAAAAAGAAAACAGAGACAAGGGGAAAATATTTTAAGAAGCTGTACAGATTTCCTAAGGAGAATGTAAAATGGAGTGCCACCAATTTTTTTGAAGAAAATAATGAAACAAGACTGTATCATTCTGTCACCATTTCTAATTTTTTTGAGGTATGTAGCTGATCTGGGGTTTTAATCTGGAATTGCAGAGGAAGTTAGTGTCCACCAATCTAATGTTTCATGGTCTATTTGGTTTGTCGCTGAAAATATCGCAAATAAAGCAATGTACTGTATAAAGTTTCCTATATCGCATGAAGAAATTTGAAATGTGCAATTGGTGCATTGGACTGAACGCATGTTAGAATAATAAAACCCTGGTGATGAGTACAGAAATAGAAAATCAAGATTCCGCGTCAAACAATATACGACATCATGAACAGAGGATGAAGGTAAGACATTTACCCGGGAACCAGGATCTGGTAGCAATGCTCGAAAAATGCTGAAAAAAAGAGAGATAAGCTTGTCATGTGTATGCCTCGTTTTAAGGGAAAGAAATGTTATTCTAAAGAAAAGGATCTTGGCACCAAAGTACAGCCCGATCAATTAGAAACATCTCAAACCAAACTGCGGAACTACCTACCTTTCGTAGCATCAACGCCTTATGAGACTGTCGCAATGTAAGTTAATCATGCTGGTTAATAAGTTAATGGCTTCCGTTAAAACAAAAGTAAGGAAAACAGCTGACGGTGGTGCAGATTCGGTACTAAAATAACTACTTAACAGTCTTATAATTAGTTACATTTCTTAAATTATATTTTAATAAAATTAATTTTGACCTAAAATTGTTTTGTACGGATTTTTAGTAATAACACCCGTAATATAATTTTACTTATCTTTATTTGTCCTGATTAACTTTAGAGCAAGATTTTAGAGAGAAATTTAGAGCAAATGCTATTAAAGTCTCAACTAAATACTAATAAGCAAAGACTTACTGCATTTTATGCATGCGAAATGCAGCAAAAGCTTTTGCAACATACTTTTACTTCTAGCAAATGCTTTTACGTGAAAGCAAATGCTAGTAGCAAATGCTAATTATTTTGCATACTGGCCATTAACATTGGAAAAATATTTTTCTTTATCATTATAAAGAAAAAACATTTAAAACTAATACGATTTAGTATTACTAATTATAATTAGTAATTCTAAATCGTAGTAGCTTTGTGCTATATAAAGATTCCATTATATCTTTTCATCTAGACGTGATAGAAAAATAATGTTAACATTTTCGGAATTATCATTTTACATACAAATCGAGGTATGAAATTTTTTTGTTATGTAGTCTAATAATGTACTTGTAGACTGAGTACTGAAACGCTAGTTTTTTCTGTACGATAAAATAAACAAAAATAAACGAAGCTTAAACCTTCAAACGAAAAGTTCACATTACTTAAGCTAATTTAGAACACAAAATACGATACTTACTGTATATAAAATGCTCAAAGTTGCCGGCTCGAGATTTAGCTCTTTCTTACAAATTTGAATTTCAGGTCGTAGGTATTGGTTCTGCAGTCTAATTTTTAAAGGGATGGATAAAGGTTTCAAAACACAATAACATACACTAGAAGGGCGCCATCTGATTATGAAGCTTATTAACAATAAATAAATAGATCAAATAGATCAAATAAATCTGTCTGAAATCACTAATCAGAAAATGAAATCAGACCGATATAAATTTAGTGCAAAATATTAGTTAATTTCAACAAAGTCAAAAGTTTAGTTTAATGATGATATGATTAAAAACTTTCATAATTATATGGTTCTGTCTTACTGGTTTTAATTAACTTTAAAATCATATTTATTTTAGAAAACACAAAGAAAAATAAGATATAAGAAAATTACAAATTTTAAACTCAAAAATTCAAGTAATAATTCCCTACCTAAGAGCTCTTGACTATTAAAATTTGTTAATGAATAAAAGTTGTATACTAAATTACGTATAAATAAAAAAACAAACTAGAAATATTACAAAGATCCAAAGAAATTCACATAAATATTTAACATTCAAAAAGGAATACATAATTCACTGTACCTGTAGTTGTCAATAATTCGCAAACAAAATTAAGCTAAATTGTACGAAAATGACTCTTGCACACACCAAAATAATTACTGCTGGCCGGAGAGAACTGGAATGTTCGTAGATTTCTGCTTTCACATTATTCAAGGATGCAATGAATTAACCCTCGTAATGCCTGTATGAGGTGAACTATTATTCACGAATTCACTCAAAATAATGTAACTAAATGCAACCATAAAACTTCTATAAGATTTGGTTATTAAACTAATTTTCAGAACCATCAGCAATTGTTTGTTATTTTTCTTAAAACAACCCATTTATTATTTAAGTCCGAACTGAATTTATAAAGCACATAATTCGGATTTCATTATTGATCCGAGATTTAATCACTAAAGATAAAGTCTGTAGTTATTGATTTTTTTATCGGTATTTCGGTACGAGAACTATTTTTATCGATATACGATACGATATTTATTTTCACCGGTAAACTGTATTAAAGCTATTACACTTTTAATAGGAAAAACTAGATTCCCTGTTCTTTAAACACACAAACATCCGGAAAAATATTTAACTGTATAACGGTACTTTTATTAGCCGCAAATTCTTAATTAATATCCGGAAAACTAATTACACAACGGTATTTTTGTTAACTGTAAATTTTCAATTAATTAGGCACGGGCATCCGACACCGGCCGTTAATGAACGGTAAGAAGGTCTCTATCAACTATCTGTGTCGAAAACTAAAAACTGAAGTCAAACTACACTGTCTGGAAACTTAACTGAAGTGCGTCTCCTTTAAAAACCTAAGGTTATTTTATTATATACGGAATATTTTGGAGGGTGCAGTTCTGCATACACCAATCAAAGAATCGCGTGGTTTGGCCTAAACGAATCAGGGCTATACAGTCCACGTGTGGTTAATAAGGGAAGTTTTCGTAATTCCAATACCAGATTTTGACCCTAAAAGGCTAGAAATTACGCAGTTTTGTTTTCACGAAGGAGAAAATGTAAACCGATGTTATTTTAAAGCAAGTCCTACAAACGTATCATGTTTTTAGGCGCAGATGTAAAAAATAACCGAAAGAGATTTTTAACACGTAGCGAACATCATTTATTAGATGAAGGAGATTTTTTATAGTATTTTCACAGAACACCAAACTGTAATATCTATGGGAACTATATAAAGTTAAATTTACCACGAACCATATTTATTAATTTTCAAGGTTTTAACAAATAAGCCATTTTAACCAACGTACACGTGCGTAAATAGAACACAGAAAGAAATAATTTATTGCCCAAATGTTTTTATAATTCTAAGAAGATTTGAAACACAACCGTTTAAAATAATTTTTATAGGTTTATTTGTACCAAATACTAACACGATTTTATATTGCAAGAAGAACGCAAATTTGCAGGACCGGAATTAGGATTTTTCAGTAAATATGTAGACAAAACTACATTTATTCAGAACTGATAAAAATATACCGTTACAGTACAAAGTACATCAAAAGTACTTCGAGTGCAGTGACTACTTATAGTCGAGTACCGCACAGCACTGGACCTGATCCGTTCATGTAAAAACAATTTTGACTACTCTATTTATGCTGGCGTTCAGACGTCGTGAATATTTACCTTTTTATGTTACATACAGTAACAATTAGCGTTGAAAAAGATTAAGAAATTAAAAGAAAACGGATCCGAAATATTTTTACTTGTATAAGATTAATTGCAGCAATTGCTATAAGAAAACAAGAATGATACACAAAATGCTTAATTTTATTCATTTTGGGGAATAACAAGGAGGGACACACTTTATACGGAAAATCTGCTCTATTGTATTTCAACCAGCCACCATCCACCAATCTTCTTTTATTTATTAGACACCCTGTATTAAGTGGAAAAGTAACTGTATTACGATAAATATTGTTCTTGTACAATAGTATTTTCCTTTATCTGCATAAGTTAAAATTTGTAAATAAAATTATTATTGATTATTATCATTATTGTTAACTTACGTTACGTTACGTTGACGTACAGTCATTAGCAAATGTCTTGTCCCGAGTAAGGACGTTGCTGCTTTAAGAATCGAAATACCCCTTATACTGTGTACGAAAGAGACCGAATTAAACAGAGATGGACAATTACCTGGGCAAGATACTTAAATTCTTTAAAGCTTGTTTTGAAAACACGCTTGTAAGAACTCTTATTACTGATTCTATTCAAAATTTCTTTGACACACTTTATAAATAGTCCTTTTAAATAGAAGTATCTACTAGTTAAACAAAGTTATATAGCGTGTTTATGTTTCATTCTTTACCTTTAATAAAAAATAATTATACAAAAATAATAATGAAAACAATCATCAAAAAATAGCGGCTTAAGAGTATTTTAGATAATTAAATAATCGCAGAAATTAATGTAAGCGATAAATAAAAATAAAGTAATAATATAGGCATTTATTTATGTAAATACGTTATTACTTAAAATTTTAAAAGGTATTAAATATTCAGTTGTTTTATTAAAAATACTACAAACTAAGAAAAAACTAGAAACATAGATATAGTCAGTACTAAAAACAAAACAGTCACAAAACAAAAATTAATAAACACCCTTGACAAAGCATAGAACCTTAGATCATATACAATATACATCATTAATATCTGTTTACCTAAAATTTTTAGAAAATATTTGTGAAAGATTACAGATTTTTTAAATCCCGCCTCCTTTTAAGTAGATTAGTCAATGGGTTTAATTTTTCTCTCTAACACATTATTCTGTCAATTACCCATATCTGTCTTGCATGTATTAGCTGAGTGCAAAAGTTGTACCCTTTCTCGTAAACATTCCACTAAGTACTCGTACTTTCAAGATATAATCCTGTGAATATACCCAAACTGTATTTATTATTAAACTTAATTTATTTGACCGGTAACTACTGGGAATTTTACCTGAAGGTGAATAAACCGGCCCTTAATGTTTAAATATGCCTCGTTTGTATGCCCAATCTGATTCTACTTTGGAAACTCGAGGAATAATTATTAGTTTTGATTATTTATTATTTTTACTAATTTTTGCAATAAAAACTGATTACAGTTAGTACTAAAAATTTCGTTTTTTTAGTGTTTACAAAATAATTAAATTTTGTAAATAAACAAATCAAACTCGTAAATAAATTAATAGAGTTTAGAATAAAGTAGAAAAAGTATACGATATTTATTTTTTAAAATAGAAGAAACGATAGTAGAAGTGAAACGGCTGTTTTGTATTGTAAAACCGCCTATCGAAACAAAAGACGAGGCTTGCCTATCAGAGATGTCATTCTCCTCCAAGACAACGCCAGGCCTCACACCGCGGCCTTGACAAGGAATACACTGGAAGAAATGGGCTGGGAAACCCTCGAGCACCCTCCTTATAGCCCTGACTTGTCCCCCTGTGACTATTTTTTGTTCGCGCCTATGAAGGAATCACTGGGAGGAAAACGATTTGGAAGCAATGAAGAAGTCGAAGAGCACGTGCGCAATTGGCTTACAACTAGCCCTCAAACTTTCTATACCCAGGGAATACTGACACTTCCAAATCTGTGGCAAAAGTGATCACGCAGGAGACTATATGGAAAAATGTTAAAACAATGATTTGTGTATAACGTTATTCAATAAATGATGAAAAAAAAATTACCGTTTATATTTGATTTACCCTCGTAATAACAACAAACAACAACTTAAATAGCTTTGCGAGTTTAGCTACGTTTATGCGTGTACTAATTCGTTTTATATCTTGATTTTAAGAATAGAATGCCGACTATTTTGTTCTACAATTGAAATGATATTAAAATGCAATAAATATGTATATACTTAGGTACTCGAGTGCTTTTTCTAGATATTCTAGAACATGCTTCATAATCTTATACTATGTTACAATCAAACCTTATCGATCGATTATTAAACCAATCGAGCCTTATGCCATTTTTGATTTTACGTACATCGAAAAGAATTTGCTAAAAAGGTCAATTTTTGGGAACTGCTAAAAATAATAGTCAAAACAAACTGTGACATCACCTAGCATCAGCTAAATAGACGTAACTAGGTCTAGATTTTTGGGGGGGCTAAAGAAAATTTTTGTATCTACATACCGTATGTTTCATTAGGATATCGAATATAGGGAATAACCCATGCTTTTAATAAATCATCCGTAAAATCACTCTTTTTTAAGTACTTAAAATTACTATTTTTTTATCATTATCGTTATGAGTTTAGAGAGTACTAATATCCTGGAAATTTTGAAAAAAACTTGATGTAAACCTTTTTTTTTAAGAAAAATTACTTAAATGAATACAACCTTTAACAACTTTTAAAATAAATGTGGTTAGCGCGTTAATGTTTCGTCGTAGCACAGTCAGTTGAAGCGGGGTGATAACAAACCAAAGTCACTGTCGCTCTAGGTTTGATTCTACCGACAGGTAACTTTACTAATTTTTTTTCAAAAATACAAATTTAAAACAATTTTTCTTTCCATAATATTTTTCGCATAATCTTAAAATTGCAATTCTATCCGCAATATTGCGCATGACTAAAAATCAGAATGCCATTTGAAATGTTAAAAGATTAAGTAAGAAATGATGATCTTGTTGCATTGACAAGCTGACTAGGTTGTTAAGTACTTGATTGCAAAGTTAGCGAAAATCTAATTACATAATTAGTGAATATAATTAAGTTTGTGAAATATGGTTTTCAGGTAAATGATTGAAAAAATTACTTTTAACCATTAGAAAATAACTAATAGATATTGTTTAATTTAAAAATACGTGCAATATTTCGGAAAAAGAAAAAGTTGCCTGCGAGCTGGAATCGAAGCTAGGACGACAGCGACTTTGGTTTATTACCGCCCCGCTTCTAACTACTGAGCTACGAAAAAAATATTAGTGCCGGCGCGGACTACATTCTTGGGACACTTTGGGAGATTGGGAGATTTTACAAAAGATTTTTTAAAAGTACTCCTTAATTCGTATACTTCAGTAGTGTTATGGCAAAACATTTCCAAAATTTGATGATTTTTCAAATTCTTTAAAATTTTATTTTTTAATTGGCAATATTTATTTTAAAGTAAATTTCTAGGTAACTTTTAAAGGTAAATATAGTTATAGCTCTACATCATACTTTCATGAACCTTAAAATATAAGCTGTTATTGTAGACATTACAGTTAGTTATAAAAACTTAGAAATACATAATAATAAATAATTGATTGAACGATAATTTACATAACTGAAGTTATTATTTCATACTTATTTATCAAAAGTATTTCGTAACATTTATTCTTGATAATCTAAAATATGAAATTTACTTTTTAAGTTTTTTTCTTTAAGACGCCGGGCAAACTAATTATAAAAAAAGTGGGATTCCATCGCATAATTATTTGGCTTGTCTCAACGTGGGGCATTCCACTTTAATGCCAGCTAAAATCAATGTAGACAAAGTCATACTTACGTATCTTTCATTATTAGTTTCTTATTGTTGCTTTATTATCTTACTTACTTAATCCTTAGTCTTTCTACCGTAAGATGTAAGACATTCTTTATTATCTAATTTCGTTAAATCAAGAAACAAAAGCTATTTGCTGATTTTTTATTTATTTTAATTATATTTAATTATATAGCAAATATAATATTATTTTAATTACATTTGCTATTTTATTACAAAACTAAAGACAAAAATTTTGTATCGAATCTATTTTTGAGAACTTGGGGGGGGGCAAGCCCCCACCTAATTACGTCTATGATCAGCTGCATCAATGTATCAAATATCACGTTGAAAATGCAGTTAGGTACATCCAGCTCCAACTGTGATTCTTAAACCAGTGACCACCAACCCACTTTTCAAAAACATTGTTCTTTGCGTCTGTTATAAAAGATGGGCACTAATTTTTGTTGCGTTTTATATCTACTATCACCTGTTCAGAGGATACGAATCTTAAGTGAAATACCCTGTACACTAACCCCATAGAAACTAACCACACTCCCTAAAACAAAAAATATTTCACAATGGTATTTTAAAACATTTTTTCTTAATTTAAAGAAGTAATATTTTTATGTGATTGCTATCGTTTTAATAATTATTAGAATTAGGACAAGTTTTATTGAACTCATTTACCATAACATCTACCTCTACTATTTATACGAATACTGAACAGTATATCAAACTTAATTTGAAGAAATTATGAAATTGAGATTAAATTAAGTAGTTGTTAATGGCCCTGAAACTTAAACTTATACAATATAATTAATCAAGCATTTCTAAAATTGTAATTTCCTCTCGACCTCTTTACTTCTATTTGTTAAACATACATTAATTATATTTTACACTATGATTAGCAATAATCTTACAGATGCGGACTTGAAAAAATTCCAGTTAATTACAGGTTCTTAATTTTAAATTTAAATGCATTTAAGAAAGCGCCATTGTAAAAAGAATGATTCTATTTTTACGTAAAAAATATTGACTTTAAAGTACTAAAAATACTAACGTACATGAAAAATTCATTTAAGATCGATTGAATTGCGTGAATTTAATCCCGTTCCTGCCTTAAATTAATTAGCATAAAGAACAAACGGCCAAAGTTTTGCAATAAATTAGTATTTAATTAAATCCTTTAAAATTGAATCTATTGTACAAGTTCACGAAAGTTGTATACATATACAGTGTCGGTCATAAAGTTGGAACACATGAAAATTTTTTTAAATATTCTGATTGGAAAATAAATTTGTGGGGCAATCACTTCTGCTTCCAAAAATACTTGAAATACGCCATGTCAAAGTTGACAGGTGACATTTGGTATCTATCAAATTCGCTATTTAAAAAAAATCGGCTAATAATGACCTTAATTGTTAAAATATGGAAAAGTTTTATTAAGAAAAAATATTTTATGTCCGATTGCATAATAAAGTACTGTTTATTGTATTATTTTGCGGCAGTGAACTGGCTTATTATTGTACTCGTAAAATAAAGTGGTAGTAGTAAAATAAAGTATATAGTAGTAAAATAAAGTATGACAGCTGTATATTACATGTTAAATTTTCTTCTGTCAAGAATAGATGTCAAATTTATAAACTGATTTTTTTGATAATTAGTCAATTTTAGGAATCGAACATAAAGCTTTGTATGCAATTCTTACATAATCGGACCTTATAGACTCGCCCTTTTTATAGGCCTTGCTCGCTTCGCTCGCTCGGCCATAAACTGGGCTTGTCTATAAAGTCCTACATTATGTACTTATTATGTCCTACTTATGTACTACTAAATAGCTATTTTTCTAAATATTAAAAAAAATTCCCATATGGATCCATCTTTATGGCAAACACTGTATAATGTAGGTACTACTAAAAGCTTATGCATATTGTTCTAAATGTGCATTTTATAAATTATACTCAACTTAACTCATTAGCATTGTTATGTGATTTTAAAATTTTGCTAAGTAAGAATAAATTAGTAATGTACACGAAACCGTATAATATAACAGTTTAAAAAATCCAAAAGCAGAACCTTGTTTATTATGTGTAATTTTTCATTCTAGTAAGAGTCTCACTTCATTGATTATTAAAATGTTTTCCTCTGTATTTTCCATTGAAATAATAATTTGACAAGTGAGGTTTTAAGTTTCTGTCAAATTACGCATTTTTATGATACTAAAATATTAGATTGTGTAGGTGTAAATAATTTATGTCTTCGTGCAACAGGGTAATACCTACCTTTATCTCTAATTATTTTCATGTTCTTCGTAGTATCGTCGTACTAGTGCTTAATCTACAAATAATGAAATTGATCAATTGATATGTTGTGGAATGAATAATAAGTTTACAATTTAGATACACGGTGTCCGAAAAGTCTGGAAACGGTCGAATAAGTCGAGAAATACACTTTGGATTGAAAAATAAAAAAATTCATGTTCAATATTTTTCAAAAAGCTTCCCAGTGATACCAAATATGACCCTCTCCCCAACCCGTGGGGGGTAACTTTTAAATCTCAAATGGGAACGCCCAGTTTTGATTACAGATTTAGATTCTCCAGAAAAAAAATACATTAGTTTGACCTACGATTCGTGTCATTTTTTTACAGATGGCGCTACAATCGATACAAATCGAAGAGAGGTACGAAGATCTGGAAAGAGCAGAATGTCTCGAGAAATACACTTTGAATTGAAAAATCAGAAAATACGTGTTCAACATTTTAAAAAACTATCCAGTGATATCACCAAAGTTGACCTCCATCACCTCCCGGTGATGGGGTCGGGGCAACTTTGAAAAGCGTATATGGGAACCTCCAATTTTTATTGCAAAATTAGATTTTACGTGTAGGTTTTTGATTCGTGATAGCTGATGTTGAATTTTTTCAAGAACCTAAGCAAGAAGCTTTCTGTTCCCTCGGGATGCTTGTTTTAGGTGAATCCCTTCGCCTCTTTTATATACAGTTGGTTTGGCGATGGGTGGAAGATCTGGATAGTTATCATTAAATAAGTGAACATCTTCGTACGATCTTGTTTTATCACTACACTTTCGCAGTATGGGGATATCTATTCTGTCTTTCTCCAACAAAGACATTATGCCAACTAACAGTAACAAACAGAATAGTGAATTTAGATTTATTTAAATCGTATTACGTGCATTATTACGCGGAATAGTTTTACAGACACGTCTGATCCGCTCGAAATGAAATATACAAGAAGAATAAATATTTTTTTACACTAAACAACTGGTATACTGTATGTAAACGGTAATATTACCATACACCTGTCACACCTGTACACTGGATAGCTTTTTTAAAAATATTGAACTCGTATTTTTTTATTTTACAATCCAAAGTGTATTTTTCGACTTATTCGACCATTTCCAGACTTTTCGGACACCGTGTATACAGGTTTTTACTCTCAAAGTCGATCATATCATATCATATCATATGCAACTAACATTGTACATTTTACTTTTATGTATAGTACGAGCAAAAAGTAACTCCATCAAAGGTATCTTTGGAATCTTGAACTCATGTGTATTATAACACCAGAAAATTATACAAAAAATAATCAGACTTTGACAGTGACAGTTGTTCAAAATTCCAAAGGCACCTTTAATGGAGTTACTTTTTGCTCATGCTATGTTTGGTTGTACTTCTATACTCAACCAATAAATATTAAAGCAATGAGCTATCAGTTTAGGGTCACATGTTATAAAAAGGTAATCACAACGTATGATTCAGTCTGTTCTTTTTGTTATATTTACCATCATCAAATTTGTCATTTCTAAGGTTAGTAGTGCTGCGCCAACTTGATTGATGCGATCAAATGTAATTGGATGCGATGAGCCCAACGTTAATACGTGTTTTGAGGGTTTCACATCACTAAATTTTGAAGCAAATTTGCAAATGATTACATCGATCTTATGGATTGGTACAAAAAACAATATCACGGAGCTCCCACTTACTAAGAACTTAAGTGATGGCGAACTGGAAATCCTTATAAAAAAGAAAATGCGTTTCCAAAAAAGTTTCCATGACACACCCAATCCGTCGAAAGATGCGTAAAGTTAATAATCTTTAAAGGTTTGTGGTGAGGATTCAAGGGACGGATACATTAGATCTGAACTGTATTCAAAAGAAAGACTGTCCTTCTTTTGAAAGTAAGAGACAGTATTTTGCATCAACATCAAAAAGCAAATAATAAAATAATTAAAAACAATATTTAAGTGTTGATTGCGTCAGATGGGTCGGTGGAACTCGACAGGCAGCCACCTCTTCGTGGTGACCCCAGTAGTACAAGATATTGACCGAACATTGGTTCTAATATGAGAAACATTACATTCAGGCACAATATTTGAAAGAATCAACCAAGATTGGTATTACATCAGGTAAACACTGGCACCCAATGTATGTAGCGAATACTGCTCCTACAAAGGTCCAATATATAAATAATACATTTATATTTCAGGCCAGTATATGATTCATTCATTAATAGATGTTAATATTTTATATCTAACCAATATTGTTGTTATATTAGTTCAAGATTGGCGCCCAATATACGTAACCAATATTTCTCCCATATACAAATTATTCATATTGTATTATTCTGTACTGGTACTTATATTGGACATATAGTTGTAACTCTATTGAATTACTTTACTGAAAATACTAAACAAATTGCGCCGCGCGATGGACGTCACTGTAACCTAAAAAAATTCACAATCCGAATACTTACTTGAAAGATCATAAAAACGATACTTACTGCAATGCTCTGACTTTTAAGATCTCTTAATATCAAATTATAACTCAAAAGTAGGTCTGATTTTTATAGCTTACGAATTATAAAGAAAAATAAGAGGTAATAGAAACAATAAAAATATATGGGCGCCATCTGCTTGCAAGTCCTTAAACCTTAGTATTCGCAAACAGAAAGGAATACTGGTTATATTGATTGAATTCAATAACTGGTCATGTTTAATTACGTTAGTATTAAAGTGATTAAAATACTTTAAAGACTTTCGCAAGTGAACGGTCCAATATTAGTACAGCAATAATTATTTTATGTTCTCATTTATTCGTAGACAATATAATAAATTGTTTCAAATACAAAAACTCATAAGAACAATGTTAATAAATTTTTTATAAAGATCTTTAGTGAGAAGAATGATTGTATAACAAACAAACAGCTTTCATAATAATAGTTCTACTAAAATCTAACATCAAACTTACTCCTATTAAACAGTAGGTTCGTTACTCCTGGATAAATCGATACAGTACTATAGTCCATTATAATACACCAAAATTCACTTTCACAAAAAAGGCCTTATTATGCACTTAATATAAAAAAAGCTTCACACTATAAACTAGAAGAACATGGAATACTGGTAAAGATGTTGCAATAATTAACGGAAAGTTCATAATTAATGTTACGAAAATTATTATTTCTGTAACAATTTGGCACTAATCCACGATATTAAGTAAAACTCCTAAACTGCAATAATCCCAATATTTCACTTGTTAATTACAGGTTTTACTTTCTTTTGACTAATTTTCGTTATTAGAAGGTTATATTGTTTAAATGTGATAATTTTGTAAGGCTAACACAAATTCTGTACGTCCGTTATTTTATTATTGAAACAAAAACCCCAAGATTAAAAATTCTTAAGGGCTATAACTTCCCTTCTCAAATTGGTAACTAATAACACATTAAATTACTCATAAGTTGGTTAACCAACACGACAAACATTAGAATTCCATACGAGATTGAATTTCCTTCACAAATTTTCAACGAGCGGGATTATTTGTGTTAATTTTATTAATACAGATTAAGCGGTAAAATGAAGCAAGTAAGCTTCCTATACTAAACAGAACTAAACACAAAACAGTATGATCACAACTAATTCGTACTTTTAAAACTATAACTTTTTTCCATACATGAAAACTGTAATATTTAGAACACGAACTAACATAAAACTTCACCGAGGGCTTCTCCATAACGAAGACCCAGGCCGGCGCGGGAAACAGCTCTTCGCCCGGCCCGTTACTTATACACATGGTTGATTCTATTAAACTTTGTATTGAACCGATAGTCAAATAAGGTGAAATAAGGGATAAACCTCGGAATGAAAGTAAGAAAGCTGTATTTTTGCATGAACCTTTGTTTTGAGGTTCGGAAGACTTGCTGAAAAGTCTCCTATAATCACGTGTCCGCGTCACAAGATATTAAAGGTCAAAGGTCACGAAAACGTTTCAAAGGTCACGGTTTGGTTTTTTGCAATTATCTTGTTTTCTATGCGTCATATGTCATTTAAGGTTAGTATAAAACTTGTATATTATGAAATTGTCTACAATTTTTATTTCACGCGCGATGTAAACTGCGGAGTCAGGTACATAGTTCGCTATACAAAGTTAATTATTGAATAAAATGGCACAATATTGAAATTATTATTTTTTATTATTTTATTATTAATTAAAAACTGTTAACATCGAATAAAAAAGAATAATTTCAATATTATGCCATTTTATTCAATAATTAACTTTGTATAGCGAACTATATACCTGGCTCCGCAGTTTACATAGCGTTATCCTATATGCGGAAATGAAATGAAATAAATGAAATAAAAATTGTAGATAATTTTATGATCTACAACCTTAAATGACATATGAAGCATAGAAAACGAGATAATTGCGAAAAACTGATTTTCGTGACCTTTGAATTTTAATATCTTGTGACGGGGACACGAGATTATACGAGATTTCTCTGGTAGTCTTCAGAACGTCAAGACAAAGGTTTGTGCAAAAATACAGCTTTCTTACTTTCATTCCGAGGTTGAATCCTTATTTTACTGAAGTATGACTGAAACTAAGGAAGCAACCCTATGCTGAGCTTGAATTTTAAGAGAGGGAAAATTAAATACCCAATCAGAAACTACAATGACGTGATACTGAACCAATCGGAGGTAATCACGTAGAATCTTTCCAGAACATTCCGAATAAATTCGCGGGACATTACCGTCTAAAATCTGCGCCTTGGGGTGTAACTCAATATTTTGCAGGTGGTCACATGATGCTTTTTTAAGCGTATGAACTTAGAAAAATCGATTCATCCAAGTTAAAAATAGCAGGTACGAGACCTTTAAAGGTGCAATGTTATTAGTAAATTTTATTTTGGAAGGAATTCCATTTAATACGAAAGCATTTTAGGGCGACCTTTGGTATTAAAAGAACACCATTTAATTCAAAATATCGTCTGCATTTTTAATCCAACTGAAATATGATTAACTACACAGGACCGTACTAAGGTTTTTACCATTTATCCATGAAAATTGGATTTCTATAAAATTGGGAATTTCAGCATGTTACATAGCGCAGTTAATATTTTTCCTTTATAGTCCCGATTCTGGATAAGCAGCCTTTAAACAAGGTTACCTGGTTATTCAAAGAATTAAAATAACAATAAATAGGCAAGTGCTCTATATACGTGAAAACGTTTTAGAAATGCGTACCACGCCGAGAAAAATGGAAGATGGTTACAAGTTACCCTAACTCATCCGGTTTTATCAAATACTGAATACTAATATCTCAATGCATAATTATTGTATACCTCGGTCTAAATTCATAATGATGGCATTTCAGATTTCGCGCACAAGCAACCATGTATTGCTCGTGATTTTACCTCCTGTTATACTTGATGCACCTTTTTTAATGGATATCTGCTGCTGATCGTTTCTTGTTGAAAAATTTATATTTACTTACTGTTTATAAGTGTTGTAGTTATTTATATTCATTATATACTGAAAGTACTCACTATAATATCCATATAGTTTAATTGTGATAACCGCTAAGTTTAGTTAGCATTTTGTTCAAACTTGAATTGTGTAAATAATGTGTCTGTGAGTCATCTTCAGTACGTCAAATACGATAATAGTACCATATATGTAGTTTCAAATTTGTTAAAAATAACATTATGTCGCATTTAATAGATTTTTAGAAATTTTTAATGAAGTGTATGAACATCAAACTTAACATTTTAACAAATACTCCATACTATTGGCCCAATATGTTGCCAATATATTTTTGATATATTTAATTTTATTAATTATCTGTTTTTGCGTTGATACAATTTATTTATCTATTTAACTAAAAATCCAACAGAAAAAAGTCCAATTAACAGAATTTAAGACGTTTGTACTTTTATCTACAGTTTTCGCAATGACGCCAATGAAATCTTGTGTTAAGTACAGACATCTAAAACGAATTTATACACAGTCTGTTTTTTTGTAAACGCTAATATAGGAAATCGAATGGAATTTTATCATTCTCCTCCTAAATTTGTACCCTTGCAAATGTAAGTAGAAATTTTGGCACCAATCGAAAGAAGAATTCATTTTACGTCAAAAACATATTAAACTTTATGAAGAAAATTAAAAACTATTTAGAAAAATAATTAAAAAGCTTATTGATTTATTGATTTTGGTAATAAGCTATAAAGAAAAGCTGGAAGCTGTACGCTGATGGGCCTAGCGGTTAACGCATCAGATTCGTAATCAGAAACCGCGGGTTTAAAATAAAGTTTGTGAACTAAACATACCTTATTTATCTGAAAGTAAAAAATCTCACCAATATTTACAATGGTAGCATATCACATTATCACATCAACATATTGGAGACATTCTATGCACATGTTGTGCCAATACTATAAACGTATATTGAACCAGAACCAATATAATAATGTTCTAATGTATGGCCAATATCAAACTGCAGTACTGCAGATATATTGCTTCCGCATATTGTGCCAATCCTGTCAGTGTCTGTCATTTACAACGTTTGACCAAAATGTGGAAACAATTTTTTTAAATCTGGATTAATTCGGAACCCAGAAACAAATTATTAAGTTTTTGGTGTAAGTCTGAAACTATATTTTTTTAAAAGCTAATGGGTTTGATTTATAATGAAATTGTGATATAATGTCCATTTCTACACTATTACAAAAATCAGTGACAAATTAAAATTCTAAACAAAATTCTCGGCATTTTAGACCGGCATTGGGTAGGACCTAAGATTGAACTGAATCTATTTTCAGGAACAGGAAGTCATTTTAAAGAATATTATTGAATCATCTTCGTTTTGTCCTTCACTTCAAGAAAAAAGAAATTGATACTTGTAATAATTTTGTATTAATATTATTGTTTCAGTGTTCTGTAATAAGTTATTTCCTTATATTTTTTGCGTACTCGCAATAAACGAAATAAATCGAATTGACGAAGTACAAGAATGCAATTAGTTTTTGTTTATTCCTAAAAGAATTGTTAACATTATTAAACTAAGGAAGTCCTTAAACTTGTAATCGTGAAGGTTACAAATTAGAAATATACAACTACCCCGCCCAAAGAAAAGAAAAACCATACCAATTAAATTTCACATCAATACAATTCAATGTCACTGATGAGTAGGCAAAGTTTGAATGAAACTTTGAAGAATGAAAAGGAAATTGTTTTATTGTAATAATATATATAAAACAGAATTCTTAATTGAAATTCTGCACGAGTTTAAAAACTATTCATTTATTTATTGCCTTGAATGATAAAAATACTCACAATGGGAAAAGAAAGTGTTTATATTTAAATGTCAATTGATTAATGTTAAAAATATATAATTTTTTTGGTATCTATACTTATTTGAACAGGAAGGGTTCGCAAATTAACGGAATTTTAAATAGAAATAAATTCTTGGACCGGAACTTTTATGCTTTCCCTTAAAAAAGGTTGCAACAAAATTACACTGCAATATTGAAAATTTTCGTTTCGTGATAAATTTGTTGATGCGTAAAAAGGACAATTATATTTAATAACTGTAATATCTTCTGAAATATACATAGCATTTACTAAAAAGTGAAATTTCTAAAGAATCCCTACAGTAAAATTAAATCAACAAACATGTGCATCAATTTTGCAATATATTTTTGTAAGTTTAACTATAAAAGAAAAAACATATTTGTCATAAGTCATTAGTGTTTCGTTTAAAGCTAATCAATCGCCATGCATATTCTGGTAAGTACCGTATTTTATTATAAATAGAAATAATATATTTAATATTGATTGATGGTTTTCTTTTTTAGAAATTTCTAGTGATACTAATTTTTGTTTTTTTGATTTCTAATGGAGCGAATGCCCACAATCATAAAAGGAAAGGAAATAAAGGTGTATTTGGATTTCTACCTTTTCTGTCATTCTTGCCAGCGTTTTTATTTGATTTGCCAAAATTATTTATACCTAAAGAAGATCATCACCACCAAGAGCATCCTCCTGAGCATTATCCTTCTTATCATGAACATGATGAAATTGAATATCATTATGACTAAACTGTATGTGTACATAGAAGAGACATGAACTCGCAGAAATAAGTGCACTACTTATAATATTATATAACACAAGTTTGTAATAATTATTATATTTTTGTAATTTGTTTAAAAATAAACTTAAGTTAGTTCCTGAAAAATAAGAGGGTGTATTATAGCTCCTGTACTAGACTTGACCAGTGCATTTCTGATAGCATTTGAAACAAAAAATCTTTTTTCTCAAAAGTTTTTTGATTAGAAAAAGTCAAAATTCTTAGTCATTTTGACCAACGCACACACGGCAAATACTAGCATTTAGAGTGACAAAAATACTCTTTCATGATATATGGATATTTTAGGCGTGAAAATCAAAAAGTATGTTTGTAATAGATATATCTAACCTTAGCAAAAGTAAATAGGGCTTTTTACATAAGCAATCCTATTTTACAAGTTATGTTCAGTCTATATGCGCATATATAGTTTTTTGTAATTATGATAGGGATAAGAAAGATTATATATAATTGTATTATTATAGAATGTGTTACCTCTTTACCTTAAAAATAATCTTTTAGAACATAATATTATTCTGGTTTTATGACAGGAACATCTTACAATAACATCTTTTATAACATCAAAATTAGTAAATCTAACCGTAATCACTGTCACTGCTTGTTACATCACTAATGTCTGCATTTGTAGTACTACTGTTCAGAAAATTTGTACATTATCAACATGTCTAACACTACTTGAGAAAAGGATTTTCTTATTTTTCTGTTTTCTTTCTATGGGCTGTTAGGATGAGGCCAGGCGATATTAATATCGTATTCATGATATCCATATTTGTATTGATTCTTGACGTTTTTCTGAAATGAAATACTAGTCTTATGTGTTTCTAGTGTTTTGTGACGAACTTCTAAAATATCTTTAGAGATACCTACCATAACCTACTGGCAAAGGCAGAGACTTTATTATGTCACTGTCATGTATAAGTATTTTATTGACAGTGGCACTAATTTTATAACTAATCATCCATATAATTCTATAGGCAGTCTAGCGGTTTCTAAACAATATCTCCGAAACTCTTCAAACTTCAACAAAAGACTAAGAATGTCAGAAAATCTTTCGATCAGATTATAATCTAATTCGGTAATTTCAGTAATTTTATAAGGATTGTCGAAAAATTCTCTGCCAGTGTTGCCATCGTTGCATCACCATATTCTTGTTTTGATCGATCAACTAAAAGTCTCGTTTCGATATAAAATTCTTGAGTTATAATTTTCTTTTTCTGTTGTTAAGTACTTCTTTAGTTTTTAATCATCTTGCTTGCCACTGTTTCATATCAAGCTTTTAAGAAATATGTAATAAAAATAGGGATTTTTATCGTGCCAAACATCGCATTGTCACAGGGCCTTTCTATCCGAAAAGAAGGCATGCTTTGAATTCTTTCCGCTCGGTCGGGCATCGAACCTCTGGCCCTTGGATTATTAAGCAAACATACAAACCACCAATCCACCTAAGCTGGCTAAAATAACGTTTAAATCTCCATACTATCCAAATCTATCATTAATCTGTTTGCTACATTTCCACCTTACAATAATTTAAATACTTTACTGTATTTTTCAAATGTTTTATAAAGTCTGAAATGGTGCTACTAATATAAAATTTGTCAAATTACACATAGGAGAAGACAACTTAAAAAACTTTTATTTTTTATTAGCACTAATTGCATTAAAAAGAATTACTTTCACGTAACGCTAATCTATGTAGTAGTACTTCGTCGAATTACACCGATGGTGTCGGTGCCGCTACCTGAAAACAATTCTGTTATTAATAAAGGGGTTAATTAGGATAGCCAAAATTTTAGTATAATTACCTAGAAGGCTGAAACTAACACTTAAATTAACTATCTTGGTGGTACTCGGTGGAACTTGTTTTATAAGACTCCGTAAAGTCCGAAATTTACCAAAATACAATGATAAAATTTACTTTCCGAAATTTTGTACATAATATAAACAAATGAATCAATATTATCATAACATCTTATAAAATAAGAGCACATATCTATAGGTGCAAAGTCCATGTAAATAAAATAACACCAACTAATTGAAAACACGAAAACAACACGGGAATTTTTGCAAATTATCCGACTCATAAAGATTGCAACAAGTATATGCATTATAATTCAGTCGCGTCTTTTGTTTTCACTGTTAAGACAAAAACTAATATAAGATGGGGTAAGAATCAGGCATGATTAGAGAACGTTTTTTGTTGTAGATTTTGTTATACAACACAAGTCGAAAATTCAATTTTGTCCTGCTAAATTGGAAGAATTGCCGTGTGTGCGTCGCATTAAGGGAAATTTGCTTAAAAACCTGACCAAAAGTCCATTTTAGGGAGTGCAAAGAAACCCGACCAAAATAAGTCTATCGTGTTCTTAAATGTGTAAGGGATCAGCTACAAATTGTTTTTACTACCTGCACCCTTTTTGCAACACCCCTACAGTAGTTTGTAAATGAACATTTGTGAAGCAAGAAAAGTGCTACTGTTCAAGTTACAATTTGTCCGTACTTTGATATTTTATTTCATTTTTTGCTATAGTTTTTGATATTTTCTATTATGGAGCCGTTACCTGGTAGTAAGTTGAATATTTCTATTAATTAATATTATTTATATTATTAAAAATTAATAGATTTTCTATTATTTTGAATATTAAAGAAAAGACTAAATAATTTGCTTATTGTAAAATACGTTTGTAGCTCAAAAGTATTGAGTAATGCCTAGCAATGTAAAACTTTTTGGCGTATATTGTTTCTTGATGTGTATATTTTAAGTATGTGCAGGTTTTTTTACGTTTTTGAGCGTTAACTGAGTGTTATAACATTTTGTTCGAGCCTTGCACAGTGGTAATTGGTATTAGTAACGGTTGAAAGCTTTCGTGTTAGCAGATTTTTAATAACTTTTAAATATTTCAATTTATTTTAGTAATTTTTTTATTAATTAAACAATACATTGATGTATAAAAAAGTTTGAACAAAATCAATTTACTTTTTTATTAGAAAATTATCTCATTTTCGTGATATTTAAGCCAGTAAGTAACTTATCAAAAATACTAGTAGTCACAGAAAATAATATTTTCTAAAGCAAAGTTTATAAATTTATTTTTTGTATGTACAATTAGATTTACATATTCAGATATTTAACTTCTATAACGTACATAAATAAAGTTTACCTGGTAAACTTTATTATTATTATTATTATTACTGGTAAACTGAAAGACAAATTAAATGAGACTCGTATAGGTACTTCGAAAATCAGCTGCGCGCACAGGTGATTGTTGGGTTGCCTAAATATATCAGGACCGAACTTAAACTGAAATATTTTTAATGCAATTTATTTTCAAATTTCATCAGATTCGTCGGCTTTATTTGAATTAGAATACCTATACAAGTCTCGTTTAATTTGTCTTTCATTTTTTCTAAATCTAAACATAATTTTTGTAGGACGTTTACTTATGAGTGTGAAGTAATCCCGAAGATTAAAGTTTTTACAAAGATTTTCGCTTTTATGTGGGCATATTTCATATATCCAGATAAAAATGAAGTCTTAGGGCGGATTTTCTATTTAAACGTACACGGTTAGAGGTAGTTTATGTATAAAACATTTTAAATCTGAAATTTTACTATTTTGATATTTATGGGCTTTAAAGTTGTCGTTATGATACATCATATCAATATTATGTTTAGATTAAAAAATGTAGTCCGACATGTGAGCAATACAATAATTTTTACCGAAGGCCTCTAGGATCAACCGTTCTTGAGATATCAAGATTAACGTTTACATCAAAAGCTGCAAGCAACGTCGTCCACCACGAAGCAAATATGGCTGCCATATTTCTATCAAATGGAATAAAAATAAAATGACAGTGGTTTTGATCTACCAATACTTAGCGGTGATAACACAAAAAATTATCTGTTTTCGAAATGATCGCGCGACCAGTACTGCACTACTTCATATGGATTGATCCCAATTGCTATGATGGAGGATGACAAAAAATGGCCATTAATTTAATCCGGCAACCTCTATAATATCAAAGCTTAGATATTTCTCGACTTATATTAACAATCAGAATGAGTCCAACGGGTTTTTTTATACGGAAAGCCTCTGGGCGTCCGGTCTGACGAAAAATCAAAAATTTATAAAATTGTCGTTTCTCGGCCGTCGATTTCGACCATACCACTGAACCGGATTTTAAGTGTTGCTTACTTATCCGACGCAGAATTTAATGCTCTTTAATTCTTGTAATAGTGAAGTTTTCGTTGGAAAGCACCGCTTTGGAGTTATAAGCGAAAAACTAAAAAAGGACCGAAGATTTCGTGGTTCTTTTGATGCCCTCAGGTACGCTCGAGTCAAGGTACCGTGCAAACCTAGGATACTTATATTTGAGGTCAAACGAAGCGATCGAAACGATCTCCCGCTTTCCAACATTTATTTCCACCAACTGTCCTTATCGGATCTAATTTTACTGGCCTAAAAATAGCATACAGCTCCATAACTTTTGGCTCAGACTATTCCACCACAACTTCCTTAATACGTGTATACTTCATATATTTTATTCTCATTAAAATTCTTAATATTTCAAGTACCCACTGGTTAGTTTGGTTATTCCAAGTAAAAACTATAATTATATTTGATAGTAGGTACTGGTTACTTTCAGCACTTTTGAAGAGTACTGTGACAACTCTGCAATAAATCTAACTAGCCACTTGTACATACAGCTATATTCCGTCGTGTTCACACCGCCATCCAACATAATTTCCATCGTTAAGACAAAATAAATACTACCCAGTAAATGTTCTTAATAACGTGTCAAAAATTAGCTTTTATCACGAAATTGTGTGAGTCTATCCTTCATTATACTCATACTAATATATCCGAAGATTATAGATATGAAGAAACACGCTTAAACACGCATATCGTCAGATTTATGTATAAATACAAGCAAAATAAATTATACAAAAAGTATGAGTATCCCTCCAAAAAAATATTGACAATAATCTAGACATAATAAATGCAGGATAAGAATACTTATAAAAATTAAAAATTTTATTGAAACAGTGCAAATGATTAATTTCAGATGATAAAGACATGCGTAGTGAAATAAATTTAAAATCATTTATGACATTAAAATGTCACATGAAGTTGATTTATAGAGATTCTATCTCCATAAATATAATAAGTAAAATAGAAAATAAATGTTAATGTATTATATAATTGTTTACATAAAAGCTACAAGTAAAAATTGAATATTTCAAAGTAATCTAGCATCATGTGATATAAAATAATCATGTCCTCAAAACTCCTTATGAACCACTTATGAACTCAATTATTACAGGTTTTCTTTTGCACTTTTAAGGCTTGGTTACGAATTTACCATTACCAACATAAAGTGAGAGTATTTCCAATTTTTTATACTGCATAATATAGAAATGCAAATGCAAATATGCAAGGCACTACTGCTCAAGGCTAAATAATAATTTTGGGGTAAATACAACTATAGACTATTATTAAGTTTATTTCTCTTATTGCTTATAGGTAAATCCTATTTTA
The DNA here is from genome assembly GCA_929113105.1 of Agrypnus murinus. NCBI lineage: Eukaryota > Metazoa > Arthropoda > Insecta > Coleoptera > Elateridae > Agrypnus > Agrypnus murinus. The sequence goes on along the minus strand of OV816029.1, from coordinate 136,503,272 downwards.
TTCTGCCTTGTGTATGTACGGATGTTAGATAACAATAATTATGTTTTTTATTATCATTGATTTTTCCTATATGTACTTTATCAGCAAAAAGGAACAGCATTCATAAAAATGGAACTTCTAGATAAAAGTGTACTAAAATTATAGGGAGATTGTTTGATAATTTACTTTTTTATGTTCGTAGGTATACCAAGTAATGATGTATGTCGTGTGAGTGATCATTACTTTCTGATACGAACCGCGAGCGGTATTGATCTTTCGAGCTGAGAAATTAGAGGGTGAAAAAGAAAAAGTCGTTTATAAAATGTATTTTATATTTCGTTACATTTTTTTAGATAAAATAATAGTACTGTTTCTAATTGGAGATAATAAACATTTTTTTAAATAATATACAGATTATCCGAAAACTAGTCTAAACATACAAGAATTAATGAGTGCAACAAGGAAGATATAAACGGATAATCTGTATACGTAATAATTTATTACCCTTCCTTTGAAAAATATAGTTAGATAATATCTAGTATATAATTCAGAGATAATACAGATAATAGATAATACAGAGTGTGTAATGATGGCTATTACTCGGGGGAATAATGTAATTCATCCGAATGAGTAATAGCTATTACACGCGAGCAGAATACTAAACTTTTTCTACGACTATTCAATAAGAAATTGCGGTTTAGCTAAATAATTGTTTCTAGCCCGATTTGGTGAAACTCCATAATCATGAAATAAATAAATCAGATTAATTACAATTTTCGTTTTATTATTAGGAATAGTTACAGTATAGCCGATCCAAGATCTTAAAAATCTTCAATATTCATCGCATGCATTTCATTTATACGGCAAGCAACCATTATTCCCATAATTAATTAAACCTTTAAAATTAGGCACTTAAACGTACAGCCAACTCAAGTTTATTTTAAAAACTGATCTTATTACTGAGATACCATCTTTTAGAGGTTATATACAATACAATCAACTATACGATAATAGTACGATCCACTATGTCTTATAATTATGTAATGAAAACACCAATTTCAGAAGGTACAAGGTAAGCGCCATAAATTCTCGGTCCGGTAGGCTTCTACAGGTGCCAACATGTTCAAACTCGGTTGCGTCATAGTTGAACATGTAAGAGGCCTACACTATACGAGGGCCACGCTGTATATCGTGATATGCCACGAAACTAGAAGAGTTAGAGCTGGCAGTACAGTAGGAGTACTTAAAATTTAAAAAGGGATTTTCTAGAAAACTAGCAGGAAGCGACAGCATGTTGAGAAGGAGAATATGTTCTAAATCATTACAGCAACCCCTTATTACGAGGTTTCTAGTTATATTAATTACACCCAGTATAATATACATACTAGGGCCACGCTGTATATTGTGAAATGCCACTTTATAGAGGAGTTAGAGCTAGCAACACAGCATTGTTACATACTACCATCCTTCATTAGTAAGCTCTGACAACAGTTGAGTCGCTGCTGTCACATAGTAAACGTGGTACATACGATTTGTCGTGTCGAAACATCGATTTGTCAAGAGAACATGTGCGCGCTATAATTCACTACGACCTCAAGGTTGGTTTAAGTGAACAACAAAGTCTTGAACGGTTGCAACGCGCATTTGGTGATGAAAGTCCTTCACGTGCAACTGTGTTTCGCTGGTATAGCGAATTTAAAAGAGGACGGATATCGCTTGGTGATGAGGCACGTGCTGGTAGGCCCTGTTCGTCAGTTACTGTTGGAAACATTGAGAGAGTGAGACGTCTGATTAAAGAAGATCCAAGATGCACCTATCAAGCGATTGAGGCAACTCTTGGTGTTGGATCCGCAACAGTAAATCCCATTTCACATGATCATCTTCATATTAAAAAAATTGTTACTCGTTGGGTGCCACATACTCTTAACGATTTCCAAAAGGCAGAGCGAGTAAGAATCGCGCGGGAAACGTTAAAAATGTTAAATAATGGTGGGCATCGTATTCTTTCTAAAATAGTAACAGGTGATGAAACATACATAGTATTTTATGATATTCCTACCCGCCAGGAGAGAGGAGGAGAGCCGTGTGTGGATTCACGAAGATGCACCAACACCAACAATGGCGAAAAAGCAAAGGTCTATCAAGAAAGTTATGTACGCAGTTTTCTTTCGTAGTACAGGATTAGTGAAAGCAATTAAGCTTGAAGATCAACGTACAGTTACAGCAAACTGGTATACCACAAAATGTTTACCTGCAGTGCTTGAGTCAGTCAATATTCGCGAGTTAATGTTGCATTACGACAATGCATCGTCACACACTGCACAGCAGACAGTTGAATTTTTACGTGAAAATAATGTAACAGTTATTGAACATCTACCCTATTCGCCTGATTTTGCCATGTGTGATTTCTGGTTGTTCTTTAACCTAAAGAAGCATTTACGTGGTCGGCGTTTCACGACGGAGGATGAGATAGATGAAGCAATTCATCAATTTTTTAAGAGCATTTCAAAAGATGACTGGCTTCAAGCGTTTAAGTTGTGGAAGCTTCGGTTACAAAAGTGTATTGATGTAGGTGGTGATTACTTTGAACATAAATAAAATCATTTTCCTAAAAAGACTTGTAGTTTTCTTGTATCTCAAAATATATAGCGTGACCCTCGTATATATTACGGCTAGAAGCGTAATAGATTTCTGTAGTCATTCAAGCATCGTGACGAGTGCATGAAAATGTCGCATCTAACGAAAATTGAGTACCGCACAGTCATTAAATTTTTAGCATAAGAAGGGCACACTCCTAATCAAATCAAACAACGTTTACACGGCGTTTATGGTGATTTATCTTCTTCATATTCCACTGCAAAAAATGGTCAAAATGTTTCCGTTTGGGGCAAGAAAAGGCGAAAGTCGTTCAATCGACAAAGAAACTTATGGCAACAATATTCTGGAATTGTGACGGCATTTTACTGATTACAGTAAAACTGTGTAATACAACTGTTAACAGTACATATTATGAGTCTTTATTGCATAAATTGAGAAACAATATTCGTGAAAAACGTTGAAGAAAATTGACAAGAGGTGTCCGATTATTACACGACAATGCACCCCTTCATATTGCCGCAATCTCACAAGCAGCCATTCGCGAATGCGGCTATGAAGCATTGGATCATCCATCGTACAGTCCGGATATGGCTCCTAGTGACTATTATTTATTTTTCAATTTAAAGAAAGACCTTAGGGGGACATCGTTTTAAGGACGAGAACGAGTGGCAAGCAGCTGTAATTGAACATTTTGAAGGAAAAACTTCAAATTATTTTTACAAGGGCATTGAATTATTAATTCACCGTTGTAATAAGTGTTGTAATAATACATTAGAGGAGATTATACTGAAAAATATAAATTATTATATTTTACCAAGTTTATTTTTTCTATATCAGGCCGAGAATTTATGGCGCTTACCTCGTATATTAGGTAAGTTGGGTATATTAAGAAATAGTTATTTACATTACAAGCTGTGAAAGTTTACTTTTAGGTGCAAGGTGTTTTTGATTGGCCGAGGCGAAGCGTAAGTGTTGCCGAGTAGAGTTAAAAACACCGAGCACCTGAAAGGGCTTTCGCAGCGTGTAACGTATTAAACTTTTCATTCTCCCCTTGACATTTATTAACCACCGTAAATAAATAAATAAAATGATGATTCAGTCAAACTTCAGATTATAATAAAATAATGTTTGTATATACAACAGTATTGTTACCAAGGTAATGTTGACAACAGCCACCTTATAATATTATATTTTAAAAAATTGACAGTTTTACTTCGTTGTCCAGGGACCGAAAGTTTTTCATACCTAGCAACCACCTCGCATTTTTTACTTCCGCTTTCGGTTGCCTTATCAAGATAGAAAGTTACACTTTCGTAAAGGGGAGAATGAAAAACATGAAGACCTTGGCTATAAGTAAAGGGCTCAACTGACAAACTTTGACAATAGTCTGACGTTTGTATGTAAAACTATTTAAACGATATTGAAGGAAGGTTGTTAGAAGACGTTTCCTTGTATCTTAGCAATCCATGATCCAATTTCATTTTTTTGCGCCAATAGATTCCTTTTTATTCCCCGCAAAATGAGGTGTCGCAATGGACGGGTTGCCATATAACGTTTTAAAGTTAGGTGTGAGATGTAGAATTTTGACAATGTTATGTTTAAATGTCCCCTCAAAAAATAAATTCACGTGTTTTTGCTGAAATCAATATTTTCAATAGTTTATGAGATATTCAAGGTGGGAAGTTTTCAAACGGACACACTGTATAACAAATGTATTAATTCAGCGGTTCTCAGCTTTTTAATATTTGGGACTCAACTTCTCCTATCAGTTTTAAGCGTGCCCACTTCCAATGATTTTGAAGCCCTAACATTTTTTTCTATATCTATTTTTCTTGCTGATACGCAGCAACAAGGCTAAAATTTCTGACGAATAGCAAAATTACACCACGTTTGGCAACACCACATTTCTCGCGTTTTCATGAGTTCAAGTCCAAATTCCGATCTGTGATATTTTATTTTTGTATAACCGGAATTACCAGGCTCCCATTCATTTCGGATGGCACAAGGAAATGTTACGTTCGCACCATTTTGTAAAAAAGTGAGGTGAAAAAATCATATGTTTATGAATGGCATTCAGGAATTTGGTAAGTACGAACATACTGTGTACGAACATGATTTGCCATCTATGAAAATTGGTACAAAAACTTTGCCATTCATGATAGTCGATTGTTTATCGAAGCTTCTTACCGCATGCACTGGTTTCTCATGTAATTAAATGAATATATAATAAGTTTATGAATGGTCTTCAGTAATCTGCTAAATGTGGACCTATTGATTGCGAAAATCCATTTGCCATCTCTGAAAAGTAGTATAGCGGCCTTGTCATTCACGAAAACTCATTGTGCTTCGGAGCTTTCTACTTATGCATGCAGAATGCTGCGGTAGGTAGCAAAGTTATGTTACAAATATTTACAGCTTTCTTTCCTATTTTCATTTTGCGAGTTTAGTTGAATACGGGCAACAATAACTTTTTTTTTGAAAGTTAATATCGTATTAAAACATCAAACTTATTTAGGCTGTAAAGAAAAACCACGACCTCCTCGATTGGACGCTTGACGGCCTGTCCATTTGCCAGTTTTCGGCGTTCTCCGTTTCGCGCCATGTACCAGGAGAATGGACGCGTTTGACCGTTCTATTTTGTTCGACGCGTTTGCTCATCGTAACATACTTAGCAAAATGCTAGGAATGTTTATGTGATATCTGTGATATCTTAAAATAACAATTAAAATAGAATCCGTGACGTTTTTGAAGGTTGTTGATAAATAATTGAGTTTTCTAAGCTTTATTCTACTTTATAACGAATTTAGTGCCTTTGATTTTTGTTTGATAAACTTTTGATTTAAAAATAGGATAAAACTGTGAAACTTTTACCAATCTTTATTTATTTCATAAAAATAGTAATTAAAAAATGCCAATTCACAACAAAAAGATGCGTTAATATGCCGAAATTACAAAACTGCAAACAGTTTCCACGTATTTCCTTTCAGCATTAGCTTACGAAGTAGATGGATTGAGAATTTACATATTCCTCCTGGTAGGATCAACACATATACTTTAATATAGTATGCGCAAAAAGTAACTCCATTAAAGGTGGACTAAAGGTAAGACTTTTTTTACAAAGTTTGACCCCTGTAGCGGGCGGGTCAAGTGACCCAAAATTCATATCTGGCGAGCTGCGCTTTCCGAATTATTTTTTTATTATTTATCGAATCCCACAAAACCCATTCTTAAACCTATTATACTCTTACACATTTAGGGGCGTGCCCTACATTCCTGTAGGGCAAAAAGAAAGCTGGCATGGGTATTTCTCTGCTTTCTGACCTCAAACTAACACTATTCTAGGCATCTTTGGAATAAACACATTATACACAATTAGTGGTCGGTGGGCTCCTGGTGTATAACGGTAGTTTTGAACAGCACAGGGATACTTACGAGTAAAAATACATCATTTGATTCGATACCTAAAAACCTTGGAAATCATTAAACATATGATAATATGTATATCACACGCAATTTAGGAAGCTCTTAGACCATTTCGTTGCAATAACTCATCGTTAAAGTTACATTTGAGCTTTCTATATTTCTACCTTTCGAATTATCGAATATTTGGGTAAATAAAGTTGAAATAGATTTCTAAAATCTGATTTATTTCAAGAGAAAAGGTTTTTGTGACTGACTTACTTACCGTGTAAACAGACATACTGCCACTGCCCCTATTTGGGCAAAAAAAAGTGCTCAAAACAGAGCTTAATTCAAAAGCCAAAATAATGGCAATAAATACATGGGCAATCCCGGTAATGACGTATACCTTCGGAATCCTTAAATGGACAAAAACTGATTTAGAAGGTATTGACAGAAAGATAAGAACAATGTTGACAACTTACAGATGTCATCACCCAAAATATTTAATGAATCGACTATACCTACCGAGAGCTAAAGGAGGCAGAGGATTGCAAAACCTAGAACAACAACACCAAACCCAAATATACAAACTATATACGTATTTTAAAAACAACGAAGGATTAGTTCATAGAGCAATAACAAACATAGATTTAAATCTCACACCACTATCACTAGCAGAAGCAAATATGGAAGCTAACGAAAATTGAGTACCGCACAGTCATTAAATTTTTAGCAAAAGAAGGGCACACTCCTAATCAAATCAAACAACGTTTACACGGCGTTTATGGTGATTTATCTTCTTCATATTCCACTGCAAAAAAATGGTCAAAATGTTTCCGTTTGGGGCAAGAAAAGGCGACTGGGGCAATGAATCGACTATACCTACCGAGAGCTAAAGGAGGCAGAGGATTGCAAAACCTAGAACAACAACACCAAACCCAAATATACAAACTATATACGTATTTTAAAAACAACGAAGGATTAGTTCATAGAGCAATAACAAACATAGATTTAAATCTCACACCACTATCACTAGCAGAAGCAAATATGGAACAACCTGAAAATAAAGAAATTGTGTGGGAGAGAAGTTGGAAAGAAAAAGCACTGCATGGGCGATATGCAAGAGCATTAAATAACGAGATAATAGACACTACACTATCTGTAGAATATCTTGTGAGAGGCGAATTGTTTATAGAAACCGAAGGATCTCTAAGTGCTATTCAAGATCAAGTAGTAGCTACTAGAGCGTATAGAAAAAACATATTAAAAGAAAATATACCAAATGAAGTCTGCAGACTATGTAACCAGCAGCCAGAAACGATACAACATCTCACTGCAAGTTGCTCGTTTCTTGCACCTCGAGACTATCTCTACAGACATAACGATGCAGCAAAAATACTGCATTTAGAATTATGTAAAAAATGGGAATTGCTCAGAACGAGAGCATTTACTATAAGTACCAACCGAGATCAGTCTTAGAAAACGACCAAGTAAAACTGTATTGGGACACACAGATTATAACAGATAGGGAGATAACACATAATAAACCTGATATTCTCCTTAAACACCTTAAACATGAAATTACAGCTATATACCAACTAACTAAAGTATATATACTACCATTTGTAATATCTTGCAACGGGTTAGTACATAGAAAGTGCAAATAGATCGTGAAGCTGATGGAAATTGATAACTACATTATAGCAATAGCGCAAAAAGCAGTTATTCTATCAACCTGCCGATTAGTCAGAAGATATCTGGAAGCTGAGTAGCTACCTTGGCTTATACGCCCGGTAACCGCTTCAATAAACCAGTGCAAAGCTGAGGAAAAAAAATAATAATAATAAACGTCTTTATTTCATACAAACAATATACAAACTATACAAAAGTAAAAAAACGTAAAAGAAAAATAAATGAAATACATTGTTTGCAGAAACCACAAGGCGTAGTTCAAGCTGAGAGCTTGCTCTTCCACTAAAACCTTGAAAAATAAAGAATATAAATTTAGGGGAAAAAAAGTAAAGTAAAGCTCGGTGCAAATTCAAACATAATAATCTTACTAATCATACTCAGAAAGTAAAAAACAAAGTATAAAAATATATTAAAAATGTAAAAACAAATATATGAGGTGTGAAATCCCATTCGAAGTGGTTCGCAAAATGGTGATAATTGGTTGCATTAAAGTTTTAGTTATTGGAGCTGAAGCTGTAACTGTTGACTCGGAAGAAGTTGTTTGTATTGTTTTTTAAAGCTTTGAGCAGATAATTCTATTAAATCTAAAGGTAGAGAGTTATAAAGTTTGGAAATTTGATAGCTAAAACTCCTTTCAAAAAGAGCCGTTCTATGGCGCAGTGGCGTAATTGTGCCCTTAAAACGAATGTTGATATTGTGAACATCGCTTCTAAATCTGATTTTACGATACAAATAAGAAGGTTTTTTAAGTATTAAAATTTTATGATAAAAACATGCACTTAATAATTTCCTTCTATTAGACATGGAGAGCCATTTAGATCTGGAGAAAGTATGTGAGATATGGTCATATTTTCTTACACCAAAGATGAGTCTCAAGCATCAGTTTTGGACTCTCTGAATTCGTTGTGCTCGATCGTATGTCAAAGATGGACCATATACTTGGCAGCAATGTTCAAATTGAGATAGAACTAAGGCCTCACATAAATTGGACTTCATTTTAGTAGATAAAGATTGTCTGTGAGGATAAATTAACTTTAAGTTAATATATGCTTTCTTTACACAATTAGTTACATGTGAATTAAACCTGAAGCTATTATCTACAATTAGTCCCAAATTACGGGTTTCTTTGACTAAAGGCAAGACAGAACCATCAACAGATAATTTGAAATTATGTTCTAATAGTGATAGCTGAGTATTGTTACCAAATAGTAGTGCTACGGATTTAAGTGGATTGAGCTTGAGACAGTGTTCCTTAGAAAAATTTGAAATACTATTCAGATCTTCATTGATTTTAAGTGAAGCATGCTCATAATCACCGACCAAGAACGAATGATATAACTGAGTGTCATCAGCATACATATGAGCATTACAGGTGTTTAGACATTTGTGAAAGGTAGAAGTATAGATAATATAGAAGAGAGGTCCTAATATGGAGCCTTGAGGAACACCGCGCAAGGCGTTTTTCAAGTCAGATGTACCATTGGGTAATTTTACAAATTGAGTTCTATCGGTTAAATAACTTTGCAAGAGGGATACAGAATTATCAGACAGTCCAATATAATGTAGTATAACACAAAGTAGTTCATGATTGATCGTATCAAACGGTTTACTGAAATCTAATAACACTAGTGCTGACATTTTACCTTGATCATAAGAAGTTAAGATATCATCTAAGACGTGTGCCAAAGCTGTAGTGCAACTATGATTAGGTCGAAAGCCAGACTGATTAACAGGTAAAATATTATATTTTTCCAAATGCTGTCTCAGCTGATTATCAGTCACCTTTCCAAGTATTTTTGACAAAGTAGGAATAATGCTAATAGGTCTTAAGTCTTTGTAATCTACAGGTTTAGTAACTTTAGAGATAAGAACAACTACTGCCTGTTTCCCAGCTGTAGGAAATTTACTAGAGGTTAAACAAGTGTTAATGATGTGAGTGATATAAGGGATAATCATTGGAATACAAAGTTTAATGATTTGTAGATTGATACCATCTGCACCAGTACTATTACTTCTCAGTTTATTAATAATAGAGCCGACAGTAGCTTCGGTTACAAGGTTAAAATTAAGTTTGATAATGAGATTATTAGTAAAGCTATTGTTAAGGTAATAATGACAAAGAGTAGGTATAGCGACAGTTGGCCATACCCCCACTCCTTTTCTACCTGTGATTACGTCATAACACCTGACTAACAGGTGATGATTGAGGTGAGAATTATTAGCGGTTACCTGTAAAATGATTAGCGGTTACATGATTAAAGGTGATGATTGAGGTGAGAATTATTAGCGGTTACCTGTGAAATGATTAGCGGTTACATGATTAAAGGTGATGATTAGCAAAGGTGATAATTAAAGGATTTGAAATTATTAGAGGTCGCCTGTGAAATGATTAGCGGTTACATGATTAAAGGTGATGATTAGCAGAGGTGTAGATTAGCAAAGGTGAAAATTAAAAAATTTGATATGGTTAGAAGGGGTGAGGTAGCATGTGATCTAATTAAATTGATATGGTTTACGGCTACCTATGACATGATTAGAAGGGATAAGGTAATACGTGATCTAATTAAAGAATTTGATATGATTATAAGGGGTTAGGTAACATGTGATCTGAATAAAGGTACGGCTTTGATAGGGTGATCTGCTTAAAGGTGTTGATTTGAAAGGGTGATCTGAATAAAGGTAGGGATTTGATAGGATGATCTGTTTAAAGGTAAGGATTTGATAGGGCGATCTGCTTAAAAGGTATTGATTTGAAATGATTAGGTGAGAATTAGCGGTCACTTGTGAAATGATTAGCGGTTACATGATTAAAGGTGATGATTAAAGGTGATGATTAAAGGATTTGAAATGATTAGAAAGGGTGAGGTAATCTGTGTTATGATTAATTTGATATGATTTGCGGATACCTGTGACCTGATTAGAAAGGGTGATCTAATTAAAGATAAGGATTTGATATGATTAGTGGATATCGATGACGTGATTAAGGGTATGATTAAAAATAAGAATTGATTAGTGTATACCTGTGATCTGATGAAAGGTATTGATTTGATATGATTAGAGGAGGTAAAGTAATCTATGAACAAAATATGTTTAATTGTAATTTCGCTTAGGGTGAACTAATTACTGATTGCCTGTATGTCCCTAGCGATAACGCCCATCATATGCTGTTGTCTTATTGTTAGTGATGGGAACTTGGGTGTCGAGTGTCGTGATACTGTTCGTGGTCGTGACACTTGAAGTGTCGCGACACTTCGTGTCGAACAGTATCGCTCTTATTAGAGTGTAATTCGAAGTTGCTTGATCATTCTTACAAAGAAATTAAAGGCAGATTTGTTGAACTGGCCAACAATCATTGAATAAGACGTACATATAAAACTATTTTGTTGTAGATTTTTTAGTTAAAATTATAAATTCATGAATTATTTGCAAAACATTAATTTAAAAGCCGAAACCTGAAAAGTTGACGCAACGCCTCCGTGGTTCGATGGCAAACCGTGGCTTGCTAAACTATACGTGCTGGTGGAATGCACGATCGAACCCCGTTACAAGCATAACTTTTTTTTAAATTTTATTTGTTATTATTCTTTTATTCGAAAAACGTACAAGAAATAATACATTACAAATAAAAAATAAAGATACCCAATTAATAAGACATTGTCTTATTAATTGGGTATCTTTATTTTTTATTTGTAATGTATTATTTCTTGTACGTTTTTCGAATAAAAGAATAATAACAAATTATTTAAATTGTTTTGCAACTATTAATCTCACCGACTTTTATTCGAGAACGAACTATTTGGCATATTTCAGATTTCCCATACTAATTTTCTATAGCAAATGTTAGAACGAATGCGGTGTATAAATAATTTAATGTCTTTTAATGTACTTAATGCATAAATATATAACCATAACAGAATTTACTCATAAACCTAATTGTTTTTTAATCCCTAGTTTATGATTTACGTATTAGCTATGAATCTTGACTGCTCGTTTCAATTATATTATATGAACTAGCGCATGCATGATGTGTAAATGCGAAGTATCGTTAAAGAGTCGTGAAGGAGTCGACACTTCACACGGCTAATGGTTTCGATTCGCAAGTGTCGTGATACGCGGGTGGTATCGCGAACCCAACACTACTTATTGTATTTAATAGGCTGATAGCATGATGAATGCGGCTGATATTTATTACACAATAAAGTAAAGACAAATTAGTTAGTTAAAAGAGTTATCGTTTTATATTTTATACGTTTTATTATTTATAATTTCGATATTACAAAATCAAAAATCTAAGTTTACGAATATTAATACCAATTATACATGAATAAACTTTATGAAGGTAACACACTCGCAATTTAATCCTAAACGAATGTTCGTCTTTTCTATTTCATGGTAAAGTTCAGCAAACGCTCTTTCCACTTGTTCTTCATTGATACCTTTATGGATGTGAACTGGTACCGTTGTATATCGTCGAGGATCTAGTAAGATTTCACCTCCAGATAATATTAACTCATATTCATAGCATACAAGTGCTGATATCGAAAATAGATCTGTTGTATCGTTATCTAAGATACAGCAACGGAATTGTTGCAATTCTTGTTTATTCATGCATAATCCTGTATCTTCGAATGTGTAATCATCACTGTCTAGCGAGGACACTGAAGTGGTGCGGAATAATGGCATACTTTCGTCTTAAACACGACAAACAAGTTACAATTTTAACGGGTCGGTTTCTATTCAGAGGCTGAAACAATCGAAATAGTTATATATAATAACATTCACTTAATCAGTTAGAAAAAGGTTAACCTTTCAAGTTTCAATTTAGAGAATAACTGAGCTAAAGACGATGTAAGAATATACAATACTAATAAATAGGAACTACATTAGCATAAAAGGTTAACATTCGGTCGATCAATTTAAAAACTTATTATGATAATATAATCGAAAACTCACTTATTGATCTTGAAGCTGTAAAACACAGTCGTCTTACAATAATGAAGAATCGTTGGATTTCATGAAACTGATTAAAAATGAGGCTTATATATGTACGTATATCTATTTGCTGACTTTTAGATACTCTCACGCATTTCTTAATAGTACTGCATACATCTGATTGATAAAAATATCATTTCTCTGATTAGAAATATAGTAAACACTATAACAACACATTATAATTTATCGAAACTATTTGCGTTTCACAGGCTTGAAATAAAAATCTGTTAAAATGTGTTTATTGTATAATTACTGAAGATTATGCTTTTATTTATTGTTACATAGTTTACGTAGAAAAGAACGAATTTAATAAATGCACCTGAGCAATTATAATTAGAAAATATTATATATGTAGTATCATTATGTCTAAAATTAAAATAAATGTACCCATGATTTCTATTAAATACAATAAGATTAACTATATTGCTGTAGAAATGAACAATTTGATAACATTATTAGCTAATATTTAAACACGTCGAATTATCTTATATCAATTTCCTATTAATTAATATAATCAGTAATTTGTTTACAACAAGCATTAGAATATTTAACACATTCTAATCATTTGTGTGCAGTTCTTTTCATTTTGTTTTGGTGAGAACAAAAAATAGCTCAACTATAGTTTTATTAAAAGGGAAAAAATTAGATTAGATTTGATTAGGTGATCTAATTAGGTACGTAAATTATTTAACTTATTAATTATACAAGAAGTAAAGATAGATTATTCTTTTATATTGAATTTAGATAAAAGTGAAATACATTGCTATTTACATTATTAGCGATATGAAAACTTGTGTGTGTGTGTATAATAATTGCTAAAAAACCTTTTCTAAATTAATAATTTCCCATTAGTCACGGTTTCAGTGAACGGGTTATATTCTATCAAGGAGTCGTGTAGGATCAGACAATACGCCTTTGTTGAATTAGTAAAAGCAACGGAAGATTCAAGTTCTAATCTATTGTCGACAGTACAAACCTTAAAACTCTCTACCTGTCTTGAACAATCAATTACAAAAACAGAGTATGTTTCAAATGATGAATAATTGATTAAATAGTCAAGTAAAGACAGATTATTCCGTTATATTGAATTAGATAAAATTCTTCATTCCGCTATCAAATCCTTTAATCAGTTCAACAGATAGTGGTAGACAGGTAATCAGTAATTAAGCCACAGGTAACCGCTAATCAATTCTTATTTTTTTAATCATACCGTTAACCAGGTCATCGATATCCACTAATCATATCAAATCCTTATCTTTAATTAGATCACCCTTTCTAATCAGGTCACAGGTATCCGCAAATCATATCAAATTAATCATAACACAGATTACCTCACCCTTTCTAATCATTTCAAATCCTTTAATCATCACCTTTAATCATCACCTTTAATCATGTAACCGCTAATCATTTCACAAGTGACCGCTAATTCTCACCTAATCATTTCAAATCAATACCTTTTAAGCAGATCTCCCTATCAAATCCTTACCTTTAAACAGATCATCCTATCAAATCCCTACCTTTATTCAGATCACCCTTTCAAATCAACACCTTTAAGCAGATCACCCTATCAAAGCCGTACCTTTATTCAGATCACATGTTACCTAACCCCTTATAATCATATCAAATTCTTTAATTAGATCACGTATTACCTTATCCCTTCTAATCATGTCATAGGTAGCCGTAAACCATATCAATTTAATTAGATCACATGCTACCTCACCCCTTCTAACCATTTCAAATTTTTTAATTTTCACCTTTGCTAATCTACACCTCTGCTAATCATCACCTTTAATCATGTAACCGCTAATCATTTCACAGGCGACCTCTAATAATTTCAAATCCTTTAATTATCACCTTTGCTAATCATCACCTTTAATCATGTAACCGCTAATCATTTCACAGGTAACCGCTAATAATTCTCACCTCAATCATCACCTTTAATCATGTAACCGCTAATCATTTTACAGGTAACCGCTAATAATTCTCACCTCAATCATCACCTGTTAGTCAGGTGTTATGACGTAATCACAGGTAGAAAAGGAGTGGGGGTATGGCCAACTGTCGCTATACCTACTCTTTGTCATTATTACCTTAACAATAGCTTTACTAATAATCTCATTATCAAACTTAATTTTAACCTTGTAACCGAAGCTACTGTCGGCTCTATTATTAATAAACTGAGAAGTAATAGTACTGGTGCAGATGATATCAATCTACAAATCATTAAACTTTGTATTCCAATGATTATCCCTTATATCACTCACATCATTAACACTTGTTTAACCTCTAGTAAATTTCCTACAGCTTGGAAACAGGCAGTAGTTGTTCTTATCTCTAAAGTTACTAAACCTGTAGATTACAAAGACTTAAGACCTATTAGCATTATTCCTACTTTGTCAAAAATACTTGGAAAGGTGACTGATAATCAGCTGAGACAGCATTTGGAAAAATATAATATTTTACCTGTTAATCAGTCTGGCTTTCGACCTAATCATAGTTGCACTACAGCTTTGGCACACGTCTTAGATGATATCTTAACTTCTTATGATCAAGGTAAAATGTCAGCACTAGTGTTATTAGATTTCAGTAAACCGTTTGATACGATCAATCATGAACTACTTTGTGTTATACTACATTATATTGGACTGTCTGATAATTCTGTATCCCTCTTGCAAAGTTATTTAACCGATAGAACTCAATTTGTAAAATTACCCAATGGTACATCTGACTTGAAAAACGCCTTGCGCGGTGTTCCTCAAGGCTCCATATTAGGACCTCTCTTCTATATTATCTATACTTCTACCTTTCACAAATGTCTAAACACCTGTAATGCTCATATGTATGCTGATGACACTCAGTTATATCATTCGTTCTTGGTCGGTGATTATGAGCATGCTTCACTTAAAATCAATGAAGATCTGAATAGTATTTCAAATTTTTCTAAGGAACACTGTCTCAAGCTCAATCCACTTAAATCCGTAGCACTACTATTTGGTAACAATACTCAGCTATCACTATTAGAACATAATTTCAAATTATCTGTTGATGGTTCTGTCTTGCCTTTAGTCAAAGAAACCCGTAATTTGGGACTAATTGTAGATAATAGCTTCAGGTTTAATTCACATGTAACTAATTGTGTAAAGAAAGCATATATTAACTTAAAGTTAATTTATCCTCACAGACAATCTTTATCTACTAAAATGAAGTCCAATTTATGTGAGGCCTTAGTTCTATCTCAATTTGAACATTGCTGCCAAGTATATGGTCCATCTTTGACATACGATCGAGCACAACGAATTCAGAGAGTCCAAAACTGATGCTTGAGACTCATCTTTGGTGTAAGAAAATATGACCATATCTCACATACTTTCTCCAGATCTAAATGGCTCTCCATGTCTAATAGAAGGAAATTATTAAGTGCATATTTTTATCATAAAATTTTAATACTTAAAAAACCTTCTTATTTGTATCGTAAAATCAGATTTAGAAGCGATGTTCACAATATCAACATTCGTTTTAAGGGCACAATTACGCCACTGCGCCATAGAACGGCTCTTTTTGAAAGGAGTTTTAGCTATCAAATTTCCAAACTTTATAACTCTCTACCTTTAGATTTAATAGAATTATCTGCTCAAAGCTTTAAAAAACAATACAAACAACTTCTTCCGAGTCAACAGTTACAGCTTCAGCTCCAATAACTAAAACTTTAATGCAACCAATTATCACCATTTTGCGAACCACTTCGAATGGGATTTCACACCTCATATATTTGTTTTTACATTTTTAATATATTTTTATACTTTGTTTTTTACTTTCTGAGTATGATTAGTAAGATTATTATGTTTGAATTTGCACCGAGCTTTACTTTACTTTTTTTCCCCTAAATTTATATTCTTTATTTTTCAAGGTTTTAGTGGAAGAGCAAGCTCTCAGCTTGAACTACGCCTTGTGGTTTCTGCAAACAATGTATTTCATTTATTTTTCTTTTACGTTTTTTTACTTTTGTATAGTTTGTATATTGTTTGTATGAAATAAAGACGTTTATTATTATTATTTTTTTTCCTCAGCTT
Source organism: Agrypnus murinus (assembly GCA_929113105.1). Lineage (NCBI taxonomy): Eukaryota > Metazoa > Arthropoda > Insecta > Coleoptera > Elateridae > Agrypnus > Agrypnus murinus. The sequence continues at coordinate 136,486,539 of OV816029.1, read as the reverse complement.
TGCACTGGTTTATTGAAGCGGTTACCGGGCGTATAAGCCAAGGTAGCTACTCAGCTTCCAGATATCTTCTGACTAATCGGCAGGTTGATAGAATAACTGCTTTTTGCGCTATTGCTATAATGTAGTTATCAATTTCCATCAGCTTCACGATCTATTTGCACTTTCTATGTACTAACCCGTTGCAAGATATTACAAATGGTAGTATATATACTTTAGTTAGTTGGTATATAGCTGTAATTTCATGTTTAAGGTGTTTAAGGAGAATATCAGGTTTATTATGTGTTATCTCCCTATCTGTTATAATCTGTGTGTCCCAATACAGTTTTACTTGGTCGTTTTCTAAGACTGATCTCGGTTGGTACTTATAGTAAATGCTCTCGTTCTGAGCAATTCCCATTTTTTACATAATTCTAAATGCAGTATTTTTGCTGCATCGTTATGTCTGTAGAGATAGTCTCGAGGTGCAAGAAACGAGCAACTTGCAGTGAGATGTTGTATCGTTTCTGGCTGCTGGTTACATAGTCTGCAGACTTCATTTGGTATATTTTCTTTTAATATGTTTTTTCTATACGCTCTAGTAGCTACTACTTGATCTTGAATAGCACTTAGAGATCCTTCGGTTTCTATAAACAATTCGCCTCTCACAAGATATTCTACAGATAGTGTAGTGTCTATTATCTCGTTATTTAATGCTCTTGCATATCGCCCATGCAGTGCTTTTTCTTTCCAACTTCTCTCCCACACAATTTCTTTATTTTCAGGTTGTTCCATATTTGCTTCTGCTAGTGATAGTGGTGTGAGATTTAAATCTATGTTTGTTATTGCTCTATGAACTAATCCTTCGTTGTTTTTAAAATACGTATATAGTTTGTATATTTGGGTTTGGTGTTGTTGTTCTAGGTTTTGCAATCCTCTGCCTCCTTTAGCTCTCGGTAGGTATAGTCGATTTATTGAAGATTTTGGGTGATGACATCTGTAAGTTGTCAACATTGTTCTTATCTTTCTGTCAATACCTTCTAAATCAGTTTTTGTCCATTTAAGGATTCTGAAGGTATACGTCATTACCGGGATTGCCCATGTATTTATTGCCATTATTTTGGCTTTTGAATTAAGCTCTGTTTTGAGCACTTTTCGAACACGGTGTTCTACTTTTTCTCTAATCTTGTGTTTCATCTCGTTGTTATTTATAGTTAGAGTTTGTTGAAAACCCAAATATTTGTAACTGTCGTCTGGATTTAAAGCGTTGATTGTTATTTGTTCGTTTAGAGTTATGTTACCCCCATTTGTCGGTTTGCCTCTATTTATGTGTAGTACTGCACACTTATCTAGCCCAAACTCCATTTTTATTGTGCTGCTGAAGTTAGCTACCAATTCCAGTTCTTGATGAAGTTGTTCTGGATTACTGGCGTAGAGTTTTAAGTCATCCATGTAAAACATGTGTGATAGTTTTAATCGGTTGCCTCTTTCAATTAGGTAACCATATGTACTTCGTTTGAGTATATTACTTAAAGGATTCAGGGCAAGGCAAAACCAAAGCGGGCTCAGACTATCACCCTGAAATATTCCTTTTCGTATATTTAATTGTTGAGTGTTGTATTTGGTTGCATTTAAGTTTACATGAATTTCAGTTGTCCAGTTGCCCATTAAGTGTTTTAGTAGCTATTGTTTTATTGTCGATCTTATACAGTTTTAGTACTTCTATTAACCACGTGTGGGGTACAGAGTCATATGCCTTACAATAATCTATCCAGGCTAGGGAGAGGTTTCGCTTCTTTGTCTTGACTTGTCCTGCTAGAGCAGTGTCGATGACTAATATCTCCTTACATCCTTTGGAACCTCGTTTGCAGCCCACCTGTTCGTCTGCTAGAATGTTATTGTTTAAAACATGTGTAGTGATCTTCTCAGCAAGAATTGACGTCAGGATTTTGTACAGAGTACTAAGGCATGTAATCGGTCTGTAATTTTGTGGCTGTTCGGTATTTAAGGTTTTAGGTATCATCCATGTAATTCCTTCAGTTAGAAATTTTGGAGTAATTTCAGGATGATCAATAATTTCTTGCAGTTGTCGAGCAAGTGCCTGATGTACGGAGGTAAATTTCTTCCACCAGTAATTATGTATTTTGTCTGGACCAGAAGCTTTCCAATTCTTTGCCTTTTTAAGTGTGTTTTTTATATGTTCTGGAGTTATTGTGATGTTTTCCATATTTGGCATGTTTTGTGTTAATCTTTTTTCTTCCCCAATCCAGTTTGCTTGATCTTCGTGTTTATTAGGTTTTGTCCAGATATTAGCCCAAAAATTGTACATTTCCTCTGATGTAGGTGGATTTTTATTTGTCTCTTGTTCTTTCTCTAACGTTCTATAAAAGATCTGTGCATTTTGTCTAAATAATCTATTTTCCTTACGCCTCATTATTATTATTATTACTTTTATTATTATTATTATTATTATTATTAATTAATCAGAGGAATATTTGTCTGGCGAGTTTGCTATCGTTCTTTTTCCAGTATTTTAATTCATATAAAAATTTAAAAAACCATTACATATGTGTTTCGAATGTGACATTTTTTTATCACATTGTTTGACCTCTTCGTCCATAAATCAGAGGGGATGCACTGCCAGACAAGAGTTTTCCGACTCACATACTATGAATACAGATTCAAAAAGAGATTTTAGCCATTACGGAGCTGTGAGATGGTTGTGTTTGCTAGCTCTCCGACTATAAGGATCATTTAGTCGATCTGATTTAGACAAGTCAGTCTGATTGTTGATATAAAGCTGAAGGACGCCAAATCTGTTGACTGACGTCTTTACTGGTCAGTGTGACATTTTGACATGAACTGATAATCTGAAGTTTTACAGAAGATCACGACTATTATGGAAACGTTAAGTAAAGAAGTGGAATTAATTTTATTTGAATTGATGATTCCATATTTCGATCATATCTCATATCACCATCATATATTCCGATTTCGTCTATACCTCAGTGGCGTGCGGTGAGAACTTAGGCTAGGGAAGCAACCACGATCTTAATTTTAATATACCTAGTTACAGGCGCAGATTCACGGGGGAGGAGGAATCCCCCCAAATTTAGAAATAAGTATACATTAGAATAGAAACAAATAATGTTTGTTTAATTATTATTTATTAAAACAATTATTTTTCTGAAAATTTCCCCCTCAAAATAATTCTCTGGATCCGCCCCTGCTAGGTACAATAAAAAAACAGTGTTATAATTATTAAGCTTAAAAGTTTTTCAAACAAGAACTTTTACACTTTGGAATTTGTTGACTATTAGTCTTTATTTTAAAAAGACTACTACTATGTATTTATACTGCAACTTGATTTTTCGGTCTTAGCAAAATACCGATGCAGGTTTTAATCTTTGTTGTTAAATTTGGAAGTTCTGGTTTTGATCTGCCTTTCTTAATAATTTGTAATTTCTCTCCAAAACTGTATGCAGAAAATTCTTTATTAATAATTTACAAACTGAACAAAAAAATCGTCCCGATTCGGATGTATTGGAAGTACTCGAACCTTCCACTGAAGCAGCTGAATTTGCAGTCGTAATGATAATGCAATTTTAAATGTGCATACAGATCAAACTAAATAGAATAATTTGTCTAAAAAAATCCAACTTATATAAATTGAAATAATAAAATGTGACAAAATATAGTCTCATTCGCAGATTTACATTACTTAAGTAACATTAAATTTAACAAACACTAAATCGAACAACTATCCAAATTATAATAAATAAACTTTGGGCATGAAGCACACTAAAAATAACGGCGAAACAATGCTAACAGCATCGTCTGTATCACCACGCCCGCTGATCCACGCCAAGGATAGGAGAAGAGCAGTTATAAGCAACGAAATCAGTGCTTATATGCAGTGTATGTAATACATTTGAATCGGCATTACCTTTCCGTGCAAATGAACCTAATTTAAAATAGTACTCTAAATAATTATACTTTTTGCTGTGCGGAATTGATATTGAGCTTTAAGTTGATTAAATATTACAAATATAAATAAACGATAACCATAATTTTATAAAAATATTTGTGTTAGCATTGGTTTTTATTTTTATTAAATTCTCAAGGGAAGGATTGCTTCCATGGGCCGCACGCCACTGACTATACCTATACCTAATGACTGAGATATTCTAAGATATACTAAGCAGATATACTAGATTCATAATCAATAAGTAATGCTTCTAAAAGTGTATACAATATCTTTTAGTATTTCTTAGCTACATATGTGGAAATGGGTGTGGCTATTGAAGAACGTGTATTTAAATATTTAATCGCCATGAATAACACTAAAATCACGTTCTTTCACTGCATGTCAATATGGTCATATAAATACTTCTTATGCGAATTAAACTTTAATGCAACACGCATTAATTTAATTGTGCAAACATTAACTAGTTATTAAAGGAAACATAAAATGCTTCAAACTGCTTTTTATGAATATAAAAGTTTCTTTATGGAGATTACAAGTACCTGTACTTAGTTACTACTTTTAGATTTGTTAGTGCTTAACTGCCTACGCTATGTTAGGGATGTTAGGAAATCAGAGTGTTTTTTGTAAAAAAAAACAATATTTCCATTTAAAGAAATTAATGGTTTGTTATGTACCATAAAATAAATTAATTGTAAATTAACCTTATAAAGTTGTATTACAAGGTTATAAATACTGAATTACTGACAATGTTAAAGACCATAATAACTAGTAACTGGCCAGCTCAGGACCGTCTTAAGACAAAATGCGCCTATTGGCTTATACAATTCTACACTCAAAAAAAAATTATTTCAAAGTAAAAAATTAATGTTATATGGATTGGACAATTGTATAATAAAGTATTAGTTTCATAAGACACGTTTTTAGCGCACGCGCCCGAGTTTAGAAACGAGTTTTCTAAAGCACAAGTGCGCTAAAACGTCTTATGACACGAATACTTTTTTTATTTACGTTATTTCACTATCACTATAATAATTAAAAAACTACTTAGTTTTAAGTAAAATTTGTTAGGGGTATTTTGGTAAGTAACATGACAGTTGGCAACACTACGAATTCTGCATTTGTTTTTCACGTAGCCTTGCTAACCTAGGTAACCCGCGCAACGTAGTTGCCAGGTGTATTAAACGTAAAGTTCTTGTACTGTTGAAAATTATTATAAATTCAAAGTAGAATATATGTGTGACATAAATGATAATTGCTACATAATAAATTTAAAAATTCGATGAAATAAGAATATATCCCATTTAAAGATACCAAGTAAATACCTTTATTTCCCAAAGAAATTAATGAGATATAAATGCAATAGTATTTTCAGCAAAGAATGATTTTTGTTAAGAAATAGTTATGTTTAATTTAAAAAATTATAGATAATCGATCTTTTGCAAGTAACTATTTAGAACTTGACTGGACTATACACGGTGTCCCATTAAGATGTAGTCAGACTTTGACAGCGGTTAGATAACCATTAAAGAAAGAAACTTCCTATGTACCATTTTTCTTGTACTTCTATACTTTTGGAAAAAACGGCATCAAAGTTTAGCCTAATGTTTTCAAATTTAATAGTATGAATGCACATGACACATATTTTAAAGTTCAAGATGATAAACAATACTTACTACTTGTTTTCGAGAATCTGTAAGCTAGCATAATAAAGTTAATCCGTTTTTATTTAGTTTATTTAGTAATAATAGTCTTTTTAGGAAAATGATTTTATTTATGTTCAAAGTAATCACCACCTACATCAATACACTTTTGTAACCGAAGCTTCCACAACTTAAACGCTTGAAGCCAGTCATCTTTTGGAATGCTCTCAAAAAATTGATGAATTGCTTCATCTATCTCATCCTCCGTCGTGAAACGTCGACCACGTAAATGTTTCTTTAGGTTAAAGAACAACCAGAAATCACACATGCCAAATCAGGCGAATAGGGTGGATGTTTAATGACTGTTACATTATTTTCACGTAAAGATTCAACTGTCTGCTGTGCAGTGTGTGACGATGCATTGTTGTGATGCAACATTAACTCGCGAATATTGACTGACTCAAGCACTGCAGGTAAACATTTTGTGGTGTACCAGTTTGCTGTAACTGTACGTTGATCTTCAAGCTTAATTGCTTTCATTAATCCTGTACTACGAAAGAAAACTGCGTACATGACTTTCTTGACAGACCTTTGCTTTTTCGCCATTGTTGGTGTTGGTGCATCTTCGTGAATCCACACACGGCTCTCCTGGCGGGTAGGAATGTCATAAAATAAAATAAAATGTATGTATGTTTTATCACCTGTTACTATTTTAGAAAGTATACGATGCCCACCATTATTTAACATTTCTAACGTTTCCCGCGCGAATCTTACTCGCTTTGCCTTTTGGGAATCGTTAAGCGTATGTGGCACCCAACGAGTAACAATTTTTTCATATGAAGATGATCATATAAAATGGAATTTACTGTTGCGGATCCAACACCAAGAGTTGCCTCAATCGCTTGATAGGTGCATCTTGGATCTTCTTCGATTATACGTCTCACTCTCTCAATGTTTCCAACAGTAACTGGCGAACAGGGCCTACCAGCACGTGCCTCATCACCAAGCGATATTCGTTCTCTTTTAAATTCGCTATACCAGCGAAACACAGTTGCGCGTGAAGGAACTCAAAGGTTCAAGACTTTGTTGTTCACTTAAACCGACCTTGAAATCGTAGTAAATCATAGCGCGCACATGTTCTCTTGACAAATCCATGTTTCGACACGACAAATCGTATGTACCACGTTTACTCTGTGACAGCAGCGACTCAACTGTTGTCAGAGCTTACTAATGAAGGATGGTAGTATGTAACAATGCTGTGTTGCTAGCTCTAACTCCTCTATAAAGTGGCATTTCACAATATATAGCGTGGCCCTAGTATGTATATTATACAGGGTGTAATTAATATAACTAGAAACCTCGTAATAAGGGGTTGCTGTAATGATTTAGAACATATTCTCCTTCTCAACATGCTGTCGCTTCCTGCTAGTTTTCTAGAAAATCCCTTTTTAAATTTTAAGTACTCCTACTGTACTCACATTACATTGAAAATACGAAACAAACAAACCAAATTTTTAAAAGATTTTCTACAAAAAAAAGCTTGTGTTGTTGATTAAACTAAGGTAGCTCGGTGCGGAGCCCCACTACCACCCGGGGCCCCGAGCATACGCCAGGCTAACCGTCCTTAGGGACGCTTTTGACTACATTGAATATAGATATATGAAATATTTGAAAGACGGGCACGTGAAAAATTTAAGCATATATTTTTACTTTACGTTACTGCCAGTGAAATTATTTGTTAATGGATTAACTAATAGCCGATGATTACAATGACATGGGAATTGAAAGTATAAAAAATACCGAATTTTGGCCGCGGAACCTGGCCTCTTGGCCCACTTTGCGTTGGTCTTTTAGGGTCTTTTATTTTTAACACGACTTTTTAAATTATTTATTATCCACGATTCGTGTACACCAATTGATGTACAATATTGGAGCTATTTATTTTATTTTTTCTTCCATCCAACTACTGTTGCAAAACGGCTGCAGATATTAGATCATTAAAAAGTACAGTAATTGTGCTCCCTATCAAGTAGCACTTCCACACCTATCAGTCGATCTATTTATTAATTATAATTCATGACAATGAAACAATCGTAGTTTTACAATGATGTGGTTTAAAGAAAGGATCAATTATATTAAAAAATACCAAGTATGTAACTGTTAATTATATCTGAGGTCTGTATTTCATGCCACAATTCTGGTTCTTTTGTAAACCTAAACTGGACACCACGTAATGCATTTTTAAATTATTATATGAATAAAAAATACAAATTTGAAAATTTTTAATAAACGGTAAGTATCCATATAGTAGTTAGTAATAAAATTAACAAGTTTATTATCTTGAAAGTGGCTTAAAAATTTCATGACTTTACTTATTCATTTTTGATTTAATGCAGTTTTTGTATCTTGTGTTAATGTGTTCACTTAGGGGCCATTCATTAACTACGTAAGGATGATTTTAGCCATTTTTGACCCCCCTTCCCCATGTAAGGGCACGTAAGATTTCTCGGACTCCCCCTCCCCCTTCTTACGTAAGATTTTATCTGGTTTTAGAAATGGATCCATTGCACTGAAACTCATAATTTGAAGTAAATCGAAGATTTTTATTTTTTAGAAGATAATTTTGGTTATACCATTATATTATTATTAGATTTAGATTAAGACTAGATCATTATTAGATAATTATCTAGTCTTTGGAGGATCTACTTTATAATTAAAAGTAAGTTTTTAGATAATCGTTAACTAAGGAAACAAATCAGTCAAACAAACTACAAACGAATAATTTTTTGCGTAAAATTAGAAACGACTAGATTTGCAATAATCTTAAAGAAAATAAATTAACCAATAAAAGCCAGTTCAGTTCAGATCATCAATCGTTAAAATAGACACATCAAAGATTTTACAAACTTAATCAGCAATAAAATTTTTTTAAATAAAAATGTGTAGAAATAGAATTGTACATTTAAAAAAAATAGTTCTCATATTTGTTTTCCCGAAAGTTTTGCTCTCAAATATTCCTCAAACTATGATAAAAATCGCTTATTTCGACTCATAAAATCTTACGTAAGAATGGCTTTGACCCCCCACCCCACCCCCCGAGATAAGGGCATGTAGAGATTTTGAGAACCAGCCTCCCCCTCGGGACCCTTACGTAATTAATGAATGGCCCCTTACATACATATCTGTTTTATAATTTTTGCGTTTTTCTTGCAAAATTCTCTTGTGTCCCTGGAAAAAGCTTTTGAATAATGAAAAACTTTTAATTATTGTTTCCAAATTAATGATTTTGAGGTCTCATTACAAAACTATTTAAGCATGTAGGCACGCAATGTTAACGATTAATAAATCATCATTAAATACACAGAAGTATTGGAATGTCAAACTTGACTTAAACTTTTTACTCTTACACTCTTCATTAAGTGATCAAAAAAAATATTGTTATACTCAAGGCCAGTTGTGTATGCGTATTTCTTAACATCCTGTCAATCATTTCTTATATTTGATTATCATTTTGGAATGCCATGCTTTACAGCATGCCTAAGAGTTTTTGTATATCTTTATTTATGTCTATTTCCCAATCAGAACTTGGTTTTGCCTTCTTTAAGAAATGATAATTACATTTGACTGCTTGATATATCCGATAATAAGGCGAGTATTATTATTATTCAACAATCAAGTATTTTTATTATGGTTAGAGATTATCGCTTTGGGTTCTTATTTAGCGTGTGCAGGTTCTCGATATTTTCATTACCTACATTTCTTTTCTTACTATTGCATGTACATAGATTTTGCACTAATTAAATCTTGCTAATAATTATTATATCTTTTGCATAAGATATGTGACGTAAAGTACCTACGTAGTATACATTCAGACGCTACTAAATTTTCTTTTTGTTAAACAAAGTAAAGTGTAACAGTCTTGTAGGACCTATTTTATAATCTCCAAAGCTTATAGCAAGTCAAAATTCCATCGCACAGGGAGTACTTTGAAATATAAATATCGCGGCTGAGTCTTTAACCATAACCCCGTTGAGGAATCATTCAGATAAGTAAAAGAGTCTCAGGCAGTAAAAATATAAAATGTATCTCTATACGTATAGACCCTGAGATATTATTAAAGCAATAAATACAATAATAACCTGAGAAATCATCGCAATATGTACTATATCAGAATTATCATGCGACTTAACACGGATATTTTGTAATCGTATGCAGCGTCTAACAATTCTATAAACTATTGGAATAATTTGCAGGTCAATCTTTTATCACCGATAGTGGCGTTGGCATTGACCGCGAAACTCTATTGATCTTTTCTGATAAACAAAGACAAACACATTAATATCATTTTTGGATAATTACCCGAGCTCACATTAATTCAATAATTCAAGTAAATCATGATTATGCTGATTGTGATATAATTACCTAATTAAGTTAGCTAATAATTGCTATCGTTGAATAATCTAGCTGATGCAGCAGCGTGCAGTGCATACGAAACAGTGGAAGCAGTCCCGATACGACGTATGCGCTATTACACTCATACGCAATGTGTACGAGCGTGATAGCGCATACGTCATATCGGGACTGCTTCCACTGTCTCGTATGCACGGCACGCTGCTGACTGCTGATGTTATATTTTTGAGCTTTAAAAATTACGCTGATGCAAAATAATAGTAGTGATCTGAAGACCTTGCTGTACGCAACTTATTCTTTCTATTTCTTTCTTGTAATAAGGAGTAATTCGTCGCTGTATACATATCTTCATACTTCTGAAGTTAGGCAACGTTAATTATAATATAATACTCTAAAAGATACTCCAAAAATATATTCATTATTAATTATTCAGTTGTATAACAATGTGTATAAATAATTATGAATAATAGCCATTTTTAACAGATTATTAAATTAAAATAATTACAGAATTAATGAACGAAAATAAATGCAGAATTCAATGTTAATTTTAGATACAAGGATAGATCGAAAAATTTCTAGAACAAGACGGAAAAAACAACTTTTTGGGGAAAATCGTATTTATTTTTCTACATAGTCTCCTTTCAGCTCTACACATTTAGTTCCACGCTTTTCAAGACCATTCAACCCTTCTCAAAAATAAGAACTATCGAAATCTTCAAAATTTCCATTTACAGCTACGATGATTTCAGTATTCGATGAAAATTTCTTTCCAGCCAATAATTTCTTGAGATTTGGGAACAAGAAGAAATCCGACGGACCCAAGTCTGGCGAATAGGGTACATGTTCAATTAACTAGAATCGTAGTTCGTGCAGTTTCGCAATCGCAATTGCCGACTTGTGGGATGGGGCGTTATCATCGACGTGTATAGAAGCTCAAGTTTTTTAAAGGTTGGGTGAATATTTTTCTACAGATAGATATTCTAATTTCTAACTTTTTTGTCTGTTGTTTGATCTTGCTATCTACCATAGTTTAGGCAAAAAAACTTATTTGATTTGCATGCCATTCACTGCAGCCATACATTATGGCTGCATTATGGTTAGGACTTTGCCGAGATATATTTTCATGCATGATGGGGCACCCCTTCATTTCACATTAATTATCCGCAACATTTAAATCAACAATACCCGAATAGATGGATCGGTAAAGGAAAATGTTCTCGTAAACTGGCCACCTCGTTCTTCTAATATTTGTTGACAAATAATGACAAATTTTGATTGTTTGTTTTATGACGAATGATGAGAACCATAACAACAAAAACCGCCTCCTAATTTTTCTGCAATTATTCTAAAAATTTAAATTTATTTATTTTTTTTTTAATTTCTAATAGCAGGATTGAACAAAACGCTATACAGCACTCGTGGGAAACAGTCACTCACTTGTGTGTCGTTCCACACTCGGCTTCGCTTCGTGTGTAATCTCGACACACGCGTGAGTAAAACTTTTAGTTTCTCCACTTGTACTGTAATATACTAATGTATATAATAGGCGACCGATATGTAATCAGTCTCATCTTGATCATCGAAATCGGTATGCTCTAGCTAAATCAACTGAGGGTAGAAGTAGCTCAAAAACGTAGAGCAATAGGTAACCAAACTACAAAATTATTGTATACAGGAATTACTATATACGTCATGGAGATGGACAGTAATTTTGATTTACCACTCAGTCACTGAGTCGCATTCAGAGCCTATTTTTAACTGAGATGGTCCCTAGGTTCAGCTAGCAAATTTTAGGCCCCGTATTCGAGTGAAAGGAGTATCAAACAGGCGTAAAAAATGAAATAAAATAAAATATATATATTTAAAAACAAAAAACTAAACGCAATATATTTTGATTTAAAACTAAACAACTTCTCAAATTGCGCTGCTGAAGGAACTAAAATCATAACACAAGAATTTAATTTGTTCCTTTAATTTTTATTTATTTTATATTTTTATCGGTAACCATAAATATTTTTAGTTTTCCCAAAAAATATACGACATATACTCTCAAGGGAAAAAACGCACCACTTGATAACGCACCAAAAATACCAAAACTTCAAACAGCCGTAACTCGGTTAATTTAGAACAAAAATGGATAAACTTTTTTATATACTGAAAAGTTTAAAGTGTCTAGTTTAAGGACGTGTCAGCAGATGTTACGTTTAAGCCTTTCCGCTCCCCGCGACCCCTGCAGAAAAAAAAATTGTCAAACTTTTACTTAAAAATGTACTCAATGAATAAAAACATTTTTTTGATTAACGTTAATTTTTTTAACGTGTACTATCAACATCAGTATTACCCGATGTACACCATGAGGAAGTTGTCGGTCGGATTTTGCACATCGTGTGTGTGTGTGTGTTTCTTCCTTTTTGCTGGCGTACCTCTTGTAAACCTCGCTGGCATGTTCAGAACTGCCCGAATCTCTTTCTGGGGAATGTTGTTCCACAATTGCGTCAGTTCTATTCTCAATCCTCGGAGAGTAGTTGGTGGTCTCTGCAGGTTTCGCAGACAACACCCGATTTTATCCCACGCATGTTCAATTGAGTTGAGGTCTGACCTGATAGGCGGATGAGGAAGAACGCGTATGTTGTGTTGCTGGAGAAGGTCCTGGGTGACTCGAGCAGTGTGTGGACGCACACTGTCTTGCATAAACACAAACGCTCGTCCCATCCGACGTTGCATGGGCAGAACGTGAGGCCGAAGAATTTCGTTGATGTATCGAAACGCTGTCAATCCAGGAGTTGGTACAATCACCAGATCGGTGCAACCATCATAGCTAACGCCTCCCCAAACCACGACAGATCCGCTGTTGAAATTGCGCGTTGGGTTGACGCGATTGCGATCCAATCGCATTACTCGACGACGCCATACGCGAATTCGTGCGTCAGAATGGAAGAGGCAAAAGCAGCTTTCGTCGTTGAACAAGACCGTTCGCCATTACCTCGTAGTCCAATGTCGGTAGTGCATACTGCATTCTCTCCTAGCGATGCCGGTGCGTCAAGTGAGAAACATTAGCTCTAACACGAGTACAAAGTTGACCTTCATGTAGACTATTTCATACCGTCATATCGGATACTCATAGAATCAAGTCCATGTCTGCTGCAATCATGTGAGCGCTTGTCACAGGATCCCGTCGAGCTGCATTCACAAGTCTTCGGTCCTCGCGAGGTTGGTAGAATGAGGACGATTAGATCCTTGACGACGACGAAAAGTTCCCGTCCCTCAATGCCGGGACCACATACGAGATACAACACTATGGCAAACCCCAATATCTCAATGCGACTTGTCGCATACTAACTCCTAGCTCCAAAAGAGCAACAATTTGTGCACGTTGAATGTCCGTTAAATACGACATTGTACCGCTTCGAATAACTTTGTGGTACTGATTAATTTCAAAACATTAGTAAAATAAAAATCAAAACATTAATTTAGACACTTGCACATAGGGTTAACGGTGAGGTGTCGTCGGATACACGTTAAAAAATAAACGTTAATAAAAGAATGTTTTTAATAATTAAAAACATTTTTCGACATTTTTCCAAATTTTTTAAATTTGGAAAGAAAAGATTCAAACTCATGCGATAATAACTTCGCGCCAAATAATCGTAGGCACTCGAAGTTTTGAAAACTCTACAGAAAAGGAACTGAACTTTATTGTCCTGGCAGTCAATTGAATCCTTTTGGTACACCGTACAAGCTGTTAAAATTTGACATTTTTCTAATCAATTTTCTTTTCTTCGGGGAGGCGGGAGGCGAAAAGCTTAAACATATCATTCGCCCGCACAACCTTAAACTAGACACTTCAGACCTTTTAGCACGCAAAGGGTCATCCATTTTCATCCAAAATCCGCCAAGTTATGACGGTTTGAAATTTTGATATTTTTGGTGCGTTTTCAAATGGTGCATTTTTTCCCTCGAGAGTACAAATATTATACATAGATAGTATCAATTTTTTCCTATGCTCCATTTGAAACGAATGTGGTGTCTCAAAAAGTAATCAAACAAATACATAAACGTCAACGAAATCTCAACAAAAGTGCAGTAGAAACACTAAATTGAGACTTCGGGATTTCGGAGCCGAAAAATTTTTTTGTGCATTTTTATGATTTTATTTTCCAATTCGGGCTCCTCTTGCCGTTGGGCCCTAGGCATGCGCCTATTGCTATTGCTCTGAGTTTAGTAGTAGTTGTTCAGCCTACAGGAGCTTTAGCGCTTATATAAGTTTTTCTTTCTTTACAGGCATAAAAGTAAATAAGAGTCTCGTAATTCAAATAATTTATGCTTTACTGAACAAACCTGAGCTAGCTGAGAGGAATAAAGAAGAATATCTGTGGTGTATTCTCATTTCAATCCACCGTATATAATTTATGTTTATATTTGGAACGGTGGACATATTGTATTTTATTTTATATTCAAAGATCACCGCAATATTTATGGACTTTAAATGTTTATGTTGTATCTAGTTTGTGCTTACATGAAGAAAATTATAATTGCCTGGGAACTGCTAATAGTAATGGCATCAAAAATTAATTTGAAATATCCATGCTATTTCCTATTGATTTAAAATAAATAGAACTAATGGCTTTTTTAATCAGTTACAGTATATTACATACGCAGGTAATAAACTGTAATTTTCAAGGGAGTAACCACCATAAACCCTAAGTAATGTATGCATTAAATTCTTCATTATGGTTCCGCATGATTTGTTTACAAATGACTCTCTTTAGTACATTTATTTACTGATGTTTATCTGAACTAAAAGTCCAGAGTAAAAGTGTACCATTTCTAAATGCCCACGTACACAATTAAACTTATAATTTCCCATTGCCCATAGGGAGGAGGGTAAATTAAAACTTAGAATTAAATACCTATAATACACTGTCGTCGTTATGTTAGAACATTACATTCTTTACTCTTTAGTACAACTTAAAAAAAGTTCTTTATAAAATAGCGTCTTGTTAACACATCGGAAATTAATTTTTATTGTTATTTACTTTCTCTTTCTAAAACTCCGGTTTTAAACAAAGACCACACCCAAGTGCATTTTAAACTCTCTTGCAATAATGAATCACGAAACTGTCGGATACGCATACATAGCACACGAGAGATTGTGTATCTTATAATTGGTTCTTTTCTTATTTTATCTGTGCCGCGCTTGATGATGTAATTTTCATAATCTTTTATTCATAATCTCTGAACAGGTGGAAAAATCGGAAGAATATACCAGGGTCAATCAATG
The DNA here is from genome assembly GCA_929113105.1 of Agrypnus murinus. Lineage (NCBI taxonomy): Eukaryota > Metazoa > Arthropoda > Insecta > Coleoptera > Elateridae > Agrypnus > Agrypnus murinus. Next base: position 136,471,244 of record OV816029.1, on the reverse strand, counting down.
TTTCTATTCGTTATTATTTTCCCAGATTTGTTAGAAATAATAAATCTTTTAATCTTTGTTAGAATTAACAGATTTTTTTTTTTATATTAAAAAGGTTTAAACCACGCGTTTAACACCTACTCGTGGAAGTAATTCACAGCATGGTATTGGCTCTAAAATAAATTACAACTCTTATCTCTTTCTCTATTAATTATTTTTGTAACTAAAGTTTTTTGCATTTTTTGTTTTTCATTAATCTTATTTTAACATTTTGATTAAGAGAAAAATGTCTGGTATGAAAGCAAAACACATTTGTCTTGTGTTTAAGTATTCAATTTGTAATATTATAACGTGAGATGTGGGTTAAAACGTTTAACAAAAGTAAAAGTGCAGTATCTATTTTGATAATACACATTTTATTAAACATGGCAAGTTAATTTTTATAATAATACGTTTTTGTAAATGGGTAAATGGGTCATGATCTGGTGCTTTGGATTTTTAAGTTTGTACTTCCTGTTTAGGGGCGAAAGATGGAGAATTGGTAATAAATTAAAGACTTACTGTTGTGTAGCGTTGAAGGCTGGTCTGTGAGTAGCTGAACAGTTAAAAAAACCAAAGAAATCCATGGTCGTATGCATCTTATTATATACTGGCTCCGCACTTCTGGAGCCAGACAGATTTAAGCAGTTACTCTGTAATTTCAAGAAGTAATGCCCAACTAACTTCTCTTTTACCTCTAAAATAGGGTTAATCTGTCTGTATAAAGACATAAATATAAACATAAACAAATAAATAAATGTAAGGAACAAACAAACGACAAACAATATTCTATAAAATGTTTAATAATGGCTTCAAATTTCTAATAAATAAAAAAAATTAATTAATATCTATTAATAATTTTCATAAGTTTTTCAGACTAGATTACTTCAATAATCTTTAGTTTCTCAGGACTAATTGTTATATTTAATTTTAGTTATTTATATACATACATACAAGTAGTCCCCATACAGTGGGAACTACCGTTAGACTTAATCCACCGCACCGCATATCGTGCAGGTACGAATCAAGGTACGCTTGATTAACGCGCTAAAGCTATTGCTATAGCTACCAGTTCACCACTGGCGGGAGCGAGGTATACCTATCCAAACCTCTACTAGCTCTCCAGGCTAGTACCGGAGTTATAAACGTACTCACTCGTCAGGGACAATTTCCCGGCACAGGAGATGACTCCTAGTCCAGCTTCGGACTTTTCACTGCCCGACCGATTCCAACCTCAACGTGGCTGGTCTAGGACAGTTGTGCCACTCCGGTCTACCATGTTTTGGGCCTGGTGTGCCCTCGACAGCGCTTCGTTTAATTCTACCTGGGTAAAATCCCGGTGTGTACCTCTAAAGGTGAAGTTGTCTTGAATAATGAGAGGCTATGTATTCGCATCATTATCCCTTAAGGGTAGTGGTTCGATTATTATTATTATTATTATTATTACTACTACTACTACCACTACCACTACCACTACCACTACCACTACCACTACCACTACCACTACCACTACCACTACCACTACCACTACCACTACCACTACGACTACCACTACCATTACCACTACCACTACCACTACCACTACCACTACCACTACCACCGCCACTACCACGACCACCACCACCACCACCATCAAGTCAGCTCCGCACCGAAAGACTGCCAATCCTGGTAATATCCTTTTCTATTTTGGGTGACCTAGTAGCAGTCCAACAAAGGAAAAATGTGAAATATACCGACATTGAAATCGACCTAGTGCTTAGTGCGACCTGGAGACCAAGAACCTCATATCTGGGGTGGTCCTGACAAGAGCTGTCTTTGTTATAGCCGGCAATTCCACCATATTCAACTCTAATTTAACTTCAACTATCAATTCTCAACAACAATATCGTATCTTATCGTATCAGTCATAATTCTTCTGACTCGTTTTTACAGTTACGTATGAAAAATGGTGAGAAATTCCAGATGTCGGTAATCCCTTTTTGAGCATAACTGAATAGTATCTTACTTAAGAAATAGCAGGTAGGCATGTAATTTCCTTATACAATGCCCACTGTAACACAGGCCATGAACAAGAAGTGGAGTCCCCCCCAAGTAAAAATTTCTGTATACGCCACTGTCTTCTTTTGACAGACTGCTGATATATACAGGGTGATCCAAAATGACTGAAGACAGTTTGAATTTACCGCCATGTTAAATTGTTGTCACTGGCGACGCGAATACTTTTCATTCTTTTATTTTACAGTGGCGTCTCAAAATAATCTAGCTTATAAAACTTCATTAATTTTAAATAGTAAACTTACTTGACAATAAAATTGTCTAACAAACTGCAGATCTGAAAAGAACTGTTTTGTGAAATAAGAAAACAAGCGAAATAAAGCAAAAATTCAATGAAAACCCGGAACAACGTGGCAAAGCACAACGATGTAAACGAGAAAGTGGCGAGTTGACGCTGTAATTTGATGCAACACATTTCAATAGTGCTACACTAGCAACATGAAATACACTATAATTTTCAGCGTGAAATTCAAACCGTCCTCACTCAATTTGGATCTCACTGTAATTCAAATGTGGCATTTCGGGTACCCTGCAGAACTGTTTTTAATTGTCGGGTTAATCTATAGTAAGATCAAAAAACCTTTGGATCAGGGTTGACATGAAATTAACAAGCTATCTATGAAATTATTTATTTCTATTATTTTTGACATTTACTTCACATCTTTCAAGTCAATAGATAATAGTTCAAATAAATTCCATTCTGTGTTCTTTTTATAAATGTTATTAAGTAATTCTTAAAATAACTGCAATCACAAGAAATAATAATAGCGTACGCTAACCTAACATCTTCTATATATTATGGGGCTCTGTTTAGCGGTGTCAGCGCGTCGTATTTTCTTGACACAGGTGGCTGTATTTCTATTAGCGCTACTCAAGATACATTGGCGCTACTGTACAGTTCACAAAGACTACGGGCAGTAGAAGTAAATAATTCTATAGATGGTTTTTGCTTTCCATGCCTATTGCGATCCAAGAATTTTTTGATCATACGATATTATATTCATTTTTGTCTATGGGATTACGACTTCTTCGCCATATACGCCTTGCTTATTTTTTTTGAGCAACGAGGTGTTTTATATGTACGGGGATTGATTGATCTCGGGTTCTTTTTCTGCGTTACCCAGAAAAGCAATAGTTTTGCTAACCATCATTTATAAAAGCGTATTAAGATGAGTATAGTACCCGATCACATGGAAGTTTGCAGAAATAATAATAATCAATAAACCAAATAAAACTCCGAATACAGTCTCTTCGTACCGACCAACTTACTACCGTTCATGTCAAAAATCTTAGAACGCCTTCTGCTCAAAAGAATCTCCAAAGACGCCGAAATAAATACAGTAATATCATCCACCAATTTGGCTTTAGGGAAAGTCACTTAACTATGGTCATACAACAATGCCACAGGATCGTTAAAACTATACAAGTTATGAAGAGAAAAAGTTATGTACAACTGCCTTCTTGGACGCTCAACAAGCTTTCGACCGAGTTCCTATGTCATGAAGGTCTCCTGTATAAAGTTAAATCGTCCTTTTCCACATCTCACTATCTCATCCTAGAATAATATCTCATAGACGGATACTTTCAAGTAAGATTGAATACTCAAACCTCCAACTAGTATCCTATAAGATTAGGTATTCGTCAAAGTAGTAACACTTCTTTATCTAATTTTCACGGCTGACATCCCAACCACAGATTTTACGACAGTTGTCACATTCGCTGACGGCACCACCATACTATCCATAAAGTAAAAACCCTCAAATAGCATCTGAGACCTTGCAAACACATCTCAACCAAATACAAGTTTGGCTAGATAGAAGGAAAGTTACAGAAAATCTCACAAAGCGCAGACAAATCACAAAGCTTTATTCGTTTATTATTATAACAATAATAACATTTAAAATTTGCCATAATTAAATGCTAGTTCAACACCCTTAGAAGATCCTTCTAACGAATGGAAAATTACAGGAATAGAGTCTTTGCGCAACCTTCATTTCATACGGGGTCACTACACAAAGCACAACTAAAGTTATACGGCACTAGCGTAATCGATGTGTTCACTTGCGCGGTTCAAGCATAACTTCTGTCAACATCCCGCTAACGTCCTGAGAATTGGCTTTCAATATTTGCGAGAGTGCGCCTAATGGTTATTATTATACTGAGATCATATTCCACGATATTATTTTTAATTTTATTTGTTATTTTTATCAGTGTGTCAGTAGAGATTTAGAACTGAAGGTAAATCTAGTGTTATTTTGCAACTCTTCATTATTATTATCATCATCAGTATTACTGTTATTATTATGAGAGCGGGATTAGAAGAAGAAATTTTTAAATTTAAAAAATCTATCAAATCCGATACAAATTGCACCACCTCTGTCAACAGTAGGTGACATACAAATATGCTGTCAAGCCTACCAACGATTATAAGATTGATTAAATAACAATTTATATTGCTTTGTGGACTCGATAGTTTTATTAATTATTATTAACCGCTACCTTTTGTTTTATCTACATGTTAAACAGGTTTATTACCATCAATTCCATAATCAAATTTATAATCATTTTCATCGGATATGATTTGGTTTTAATAGTGTCAAGTACTATACAATAAATTGTTTCATAACATAATTCAAGAATGCTATATTTGAAATAAGAACATGTCTTTTACAAATCATTTAATTACCTAATCAGATCAGTAAATAACTATTACTGCATAACGTGTACAATTATAAGGAAATGTTATTTGCATAAAGATTTTTTAAAATTCTAGCAATCTTAATAAAACTATGGAGATAGAGAAATATACATAAATTAATTACATATTTTATGTCTAGTAAAGTTATTTTCCTGAAATTATTTTAATTTCCCGTCAGTTCACACAATTTACAAGACATTAAAATTGATATTTCGCATTGATCCACACCTCTTGATTGTACAATCATCTAGATTAGTCTGATGATTGTTACAAAACTTTTGATATTTTTATATATTAGCTTACAGACACGTGTGCCACTTCCAGTTTCCACCTCATTGCGATTTTTTCTATTACTTCCTTATTATTTATTTCTACATTAATCTTTAAAACGATTCAGTTCGGTTTTCCTTACTTTTTCTTTGATACTGATTTCACAAGAATCTAATCATTTCAATTCACCAAAATGTCTATATTTGCAATGTTAAGGAATAATAATTTAAATTTTTTTTACGTAAGTTTAAATGCCAGAATTTTGTTGTTTTTGCCCAATAATAATAAAAAATAAAAACTAAAAAAAATAAATGTGTAACCTTGTAGTAGTGTGTTTCCGTTATTTCTTTTTAATGCGAAAGGTTATTGATGTTTAATAATACAAAAAATCGACGATGAAACTACATGAGAAATCTCAAGGTTTTATTTTTATACTATAAAAAGACAGGTTTTTTTCAGATTGTAAACTAATTGCAACATCTTAAATTTAATAAAAACCATTTTCGAAACTTAATTTTTATGGTCGATTTCTGATGCACTTTTCGCGCCAATAATTATAAGTTATGAATTTTTAAGAAAATATTGTAATTCATATGGATTTTAAAATTGCTTTAATAAATTATAATAATAATAATAATTATATAATACACGTACATAACTAGATAAATAATAAAAAATGAGTCGATTGAAAAATGCTTTTAATGCTGTTTTAAACTTCTCATATCTATAATTCATTTTCAATTTATTATTCATAATGTTAGAACTGTCAATTGATTTCCAGTATAAAGAGTTCAAGACATTAACGTTGTTAGTATTCCATTTATTATATAATAATAGAGTGGGCTTCTGATTGATGGAGGCTTCGAAAATAAACCCTGTTCAATAATAAATTATTCTTTGTGTGCAACCAACATATTTGAGTTACTATTTCAGGAATACAGATTTACTTTTGGAAAACGTAAATGCTTTTCAAAAGCAACAATTGTGTGTATGACAAATAACCTAGTTTTTCTAGATTTTGTTTGTTTGGATTAAACATTATCGATTACTATACATATGCACAACATTTCCTTCCCTTACAGATGTTTTTGTGATATGTAAATTACGTCCATTAAGTTTGCGTTATTGATTAGGCCATAAGTAGGCTGCAAGAAAAACTAAAAGTAATGCTTTTGATCCCTTTCCTCATTTGTTATAATTTATAACTGTCGGTTTCTAAATAATGAAACTCGTAGCAGCAGCTTATTGGAGTACTTTAGAAGACTTTAAGCTAATCATAATTTCATGTAGCCATCTTAAGAGCGTAAGAGACGACCACATTTCAAATGAATTGATCTTAACGTATTTCTTATTCTATTTCTCAATAAACATTTGTAGTAAAGAATAAATCTCTCTTTGTTTATCCTACCGTGCGTTACCTAATCAAATAGAGGACACTCGAAAGCAACCGGCTGTCCCGACCGGGAAATAAATACGAAGAAACATAAACAGCGGTCCAAGTGTGTCACTATAAAATATAAGAGACGTTATTACTTTGATGTTATATGGACGATTGAAATATACGTTGAATACATTGTTGAGATTAAAGCTTTGTTACGCTTTCTCGGTCAAAGTGGTGCATTAATTTTAGTTATGATTAATTTATTATGAAAATTAGGCTTGTAACATTTTAGTTGGTAGACTGTAGTTTGTTAGAATTGTTACAATTTAGCCCCCGAAAAAGGGAATGTTGTGCTTTCTGAAAATAATACAACCCCGTCTTACAAGAAAAAGTCGCATTATCAATATTATGTAATCAAAGGCTGCTTAACTACGTATGTTTCTAAATAGATACCTCGCATGTAGAGTTTGTGAGAAAAGATTGTTTAAAATATAAACAAAAAAGTGCTGAATTAAAGACTGCTTCAGTAGAAGTAATGTAGCATCTAAATATGTATGAAATACCTTCCAATCAAAGTTTAAGAGATGTATGGCTACAATTGTTTCTACTAGAATATACGTGAATGTTCTTCTGTTGGAAATCCGGAAATGGACATCCGAGAAAGCTACAACTCTCTTTAATTTATCTTTTAAATAAGCTCAAACTCCGTTGTCCAATTAAATTTTACAATTTTAATTGATCAAATTACATCAGTAATAATTTCGATTTTACATTTAATGGGTTACTCTACATATAAAATATGTTAAAACAGGTGAAACCTTTAGGTAGAAAAAGTTTAAAATGAATTTTAATCAATGTTTGCTTTAAACGGTACTGTTTTTTCTGAAGCTAATTAAATTAGTTTTCATATTTGTGGGACAAAAAAAATGATATTAAAATGATAACGGTTCCAATGATCATGAGTTTAATTGATGTTGTTGAAATAAAGCCAGAATTTTTCAAAAGCATTATTGCAAAACTAAAGATTTATAAAGAACTTTTTCTCGTCGATATACAAAGCCTCAATACTCAAATGTTGACGGATGGGCATGTTCAGCAGTTGGTCCCGACAATCACACAAAAACCTACCTGTGGTTGTATAACAACACCGCCCTATATCACGCAGAAGTATATATTCATACTTCAGTGGTTTGGTAATGTTAATTACAATTAAAATTTATACATAATATTATTACTTAACATAACTGTTAATCTAAATATAATGGGACATATGCACATGCTATGATTAAAGGTGTCTCTAACTAAAGTTTTAATTAGAATCAACAAGAAAAAAGATAGCTTTATCTCATTCAATAGGTGGAAAAAGATTAGAATTGGTCACCATGGCAATTAAACACGTTATTAAATTAATAGTTTTAAATATGGCCCAACGAGTTTAATATTTCCAATTCTCAATTATTGCATTATTTTTTAACACATTACCTTCCAACAGTCAAATTATCTCTATTTTGGATATATCTTTGTAAGTTAAAGGTATATTCTCTAGTCCTGCTCACTTTTGAGGGTTTATTCTCGTTTTTGCTCCGGGAATATTCTCCAAAAATAAATGTTCGAGCATTTTCCAACACTACATAAATGTAACGATAAGAAATATAAATAAAATAGAAAAAGAACACAAACGTGTTTTAATAAAGTGAGTTTTTAATAAATTTAAAAGTAGAAAATTGTTAATGGACGACTATTATTATACTCGCAATTTTATAGTGATACCTATATGTATAAATCACAAACGGCACCCTAAGACAGCTGTTTCGAGCTATTGGCTCTCCTCAGTTAGGGGTAGCTCTTCTGTAATTTCTACACACACATCACCCGAGATTATATACCAGCTCGGAAATAACATTAACACCATCAAATAACTGTGGTGCCTCCTGCAGGTATCAAACCGCACTAAGCGGCATGATTTGATCTTCAATACAGGAATATACAAAATAAAATCCAGTCGAGTACACGTATCACTATAAAATTGTGAGTATAATAGTCGTCCATTAACAATTTTTAACTTTTAAAAAGTAACGATAAACATCGTACTTGATCTTCCAGAAGTCTGAGAATAAATCAAGGTCACATTCGATGGTTGAAAATATTAGTGCGAGTGCATCTGCTGGTTATTCTTATACTATGTTTCTGATTCACATGACTGGCGCCCAAATTTCATATTTATATAGGATGGAGTCCCATATCATACAGCTGCAATAATGAAAGAGACATTTTTTAAATTCCAAAGAATTAGATCTCTTAGATTGGCAAGTAAATCGCTATATTGTAACTTAACCAGTAATGTAAGGCACGTTTTGTGTTTAAAAGTAAAAATAACAGAGCGACAACAATCAAAGGACAGCTCATAAATGATTGGTATAATATAGGTATTTATTTAGCTCATAATAAAAAAGATTACCTAATAAGGAAAAACTAAAGTGAAACGAAATATTATTTACATAGTAATTCTAGAGATACAATAAAAATCTAGTAGAACTTTAATAATTATTAAAAGAGATTTTATAATTTGTTTACATTTATGATTATGTTATTTGAAATTTATAACCTTTTATGACTTTTTTGTCTAAACGAATTATAAAAACAGTTAATTAACATAAATGAAATGGAAAGCATATCACTTTTTGCGAGAATGTTGTTATTTAAGTCAAAATTCATTTTAGTGAATAGGCCAAACTAGGTTATTTAGAAAAGGAGAGAAAAATTGCAAGGTAAGGGACTACATTCAACAAACTAAAGACTATAAATTTTATACGAGCTTTTAACATTTTAGTAAAATTTAAAAGATGAGAAAATATTGTGACGGTTTTATGATGATGAGCAAAGTATTATTTCTCTAGATCACCTTGATACACATATCATTCTATAAGAACACTTTTACAGACATTTAATTACAGATTTCAGTTCTATTCCTCAATGAAGCTATTTATATAGAAAAGTAGTCTATAGTAAAAGAAAAAGAAATACTTTCATGGTGTAAAATTAATTACACAACTTTAATTAGTACTATGTTTGATTACTCTTTCTTTTTTATTTGTTTTTTTTGCTCTAGTTACGGGACCTTAGAATGAGGTTTATGTCTTATATAATTTCATGATTGCACTTTTATCTTTTAGGTGCCTTTTATTTTTAGATACAAAAACTAATGTAATGAAAAGAATTTGTAATATGTGTGCTACAACTACAATATCGGAAATTCTTAAAATGGAATTTTAATAATAAGAATAAATTGTAAAGGTAGAAAGATTTCTGATACTACCCCATTTGTTAATCATGCAGAGAAATAATTAATTTACACATTACTTCCTTTAATTAATTAACTGTTAGTGAATTTTGCAAAATATGTTATTTGACAATCGTTAATGCGTTTAGAAAATTACATAAAATATTAATAGGTAATTAGAGTGGTATGGATTGTGAACTTGACCCTGTTCCTGTTAATTAATAATTGGATTATTGATCGTGTAATTTTGCCCTTCGAAGAATAAAAAAACGGATACGACCTCGAACCAAATAAACTAATTAGAAATACTATAACAGGATGCATATATTGCTATGCAATTCTATTCATTCTTTTAACTTCCTTTTAAGTAATTGTCACTCACACCTGCATGTTACATAGTACTTAGTAGACATTAATTTGCATTTTAGTTAAGAAAATTATCTTTATTATAGTTTGAAGCTATCGTTTCACAAAAATTATTTATTGTCTGTATCTTTCATTTATTGGCAAGAATGGTTGTTATGTTGATTCATTTTTTAAAGAAGAATAAGATGATAAAGAGAGGGCCTGTGTGTTTAAAAGCAAAGCAATCAATGTGTTCCCAAGTATATCTCTCTTATACTTATACAACTCTCACATGGCTTACGGTTAATAAAACCTTAAAGAGGGTTTTATATGGCTGTCCTATTCACTTTTTCTTGTGAACTAATTTTCACGTTAACCAGCGGCATCTGACGACTAATTTTTGTTGTCTGTCGGTATAGTAGAACATTATAACTATTATAATTTCTTAAAACTAAAACTGCTTTAGTGTTTACTTGTCTAATATTTAACTATTTAGCTTCAACAATAAGTAAAAGAAAGTGCTATATTAAAGAGTGCTTCAGTATAAATAAGTAATGTAACATCTATGTATGTATGAAATATTTTCCGACCAAAGTTGAAGAGATGTATGGCTAGAATTGTTTCTACTAGAATCAGGGTTGCCAGGTTTGATTTAGCACTTCGCGGGACACTTTTCTTTTTTTTTGTCGTTCCTCATTGTTTGCAATCTATACAATGTACATTCAGTAAATGCAGAGGCTTAGTTGGAGTTTGTGACGCCCTTGTGCAAGGCAACGCAAGGTCGCCCTTCATATGAAAAAAAAAGATCGATTAAGAATATAAGCTATATTTTATTAGTAAGTTTCATTCCAACTTTGCACATATCGTATTTAATTTATATTATATTTTACTGTCAGCGGGCTAGCGTCCCCTAACTGCGGTGCCCCTGTGCCGCCCACAGGCTGCACGGGCTACGCCGCTGAGTAAATGGTATGGCAGATTAAAAACTTAATAATAAAATTCATAATCTTTCTATGAATACCCGTTTTTTTAAATAACAAATCATCAGTCAGATATTTTAAAATAAACACCTAAAAAATATTTTTTCTACATTAAAGGTAACTCTACTTTAGATTGGATTTGATTTTTTTTTCAAATATCAGCACCGTCCGTTTTTAAATACCTCGTTTCGAAATTTTTGGTATTTCATATAATTATGTTTTAGGCGTCTACAGACTGACATTACTGACAAACAGCAAAAATTACAAATTAAAATTACTCTTATATATGAATAACCAAAATAATGTAAATATTTTAAAAAATACATATAAATAGAATAAATATTTTTTAATTTTTAATTACGGGATCAATAAGTTTAATATAAAATATTAATAATTTTAATATAAAGATAAAAAGGAATTAAGGGCCGGTATTATAAAACTTTTTACTTCCTAGATAAAATTTACTTTGACAGTAAATTAATTTATTCTGTCAATTTAATATGCAAATTGACAGAATAAATTAATTTACTCTCAAAGTAAATTGTATCTAGGAAGTAAAAAGTTTGAAACGCTCATTTTTTCTCACGAGAAAACAACAATAAAATACAATAAAAAACACTAAACATTATACTTACTTTAAAAGATGCTCAAGATTACCACGGCTTGAGATTTAGCTCTATCTTACAAATTTTTAATTCAGGTCGTAGGTATTGGTTCTTTCAGTAAAGCTTTCAGTAAATTAATGCCAAATATTGGCGGGCCAAAATCAAGTAGAAGGAAAGTTCTGGTTTCAGTCGTACATTCTATGCTATTGTACGCATCACCAATTTGGGGAACAGTATTGAAAAGAAAAAATTAAGGATTATGCTGGAAAGAATACAAAGACGTGCAGCCATAAGAGTCTGTAGTACAAATCGCACAGTATCAACAGATGCAGTCTTAGTAATTTCGGGCATTACGCCATTGATCAACAAGTAATCGAACGGGGAAGATTATACACGAACTTGGAAGATAAGAAATAAATAAAGGATAGTATCCTTAGAAAATGGATAAATAAATGGACAAGAGAAGATGGAAGGGTAGTGTGATGTAAGAAAATAATAAGGTACCTAGAAGGATGGTTAAGCAGGAAACACGGAGATGTGGAATTACCAACTGACACAATTTCTGAGTAAACACGTGGACAGTTATGTTTTAATAAATACCTTCAAAGATTCAAAATAAGGGAAAGTGGCGCATGCTTGTACTGCGGAGAAATAGATACGGCAGAACATACAATCTTAAGAATCTTGTAGAAAATGGACAGACATAAGAATTGTGTCACTAACAGGATCACGTCCCCGACGTCCATGTATGGTGCCTTTAAGGTATTTTATAAAAATTGGTTTTACAATATCGTACTATTTATATAAAATATTCTTTGATTAAAAAATCTAATAGTAGGTTCTTGCATCTGCTTATCACTAGATTATTGCTGCAATGAATATAAATGTAAATATACAAAAACCTTTATGGATTCCATTCTCTGTTTTGTTGATTGGTGAAGCTAAATGTGGTAGCGGGACACTTTTAATTTATGCATATTAGGACATGATATGAAAAATCTTAATTTTTAGAAAGATGTGACACCATCAAGTTATCTAAATATTAAAGAATCCATCCGTGTGTATCAAAGCAAAATTTTTCTCAAGTGGGAACGAAATAGAAATATGTTTGCATTAGTGGAAAAAAGAAATGTATAGCAGTATTATTTAAATGGAGAGTTGTGCTAAATTGACATGCGTGGCCCGGCACATTGCAACACAATTTTTCAATCTGAAGTTATATCTCTCATAAGTATGCCTTCGCGTCGCGCTTTCAGTAATGTATTTGATTGTAGAGGATTCACTTTGCTTATACTAAAAAAATCATTTGATTATTTAGTTAAAAAAAATTATAATGACTAAATAACTAGTAAGTATAATCCTCCCTTCCCCAAGAATAAATCAATGGATAAGAACCACACAAATCCATAAAAGAGCAAACCTCACTAAAGGCAAAAGACTGAGAGGACAAATACAACACGAAGGACTCGACCTTTTGGCATCCTGCTGGGAACAGACCAAAAGATACGCAGGGGAGAAGAAGGCAATAACCCTCTACATCTCTGATCAGCTGATCAATAGAAACAAGACAAGTTGAGAGAAAGTAGCGCAACTCCTCTTGTTGCGAAGATTCAAGGCTATTCTTCCTCAAGAAGGAATTCACTTTTGATCCGAGGCATCCAATTATGGAACAGTCCGAAAAGCAGTGACGGCTCAATCAGGTATCGGTGACCCGTAACAGAAAGAAAGTAAATTAAATCAAGAAAGTTTGCTGTTAGCGGAAAATATTTTATAAAGATCTATTTTAATACGAAAACAATATAAAAGGCGCCTTCCTGTAAAAAATCTTAATAAAGGTGCTCTTCTTAAATATTGCTAATACCTTTTAATCAGGAAACACTAAAGCTATTGTGTTTTAAGATTAAGCATTCTGCAAAATATTATAAGTATTCTCATAGACAACGCGATACATGGAGTGGTTACATTTGCAAGCTGGCGCTAAGGCCGAAGATAATCTGGAATAGGGATGAAAACATTCAACACTGAGACACGGTCAAAAAATATTAGGTTCCACTTTAGGGCTCGCAAAATCTTTTACTGAGGTATGGTTTTGAGCAGAAGTTTAATGTCGATGACACTTTAAATTTAAATTGCCCCCTCCGTATCCACTGTCGTGATTCCTAGAGATCCTTTATAAATAATTAATTATTATCAAGGATCTCTAGTGATTCCAAGGGGGAAGCGCCATCTACATTGCGCACCCCTGATCTAGAAAACACTAGGTAATAAACAAATACATGATTGCGAATGAATGTGAGGCATGGGAGAGGAGGGCGCAAAACCTGTTATTCACTTTATTAAAGAAATCCTGGGCTGCCACTGTCTAAAAGTTGACCTACCACCAACAACTTCGGCCAGATATTGTTCAAGTTTGTAGAAGACACTTAACTAAAGACACAACAGTCAGACGTGAAGGGACATTTACAGACAGTTATATATACATTGCACGAAATATGACGATCACAGACAGGAAGAGAAGAAACACAAGACCAAGGTGGGAAAAAGGTCGGTGGTATGCCCGGAAAGGAAAAGTGGACATGTCTCCAAACGAGGCGTTCAGACAGTACCCTATCAACCACCCTTAAAGAAAACTACTGCGACAGAAGAAGCATGGTTAAGGTAAAAGTTAAGAAAATTATTGCCAACCAAACATTAAAGCAATACACGAAGCGATGCGTTATGTCCAGGTTGTACTATAGGCTCACCCATCATAGCTGTAACTGACAGATACGGTTGGTATTGCACATATAGTCAGTATGTATGCTTGAAGTCTCCAAAATATTTGTCAGATCACACCCCAGCAACTTCTATACATACATATCTTGTATATATTACTAACTTTATTATTATTTCTTATACAGCAGTAATTTTAACAGGAATCTTGCAATACAAACTATATTTATTAGATCAGCATTACACGTGTTGAAATCCTTTAAAAACAAATTTAATGAGTTTTTTTTCTTCTTAATGAGTGTAGTATCTACCTAATAGTGCAAGATTTCTAGTTTAAAACCGTAAATCAAAGTCCCTATCTCTCTCCTTTCTCTCATTCCTGTGAACTTTAGAAATATGTATTTATTTCATTGCAGTAAGTAGTCTAGGCAATTCTTTTTCTTTTTATGCAGGTAATATTCTCGTTCATTCAATAATTTACTTTTTTTAAATAATTTTAATTTAATGAGGAAATAATCAATTCAAATGTCATAATAATCTAAAACAAAATGAGATAATAATGATTGCAATTTGCCTACATTTGTTACAACAAAATATCTATTTAGTTCGAGGTTCGATTGGCTCTTTTAAAGTTTTTCGAATTGTAAAACCACGCAGCTGTTAATTGAATTAATAATAATTATGATACAGTCAAGTCCACGTTCTAGAAATCCAATTAATTATTTATGTAACAATCTGAGAGGCTGTCTGAATCTTGGGGAGATCCATAAGAAACTGAAAAGTTGCAATCTTATGAATTAGAAAAAAGTAAAAGCAAATAAGAGAAAAGTTGCCTACGTCTACTTAATGAATCAAGACCATCCGTTTCGTATTTACGGATCAGTTCCGGATTTTGAAATAATGCGTCACACATTTTATCATTTATCAGTTAGTAACTTCAAAATTTTCTATACTGTACGCATTTATTCAAAAATTAAGACTAAATATTAAAAAGAAAAACCCTCATCTATAGATACTTATTTGTAGCAAAAGTACTCATACGAATCACATCTTGCGAATCGGCAAGCTTGTAACATGCTATAACTCAGAAACCATCCATTATAGAATTTTGTGCCCAGGAGACATTTTAATGAGAAATTTGTAAGAGCTACAGCATTGGTAAAAATTAACCAATCTTCGCAAGTTCATCGGAAGGTTTTTTATGAACAATTTTTTTGAATTGGATTTTACACATCTAAAAAATTTTCAATTTTTTCTTTTGTTTTTCTCGATCTTTTGTTTAAGCCCAAATCTCTCTACGGATTTCTGTCTCAAATCTGTCTAAATCTCTAGAAATAAGGCTTTCACTGTATGAATCTCTAAAAGCCCGAAGTTTTTATTATAATATTTAAATATGAAATTGTCTGACACTTAAACTAAAAATACCGAAAACAGACTTCGAAATCTAAAACTTTGGATCGTTGTCTTCAATTGAATTTTTCATTAGATAAATGAATAGTATGTCCACAATAATCAGTACAGAAATTAAGTCAAGCTTAACTAAACATACAGAGCAGAACATATTGTGTTCGCGCTGTTACCTTGCATTACGATACAACATATTGACGAGACTTTTTGTAGATGTGCAGAAAACATAAAAAAATATTCATGGTCACGTGTAACTAGTATAAATATGGTACTATTAGATCACAAATGACATATCACTAACATTTTGTTGAGTTAAGTCCTATACATAAACTGGTAGTTGCACAGGGTGGCTCACGTAAGATGACTCTGTACCTTAGTTACAGAAAAAAAAGTTAAATAACAGAGTTGCGGTTAGCAGGTTGATGGTGAAAAATAAATTTTAATTTTGTAATATTTTTGTATATATAGGCTGAATCATTTTGCTATCGCTACTCTCAACTATTTTATTTTAAATGGAAGATCCTGTATTTCTTTACACTTTTCAATTCTATTCTATATATTTTATTTTAAGTATTTTATTAAAACAGATATCCGAAATTTGTCATAGTTTCTGAGTAAATCCAATTTTCCAGATTTTCTTTTGAAAATGCAACTTTTCTTAAACAATACATTTGCACGCAGCAAGTTCCATTTAACTATTTATAAATTTATTGTTGAATAATATACAGTGTTCAATCCATTAGACCAAACATACCAAGTTTCGAACATAAAAATCTCTTTTTTTTTCAAATGAAGCACCCTATATATTGAGATTGTATACGATTCAGCTTTGGAGTCTCTGTCAATCATTATACAAAATTGAACCGTTTGAAAGTTATCAGCGTTTCTATGCTGGTCGGTCAAAATTTTTACTCTTAAGTAGAGAATTCTGGACTGAAATTTTGGTACAATCTACGTAATACGTTTTCTGTTTGTTATCCGACCGTATGCCTGTCTAGCTGTAATAAACTCCCAATAAACAATTTTCGTTTATAAAGGTTCTCGAAATATCACCTTCACCAAATTATAAAACCTTTGGTAATATAAATTGTTGATGACAACGTTTCAGTTACCTCTATATACTCCTTAAAGAGTTTAAATGGCAGACTCTAAAATGGTTACCGTTACCACTGTTTGGTAACCTTATATGACTCTAAGTTTTATAATAACGGTAATACAGATATAACTGTTACCCTTATATAGCTTCTTACAAACCCCTTATAGGCCTTATGCGCCTTTAATCAAGTAACGAGAATGTTTTCGCAAGCTTTATAAAGCTTCTTTATAATGGTAACCACAACGTTTAGGCACCCGTATCGCTTTATTGGTTATCCTGCTTGTTCTTGCTCTTATCACTACCCTCTATATTCTTCTTTGTAAATTGGTGGGAAACTAAGTTAATTATAGAATATAACATCTCCAAAGAGCAAGTCTCTTCTTTCGCATGCAAGACATATTCCTAATATAAAAATACACTGATATTATTGAGGCTCTCATGTAGACATTTGAAATGACCAAGATTGTACTGCAATTCTTTTTGGACTGTATGGTTTTCATTTGTACCTGTAAAAGATTAGAGTGCCGCCACTGCAACGATGCTTATATAACTTGCAAGTTCCCGCCAGTCGGTGCATTTTCAACGTTCATAACCTCGCAATTAAGTATTTCGCACTATATATTGTTTGTAGAGCGTGTTTTTTTTGCTGAATTATTGTATGAAAATGTCTTTTAAAATAGTATTTGACGTCTCTGTGCGTTACCAAAGGCTTCTTAAGAGAAACTGTGGTTACAAGTTTGAAAACTAACCTAAAAATAATATGAATTTTGGTTTTATTACAGTGTTTTTTAACACCAACTTTTATTTATTCAAGTCCTCAGTTTTTATAACGGTAACTGGTATTAAAGTGTATTCAATTTCAAGCTAGACTAAAATATGCAACCCAAATAACAAATTTCTTTAGTAATTGGATAAATAAAACAAAATTAAAGAAATATAGATCAAAGAGTGATGGGTTTTTGACTCTTATGTCATAAAATTGTTTGTGGTTAAGGAAATCTGTCAAGCTTTTTTATAAAATGTTTTTATATACGTTTAAAATCATGCTTTTTTCTTGTATGCTTAAATGACCTTTTTTGCTTTTTTTTCGTGGAGGACTAACATTTATTGTACTACTACTCGCCATTATTATATAGATGCAGAATTTCTATCTTGTCAGATTTTATGATTTAATAACTAAATGTCAAACATAAAACATAAGAAGTAAGTGCCTCTTTGATTTCACTTCAATTTTATTTAATTTTATTTATCCAGTTACTAAAGAAATCTGTTATTTGGGTTGCATATTTTATTCTATCTTGAATTTGAATACACTATAGTGTGGGTTGAGTAAGTTTTATGTTTATTACCACCCTCACTTACATAAGAAGTCAACAGTATTGGTTTTACAAATTGGTAACTACAACTATTATAAAAACTCATTATGTAATCTTTGGTAACCGTTACTATAAGTAATATAAGTTAGTAATGGAAACGTTCCTGGTACCACTTTATAAAACCTATAGCTCTTGGTTCTTTTAGTAATTTTATATACCCACTATATAACTTCGCAACCAATTAGTAATCTTATAAACCTCTAATATCAACTTGCTACCTTAATAAAACTGACTGTTACTTAAGATGATGAAAATGTATTGAGCTTAGATCACAAAGACTAATATTGTGGAAGGGAGCGTCAAAATAAAGAAGTTATTTCATACTGGCTAATAATTAATAAGACATCCGCCCGTCAGCTGTGCCGGTAGCGGTGGGGGTGGTATTGTGAAAATATGAAACTTTCTACAACGTAAAAATTTTTACAAGTTATTTCAAACCACTTTAAAATTTATATTATGAATTTTCACATAATACTCATTGGAAAAAACAATCAGCTGTATTGTGGAGGGGGGCTTATACTCGTATGTCAGCCATTGGTATAAACCTGTATAAAAATATTAGAGTATAAAGTCATTTTATACCGGATGAGATTTATTCACGTGGCTTTGAATACATTTAAAAGTACAAAAACATCAGCTGTGTTTATAGTGAGGGTAAGGCCGTCAGTTGACGTTATAAACGTATTGCGCGCCCAGTGAATCTGAGCGCCGTGCAATAACTGTTATGGTTTAACTGATGACCTTCACCCCTGCAAACATACAGCTGACTATAATATTGTTATTACTATTAATAGTTAAACTACTATATATTTAAATTTAAATCTGTTATTGTATCAATTTTATGCTAATTTCGTCACTTCACCAGTTCAACGTGCTAGTTGGTTATTGAGACGCGCCATTAAATATAGATGGCGTTGTACAGCAACAAGATTAAAGAAAATGGCGTCGATATGCAGTAGGTGATCGTGTATGCAACCAAGGAAATGCATGCATTAGTTGTAACAACCTTCAAACCTTCTAGTTTGACAAATATAATTGGATTTAATAAAATTCCGCTAGAATGCAGGTCAATCTTTGGAGCGTCCCAATACAAATTTAATTTGTATTTTCAACACTATTTGATTACAAACATTTTCTTAATAAAATAACAATGAATACTAAATATAGATTTATAAACAAATGACATCCACAATCTCGTCTGTATTATTATGGTATTTCTTTTATTGTCCAAAATATTGTTTACATTTTTTGACATTTTTAAAAAAGACAAAACAAATAAACGTTAATATAAGAAAAAATATGAACAAAAAGTTTTTTATTTTTCTTTTTTTATTGAAACAAAATTCTTGGCTATATCTTTTCGCTTAAATTTATTGTACTGTCATCAGTTTCATATTCATCATTTTCTTCACAACTATCATCGGAGCTATCTATGAGGAAGTGGTTTAAAATGACTTGTAGAAATATTTTTTTAACTAGTAACACATTTTCCAATAGCCACCCCCACCACGGATGCGTTAGCTATTTCGCGTATTGGTTGTATTATCTAATTTATTACTAAAAATAACATCGATCCATATCAAAACACTACCAAAAATGCTACGCTACCTTCCGTACTATAACGTCCGATTTCAAATTTGAAAGTTTGACTTCATCCCTGTATTATTGTGATTTATAATCGAATCAATTTTAAATTCTTATCAGGCATACAACTGACAGAGCCTCTTAAAATAAAACCCCACTTATCAGAAACCGCCAGCCTACTACGATTAAAGCTAAATGCAAAAAATTGAAACAACAGATTATGCCTTGTGTAATCGGAAAAGTCGTTACGAAGATTTGTTCTGAGCCACTTGAAAGCCCCAAAACCAAATTTTGATTAAAAAATCTTGACTAATAATTATTGGAAACCTCAGCTCGACACCCCTGTATTTTTTTATTCATAATCGAATCAATTCCAAATATAAGTTATAGAACCCCTTAAAATAAATTTGTGTGTAGAGGTGATCTATGATTTAATGTCAAACATCAAAATTGGCTTTTCGACTCGGCTCAATAATAGTAAGCTAAATCGTGCAATAAACTGCTAAAACCTTAGGATCTACTGATTTCTGCTGTAGGGTCGTCTGAATCTAGATCATTTTGTTGATTTTGCTGAATATCTCCATCCTACAGATATTCTTTACCACTTAAGAAACTTTATTCCAGTTCCAAATTTCGAAAAGTTTCTCACGGACTAACACATACTTACCTACTCAAGTTAATTCCTTTTTATGTTAATTTGGTAATCAGTAACCCAAGACATAATATTGTACGGTCAAAAATTGTTTGGGAAAAAAGAAACAGTGTAAACCAAGAATACTTTGCACAATATATTAAATAAGGAGAATCATTTATTTGAAGTTTGACTGCAAGCTGTATCCTTCACAACAAAAAAGAAATGGTACTCATATTTACCATCTTCTCATGTGCCGCATGTCCCTTCTCTTCGCCTATTTGAAATCGTAAATGAAAAAGTTGATGTATAAACATCTTCAATACAGATTTAAATATCTTCAACTGCTTGGTGTTTCTTTAACCTATGACGGTTCTATCTCTATGCCTATATTTGTTGGAAACTATACAAGAAAACTGGAAACTCTTGGTTTATATTGGATTGATCCCGTTCTTGCTTAGCCATATCTTTTACAAATAACTATATAGGGATCACCTCTTGTCAGATTCGGTGCCAACATATCTAAATGAAAAATTTAGTTCCTACTCATTTTCTTTGGGGTATACAATGACATTCTCACGAAACAAGCGGAAAATATGGCTTGCTCAACCAGTTTTCAAACAAGAAAGTAAGTACTTCTTACTGAAAGTGGTACTGCATGAGATTCTTGAAGAAATATTAAATACTACAATGAAGTTCTTTTTCATTTCAAATAAATATACGGATTGCAATCGTGTGATAGGTATATGTAAAACTAATTAATAATAGAAGAATACTTTGTACGAGTAAAAGCCAGAAAACGAACACTATATTCTTTTGTTTGTCATTACTAATTTCTAGCTTGTTTATTTGAAGTTAGTGTTTTAAGAGGCTGTCTCTGAGAAGCTGAAATAAATTTGCCTATATAGAATGGAAACAGAAAGAAATTTGTGTTCTTCAATTTGCTTCAAACTCTCAGAGATGATTCTTTAGTCCATAAAGGCCATACTGACCAAAGGCATCACTTATGTTGAAAAGTTGGGCTCTTAATCCTTTTTTCATACAAGAGTCAACTATTCACTTTTGATTAAACTCTCTGAAACTATAGAAATATAAACATACAGAAAAAGTTGAAAAATCGGGAGCTTGGTCTAGCGGCGGAAAGGACAAACTGATACGGCAAAAAGATGTAAGCAAAAAGTAAGTAAGTTTAGGAGAGCCGAATATCTGTTACAGTTTTTTCGTAGTCAGGTTGCAAGTCTAATATGTAAACTGTGAAATGTGGTAAAGGGGGTTTAGTGCATGTCTTTCTATATTCTCATCCAATGAATAGTTTGTGGTATTCATTTTTTAAAATATGTTTTGTATTTGCTGTAAAGACTCAAAAGTTTTATCAATAATTAAACTAAATCAACTGTTACAGCTATACTTCAAAAATGACAAAACTATTTACAATCATTGATATCTACAAAATAAAGAAACTGGACATTTTTTGACTTAAGTTCCTTGCACTGCAATTAAGTCCGTTCTCGATTAAACATTTCTGTAATTTGTTCGTGTGTCAAGTGTACGTTTTGAATTCTCACAATTTTCCTTCCTGATGTGAAATCTCTGTTTATAATTTGTACATTTTCTTTGCTAATATTTAGCAAATGACACATAAATCTGGTAAGTTCCTTATCGTCTTCGCCTTGGCTTTTGGGTGCTTGAACTACAATTGTAACATGTTGAGGACTTATATTTGTAATAGCAGTTCGCTTTGCTCCAGTTACTGCTTGCACTTTAATAATTACATTTTTAGAGTTATCGAATGAAATAGGCGAACCAGATACAGTTACCTTGTTCAAAAGGCATTTAAATTGATTGCATCTGTTTATATACTTCATTGAATTTTATGGTTTTTTTTATTCAATTGGGTTTTAAGATTTTCTCTGTAATTTGAGTATTCTTAGAAACATCTAAGGTTGATTAAAGAGTATGTACTTACAGAATGATCTTTCTTTGATTTTTTTTTCATTAAAGTGTTTAAATGAAAGATGGAATGTTTGACAGACGGACAATTTAGATAAGGCCAACTTGGCTTAGATTATTAGTTCAGTTCATGCCACATCATAAAAAGGTTGCAGAGTATTATCTACACCTCTAGAAACCAACTGCTTTATTAGTACGGGCGACTCAATTGGAATAATAGCCGAATCTGAAGATGTAGTAGTGAAGGTGTCAAATATGACAGTGACAGGAAGCTGACGAAAGTTCCTTATTCAAGAAGAGTGCATCCTTTACAATGAAAAACTTATACGGTCAGGATTTATATTTCCAGAATCATAGTCAAAAAAGAGTATTCTAAGCTTTTTCTTTGATAATTTTGCTTTCTGATGTTAAATATTGATGCAATAATGATGTCAATGATTGCTGTCTCTGATATTCATGACAACATAATTATAATCATACGTGTAGTTGATAAAGTTGTCCTCTCTTGAGTTCTTCTGGTCAGGTTGTTTTATGATTAATCCCAATTCACAACAAATTTGATTAGATCTTTTAGTGGTTATGAAATCCATACATGATCTACAGGTTTCTACAGTTGATGAACGCTTGGTAATCCATTGTAATTATCTTACATTATAGTATAACTTATATAGACGATAAATACATTTCTTCTGAGATACAAATGTTACTGTATTGACAATACCATATGCTAAACAAAAGGAGTTAATTATACAGCAATTTATCCGTAATACATTTTTAAATTTTGTAAATTTTGTTTAAGTTGACGCAATTACTTCATATTGGTCTTGGTAGTTGGACAATAGCCAGGGAAATTTAATTTTGGAAAGTGTCAAATTATGCAACAATATCAGGTAATAGCTTTTGTGGTTGATAGGTTAGAAATCTGCACTGATCCATTTATTTTATTTTAATTTTGTGTATTCTTTAGAAATATTTTGAATTATACAGGGTGGCGCGTAGCTATTCTTTCTAAATGAATTACTGCATATTCTCATATCGACCATAACTTGCCAAGCGGATAACTTTCGGGTACTGTATTCTTTAGATAGATGAAATGTTCGTTTCGATCCGTTTCCGCTTCTGTCTCCGCTCCAGTATCCTAAGTATGTCATGGGCAGTAATTTCAGTATTTATGGCTAGTTCATGTAGAGATCAAAACCACTGAAATAATGGAAAATACCGTATCGCAGGAAGAGGACTATCCAGTAGAGAAGACTGCTGGGAACCTCTTTCGAAAAAAAACCTCTCCCACAAAATCTTGTTCCAGGTAACATTTTAGATTTGCTAAAAAAGTTTACAAACGCGTCACAAGATTGGATAGGGTACTGAAACTAATTGCGCAAGCCACAAAATTCTTGAATCAATTAATAGTAGTTAATAGTTATTTCTGCCGGAAGGGAAAGGTACTGCTTAATATTTTCTATAAACTTTCATATCTTAACTTGTTAATGCTTCATTAAAGAAAATCCGACTGAAAGGCAGACTTTTGCTTATTGCCGCCTAACTACCAATTCTTAGTGGGCGAAGGTATGTTGTTTCTCAATGCTCCATATTATTCTGATCTGAAAACTTACATATTGAGCTTAATAATTTTATTTATCAAATTACCATACTCGATGTTCTCTTAAAACCATTGGAAATATTGAGAAATTTCTAGCACAAACTATCATTGCTGCTCTCGATATATTTTTGCGCTCCGTCTCAACTTTCTCGATCAACGATCTATCAGTTTACGCTCTTATACATAGAAATAGCTACTGCATAACAGTTATCAAAACCTGACTATGGCTGGAGATTGTAACGGTAAAAATTTCAAATGATAGAAATAACAATAATTTAGTGATTCATTGAATTGATTGCAATTCCAATGTTCTATCTTGTGGGTCTATTTTGAAAGAATATAGCCGTAATACTGCCAATACACTACAAAATTTGTAAACTTCATCCTAGTATATGTGTATACTCATGCATACATACATACATAATCTTTAGCCTCTTATATATTCATATATTTATTAAATAAATTAATATTATATTACTTATATAGAGTGTCCCAAACTGAAGGCATCAACATTGGTATCTCGCTTATTATACGAGATAGAAGAAAGCTTAAATTAGGAAAGTTCTGTAGAATTCCAAGCTAATTTCAGATATTGCCTGCAATTTTAATCTATCGTTTTAAGTTTTCGAGTAATTAAGAAAAATGGCAATATGGGCAGATACAGTTTTAACTTGCACATTACTAAACACTTTTTTATGAGGAATCTTCGTGCTAATAGAAAAATCCTATTGTCTCCTGTTTTTGAGTTACCTATGTCGAGTTTTGTTTTTCTTGCGGGGCTTAACATGTTTAACATTTTCGTATTGGATGAAATATCGTCATTATTCCTTTGTATGGTTGTTTGCGATCACCCCACCTTTTTTATGAGGAATCTTCGTGCTAATAGAAACATTCTATTGTCTTCAGTTTTTGAATTACCTATGTCAACCTTTGTTTTTCTTATGGCGCTTAATGTTTAACAATGTTTAAAATTTTCGTATTGGATAAAATATCGCCATTCTTTATTTGTATGGTTGCGGCCTTTTCAATTTAGAGAAATCGTAAAATTTGCATCCCTTCAGTTAGTTTCCGTACTGGGTCCAGCTCAATCAGTCCAGCTTTTCGGACTTTTCGTCCTTCGGTGCTTGTTTGTATTTGATCAACGAGATCTGTCCGACTTCGGACTTTGTCCGTGTTTCGCTAACTCCGGCTAAAAATTAGTGCCGTGATCGCCTGAATTTTTGTGTTGTTGTTTACAACTATATAGTTCGGATAGTTACTCCCGTATGATTAAATTAAATATAAAAGCTCATTAAAATTAATCAATTACGAGAGTTTATGACTAATTTGTTCAGTAGCAGTTACATCTATTTAAGTTTCAATAAATTCATCGCTTTAGTACACAGTTTATCTGGGGGTGCGTTTATTTAGATTTTACGAGATGCAGTATAAAGTTCATTTTGAAGGTTTTGGGATAATAATCATACCAATTTTTTTGCCGTCATAACATGTTGTTACCGATTTAAGAATTCTATTCAGTGTGTTATAAAAGTGTAATTATGGCCTCTTATATGTACCGTGTTTTGTGGCAAGAATTATATGAAGAATTTAGCAACAAAAGGATTATTACTGAACTAATTAAACTTTAGTAAGTTGGTAAGTAAGTTATTTGTATTTTAGTTGAAATTTAGAACTTTGTAATTTATTCTATTTTTGTGATAAGTAATTTACCTTGTCTACACATACTTAGAAGGAATCCCTGATGATGATAACAATGGTTATACTTTCTACACAAAGTTATATTGGCAAAACCAATTGTTGGAATTCTAATCTCAGTATAAAGCTCATTTTCATAAAACAAATTTATATAAATTATATTGTATTAGTTTTTTGGAAATCCTTTCCCATTTTTTGGCCTACCGCATTTCTATTCAAGAACTAATGGTAAATGGGTGGCGCCCTTATTACTATTTATTTCTTGCTTCTACCCGTAATCTAAAAGCTTTACAACTATCACCTACGATCCTGAACTCAATTTGGAAAAGACAGACGTCTCTGCTGTGGCATAAGTTTTCGAGTGAGTGTCGTTAAAGAAGCATTATGTGTTAAAGTGCTTGATTGATTTTAAAGTAATTAAGTGCCGACAAAAAGGTTATGTAGAAATGACTCGAAATGTTGGTTTACCAAAAAAGTTTCACTACATCTGTAGATAATCTGTTCAGACCTGATATCTTATATAAAGAAATGTTAAGACAAAATCTGGAATTTAGACTAGAAGGCGATAATCTCTGATACCCTTATGAATATTGAAGGAAGTATTTAAATAGCAAGTTTAGCTATTGTTGTTGACTGCATAATGATGCATTCATAGTTGCTCTGAAAGTATTCTCTACCATGCGATCGGGCAACGATATATAAACGTTAATTTTATCATCATTACCATATTAAGTTTTTTTTTATTTTGAGTCGTATTTGTTTTTCTATGATGGACATTGTACATAACCTTTATCTTTTGTCTTAACTTGTTATTCAGTGCAAAGTTTGAACTTCATATTATAATTTGTAATTTTATTTTTTTTAAATGAGTAGGTACACAATTATTTGGATCATTTTTTGTGAAATCCATATATGTATTACCGAAAATTATTAAAAATGGTGGAATTTTCATTGGTTACATAATTTAAACGAAATTAGATATACCATGTATAGTAATTTACATACAGAGTGTGTCATCTTAATAAGCTATTAGAGGTATGTGTAAAAAGATGATTTTGCACAGAATTTAAATATTTAGCAGTAATCTCATAAAAAGCCTGAAATTGTAGGCTATCTTTTATTGTCACTAAACAACTAAAAGTTTGCAACAATGGATCAATACCAAAATAGTTGCATTTAGAAATAGTCTGTAATAAATCTTATAGACTAGAGGATATTGTCAATACATTATTTCGCTAAGTATAAATACATAAAACCAATTTCTGTCATGAAAATATAATAAAGGACTTTTTATGATGTACTATTTGTTTCAAGATGAGTAAATTTTGTGATTTTGCAATAAAAAGTGCCGTAACTAAACTAAATGGACTTCAATGTATTACCATACCACACACTTGTTACTATTTTATACGAGTAATAAAACAACCAACAAACTGTTAAATAATAAAACAATACATTGCACAAATTTTAGTACAAATTTGGTAATGCAGATAAAAATAATAAAGACAATAAGTGTCAACAGTTTTATTCACAATCTAAATAAAAGATGTTTAACAAACCAACGCATTGGGATGAGAATTAAAAAAATGGCAGTTTGTCGATAGATGGTAAATCATATAATTATATAATAAAAAAAGCGGTTAACAAATAATAACAAAGAAATACGTATAATAAACAATGAAACATACAATTTTTTATCTATACCCTAACATAGAAATGAAGGAAAAAGGTCAATGCGTGATCAACGGCTGTGAAAACATTCAGATGAGATAAGAAGGCAGCATATTATGTTACCAGGGCTCTTTAAAAAAGTCAGCAGCGTACGTTCGGATACTACTTTTTAACATTATGTAAATTTGTCATCGTTGAAGTATGTATTCAATCCTAATAACGAGTTATAATTAAAAATTTCATTACGTTTTAAATGTTATAATACAATTACTTGTATTACAATTGCTTGAACTTAAATATTTGTTACTATATAAATAAAAACAATGTTAATCTGTAAATTATGAAAAATTAATGTCAACATATAAATAATGCAGTCTATTATAACTGATAATTGATTCATAAAATATTAGTGATAGACGCCTAATAATGAAATCATATAGGACATATATTATAATAATATATAATAATTTAATAATAGCTTGTTCGTGTATTTATGATCCAAAATAGGGTTGTTCGTTATATGTTCAATATGAGCTATCGAGATATAATTCTTCTAAATCAGCATGTTTAAATAATAGCCTCTTAATATTCTCATCTATAGATAATTTTGATGATCTATTGATAATTTTTTGTTTTACAATTTGTGAAAAAGAATGTTTCTCGTTTCAAATTAATAATCATAACTACAAAAATCATAACTGGTGTTAATTTACATTTTTAAGTACCAACATAAAACTGATACTAAATGATGCCAATCCTTTTTACATATTAGGAACCGTACTGTATAATAATTTACCGATTTCAATAAAACAATTAATGTATCAACAATTTGTTACTGTTGTAAAGGAATTACTTCTACAATATGCTTTTTACTAAAAGTGGAAGAGTATATTCTTAAAGATTTTTGTTTATAACAATATTTCTGCTTTCATATGTCTAATTTAATTTATATTTTTTGCCCTTTACTTGCATACATGTTACATGGAAAACAAAAATATGCCTAATTGTGAGTTTTTAATCTGTATTATTTACCAAATAGTACTTTAATTTGTGCAAATGTATCTTCTTAATTTGATTGTACTTTCTACTTTTTTTGTTTACTTATGCCATTCACTTTTGTGGTCTATACGGATGAAAATAAATTTTATTATTATTAAATGATTATTCTTATGGTATAAATTAATTTCATTTTCCCTATTTTGTACGTATATTCGATTATAATCGAATACGCATAAAGCATCAACTTAGCTTTCTTATTAAATAACATTTTGAGACGCTACTGAATCATTCGAGTTCATCTGTTGTTTCTGTTATTAGTTAAATTACTCGACTCGAGCACGTGATCGTGGCGACCAGCCGCGTGAACACTGCGTGATTCGAGATGCTTTTTACAATCTCGCCCTCGTGATATCGGTAACCTTAATCCTTCATTTGTTTGTTAGAGTATAGTTATCAATTTTTTGTATTTACCTTAGCAACGTGTTTGTTGATATTTATATTACCTTTGATAAAGACTGCTTAGCTGTCGAAAGAATATTGTTAGGTAAATTATAGTAAACTTGTGAAACTTTTATTCATCTTTTGTTTATTTCATGTTTCTATTTACTTACTTTAGTTCCGTCGTTAGCCTGTTAAAGCCTGGTCGCGACAGCTATTCGTGACTGTAAACAAAGCAACGCTATCAGGCGCGGTCCTAGAGGGGGTCACAGGAGTCATGACCCCCAAAATAAATCATTTACACATATTTTTTCTTAAACCTCAGCAATTAAAAACCAAAACATTCGTAATAACTGACAACTCAACTCAACTTGACGGGCTTAGCCCTTTTAAATATACATCCCGAGATAACCCCCGATGTCCCGAAAATAATCGACCGATTTTCTAAAACTAGTAGAAGGCTTCCTTTTTTAGTTTGTGATTAAGATTTAGGTTTCTGTTAACTAATCTTGTTTGATTAAAAAATATTCCTATATGTTTTACTCGTTTTATTGATAAAGTCGGCCCTTAAAAATGTATTTAAATCAAGATGACACCCCCCAAAATCTTGGGCTGCGACCGCGCCTGAACGCGATTACACGGTTACATGTTTTTCAAAATTTTAAAGAAAAAATTAGAATTTAAATACGCTCGTAGAGGCAGGAATGCTATGCTTGTTGACCTAATTTAATTGTGGTGTTAAACATTTGCATCGCGTCGTTTTGAATTTCGCGTGCTAGAACATATACTCTACTAGCGGCAACGCGTGATTATGTGAATGCAGCTTTGAGCGCCCAGCTGATCACTGTTTGTTTACATTCTCCGAATAGCTATCGCGGCCAGAGTTTAGTTACTTACTAGCCAATAAGGCATTCTTATTATTCGGACCTTAAAATGGCTGGAGAAACATCTACCCCGAAAAACCCGACTCCCCCTGAAGGGAGAACGGAAGATCATATCAACAAACCAACTTCAGAATCTTGTTTTCTATCGTCTAAACTATAGAAATGCCAAGTTTCGCGAAAATTCTAAAAGTCTCTGTTTTTTAGTTGTTTGTGGTGTTTTTTTCTGTTTTATTCTATGATTATATATTTTTTTGGTTTTACGAATAATTCAGTAATTGTAATGCTAGACTGAATTTGATAAGATATTGATAGATACAAAAAATTACAAGTATTTGTGATTTTAAAGTTTTTATGTAAATGATTAAATGCAAGAGATTTCTTGCTGTAATCACAAAAAATGAAATTAATTGATGTTATAAAAACCAATTTAATGAGTTTCCATGGCAAATAAATTTTGTTGGTATTTTTAGTAAACATAATAAATTGTTTATGGTTTACAAAAAAAGTCATTTGTTGTAAGAAATGTTATCATGCTAAGCGCAATATTAGTAGAATTTGTAGCATCGATCAATTTTCTTTGTATCTATAACAAATTATTTTGCTGAGAGAAAACACATTAAGACACAAATTATTTTTGGACACAAATTCTCATTTGCTGAATTAGTTTTTGTTATTAGAACAAACTATTGTAATTACAGATTAATTTATGTTGTAGGAACAAACTAACAAATTTCCATCGCAAATATATTTTGTTGGCTTTTTATCACACGTGTGCTCAATCGGTGGTCAGCTCGGCTACGGTAGTGTCGGACACGGAATATTGCATTCTTTTGTTATCTTTTGCCTGCACTTTGCAGGTTGCAAAGTTGACTACGTTGTCTGATGAGTGTTGATTATGCCTGTTACATTGCATGTTATTATGTGCAACAAGAAGACGCTTGTCAAAAAAGGATCGTACTTTCATAATAATTGTACTCTACAATCCTACGTATTAGTGTTATTATTAGTACCACGAGAATTGCAATACGTTATAGGATTACAGTGGAAACAAAAGTGAAAAATCTACTAGACGAGTGTGGACTCCCCGAACTTATTCCAATATTAATTAGTTAAGTGATCATGTTACATGGAATACTAATAACAAATATTCTATCAAAGTCAGCAAATTATAAATTTGTTATAACAACATATTAATTAGTAAAGTCAGAATATTTGGTATTAGCAAAGGCTGAAAGATTGTTTGTATATTTTACAAACTGGAATTTGCTGCAGTAAGTAAGGATTTTGCACTTCTAGAAAATATGAACTAGCTTTTGGTGCAAATTCTGACTGTCACTTCAACAAAATAATTATAATACTTCCAGCAAATAAATTAGCTTTTTAGCTAAGAGTATTACAGCAAAAATAATTTGTATATGCAACTGATAAATTTGTTGAGGCTATATTGACACAAAGTCTTTGCTACAGCTATTCATATTCTGTTGCTAAAGCATATTATTTTTTAGTGTTATCGCACTTAAAAGCACAGGGGTCGTAACAGTGATCGCATATCAGCGCGTAACGTACGAAGAAAAAACATATCTAGCAAATGAATAAATATAAATAAAATAGTTTATGATTAGAATTGCAACAAAATTCCAATCATGAGATTAAAAGTCATTACTACTAAAATAATACTTTATTATAATAATATAATATTTATTATAAATAATATTTTATTAAATAAATTAACTGCGCCTCTACACTGTAATAAAAAGATAACTATTACAATGCATTCACGTTCATGAATCACCAATAGGTGCAAAATCCAATTAAAATTTTTTCAACATAAAACATGACTAAATGAAAGAAACAAAAGTTAATAAAAACTCGCCAAATAATTAAGCTCTAGTATTAGTTTTGTCTGTAAAAGTTATTTTCAAACTCTGCACATGTTTGCAAAGGTAATAGGCAATCCAAGTTTGTTGTTAATCTGGATATATGCTTATGACTGCAATTAAAAATCCATTTAATGTTACGATTGTTAAAAATCCGACATACTATGAATTTAATGAAAGTGAATGACGATAATTTTTATATCTATAAATAATTCAAAAAGAAATGCTTCTTATCTAATTATTAGATAATTGCGTGTCTTACAAATAAAATCTTAACACGTACTATAATATGTCCTTGCACTTACATGCCATTGCGTTTAAATGTCGCTAATATTGTTTGCAATAGATTTACTTAATTAGAGTAATTTCACTTGCTTAGTTTGTACCCAATGTCGAATTATTACGATTGAACTACTTTCAGGTAGCCAGAATTAAAGGTTATACGTTTTTGTTTTATAACCTTATTAGAATTAAATTACATTGATTTCAATTTTTAATGCAAGAATTTGCAACGAAATATCTGTATTTAGTTAAATTTATTTTGATGTAGGACAACCAGAGTTAATAGGTGAATATTTATGTGTTATAAATTACAAATTCGCGAATACACTTATTATAAATTATAAATCCAAGTGTTAGATGTCTACTACTTAGCAATAAATTTATGTCAATCTTCAGTTTGATTAAGCAACTGAAAATATTGGAGGTTTGGTTGAAATTGATTAATCCATCCTTAATTTTTGACCAATTGGATGGAAGAAATTCGTGTTAAAAATAGATGAAAAATACCAGTGCTGATTTAATTCGAACTGAAGCAAGAAATTGGAGAACCATCGTGATTAATTAATTAAAATAATTCTAAAATGAAGGAGAGCGACTATAGAAAGAAAGCATGCTATTAAATTAAATAATAATTCGTAATACTTGGAAAATATTGAATGGCAGTCTAATGAATTGAGTTAAGATATTGTTAAAAAGAAATTATTTTTAATTGTAATTAAGCTTAAATCAAGATAATTGTAATTAAGCTAACTTATTTAGCAATTCTGAAGCGGAGTTTACATATCTTACCAAAGTAATAAAAATTATAACTATAGTTATTAACATTTTCAGGAAACTACTTAATTTACAATTTTATGTGAATTTCAGTAGGTGAGTTTTTCCATATAGAAATAAAAATGCAAATTTGTTTTCTAAATCTATTTTCCTTTTTGAACATTTTTTGATCAATCTAATTATAAGAAATGTTGAATTAAATTGCCAATTTTCAATGAAAATTATATGATAAAAAAAATTATGAAGTAAGATCATACCTTTTTCTTAATCCAAGCAGAATTTAAATATTGCAAACTAGATTTTACGTATTTGTTTGCACAATAATTAAACCAGATTATTAGTTACCTTCTTGTATACTATTACTTAATTGATTGATAAAAATGCACAATCATTAAATAGTTTAATAATGACTATAACCTTCTTCTTGAAAAAATCTTCATTCTTCTTTAAGTCAAGTATTAATCCACGCATTAAGTCCGCTTATTTTGAACTCTTTTTTTGAGTAAGGTTAGTTATCTTTTGCAATAAATCCATAAAAATAAAAATTTTTATACATTACAAATATTTAAATAAATTTAGTTGCCAAGCCTTCAGAAAAATTACGCCACCGTTCTACTTTTGATACTTTGGGTTTTGAAGAGTTGATTTAGCAGCTTTACCTAAGATCTAACGAGGATTTTACATAAAACCTATGTAGGCAGAAGAAACTCTTACACAAAAATCAATCTTGTCACTTTACTTTTAATTATCTTATCTCTCGTTTAATTATCTTTTATTACCAACAAAAAAACCACTTCTTAAAATCGAATCCCAAAACGAACAAGTTATGCAATTAAAACACAACACACAACAAGTTGTAAGTTTCATTGGCGTGGTGGTGATTCGAACGGTAAATGAGAGGAGTAACCCTGAAATGTATGGGGAACTTGTTTCCCCTTCACGTGCGCCACTGTTTTCGGTTAGGAGATCATGTGTGAGTGGTCCAGTTTGCTTGTGTCACACGTGATGTAAAAAAAAGGCCGGTACCCAATCTTTCCACCTATATAAACCCACCTTCAGCCCTAAATGAACCATACTAGATCTGTGATCATTACAGTTCAGTTGTATTAGAAGAACAAATTTTAAAAAACCATCATCATGAAATTCTTGGTAAGTATTGAATTTAAAAAGAAGTGACGGACTTATGTGTTTTTTAAATTTCGCGAAACGTTTATTTTTAAAATTCACCTTTATGTGTATTTCATTGATATTTTTCGGGAGTAGTCTATAGTGGACTACCTCTAACGGATTGTAAATTTAAATATATGCAAAGTTATTCAATATCATTGTCATTGTCATCACGATCTTACTATTTTATTTCGAGTGAAAACGTTCTAAAATTGAATAAAATTTATTTTCGTATGTATTTAAACATTTTATGCGTTTTTAAAAAAATGGATTAAAAACCAAATTGAATTTATTCTACATTTAAATCTCGTGTCGTGCGGATCAACTTCCATCCGGATAGTAAAGATTAATAAAGAAGTAACGGGGTCGCGATCAATCAACAATAGATTGCATAATGATCAAACCGAGCTAAAATTGATTTTTTTACGTAACAGACCGTGAATTGTGCGGTTTTGGATTTAATAAAACCCAAATTTCCTTAATATTAAACTTACAATAAAATACAATTTTCTGTTTAATATCACTATTAATGTACTTTTAAATGTGAAGGTTGTTGTACTTGCACTCGCCGCCGTCGCTTATGGAACTGAAGAAAAGAAAACTGAAAAACGTGGAGTTCTTGGCTTGGGATATGGCGGTATTGGTTTAGGCGGACACGGTCTCGCTCTTGGACATAGTGCCGTCGTAGCTGCACCAGCCGTCAGCTATGGACATGCCGCCATCGCCGCCCCAGTCAGCTATGGACATGCCGCCATCGCCGCCCCAGCTGTCAGCTATGGACATGCTGCCATCGCTGCCCCAGCTTTGGGCTACGGACATGGTCTTGGTTTAGGATACGGTCTTGGACATGGTATCGGAGTTGGACATGGTTATGGTCTTGGAGGTATCGGTCTTGGACATGGTATCAGTGTTGGACATGGTTATGGTCTTGGAGGTATCGGTCTTGGACATGGTATCGGTCTTGGACATGGTTATAGTCTTGGACACAGTGCCGTCGTAGCTGCCCCAGTAGTCTCCAAAGCCGTCGTTGCCGCCCCAGCCATCGCTGCTCCTCTTGCTGTAGGACATGGTGTTGGTTTAGGATACGGATATGGGCATGGTTTGGGATTGGGTTACTCCGGTTTGGGATACGGAAAATTACTCCATTAGGATTTAATATTAAATAATATCTGTGAATAATAGCATTATGTAAATAGCATGATGTATCATACACATTCAGCGTGCAATACTTTCACTGCCTTTGTAAATATTTTTTATAAAAATCATCTGAAATAAAGACATCTTTTGTAAAAAATAACAATTGGTTTTTAATCTTTACCTCATTATCTCAACAAGGATACATAGCAATGGAAATTACAGTGTTCTTTTTTCTTTAACAATTAACATCAGAAAAGATTAAAAAGGTGTTCGACCTTCGTTGAAGAATTAACCTATTGCAAAACAAAAGACCAAAACAATAGATAAATCTTTTGTTTTTTCCAATAATATCCCATCAAGTCTGTTAATCTTAACGTTTAATTAACCCGAACAAGAGTTATTTAAAAGATTGAAATGATAAAAAAATATTTCATAAGCAATCTCGACATTAAAATTGCAGGTGAAAAACAACTCTGCAGCTGTGTGTAAGTAGGGCATGTAACAATTTTCCTTATGTAATGTTTACATGTTTTAGAAAATATTTGAATTTTAAAATTTTTAGAAAACTATAATCTTTGTATTTGCTGGCACTTCCTGTTCTAGTAGTTTTCAAACTGGTCTGCTTTTTTCCTCTTATAAAAGTTGCTACTTTAAATTTGGGTCGTGTCATTATATGCGTTGCATTGTTATTATGTCGTTAACAATTTATTTGCAAGAACAATTTGCGAAAATGTGGCAAGCAATTTATAACTTTATAAATTAACATAAAACGTTTGTTAACACGAAATGTTTTTATTAATTTCGTATTTTTTTAAACTGTAACACAGTTTCTTATCTTTATTTGTTCTGCTGTAGTGTCTGAAGATTTCGTGTGCGTATTAGTGATCTCAATCAAGTGATAGCTGATAGCTTACGTTACTACATGTATGCCAGCATTAATAAGTCCTGGACAACCATGGCCGTCTCTGAACATTTGTCTAGATGAGTGATATTTATTGTTCTAGTCAAAGGGTCAGTTTAATGAGTATTCCGAACCACCGGCTCCACGATCTTGTCATCTGGAAGTGGGTTCAGAGACAAACTCAGATTTACTTGAGCCTAATTATAAACTCACAAATGTGATAGGCCTTTTGATAGCCTGCCACTGTATTTTTAAATACTTTTAAGTTATACCTGCCTTGAATAGAACCGATTCTTTCGGTTGAGGAATCACTATTCAACACCCGGCCTAATACGGCGACCTTACTAAGTAACACGTTAATTAAGACTTTCTTTCGTTATAAACACACTGGGAATGCATTTCTTCATTCTTGTACTTAATTTAACAATTTATAAAATTGAAGTCGCATATATGCTTCGGGGGGGGGAGGCTTCAGCCCAACGAGCTACCCTGTATGAAAATGTAGCCCATATTATTATTAAACCACATCGTATCCTACGTCCACAGTGGCGTAACTAGGAATTTTTATCCCTTAAGCAAAATACCAGAAGAACATTCCAAAAACCAATTAACAAAAAAAATTATTAGTTATTGTTAAAAAAATTATATATGTAAAAGGCCTTTTAGAAACAGTTACTGGTTGCCCTAGCAACTCAAAAGCAATCAAGTACAAGAAATAATTTGACGTTGCACGTTATATATTTTCTTATAGGAATAATGCGAAATAAATTAAAAAATTTAATTAAATAATAATAATCAGCAGTAATATCCCAAAGTGCATGTAAAATAGCCGAATAAATCTTGACGTTTTGGTTCTGAATGTTTTGCTCAGAAATACGTCGCTTAAATTTTGGGCGGAAAGATTTTCGAGGCGTATTTCTTTAGTGCAAGATATTTTGACACAAAATCATCAAAATTTAATCAGGCTATTTTATATGTACGCGGGATATTTGACGTGATTATTTCCTGTATAAATAGATATTTTTGTAAATTATCTATCCGTATTTACATGTGGTACAGTTAATAAAGAAATTATAATTTTCAAATATGTTTTCGTTTTCTGCACATTCACTTGTCTAAGCACCTTTGATAACAAGTTCAAAATTAGTCAAGAGCGATTAAATTTTGATAAAAATTTAATCGCGGTTAAATTTTGAGATTTCCATTTTTTCATTATTAAAGTGACAGTAACCATGGTACGTAAGTACAGAGCCGGACATTTGGGCGCGGCCGTTTCGGCGCGGAACACTTTGGCGCGAGGACACTTCGGCGCAGGGACACTTCGGCGCGGTCCACTTAGGCGCAGGGACACTTCGGCGCGAGAAAACATCTAGTATTATTGTAATGAACAAAATTTGTAGGTACTTACAGGTAATAAATACAGTATGATGATGAAATACAGTATTCGATAAATACGGTATGATGAAAAAAAACTCAATATTTGCCAATCACAAAAGCTCGTATGTACTGCCAGATTTAAGAAAAAACTCATTTTTCTAAGCTGCTAAAGCATTAAAATTAAAATTCTTCTGCAAGTCTCTGCATAAGGGAATAATTTGTAATAAGAACTTAATTTGTTTATAATTATAAATTCCTTATTATTTATCAGAATATCATGTTTGATAATCATGTTAAAAATTTTATAATATCGATTAAATGAAATAGGAAAATTGACATTAATATTGAATATTGTACCACTGATAAATACGTGTCCTGCTTCAGGAATTTTGTCTCAGTAGGTAACACTTATAAATGGATACTGCTTAGTGCTTATAGTCCAGTGTTTAAAGACAAAAAGCACAACTGGAATAACGCAATTTAACCAAACCAAGCGAAATTCTGGAATTAAGAAGGTGTATGTGTGTACATAAAAATAAAAAAGGTTACTCTGATAATAGGGTAGCTTATCCCAAAATATTAGACTATTGGTCCAAAAAAACGTTTTATTTAAAGATCTCCGAAATTTGACCCTAATTCGTCGCGAAAAAATGTACATGCCCCGAACTGCTTTTAGTTGAAGTGTGCT
Organism: Agrypnus murinus; assembly: GCA_929113105.1. Taxonomy (NCBI): domain Eukaryota; kingdom Metazoa; phylum Arthropoda; class Insecta; order Coleoptera; family Elateridae; genus Agrypnus; species Agrypnus murinus. Next base: position 136,433,366 of record OV816029.1, on the reverse strand, counting down.
TGCGCCTAAGTGTCCCGGCGCCGACGTGTGCCTGCGCCGAAGTGTCCTTGCGCCGAACTGCCCGGCGCCAAACTGTCCTCGCGCTGAAACGGCCGCGCCTAAATGGCCTTGTCTAAACCGTCGCGCCTAAATGACCTAGACCGTACGTAAGTACGCATTGTTATGTGTATAAAGAAAATAATCAACAGGAATATCCCAAGTACATTAAAATGGCGCAGAAAATTTTCGAGGTGTATTTCTTTAGAGCAAAACATTTTGACAAAAAATCGTCAAAATTTAATAAGGCCATTTTACATGCACGCGGAATATTTGACATGATTATTTTCTGAATAAATAGACATTGTTTGTAAATTATCTATTGGTATTTACTTTAGTAGAGTTAATAAAGAAATTACAGTTTTTAAATATTATGTTTCCATTTTCTGCACATTCACTTGTCTAAGCACCTTTGATAATTATGTCAAAATTATTCAGAAGTGATGAAATTTTGACACATTTCTAACCGCAATTAAATTTTAACATTTGAATTTTTATCATTATTAAAGTGACAGTAACCATGGTAATTACGCATTACTTGCTGCTCGCAGTAGCTTCACAGAAATAAAAACCAATCCTAACTTCTCATTTTCTGTAAACATGTGATCTAAAAGTGACCCTTTTTACGTGGAAACAAGACGTCGATGACTAATTGCAGTAAATAAAATGTAACTGTGTTCAAACAGTTTTAATCATGAAGTTTGCTAGCTAAAGCGTTGGAAAAAATAATATGTTTAATTCTTGAATTCATAAAAAAACGCTTCTTATTCGCCCCAAAAACAGGCATTTTATACTAATGAACCAAATAACTATTTTAAAACATTCAGACAAAAAGTTTACATAATAACTTAATACATTTTAGTAGCATAACTATGATAAAAAAACATTCACGTTAAATGAGTTCAGCTCCTGAAATATTCAACATATCTCAATGATCTTGGTGTGAAATTGAAGCAGAATCCATTTGGGAATAGATATAGAATATCACATAGGGAAAGTCCCTAATGTGTAGATCAAATCTATAAATGGGCACAAAAACTAAAAAAACTATAGTTTTTGATTTATACGGCCGTTTGAATTACAGCCGACAAGTTTTGCATTTAATCCTAATGGAAGGCTTCGGTCAAAATCCTTGGAAATTTGGTAAATGATAGTCGCTAATGTGGGAATCCAAAAAATAATAGTTTTCGAAGTACAGCCGTTTGAAGTTGACAATATGAATTTGATATCTCGCAAAAGAATGTCAGCCGGTTGCTCGGCGGAGTAGGTTCGTCTCTCGCTTCCGGTTAATATAGTGTTGGTCTATAATTGCTTTGCTAGACTATGTATAAATATTAAATGATAAAAATGTGAGAATTTGTTCGCTATACTATTAGAACTGATTTACCTGTAGTCTTTTTTTGCCGAAACGTCATGGTTATGTGTTGGTTATGTGTTGGTTATGTGATGGTTATGTGTTGGTTATGTGATTTTTATATGATAGTTGTTATGTTTACGTCATCATTATGTCATGATTCATGAATATGGTAGAACAGTTGTTCTTTCAACAAAAAAACAACTGTATGTAGTTCGTGTGATGAACACCAGTAAGTTTATTTTTATTTATTTGATTTATTTTGTATGGCATTTAAATAAAGTTTATAATTGCCTTTGTTTAATACTAAAGTACATAGATTAATAAAATACTACGTGTGAAAACTCGCTCAAACATGCATTTTAACCTTGTGGTACATTTGTACCCTACTCCGCAGTGTACGTAAAAAATACACTCCGTATTACAAGGGCTAAACGTCTTGGAATGTCAGCAACTGATTTCTGTTTTTTTTTCTGATTTCTGCTCCAAATAATGTTTTTAAATAACTGGGGTCAGTCGGTGTTCCTACCAAGCATGATTCCCGCATAGTCCATCCAACAATATTGCAATCTTCTGCAAATAGTTCCTGGCAGTAATTCGGCTTCCATAGACGAAAATCTAAGTCCTTCAAGACTGTTTTGATTTCGTGGCGTCTAAGACCAATTTTAGAGCAGCTTGACGTGTTAATTTGTGGAAACTTCTCGTGAACATATACACCACTTGCACTTTCTCTTCCGCCCTGGATGTTGAAAAAACGGCCACTTCTGCAGAAATCTAACACAGTTCCTGTAGTCATCAGCTTAGCATGACAGTTTTTGATGGTTATCGGATCACAATACGAGGTCCGTGAATATTCCGTCGCCACCTCTGAATTTGTGCCACTAACTGCCACACTTCATAACGGAAGGCCACTTGAGCACGCTCTTGTCTTGTGACATTTATGCTAATTCAGAGTAATTTCCACAACAAAACTTAGTTAAACAAAACTGACCGATAACGTAAATAGAAAAGTTGTTAGCAGTTTAAAGTAGGGAGTTACTTTCCATCCATTTGGTAGTTACTTAAGAATCATTGAGCGAACGCTTCTCGGACTCATAGTGCCAAGCTGGTTGCTAAGGTCAAACATACTAAGTAAACCTCACAAGAACCGCAGATTTTTACAAAATACTTGCCAAAGCAAGAGAAATCATGCAATGCCGATTTTGAGGTAGTTGACTTCCTGATGCAAGTTAGATTTTCCGCCTCAAATAAGTAGAAAACAGGAATATTTCGACAAAAATAGTACATATACTGTTTGAGCATTATATTATCAATACTTAAACAAGCACAAGTAAAACAAAGTGTCGGCCAATGCAGTTTTTATAAACAAAGAAGAGTTGTTTCTTATGTCGGGCTTGCTGAAGTTTACGGTTCGCTCATAGAGTTGCGTTTTTGTATTCGTGGAAAGAGTGGATGGTGTTTTCTCGGTTTAAAGAAAATTAGAGACATAGCTCGCCTGTTTATTGATATCTACGCCTTTTGGATAATTAAGGCTTTCTGTCTGTCTTAGATAGACAGGAATAGTTTTTCCCAATAGTTTTTCTTTTTCTAGACACTGATGTTGTCGTCGCGATGGCTTGATCATCATTGCAGTGGCATGTCGTATACGGTGCAAGAGGGCGACTCCTCCCTTTCTATTTCTGGTACACTTTGGTCCACCATACTCTATGAAACTGTATATAGAGCCTCTAGATAAAGTGGTCCCTCGGACAGATCACGATCAGGTTTGGTAGGTCGGTATATTGGTGTATCTTCGTTGTAAAGAGTCCATACGGCTCAGGGGGAAACAAGCGGAAAGACAAACCTGTAAGAAGTGTAGAATAAAATAGTCATAAAAAGAAACTCAGTACATATGTCGAGATTTCTAAGGGTTTTTCCAATGTGTACTGAGTTGCAAAAAGGATATTAGTCAATCTATTAGTCTATTAAAGAATTTCTATCTTATTACAAAAAAATATAAACTATACATTTACAAAATGGATGAGAATAGTTACAATATGAAATATGTGTATTCACATAGAAAATTTACTAGAAAATTAATTACAATCAGAACACAATAACCTTTTCATTTTTTTTTTGGACATTTGATTTGGTATATCTGAAGTTTTTAAACGCATTAATTACTGCAACAAAAGGTCCTTCGGACAGTGTCCTTACTTTTATTCAATTCATTGGTTGAAACAAATTAAAGAATTTGCACCTATCTTGGTAAAATTAAATCAATTTTCCCACCCAAGATTTGTTGAACCCAAAAATTGATTAAAATATGTTTACTCTTATTATTGGTCTCCAGTAAGTTGCTGAAATGTTTTCTCTATTAAGAGCAATATGATGCCAGTTTATTCTTCTAGCACACGGTTCGACATGAAAAGTAACTCCAACTCTCCAAGAGGGTTCGAACTACAGGTTAAGCAGCAGATGCACTAGATTTCACACTCCAACAAAATGTAATTTCAACCAAAAACTTATCGATCATCATCCAAACCAAAGACCTTTATGGATGGTTTCACAAAGCGTGATTAAATTCTGATTAACTTAATTGTGATTAAATTTGAAATCTAGAAATATAATTGGATAAAATTTCAAGTCTCTTAAGTCTCAGCCAATTCAATTTCTGAATTTGTAATTTAATGACATTTAACTTTTCAAATTGACACTTACTCCGCGGATTAAATGAGGTATTTGTTAATATTGCATATAAAATTGAAACAAGGTAATTTACACTTTTTACCAAATTTTTCCGCTAAAGATGGATGAAACTACTTCAAAACGAAAGTTCACTATTTCACAAAACAAATTTAAGTCAAATTCTCTCCTAGTAAGGGGTAAATCACAAATATTATTGAAAACACAAGTCCATTAAAATAGAAGCTTTACTTGTCTTTTCAATGCTAACAAGAATATCTTGAAAAACGCGGATCTATATCCTTCGTACCTCATGGCACCGATTGCTATGATCATTTGACCGACCCTACTAGAATTTAGCCGAATATGGGGGAATTCCACCCCCAGTAGGGATTTTTAAGTTCCAAGTGTACCCAAAAACGTGTGTTATTTGTTTCATAAATAATATAATAATGTGATAACTTTTGTTTTAAGTTAATAGTCTAGGAATGTTAAAAACTTGCTTACCAAACTTGTTTTGGAAAAAAAAATTTTTATTTAAATTATTTCACATGTTATACGTGAAAAATTAATTTTAGAAAAACTGTACATTCAAAATTAACCAAAATAATACCACTTATATTTCATAGTATTTGAACTATTTCCCCAGAATTTTAAGAAAATCGTATGTCTAGCGACTAAATTATTGCCAAAAAACCTGCTTTTTGCCAAAAAAAACTGCTTTTTTTGTCAAAAAGGAGGTAATAGTTTAGTCCCTAGACATACGATTTTCTTAAAATTTTGGGAAAATAGTTCAAATACTATGAAACTTAAGTGGTATTATTTTGATTAATTTTGAATGTACAGTTTCTCCAAAATTAATTTTTCACGTATAACATGTGAAATAATTTAATTAAAAAACTTTTTTTCCAAAACAAGTTAGGTAAGCAAGTTTTTAACATTCCTCGACTATTAACTTAAAACCAAAGTTATCACATTATTATATTATTTATTAAACAAACAACACACGTTTTTTGGGTACACTTGGACCTTAACGTGCCAAACATCGCATTGACACGGGACCTACAGTTTTACTTCCTATCCGAGAAGAAGGCATGTTTTTTAATTTTTCTCCGCTATGAAAAATTACCAGCTCGACCGGGTATCGAACCTGCGACCCTTGGATTATGAAACAAACATGCAAACCACCAATCCACCGAGGCTGGCACATGCACCTATTAAAACGAAATTTGATTATGATTATGGATTTATAGCGAAAAATTGAAATTCGATATCTTATTAGTACCCTTTAAAGGACACCAGGTGTTATACATAAATTTCATTTTTAACTAAAAGATAAAAAGTACTATTTTACGAAAAAGAAAATTTAATAAGAGAAATACCCTCGCTTAAGGGAGATTTATCGAAATTAGTTCAGTGATGGGCAATAGTTAAAAACCGGTGTAATATGCACTGCAACGGGTTAAACGTTTTCTATGTAAATACTAACACTAAAGAGTCTGCTTAAATAGGTTGCACTTACTATCCTAGGACGTAACTATTTTAATACCGGTTATGTACCCATTTTTGTTAAAAATACAATAATCTCTCAGAAATACTTTACAATTCTACCCTTGGGTACACAAATATAGGATTATTAGTTATACAAATCGGTTCTACGATTATAAGAAACAAGGAAATTTATACTACCTATACTATTAAATTTACATACTATAAAACTAGAAGCTATTATATTTTATAAATGCCCGAAAGCGTTTCTATTAATAGTTGGTGTTATAGAATTATCTACAGTTGAATGAAAGGATACCTACCAAAACAAAGCTTATTTATTTAGTGATCACGTTTGTAATATAACCTAATGGGCACCACTCACGGTGTCTCCCCGACGACGTCGGCGAAAACGTCGTCGACGACGTCGGGGACAAGGTCGAAATAATGAGGTAATGTTTACATTTACTGTAATTTAATGCATGACTGTGTATAATAAAATTATTAATATCGTATTTCTTTTAAGACATCAAAATGAAAGAAAGTAGTTTTGAGCATAATAAAATGCGTACTGAATTTCTTTAAAGTATTTCGAAATAGCTTATGCAATTAACAAAACTTTTCATAAGCGGAATAATATTGATATCCATCGATAGAATTACAAGTAACCCTTTATTATAAAACGAAAACTCTTTGTTTTTTTTATTAATCTCATTCTTAATTTAGTTTAAAAATGGATATAATTAACGCAGGATTTAGGATTCTGAGTTTTGGTTCGCAAATAAGGATTTCCTATAAAGGACGACTTTTGATAAAATTTGGTAGTGATAATCGTCGGAAAAATATCATGTTTAAAAATGTAATGGTTTCACCGTCGCTTCCTTTTCCGTGTAGTTTTAAAATTTTATGCTGATGGTACATAACCTTATACTATATCTATCTTTTTCGGGTTTACTTGAATTATTTCATTTTTATTACATTTGTTTACAAACAACTGTTTACAACTGTGAAAATAAAACCCTTGTCAACTGTAAATTATTATTAGGCAAAATAAACATATACATCTGGGATTACTAAAAAATATATGCTTTCTTTATTATACTTTTTAAGAAAACATTATGAATTCAATATGCTGTGACACTTTCAAGTGATAAGATGGATTTTTATAAATTATCTTTGAGAAAAAAAATTGCAGTTGGTGTGGCAGTTGCCTTGTGCTTCGAAGAAGAAGAAACTGAAACACCACGAAAAAAAAAGAAAATATGGTTTTTAGATCGCAAACAATATTCACACATGTCCTTGTTAAAAGAATTGCGACAAAATGAGCCGAAGGATTTTTATTATAAGGTTATGTACCATCAGCATAAAATTTTAAAACTACACGGAAAAGGAAGCGACGGTGAAACCATTACATTTTTAAACATGATATTTTTCCGACGATTATCACTACCAAATTTTATCAAAAGTCGTCCTTTATAGGAAATCCTTATTTGCGAACCAAAACTCAGAATCCTAAATCCTGCGTTAATTATATCCATTTTTAAACTAAATTAAGAATGAGATTAATAAAAAAAACAAAGAGTTTTCGTTTTATAATAAAGGGTTACTTGTAATTCTATCGATGGATATCAATATTATTCCGCTTATGAAAAGTTTTGTTAATTGCATAAGCTATTTCGAAATACTTTAAAGAAAGAAATTCAGTACGCATTTTATTATGCTCAAAACTACTTTCTTTCATTTTGATGTCTTAAAAGAAATACGATATTAATAATTTTATTATACACAGTCATGCATTAAATTACAGTAAATGTAAACATTACCTCATTATTTCGACCTTGTCCCCGACGTCGTCGACGACGTTTTCGCCGACGTCGTCGGGGAGTCACCGTGTATGTGCTATTTAAAGCAATATTCTATCGTAGTTCATAGTAAAGAGTTTACCGATATGAATATAAATTAGAGCATTTTGATTTCTTGTAACCGTATTTGTTTTGTAAAGTATTTAAATTTTATAATGTTGATTAATTATTAAACTTCTGTTTTATTAAACAAGCAGTAAGTAAACATAAGTGTATGTGTATAGTTTAAGTGATCTAATAAAAAGCTCTATAAACGTGAGCCAGTTAACCTTTACTTGCGTTTCATAATTATTAACTAAATAAATCATTACAATTATTACAAAATTATTAGATAATTTCAGCGTGCGCATGTGACTAATTAAATTAAATATCTAAAATATAGGAAGCAGTAAATGGTTTGTTTTAATTATTATAAATAATAGACATCACGTTTTATAAATTGAGAATTTTAATTAATCTCTTTAGTTCTAGAACAAAAGTAGTGCGATTGTAATTATAATTTCAGTTTTTAATTTTCTTTGATATACCTACAAAAAGCAATCTAATTTAATATAGTTACGAATGGTTATTAATGGTTACTAAAAATGCTTTCTTTAATAATATGATTGACTATTAATCGGTAGGTGTAGGGTGCCAAGCCACTGAAAGTGGCATATTTTAAGTTGTTAACCCTCGTAATACCAACCTGCCCGGTTGGTATTTTGTGCCCAGCAGTTGCTTTTTCTTAGTTTTGATATATTTATAGATGGGGAAAATTTTAAAAAATTAGTATTTGCCACTCAAACAAGTAGCTAAAGGAACATAAGTTTAGATTTGAATTTTTGAAAGTTTCAATTTTATCGCAGTTTAATTACAGCTGCGCGCACACTTTCCAAGCAGCATTTTTAGTCATCGCTACATACCAGCAACTACCATTGGAACTATTAAGTTTTTGCCACTAGGAACAAGCAGGTAATTGCTACGGTTTTGTTACGTGCCTGAAACCAAAATGTGGAACAATTTTTAGGTAGCAGATACGGTGCAGTAACCTCTCTCGAACTTGTCCAGCTACGTAGCGGGAACGTGGCGGCGTAGTAATTGCTACTTTCTTGGAACTTCTTTTCTCTTTGACACATCGTGTCGCGTGGTTGCTCCTCTTACTCTTGCGACTTAGCAAATATTCTATCATTTTCTATATGTGTTAATATAATATTTCCGTAATATATTATTTTTGTAATAAGTACAGTATACAAAATATATTTACATATCATTGAGAAAAAAAATCTGTTTTTGTTTTTTTATATCAGACACTCAGACAGTACAATTCCTTTAAACTTTATATAACAAATCGATAAAGCGGTAGGTGAAAAATTATTTAAAAAGAATTCACCTACCGGTAGGTGAATTTTTAAAAAAACACAAAGCACCTACCGGTAGGAACAATTTTTTTCAGAAATTCGTTACCTACCGGTAGGACATAATACACTCCCTAAAGACTTACTCGCAACAGACAGGGTGAACGCGTGGTTAAAGTAGTATGTAGTATGTTTTATACACGGTCGGCCTAGGGTTCTATTCCTACTAGCTCCGTTACTTTATTAAATAATTTTTTTTAGTAAAAATGCATCCCTTTTTACAGTTGGTATAATAACGTTTAGTACTTATTGCTTTTTAAATTATTCCTAAAAAATTAATCAAAAACTATAAACCTGCGAATTTACATTTTGAAACCGGTAACACGTCAACTGTAAGGTTCCCTTTAAGTGGCAATACCGTTCCAAAACGTACTTTAAAGGTTACTCGGAAGTAATGGAACTACATAGTTCCAATAAATAGTAGAAGCAACTACATAATTACTAAAATAATCCGAACTGAAGTAATTAAACCTATAAAGTCATAAATTTAGTTGTAGTTACGTAACAACTACTCAGTCAACGTTCCGATCTCAGTTAGTACTACTTAGATACTGCTTGGGTTCAATATGCCAAGATGAGCAAAAACCACAACCATTTGTGACAAGTGTCAAAAATGTGTATGTTATAAACATTCCGGTAACAAGGTAATCGTTTGTGGCACGTGTACTTACGTTTTATGTCTTTACTTTTTGTAAAATGTTCTTAGAAGTAAACAAACACAAAAATATTACTCTACTGTACTTTATTCAAGTGCTTTCATCACAAAAACAGCTGGGCACAAAATGTCTCCACTTGGTACTGCGCGCAGTGCGCGCTACCAATAAAAAGCTTGGTATTACGAGGAGCTTATTGAGAAATTTTTGCCTATAAACCCCTAGTCGAAAATGAGCCGTTTTGGCCCTGGAGTATTTTTTGTTCAAAAACGTAATGTTAATTCGTTGATAATAAAAGATTTCGATATCCAATTATTTTTTATCGAAGATAACACAAAAACATAAAATTATAATAATGATTAAAATGGCGACCCTAACCTGGTTACATAAATTTATCCGACGAATCATAGAATCGCGCACTCGCTGAAACATGTGTGGATCTTGCTGCACGAAAAGACAGACTGCCATTACTCTCCCCAACAGTTCCGCTTGGGTGGCTACAGGAGTTTCATAGACCAGCGACTTAATGTAACCCCAGATGAAAAAATCCAACGGAGTTAAATCGGGACTTCGCGGTGGCCACCTGATAGGTCCCCCTCTTCCGATCTATCGTTCAGGAAATTGTTGATTAAGGTGATCCTGCACAGTACAGGCAAAATGTGCAGCTGCACCGTCATGCTGGAACCACATTCTATCCCGTATACCCATAGGAGCGTCTTGCAAGAAATTTAGGTAAATGTTACCATTGAGCCGAGGTGGAGGTAGGAACGGAACGGACCATTTTGACAGTTTAATCGCAAAAGCTTGTATCACACGAAACAAATGTGAAACAATTACTTATCTGCGATCACGAACGACAATCAATTTTTAACAATATCGTGTGTAGGAAATCCAGTTGATAAGCGCTTATCACAATACACAAAATTGTTTATGTTGTTTGTAATCATTGTTTGTGTTATCTTCAATAAAAAATAATTGGATATCGAAGTCTTTTATTATCAATGAGTTAACATTACGTTTTTGAACAAAAAATACTCCAGGGCCAAAACGGTTCATTTCCGACTAGGGGTTTATATGCAAGAATCTTTCATCGCAATGCCCCCTATATCCCCTTCAAGTTTGACATCACCTTTTTGGAACACCCTGTATAATAACAAATTAGAGTAAGTATGAAAGTAGAAAATAACTATTTTTATACTTTGCGTTAACAATATGTTCATTGTGATACTAAAAATAATTATAATACAAGAGGTTATTATTAAATCGTTTTTGGAAACTATTTGTTTTGCAAGATTGGTAAGATTTGATTTATACTCCATATAAACGCATTTAAATTGGACACTTTTTAACCTCACAAAACGTCAAATGTCATTTGATAGCGTTACCACATATTACACGCAAAAATCTCTAGATTGTAATGCCACGTTTTTAATAGCTTGAATTTACAAATATCTATAAAACTATTGATGCAAAGTAGAAATAGTAATTAAAGTATTAAGGGCGGTAAGTACGCTTTACCAGTCGAGGATAATAGTGTGGAAACCGACGCGTAGTGGAGGTCTCCATATTAGCCGAGATTGGTGGTACCTAACGCCCGTAATGCTTATACTGTTTTTTACCCGATCGAATCTATGAGTTAATTTTAATACCTAGAGTAGACATTAAAAAAATCACACTAGAAATGTGAATTTTATCAAGTCGATTAATTAAGTTGAGTAAATAAAAACAATTTTTGTTTCAATTTGGACAAATGTTAAAATGGTAGTGATGTTTTTCAACTTAAATGATGAGGTACTTTATTAACTGCCATTGGCGGTAAGTTAAACTTACCGCCCTGAAAGCCAGTGGCGGGGCAAGGCGTGGGCGATGTGGGCTACTGCCCATGGCCTCGCGCCCAAGGGGAACTCGCACCGCGATATAACAAATAGTGTTTATTCTGAAACCCGGACACTTCGCCCACCCGTCTTTTAGTACCATATTGACCAACGGGGACTTCGCCCAATTTTTGAAATGTACGTATCGCATTTTGTTGTTCTTTTTGACATAATATTCGGATATACAGGGTGATGCATTTAAGTGTGGTGACTGTAGCACTTTCGCGTCTTCATAATTATTTTTTTCAAAAATGTCCTTATGTAAGCTAACAAATTTATTACATTACTATGTTGGCAATTGGATGAAGTGTCAGAATATGGAATAAAAAATGAAAGTTGTTATTTAAAAAATGCCAATGACGTACAGCGCGCACTTATGCATTACTCTGTATATCCGAAAATTATGTCGAAAAGTGCGGACTTTAAAAACAAAATTGGCTTGTTTTTGGAATTGTTCCAGAAATGAATACTTTCCCTTTTATCCAATTTATTGCTTACTCTTAACTAGCACTGTATAGTATTATGTACCAAGGGCGTTATGATGATGATAATGCTAGGAGGCCGACGATGTTCCAGCCCGAGGGCCTGACCCTGAAAGGCCCGGAAGATGGAAGTCGCCTGATGGACATTATCATCTGGTAACGCTTGTGGTGCATACAAGATTTTGTTTTTCAGTTGAATACATACTACTAGTAAAAAACTAGTTTCCATTTATAATTGTTGGCGTTGCCAAGAACTATATTTATAAAACTATGAGTTTTGTTTGTCAGATGGCAACTTTTACTAAATTTGCAAAAGTCAAACAGAGATATGAAATTTTAAATTCAAGTGTTTCTGTTGTTAATTGTTCCTAACATGAAAACAACAAAAATCTTATTAGCACATGTCATATAAAGAATAATTGAATGTTATTTAAGAAATTTGTGCAGAAGTAGGCACAAAAGAATTCGTGGATCACGTGCCTATAGAAACTACGTTGCAAATACTCGTAGTTTGTTGTGCTGCAACACACTCATACGCAAAAATATAGTTTCTGGCATAATGATTCAAATAACTACTGAACGTAACGCCGGCTCTGATTGTAAAGTAAACGCTGAGCCGGTGTTATAAACGGTAATGCCCGTTTATATTTAAAATACACTAGTTGTTATATAGTTCGTATCGGTCGTATAAACAACAAATAATTTGCACGAAATGTAACATAATTTTCAATATCTTTTCTATCCGTCAAAACTGTTCAATTATAGTGCATCTCCTTCGTATTTGTTTGATTATTAAGGTACTACTATCAGCAAGCAAATTATTCTATATTTCCTCTACATAAAATTTATACGCTTCCTTAATAGTTATACTGTTTCATTTTTGTAAGAGAAAGAGTAATAAGTTGAATATGCAATCAGTCAAAATGGAGGCCCATACCGATTACATTTATTATTTCTACGGGACTGACCACGAGCCATAACGGTAACTGAAAAATCTAGTAAGCTAATCTATTAAACAGTTACATTCGAATTCTACTCAGATTCATATCCACAATCCACACATTTAAATTCTTTGCTATCACTTTCTTAAATAGACTTTCTTCGTCGACATTAATCCAAGGAAGAAAAACCTGAGGACATAATAATTATTATCCATTAAATATTGAAAACTCCACAAACTATATTACAGAAGTAGTTCATGAAGCAACTAAACCTTATTTCAATACAAGAAAACCTATACTTCAACTAAACAAGCAAGAAATGAGTCATCTTCGTAATCACACCTGAATAAACAAATGCGATCCCGGGGTGAGATAAGATAAGGGTGCAAATTTCACGTTGCTAAGAATTCAGTGACGTACGCTATAACCAACACATTTTCATTGCTTCATTGACATTTATTTTTAATTAAAAAGGGGTTTGTTCCGCTTATGAATCTTTCTAGCTCATTTATTGTTTATTTTATCATTTAGATTACAGCGTGACCTTCGTGTAATTCTAGATACATTTTACATTTTCGCCCATGTGTTTGTGATGACTCATTTCTTGCTTGTTTGGTTGAAGTATAGTCCTGATAATCTTCTGCAGCATGTCCTGGAATCAATCGAAAGTGGCAGTGAATCATCAGAGATCCACTAATAATAAAAAAATCAGTTCAATAACATTTCTTACCAGATCTGGTGGGAAATCGGCAATCATAGAATAGCACTGTGTGGAGATATAGTGGAAACAAAACATATATTGAATCAAATGATCAAGAGTGGGTAAATCCACTACCATCACTTTCCGGAACGTAGTCATGCTTAATAAAAATATTTTATTGTAAAAAAATATTAATATTATCAGATTAAACAGTAATCAGATTAAACAGTAAATAGAGAGCAGAAAATACGGTTAATTAGAATTATCACGAAAAAAGATTTCACGAGTGACTTAAAGAAGTTAAACAAATAAATAAGAATGGATTTTTTTTTATTACCTAAGAATTCCTTTTCTTAATGAGTTTTCATTTTTTAATAAATTACAGAGATATTTTTTTAATTTTTAATAAAAAAAACAGAAATGTGCAGAATGTTTTGCAAACCGTTTTGCACAAAAAAGTGTCAATGAAACGGATGTAGTTATTAGTATGTAGAAACTCGAAATTTTGCCAATTCATGGACTAAAATAAAAAAAGCAGTTTAAAAAATATATAGAAAACAATGCCTGTAGCTTGTAGTCTATGTTTCAACAGTCACATTTCCTTGATCTAGTTTTACCAAATCAATCAAATTGTTATTATTAGAACGTCACACTTAAATTATTTGTCAATTTAGTTAATTCATAAACAGTTTCTACACAGGAATTAACTATTTATGTATTTTGATAATGCTTCACCTTTCATAACTAAATAAACACAGTTTGATAATCATCTAACTGTAAGCAATTACCATAATTTAGAGAAATGCTGGCGAAATTATTTTAGTTTTGCATAAATTAGAATAAAATATGTATAAATTGTATTGTTAATATTATTATTCGGTCGTTCAACAGTTTGAAAAAATTATGACTTGATTATTCAGCGCACGAATTATGTTAGTTCCCATTTTTCAAGATGTAGTAGTAGATAGATTTTTCTGCAATTAAAGCCTGAAAAGTATTAGAAAAATATAATAGATCTGATTTAAGCAGTACAAGTTATAAATTGTTTATTTTACAAGCCTTACTTGGTGAAATTTCATATTGATGCTATGAGTGGCATTTCGATAGGCAGGTATTAGGTATCGAATAAGGCGCCTCTATGTTTCGTAAATTTTATTAGGATCTACAAACAAATTTAAACATATAACACGTTTAAACCTAAGTAAGAAACAAGTAAACGGCGTATTAAAGTAATGAGTGATTATAAACATAAAAGAAAATAGGAGTAGTCTATTTTTGCAGATAATATTCCCGAGGTAGATCTTCAGATTATCTGCATAGACTTTTGTTGGAAGACTTTTGTGGTCTTTTTTTCAGTTTAAATATGTCCGACGTAAACGGTATTGAAATTGAAATATCCCTGGCGTACCGCATTTCAAGGTGTAGGTGCTTGTTCTTTACTACGTCGTCAACAAGAGGATCTTCAATGTTCATATAAATATTTTTCGAACGTGCCCTTTTTACCCGAACGAAGCCTAATACCATTAGTAATTGAGGGGGTTACCATGGATTTTCGTTTACAGACAGTATTTTGACTGTATGAAGCTAGACTGTAGTGGGTGTTCGGGAGACCACACGACGTTCACCCATAAAACTGGCTGTCTTCTACCCTATCCTTGTTTCCTTGGAAACTGGGTAATGGATGAAGCTGTCAGGTCAAGTGTGTGGTAGAGAAATTCGTGAGAATTCTCGACGGTTACTCATACCGATCAGGGGGAGCCCTGGTATATGATACCGGTGTGGGCGGATTCGAATCTCGCCTTGGATAAGGTCATTTATGGTCACCAATGAAACCCGCTGTTTGACCGAGGTCATTTATGGTCTCCAATGGAACCCGCTGTTTGACCGAGGTCACTTATGGTCATCAAAGGAACCCGCTGTTTGGCTGAATCCTAAGTGAGGAGAAGCGAAGTGAGGTTTATCCCGGGCAGATGGGAAACTGCATGCCGCCAGGTAAATGTGCTTAGGAGCTATCCCGACCACCCTATGATCCGGACTGCAGCCGGGTACAGCGGTTGGGAGAAGCTCTGAAAGTCATTACACTTAAGGAGAGTTGAAGCGAATACATAGCCTCTCACAATCAAGACAACTTCACCTTAACGGGTACACACTGGGAGTCTATAACGTGTAGATTTAAACGAAGCTCTGTCGAGGGCCCACCAAGCCTATAATTTGGTAGATCGGGGTGGCAAAACCATTTAAAAACCAAGTCCTGCCACAATTGAGGTTGGATTCGATCGGGCAGTAGCCCCAACCCCTGTCTCGGGGAGGAGCTTATGAAGGTATGAAAGAGGACTGGAGGGCTCTCTCTATTCAACTGAGTTAAGTTGGGGGAATAGTCCTATTGCTGGACGAGGTACTTAGCCCCGTATGAAAGAGGACGGGAGGGTGCCGGCAGGTGAGCACGTGTTAAGTCAATCGCTCCGGTACTAGCCTGGATAGCTAGTAGAGGGTGGATAGGCAACCTCGCTCCGACCAGTGAGCAGACTGGGAGCAATTGCTTCGCAATTGCGCGCTGATTGGGCGTATCCCAATCACTTCCTCTCGGAAGGAACGTGGGGGGTATGTTGATACGGGTACCCCACGTAAAACAAATTATAATAATCTGTATGAAGCTAGATAATAGTTATTTGTTTTATTAGTCCCAAAAACGCATTTTTTTGTACGAATTAAACATACTATTTTTTCCCCAACTGCTTATTTTTAACTAGCAAACTCTGTGAGAGGATTGTTTAGAATAAACAACAACGTTAAACTACTTTTTATTTACTGCAATTCTAATATGTGTAAAAAGTGGCAATTTGAATATTAAGAATTAATATCATTAAGAAATACCCACAAATGTATAATCTCACTCTCATTTCGTCGGGAATTCGAAGAAATTTCGACAGGCGTTGTCTAAGATATATGTGTTTACCGTTAAATAATTAGAGGTTAGGATTGGTTTTTGTTTTTGGGACGTCGTTCCGACATTCCGAGCAACAACTAAAATTAGAAACGTCGAATTTGTACAAAAAGTGATTACTTTTTGTACAATTGCTATGGTAACAGTTCCTAAATGATCTACTTTTTATACAAGATAATTTGATGTTAGTAGTTGATGATGTTAATAGTGTCATATTCGTGCGGTTGGAGAAAAACACTATTTTAATTTTACTGTTTGCAACTTTCGCATAAGTTTTAATACCCTACAACCATCTGAAAATACTTAAACAGCACGCAGCTTTAGTGTGGAAATTGAATTCAAACCTAACCCAGCCAAAATATATTATACAGGCCCGTAGTAGGATTACGTAGGACACGAGTGTGAAATTGGCGTTAGTGCACGTGTTACACACTATACTTTATCTACGACCACAAAAAAGTAATAAAACACCAAAAACTAACAAAAATATTTAGCCTAGAAATTATACTCGCATTCGTATTTTTACGTGAAATCTTTGGCAATAAATTAAATGTATTATGAGCAGCTTCCACGTCGTTTGGAGGTGTACAAGCGTACACTCTCCGTACATTTTCCCATCGTCGGATTCACTCATGATAAATCTAGAATTTTAAAAACAACAAAAGTAAATGTTAAATTTGTAAAGACAATAATAATAATAAGTTTACAATCTGTAAAATTTCAGTCAATCTAATGTTTAGCACAGCTAAACAATCATACGTATTATCATGGTTTGTATGACCTGATTTGAAATATAGGCATCACTAAATACAAACATGTTAGATGGGTTGCATAACTTCTAGGAGAAATAGTTGAGATAGATTAATCTGTAATGAATTTAAAGAAAATGTGTTTTATTTTCTTAAATAAACACTCTATAACACACTAAGTAGAAAAAGAATAATTTCTAAAGTTATTTTTCTCTTAATTTTGGTAAATTTTCTTGGTCGGCTGATCAATTATTGTATATAAAAAAGTATTGAAGCCATGCCAAGGTTTGTTTTGACCTGAAACAAATATGGTGCATGTTAGTAGAGATGTATGCAAAGATTTATTGCCTTCCTGCAGATTTAATTTGCAAAGCTTTTCTTGAGAGTTAACGTTTTGGCAGTTTTATAACAATTTTGTTGTTTTTCAAGAGTAAGAAGTCTGTGAGCTCTCATATTTTATTACGTTGTTGTCAAGTAGTTCTTTGGGTACAACTGAGACATCACTGCAAATGTGGGGATGAAGGGGAAAATAAAATGTTTTATTTTCTTAAATAAACACTCTATAACACACTAAGTAGAAAAAGAATAATTTCTAAAGTTATTTTTCTCTTAATTTTGGTAAATTTTCTTGGTCGGCTGATCAATTATTGTATATAAAAAAGTATTGAAGCCATGCCAAGGTTTGTTTTGACCTGAAACAAATATGGTGCATGTTAGTGGAGATGTATGCAAAGATTTATTGCCTTCCTGCAGATTTAATTTGCAAAGCTTTTCTTGAGAGTTAACGTTTTGGCAGTTTTATAACAATTTTGTTGTTTTTCAAGAGTAAGAAGTCTGTGAGCTCTCATATTTTATTACGTTGTTGTCAAGTAGTTCTTTGGGTACAACTGAGACATCACTGCAAATGTGGGGATGATTTTTTATAGAAGATACTGCGTTTTACCTTGATAATCTGAAGTTATGTGATTTAGTTGTTATTTTGTAGTTTGAATATCTAAATCTGTGTAAATATTGCTCTATAGGGTATAAGGTTTTTGTAATCATAAAAAGAGGTAAATCAAGAATATTAATTATTTAATTCATATTTTAATGTATAATTAGAAACTTTATTCAGTCGACATTTAATAGCCATCTTACTCTTGGGTTTTTATAAGTATTTTATTCCATTATAAAGAGGATTTTTTTCTAACTAATTATACAATTAGTTTAAACAATAAAAATTATAAACAATAATTTGGTTATGTAGATTAAGTAATTATTTGCATTTTTCAAACCATGCGTTTGTGCCCAGAGCATAATAAAAAAAATTTAAAGGTTATATGACGACCTCAAAATATAAACAACGTTCAAAGTCAAATTTTTAGGTTATTTTGATGAAACGTTGATAAACAAGTGTTTATTATTTGTTAAAGTTTTTGAACTTAGTTAATGATTTTAATAATAAACGAAGAAAGTTTTTTCTGGGTTATCAGATTAATAATTTTCATTAGAATTTGGATTCTAGAAGTTCACCACCCGGCAGGGGAAGAGTTCTATATCAAGCTCTTCAAGAATTACAACTGGGTCATCTATCAACCTATGAACCAACTCACTGACCCAATCAAAATACCTGATATGGATTTCTTCATAACCAAAGGAATAACCCCAAACTACCTCAAAATTAAATTCTGACTTGACCTATTCTCGGATCATACACCAATTATAGCAACCGTGAGCATCACAATTCTGGAACGAGAAAAAGATCCAAGATGGCACAATAACAAAACGGACTGGACTTATTACAGAAACCTCATTCAAAACCGCTTGGACTTAAGAATTCCGCTCCAAACCACCCAATATCTAGATCTAGCTATGTATAATTTTACGAAAATGATCCAAGAAGCTGCTGTGGAACACCAACAACTACCACCAAAAGACAACAAGAACGATGTCCTATTGTAATTAAAAGAGAAATAGCGGAAAAAGGCGACTAAGGCGTATATGGCAGAACACAAGGTATCTATCCGATAAAAGACGATACAATCAAGCAACGTCAGAGCTAAAAACAGTCATCAAGGACCTAAAAACGAAGGATTCCAAGATTATCACACAAACCTGAGTGCAACAACCGGCACAAATTATTCTCTCTGGGCAGCAACAAAGTAAATAAAGGTCTACTACAAGAGTCCTTAGAAACACCATATCAACTAACACCGCCTATGGATTGCTTTACAGTACAGGAAATTAAAAACATGATCAGATACAACCTAAATCCCAAGAAAGCTCCAGGCTTTGACATAATTACCGGGAAATTAGTCAAAGAATTACCACGCAAGGGCCTAGTGATGCTAACCATGATCTCCAATGCAGTTCTGAGACTGGGCTATTTCCCAGTGCAGTGGAACGTAGCGCAAGCAATACAGATCCTTAAACTTGGCAAACCACCAAATGAGGTTGCCTCCTACAGATCTATTAGCCTACTCCCTGTACTGGGAAAAATTATGGAAAAACTCTTGGCAAAAAGACTAACATCTATTTTCAAAGACAATAACATAATTCCAGATCACCAATTCGGCTTGCGGAGAGATCACTCTACAGATCAACAAGTCCACCGCATTGTTGATAATATAAACCAAGCCTTCGAGGAGAAGCAATATTGCACAACCGCCGTTCTTGACGAAACCAAGGCTTTTTACAAAGTGTGGCACACAGGCCTCCTATACAAATTAAAAAAATTCTACCTCACTCGTTTTACGTTATCCTCAAATCCTATTTGGAAAAACGATACTTTCTAGTTAAATTTGGACAGCACCAAACTAATCTTCGCCCAATCAACTCAGGAGTACCACAGGGTAGTGTACTTGGCCCGATTTTATACCTAATATACACTGCAGACGTCTCAACAAATCAGCACACCCTAACCGCCACCTTTGCAGATGACAAGATTATCATGACAAACCATGAAGATCCAGCTATAGCTGTTCAACTCCTTCAACAGAGCCTTAACCAAATAATCCAATGGACCAAATAATGGCGAGTTCAACTCAATGAAACCAAATCTTTCCATATCACGTTCTCCAAGTGCAAAGGCATTACGCCACTAGTTTATGTAAACAACATCCCGCTAACACAAGTAAACGAAGTGAAATATCTTGGCCTATATCTCTATACTTTTTGAGCGTTTTACATGCTTTAATTATGAAATTTCTAATATTTTTAAATAATTTTAGCATTTTAGACAACTAACCAAAGGCGGCTTAGTTGAGTCTAGGGGAAACCCATAAATTAAGCTTATTGTTAAATACTAGGCTTTAAAATATTTTACTGCCTTAACCATCTGTGTACTGTTAATATTTTCTAAGAAAGAGAAAGTTTCAACTAAAATTTAAATACTTACATCCTGCGGTATTGTGATAAATAGGTATTAGGAAATTCCAAAGACCCTTTGACAACTTCCTGTTCGTAGAAGAATTTGCCTGTACTTTTGTTTCACTCAATGAAACCAAATCTTTCCATATCACGTTCTCCAAGTGCAAAGGCATTACGCCACTAGTTTATGTAAACAACATCCCGCTAACACAAGTAAACAAAGTGAAATATCTTGGCCTATATCTCTATACTTTTTGAGCGTTTTACATGCTTTAATTATGAAATTTCTAATATTTTTAAATAATTTTAGCATTTTAGACAACTAACCAAAGGCGGCTTAGTTGAGTCTAGGGGAAACCCATAAATTAAGCTTATTGTTAAATACTAGGCTTTAAAATATTTTACTGCCTTAACCATCTGTGTACTGTTAATATTTTCTAAGAAAGAGAAAGTTTCAACTAAAATTTAAATACTTACATCCTGCGGTATTGTGATAAATAGGTATTAGGAAATTCCAAAGACCCTTTGACAACTTCCTGTTCATAGAAGAATTTGCCTGTACTTTTGTTTACTAATCTTCTAATCTTTCAATTAAGACAGTTCAGAAATTGCAAACTGCATTTCAGTTTGAAATTGTAGAGTGTAAAGATGAGTAAAGAAAAACGGTCTGTGTCTGTTACACTTCGAAGTTATGTTAAGGAATCCAGTGTTCTTACAACTGATAACGTGTGCGATAAGGTGTGCGACGATAAAGTGACTGCAACGAAACGCTTTCAAGTTACACAACATCTGAACACGGTTCGACATAAGTGTCTTGCCCTGAAATCAAAAAAACAAACATTGTTACCAGGGTACCTTAGTAATTCGCGCGGTGAGTCCAGCAAATCGATCGAATTTAATAAAAAACTATGTAGTGCATTAGTTGCTGGAGATATCCCGTTAAGTAAAATTAATCACTCAGCATTTCGTAATTTTCTGGAAGAAATTTCAAAAATGCCAATACCCGACGAGTCTACACTCAGGAAAAATTATTTACCTCGTTTATACGAAGAGACCATAAAATCAATTAGAAAACATGTAGCGAATAACTACATATGGGTTTCCATTGACGAATCTACTGACACTACTGGAAGGTGCGTATAAACTTCATTTCCTTCGTTTTGTTAGTAAAATTTAACTAATTAAAGACAGCAGAGCAATTTACGGATGTTTTATTTTCTATTTTGTTAGTTACATATTTAATCACAACAATATTTTTGCTTGATTAAAATATAATTTTTTTTAACTGTTTTGCGCTAATTGTTTGTATCCGACTAATTATGTAGTTCGATAAAATAAAAATCAAATTTTTGTTTTCAGATACGTGGCTAACGTTATAATTGGCGTTTTAAATTCGGAGAACAATCCCAAATCCTATCTATTAGCAATGGACGTTTTCAAGAGCACCAATCATTGTTCTGTGGCAAAATTGTTTAATGATTCGATGGTTATTTTGTGGCCGGACGGCATACAGTACAAGAAAGTACTCCTGTTCGTCACCGACGCGGCACCGTACATGATCAAGGCTGGAGCAGGCTTACAAGTTCTGTACGAAAAAATGATCCACTTAACTTGTCTTGCCCATAGAGTTGCGGAAAAAGTGCGGGAAATATATCCTAACGTAAACTCTATAATTTCAGATGTAAAAAAATTGTAAAGCTCCATATCGCATACAAATATTTAGGGAAACTGCTCAGGAAGTGCCTCTCCCACCTGAGCCTGTAATAACAAGGTGGGGTACTTGGCTTTCTGCAGCAGAATATTATGCAACTTATTTTGATATTATTAAAGCATTTGTAAATAAACTTAATACACACGATGCACTATGCATACGACGAGCTATAGCATTATTCGCTTGTAGAATTAAACAATTTTAAGTATGCCCCAATTACGTCTTGCGATGTGGAACGGAGTTTCTCAAAATATAAAACAATATTTAGGGATAATAGGCATATGTTTACTTTTGAAAATTTAAAAATGTACGTCATTGTGAACTGTAACGCTCTATGTTTAGAAAATATAATTAATTAAATTATTGCATAGGATGTCTAATTAAAATAATTTCTGTAAATAAAATGTAAATAACGCTAAACAGGTGTTTTTTTAATAATGAAAGTGCATATATTTATTAAGAATTTCTAATAAACGCATATTTCATGATTTTTAAGTGCATATTTAAGTGCATATTTCACGTTTTTATAGTGCATAACTGCATGCATATTTCAGCATTTTTAAGTGCATACAAATCCTATACCTAGTAATAATATTATAATATTGCATGTGGTGACATCTATGGCATTTTAATAGTACTACTGATCGTGCGATGTTATTTCCTACGGTCATTTCCATTCAGTTTAGAGATTACGAGCAATGAGTCATTTTCATGGTTACTGGACTGTGCGAAATGTGTAATTGTGTTAAAATACTCTAATTTTGAAGTGACAAAAAATATTATAACCATTCTTTCTATTAACTTAACCTATTAAGAAAGTAGAAACTTTCAAAACCTCTTTAGTTTTTATTCATACAATACAAGACTAGTTCAAGGATTTACAAAATTTAATTATTGAATTGCATGCCGTGTTAACAAAACCTTTTAGATGCCAATTCTTTATCATTAAAAGAGAAAAACCAACAAAGTACCATTTGTTAAACTTCTAAATATGTCAAATTTATTTATTTTTTTTTTATACATTAATTTTCATTATTGCTATTAGTAGTCAAGGAGTTATTATTGAAATGAGGCTCCTATGCGTGTTTAAAATCTTTAACTAAAAATTGTAACGGATGTTGCGTACATCTATTCTCAATTAATATAAGAAAATTATTTTTCCCTGTAATGAAAGAATTTCAAGTACAAGTTAGATATTTTAATAGCAGTAATATAAAGAATAGCACATCACACGTAAACATAATATAAAGTAGTGCAAGGTTTCCTTTATGAATATTTATAATTGCTATGCTCATTTATGAACAGATACTAACCTATACGATGCATATAAACTTCATTCATTTTATACTCTTTCATTTTTATTTTATTAAAATTAGCTTTCATTTACCTGTGTATGTATAGCAACATGTGAACAAGGTAAGAGTTACATTAATGATATGGAACTCGGTTAACATGTTAATCATACAATTCCAAAATCGACACTTTTTCTAGGTATGTATAAAATTTCCTGCAATTTAACGCGAAACCTTGCCATTTTGCAACGGTTGATTGGGCTTAGGTATTGTTTTAGATTATTATTGCTCATTATACAGGTAGCCATTTAAGATCAAGTTTTAGTATCGTTTTCTTTAAACGAAAAGTTGTTTTCTACGTAATGTTCTTTTATTCATCATTCAAGTCCGGGACGGCAGTTAAGAAATATTGTAAATTAATTGGTATGAATCGATAATGCTGACATATATGCAAGTTAATGACTAATGATTGGGAGGGTAAATATTGTTTTTTTATTTATTCGTAATTTTTAGGTCAGATTGTAATAGATGTTTCTTTGGAATATATTACAGCCGATAACATAAAAGTAGTTTTTAGGAATTTAAATACGTAAGCTTTTAAATTGTTGAAAATTTTGAAATATAGACTTTCTAAGGACTATCGCAGATTACACTCTTAATAATACTCCCGTGTGGTCTAGAGAAAATCTAAAAAGAATTTGAATAAAATCACAATTAACAGTAAACGGTGAAGTTTTGTAGTAACTGGATACTGTTGCGTTATAATAGACGACAATTTATATAATTTACTTAATGTTAACGTATTCGTGAGAAAGATGTTAATTATATCTCAGTTAAAACGTTGTTAAAATATCAAAAAAAAGATTAGTATTACATACTTACATGCAAACACAATTCATCAGTTTTAAAGTTAAAAAAATGTGCTAAATATAAATCTTAAAACCCTATCATTATACATTAAGTATGAGCTAATAGGAATCTGGTTAAATAACAATAATAGGTAAAATATGATCAAATTTATATGACTGTGCAAACCAACCCCTTTCAAATTGGCTTACGTATTAATATGTTATTTGAGGGGGGGCTGTAATAATATAATAATATCTGTAACTATAGCTTCGTTCCACAGTTGAAGGTTAAATGTTGTTGATAAAAAAATTAAATTGATTTTTTCTATTGGGAGTACACACCTATATGAAACAAAATTAGGTAAAAGCACAATGAAGATATGTGCAAAATATAAACCACCTACCTTTACCATAAAAGAAAAATGCTCCGGCTATTATTAAATTAAATTAATTGTAAACCTACTGTCTGGTCACAAGACTGAGACTCTACCAGGGGGTCGCTTCTATAAGGCTATGAATAAATAGAAATCTATAAAACAATATTAACTACACACACAAATAAAATAAATAAACCCAAGCAAGATTTATTTAACACAACACAAAAAAATAAACAAACAAAATTAGAATTGAAATGCTATGAATTCTAAAAAAAAATTAAAGTATGTTTGGATATCTCTACTAAAAGAAAAATTAATTCTAAGACGGTATAATTCTTTTTATCTTTAATATGAATATTTCTATTATTTGTATTACTAAATTTGAATAAATACTTTCCTTACATTAGTTACAAAAATTAAATTATTGTCGCCTTTTAAAATTACCGACTGAAATTAGTATTAATTTGTAAAATTCCCTGCTTCCATATGATTCAACATCAAAATGGTCGAAATGCCACAAAAATTTACCTCACTTCATGAAAAAGTCTTGTATTGTTAAATAAAGTCGAAATTATATAAACCTGCTGGTATTTCGGACAAAAAGTAAATCCATTTAAATTTATAAAATGATTAATTTTCAATTTCCATCCCAGTTCCAAGGACCATTACCAATCTTTACCATAAAAAAGAAAATTCGCTTTCCACAAAAAAATTTAATTCACTAATTAACTTCACAGCACTGCTTATTTATTTAATTGAAATTGTTTATTATTATTGGCACTACTTAAATTTAAAAGCTATAATGATACAAACACATTATGACGTAACATCAAAATATAGCCTCAAATTTTTGACGACGTTTGGTTAACTAACTTTGACATATCTACTCATAACATAACCTTCAAATTTTCTATGTTTTGCTCTGCACATAAACGCGGGGTTTGGACAACTAAGTTTCTCACAGGGCGCCTCACTAGACTTCCAGCTCAAATTATATGTTTTCAAGAAACAAAAGAAAACTTAGTTACTTTTCTAGTAATTTCTAATAAATTTTAGTGTAATAAATTGTAACTAAATCTACATAACCATAATGTTATTTACAATTAACTTAATTGTTTAAACAAATATTATAAATAGATAGAAAAAACATTCCTCTATTTAACGATGTGCAAAACTTCCGTTAACACTTAAAAATAAACTCAGGAGAGAAAAAGTCAATCAAATCAATTTTACAATGCATTGACATTTTATCATATTGAACAATAGTTACAACTTTTTAGACATCCAAAATATTAAATAACTACTAAATTACATGTTTTCATATCATCAAAGTAAAACACAGAAATATGTGTTTTTAAAACCCATAGATCTTCTATAAGAAATCATCCCCATATTTACCTATATGTCTTAGTTGTGTCCAGGAAACTACTTGACAACATCATAATGAAATATATCCCAGTATAAGCCCACCGACTTTTTAATATTGAAAAATAACAAAATTATTATGAAACTACCTACAGTGTCTTTTGTAAACGATAATATAGGAAATCCAATGGAATTTTATCATTTCCTCCTAAATTTGTACTCTTGCAAATGTAAGTAGAAATGTTGGTATCAATCGAAAGAAGAATTCATTTTACGTCAAAAACATATTGAAAAACATTTTAAATAAATCTACTTATTTTACTACTTATACTTATTTTAAACTACAGATGTTAGAAATGTCTACCTTCTTTACTAATTATTTAAATTGTTATTAAATTAAAGATTAATGACAAATACAATTTAAAAAAAGTTTTGCTTGTAACGGGGTTTAGCAAGCCACGGTTGCCATTGACCCACGGAGGCGTCACGTCAATTTTTCAGGTTTCGGCTTTTAAATTAATGTTTTGCAAATAATTCATGAATTTATAATTTTTGGAGAATTGGGATTGTTATTAAGGGTAATATTTTTGGACAGTACGTTAGAATATCTTATCTATCGATTGCAACTATTAATTTCACAGACTTTTATTCGAGAACGAACTGTTTGGCATATTTCAGATTTCCCATACTAATTTCCTATAGCAAATGTTAGAACAAACACGGTGTATAAATAATTTAATGTCTTTTAATGTACTTAATGCATAAATATTATATAACCATAACAGAATTTACTCATATAATTGTTTTTAATCCATAGTTTGCTTATGATTTATGTAGCTAGCTGAATCTTGACTGCTTCTCGTTTCAATTGGATTACATTTACACTAGCGCATGCATGATGTAAAGGCGAAGTGTCATTAAAGTATCATGAATAGTCGACACTTCTGACGTCATATTGTTTCGACTCTCAAGTGTCGCGACACGCGGGTAGTGTCGAGAACCCATCACTAATTTCAAGTGAATCATGCAAAAGGTAATGTAATTTCAGTAAGAACATAAACTTACAGAAATTTTGGGAAATAGAAGAATACCCCACTCCTTCTGAATCTCCCATCTTATTAAGCCAATATTAGAAATGTGAAGACTGCTTCACCAATACAACTATTAGGAACCATGAAGTCATATTTATTGATGCATTACCTTTGAATGAAGATCAAGTATTCTGCGTGACTCAAGGACATCGACTTTAAAAATGTTCTTAGAAGTGGAGCAGCGATTGCAGACGCAACCTCAATTTCAAGAAACTTATATCTAGTTTATGGAAGAATATGAAATACTGGGTCACATGAGTTCATCAGATGAAAGACATGAGGTACTAAGAGAAGACAGTTTCACAATAAAACTAACGGTTGTTTTCGAAGATTCAGCACCCTCGGGGCATATTATTAAAGATTCGAATCTTCAGCAAGAACTTATTTATATCCTCATCAGATTTAGCCAGCACAAATTGCGTGTTTTCTGTGAATACGTATTGCTATGATATGGTTAATTTAATTTATGAAAAATAGAAACTGTCTTGTTTGGGCGCCATAAAGATTTTATCCGGATAACACAGATTAATTTATTTCTAAAAGACCACTATCAAATTTGTTTAAAGAATTGAAGGCAAACTGAAAAGTTATACCAAAACTAACACCACTTACCTTTATAATGAAAATAAAATTCTGTACCGGCATTGATTTAACAAACCAAAGACAAACTCGGGAAAAATAGCATGAGAAAAATATTCAGGCGTGTCGCTCTTTGATAAAGTAATAAAATATTGTTCATATTCTTTCTGTAAAACACTATTTAGGACACACAAAATAAAGAAAAACAAAACACAAATAAATTTCTTTTGAAAACATTTAAATGGAGAATTTTATTTATTAACACATAAAAAAATCAAATTAAATTTAAATTACTTGGAGACAAACGAGAATAATTATAAACAACTAAGATTACTTAAATATGAAACAAAATTGAATAAATATTGGTGTCAAATGGCTTTAATGAATTAAGAATTAAGAGACAATCTAATTCCCTTTGTCCTATTTAATTTCTAATTGATTAAACCAACAATCTTAAACTACTATTTAATAACTAAAGAAATAAACGAATGAAAAAATTTAAAGTTGAAGTTTGAAATTAAAAATTTCTTTTAAATTCAAAAAATTTCGCGCTACACAAAATTTAAAAGACACACAAAGTCGAATAGCAGTTTCCTGTAATTATTGGTGAAGTTATCTGGTTATATGTTGACAAACTGACTTATCAAACCAATCTCCAAATTGAATTTTTATTTGTGCAGCTTGAATATAATTATTATTTTATAAAGATGATACATGAATGTTTTATAACGTGAGTACATTCTATACATTTGGTTAATTGCACAACCTTTCCAATTTCCAACCTCATTCCCATTTAAAATAAGATTCCATAAATTTTCTCAATAATCTTTAAACCATTTAATCCACTAAACGTTCACGACACTTTAATTAATTTACTTCTACTTTAATAGTTTATTCAAATGTTACTTGTTATTTAAACTTAAAATTGACTTAATAAAAAAAATTAAATTTCCGTGACATTTGACATAACCTCACTTTTTGACGCTTGAATTGACGTAAGATTTAACACATAACCTCAAAATTTTATCAAATTATTGTGCCAACTGTCATGGCTTCTGCTTCCTATCAAAATCGAGAAGCAAGTGCCCAAAATTTGGTGCTCTTTTTATAGTATTGGAAAAACAATTGAACATCGTTATTGATTTATTTATTTCGGAACTAGAAAATCAATATCTCACCAGAAAACAATCGAACATCGATTTGAAATAAAATTTCTTAACCACATTCTTTAAAAAAATTAACTTAAATGTTAAAATAAAAAAATCCTAAATATAAACAATATTTTACTATTATAGCAAAACATGTTAAATCGTTCAAATTTTGAACTACAACGGCTGAGATCTTCTTTACAAAACTTGTTTCACTTGAAACTTCTATTGCTAAAGGTGCAGTAGAATCTAATGATCAAAATTACAGCAAAACATTTTGGCTGCAAGTTCAAAGATTTATGCAATTATGCTGAAATTTGTTGCATCGTTAAACCAACATGGGGTTTACTTGAAATTTAAGAATAAAAACTGTAAGTATTGTGGTGATTACTTGCATACACCTTTCCAATTATGCCTCTTATAATTTCCAGGTGAAAATACACCTTACGATGGCTTCAAATATGAAAAACCAAGTCAACCGATCTATCTACATGTAAATCGTAGCTTGTCTAAATAAATTTTTAATTTTAAGTGAAAAATTCAATTAAGATCCACTTTTTATTATCACCAAGTGATCTAGAGTGTATCCTTTACTTATTAAATAACAAAATTACTCAATATTCTCAAATTTAAAAAAATTGTTTTATGAACGCCTGAAAGAAGGCAACCCAAATTACCTATTCAAAATTTTTAACTGCAGATAACACAGCAGTATGTATGGTACCAGATCAGTACCTTACCTAGCCATGCGTTTTCTTAAAGAATTTGTTATGGAAGATTAAAACGAATTATCCCGACGCGACGCAGTCAAAAGCCATTGCATATATTCTCTAAAGAAATCAGTTATATTATGTCTAGTATGTCTTTGAACATATTGAAATTAGTAAACACACACCCCCAGTTCCAGAATTTTGGCGAAGAAAAATGCAAGATTTTAGGTCTTGAACTAGGTCAACGAAACGAACTATTTTATCAGAAATCTTGACAAGTATTCGACCCATTAGGCGTGTTACCATATCATACTATCAGAATTAAGATTCTTTTCAGAAATTGGAGACATTAAAGTTATGGAATGATGATGTGTAGGAAAATATAAAGCAGCAGTGTGTATTACTTAAAAGTGAACTAACACATTTAAATGAGTAAGCTATCCAAGGCATGTGCTATATCAACTTATGCACAAAAGAAATCAATGTATGTTCATCTTCTTTGAACCAAAGTTGCACATTAAAAACTCTCAATCCCCAGGTTGGAACTCCTTTTGTAACGAGCATTGTTAAGTTAAGGAGTTAAGGAAATCTTTTTTATTCAAGTAAATCGTTACTATTAGACGGATTCCCAGATAGTTCTGACCT
Source organism: Agrypnus murinus (assembly GCA_929113105.1). Classification (NCBI taxonomy): domain Eukaryota; kingdom Metazoa; phylum Arthropoda; class Insecta; order Coleoptera; family Elateridae; genus Agrypnus; species Agrypnus murinus. Next base: position 136,403,111 of record OV816029.1, on the reverse strand, counting down.
GGCTAAAATTGGAAACAGAATTACTGAAAGCTTTTGTTTCAAACACAGGGTCGGAAACTCAACGTCTGATGCATATAGAAAACTGGTATCCCATTAGTGGAAAGGAAAATACAGCAGGTAGTCAATTAGCAGAAAAAAATATTTGTTGGCTTTTGTGGCAAAATTTTTGGCAAAGAATATATTTTTTAAGTCACATAGCGAATTGAATAATTCTGAATTGTAAGAACTTAAAAACAAATTAGGACAAAAGCAGTTCATATAAACCGAAACTATTTTATGTTTGGAATATATTTTTTCATTTAAAAAGTTAGATGCATCACAGCCCTATATCTTATATTTATTAATAATTATAGTTGTAGTAATTAAAGTTGATTCAAAACCAAGCTTCAATACCAGATGCATGAGCTTTTAGTTCTATTAAAAGAAAATAACTTACCACTCTTACCAGTATCAGAATGGCACCTCGATTGAATTATTCAACGGCATCCAGAGCCGGTTGTATCATAAGGATCGTCGCCGTCAAAACGAGCAGTGGTGTTCTTCTAAGGGCATTGTCAAAACTGTGTCTTTTGTCAGTGTCTAGTGAACCTAAAAAATGAAGGTGAAGCAATTGAGTGGGCGTAACAAATCTGCGATTAAATGTATTTACTTATTACCAGGGCCAACCACAACTTTGCTGAATGGGTAGTTAAATGCACAATTTCGGGTAGTCGAATGTATAGGTATAAAATTACGGCGATTCCAGGTTTTTAAACTGTAATAAATACAGCGTGGAAATAAATGATTTTCATCAAGTTCCCTTTGGAATTTTTTCACATGTAAATTTTTCTTTACCGCTCTACTCTTTTTGATTTAGTACTAAATTAGTTCTGTCAATAAATGAAATCAATCTGTCAAACAATTCATTAAACTAATACACAAATTATTTTGTTGTATATTTTGAGGTTATGGGTACTGCCTTCTCTATTTTCGTAGAGCGGCACGTTATGCTTTTACATGGGGAATGCAATGGTAACTTGATGAAAATCATTTATTTCCACCCAGTATAAAAACTAAACCACCTGTTCAACAATTCTTTATCATAGAATAAATTACGCAAAAAAGACAATTATCTATTGAAAAATTGGCGAAATTCAAATGTATATATTTTGTTACGATTTATAATAGTATAGTATTAGAATTCTTCAAACCTTGTTATGCTTAAACTTACGATTATGTAAATTGAATTACGGAATGCTTATTCTAAAGCAATATTTAGAAAAATATAAATTATTTATTGGATTAGTTTTTAAAACTTACACTGAACTTATCTGGCATGCATTTCGCATGTGTAAACGGTACGGCCCAGATCGGCTTGTAATGCAACTTATTCTTTGTTCCACATTGTTTTAAATTAATTTTGTCACACTTTGACTTATTTTGTAAATAATTTCCCCACTTTCAATATTTAATAATACAAATATTTTGTATTATATTTTGATTGTTTTACATTAGTCGACGAGACGACGGCGCCAATTTACGTATTTTAAATTATTGCATCTTTGTTAAAATGTAGCGACCTGTTTTTTAATTAAACTTTTTAATTCCGCATACAGAAATGTTTATTCTCGAAAATTAATTTAAATTTTAAAATTTATACATCGTAAAGCATTCCTGCACTTATGTGCGTGCAAAGGGCTGAAGAGATGGAAAAATTATAATTTAAATTATAGACATGGAAAATATTAAACCTTATGCGTTAATTTTTTACGTAATTTATTCTATGATAAAGAATTGTTGAACAGCTGGTTTAGTTCTTATATTTTATTACAGTTTAAAAACCTGCAATCGCCGTAATTTTATACCTATACATTCAACTACACGGAATTGTGCACTTAACTACCCAATCAGCAAGGTTGTGCTTGTGGTTGGCTCTGCTTATTAGTGTTCATGTTCACATCAACGTACCTGTTTATAGTGTTAACTTACTTAAATTTAATATTATGTTAGCGTATTGTAGAGAAGGAAGAACTATTAGTAGAAAAAACAGGTAAGACAAAGAAACAAGCAATATATGTATTCAACACTCCAGTTGTTTAATTTAAAGCTACACAAAAAATACTAGGTATGTAATACAAAATGGAAGTATTCCTAATGTAATAAAAGGAAGATGAAAAATGTTACACTTTTACATAATGTAGGTATGGAAGTACTACATAATAATGTAATCCGCTAATGAGAATTCTTAACATTACATAAATGCCATTTTAATTATTTATTTGTTTATCTTACACTTTGGCACGATACTGAAATATTTATCATCTTGAATATAATTATTATAATAAAAAAAAAATTAAAAATGCTAATTTTGTTCTAATTTTTTTCTTTAATGTAATAGATACAAATCAACAATTTATAACTATTTCCGTTTTGATGTTTATCTAAAGTGACATAATAAAATAAAATTTTTAGTTTATGGCCGAATGCAAACTGAAACTTGCATAATTTTATACTTGAGTAACCAATTAATAATGTGAAATGATTTCTTATATATATTAACAATATTTTTTCTATATAATCACAGAAATACATAACAAGTTTTAAAATTCAACATTTCGCAACATGAAAACGAGTACTTCTAAAGAAAGACAAGTGTAACAACTTTTTTCGTTCTTACTTCTAACAAAATTTTTGAATTGACCTCACTTGTAAATGCGAGAGGAGATTGTAAAGTTCTTGATACTATATATTTTTGGTATGAAAAATATAATTGTTAACTCCTAAAATCTATATGTACAATATATAACTAGTTTATAAATAAATAACAAGAACAACCTTGATTAACAACTTATAACATTAACGAGAAACAAATAAACTATTAACACATCTGCGTAAATGTTTTAATTACTGTAATTCATCGATTGTATCCGTGAGTAAGAGGAGGTTCCAATGATATTGACGGCCTTAAAATATTACCAGGGTTTTGGAAAGGAGGAAATGGAGGTTCAAGGGTCCCTGTAGGCTGCAAATGTGGCACTTGGGGTACCTGCTTGAAAAAGGGATGATCAGGAAGATGCATTGGAAACTGAAGATCTGTTTGACCTGGCTGTATTGCAGCATCCGGATTAAATGGTGCTTGTTGGTGTACATCGTGTTGAACTTCTGGAGGTAAAGGAAAGGCATGTGGTTGTCTACCGATTTGGGGCGTTTGTACTGGTGTTTTAGGAAGTGGTAAAACCGGTAATGGAACAGATGGTTGGAATGGAACAGATGGTTGATATGGATGGGCAGCAGTGAAAGGGATTTGATTATTAAAAGGTACAAGATGATGATTGCCGTGATATTCGACTGAAACTGGGGGAAGTGCTGGAGAAGCTGGTTGAGGATGAAATGGGACTGTTGGAGGAACGGGTTGTTGATGAAACGGGACTACAGGAGGAGCAGGTTGTGGATGGACAAATACTGGATGATGAACAGGGACTGCGGGTGGGGCAGGTAGGGCGGGATGAACGGCCACGGGATGATGATGAACGGGAGCAACAGGAGGGGCAGGAATTGGAGCTACAGGAGCAGCTGGTAAATGTACTAGTCCTTGTCCGGATGGTTGTAATATAGGTGAAGGAAATGAAGCACCAAGTGGTAAAACTGGTAAATGAGGCCTTGTTACATGAAAAAGTGCATGTTGAGGTAAAAGAGCAGGTCTTGCTATCGGTGTTTGAAAGTAGAAATAATTATGAAACGGTGGTTTGATAGGAAATGCTGCTGGTAATGCAGGTACTGGTGGCAATGCAGGCGCTACTGGAAAGGCTGGTGCTGCTGGTAATGCAGGTGCTACTGGAAAAGCAGGAGCAGCTGGTAAAGCAGGTACTAAATGTTGTACTTGTTGCACTGGTACTGGTTGATCTACAACTGAATGTATATGTTGTACTTGATGAGGTGGTGCTACTGGATGTTGAACAGGTACTATAGGTTTCCAACTGTGATCAAGATGATGAACCGGTTTGTGAACATGCAATACAGGCGATGGCAAATAAAGTCTAGGAGGTGTCACTACAGGTCTCCATAGTGGTTTAATATTTTGATGTAACACTGGTTTTAAAACAGTTACTGGTTTTGTCACTGGCACATATTTAATGTTAATAGGTGTGTAGCCCAAGAAGTATTTAAAACCAGAAGGATGAATTCCCACGTGTCTTCCTAATGCGTAATGCCGACCTAAGGTTCGCTTTGCAGGATCTTTTGGTGGATATTCAAACTGTGGTTCGTTAAGAGGATCCAAATTATAATGTGCTTGTTCTTGTAAATGCTGTGGCTTTGAAACTATTAATTTCATACAAATGAAAATTAATAAAAACCGTACCTGCAATCAGTTTCATGTTATTCGTAAATATTAAAACAAAAGGATTTTCTTCTCTCACCAATGCTTTCATTGTAAAACACTTAAAAAGACACGATCGAAAACACTTAACAACTTACACTACATAAAACATATCACAGTTACATCCAACAATAAAAGAAACAATCCACCCACTTTCTTGTTGCTTTTATATCGCGCTTTTCTTTTACACGAGGGTAGCATATAAATTAAGTTAAGCTACTTTTGTTTTAAATTTGTATCCATGTCATTGACAAAGAAAGTGCTAAATAATATAATCGATATGTATAAAAAGAAAAATGCGTTTCGTTTTTGGTGAGGGCGAAAGTTAAACGAGTATAGTATAAACTTTTTGGCGTGATTCTAAATTTCTTTTGGATATTTTTGGAAAAGTGAAAGTGTTGTAAGAATTTTCCTTAAAAATCACACTAATTATTTCGTTTTAAATTTTTTGTAAATAAAAAGCAAATCGGGACAAATATTAAGATATGTCAATAAAATGAAGCTTAAGATTATTAAAGAAATTGAATTCTGAAAAATTAATTCTTTAACAACTGCAAGATGTAACAGTTAACCAACAAATATAATTAATAACATTTTGAATAGTATTTTAAAATGGAAAAGAAATAAAAACGAACGCAAGATTCGACTGACCACCAAATTCGTGTTGTTGCGATCATCAAATTTGAATTTTGTATTTCATCCTTGAAGGATTATTCATATTGCGAATCCGAAAGCGAATAATTAGTAAGTTTGCAACTATGAATCAATTACTTAAAAATTAGCTCATACAGAAATCAACCTGAAGAATCAATCAATTGTAGCAGTAATTGTCAGTTAATAATACTGTGCCAAAATTTACTGTAGTATGGATTGCGTTTCGAATTGGAGTTTATCGCAATAATAATGTCTTAATCTTCAACACCAATTGTTGTATTAGTAATAACTGAAAATTGATAAAATCTTTTGCAACAGTATTTATTGGTTTATAGTTGTAAAGTTTTCTTTTCAGACTGTAGAAATGATAAAAACCTAAACACTATATTTCAGTGCGGTAACAAGGGTATGAAGCGCCTATGGCAAGTGTCAAACTTGCGCCTCTAGGTAACCCAATAATGACAAAAAAGTAAAAATTTCAATGTAACAAGTTAAATCTTACTAAATGCAATATATTAAATACTATTAACCTCATCAAAATGAGTTCCTGTATATAGAATAATGTATTTGTCAAGGTATTTGTATGAATAAATAATCTATAACCTAAAATAAGAACAAATTTTTATTCATATTCAATGAAGACAAAATAAAAAAGAGGAAAAAGCAGCGTAATGTATCCGACGTAACTTGCTCAGCCAATCAGAACGTCGTATCAACGTCACCTGATTTCTCCTGACGTTCTGATTATCTGAGCTTTTCGCCTCATATGAACGTGGGTTAGGAGTGTAAGAAAGAGAGGGAGTGAGATGCGCGCGCAATAACACGTGCCTCTATCTAATTGGTCGGGAGACGAAAAACGGCCAGTGACAGTGGGTATTGATTCATGTAGAGTAGAACGGTCAAGTAAAATAAAAACCACGTGCAACTCTCAACCGGGTCGGTATCCTTTGTTTTGCGTCCCAAACCCTGTTGCGCCCGTGGCGGGCGCCTTTTTCGCCACGCCCTCGTTACAGCACTGCTATATTATAAGCAAAAAGATTTAAAAAAATTTCAAAATCTTAAATCGGAATCATAAAATATTGTGCATTTTTTACTAGTTAGATTAATAATAAAAGGAGCATCTATAGACGCCCGTAAAGGTTTAACATCTATGTTTTGATTTTGATGGTAACTATGACTTCTGAAGCTGATGTTCTCAACGTCAAGTTCTTAATAAACTTACTCCCCAGCCAGCACACTGAGGTTATAATGACGTTATTTTTAAGTCAATATTGGTCGACGACGTCATATGACTAATAAATGATGTCCATAAGACGTCATATAATGGGACGTACGTAGACGTGTTCAAAACGACGTCTTTTGCACGTATAATACAATACGTACAAGTTTCATTAAAAATATATTATTTTAACAGGGGCCACTGGAACTTTAACAGGAATACTGGTCATATTAAGCAGGTGGTCACAATATAAAGATGTTTTTACTGTAGTATATAATAAATTTTATTTCCAATATTCAACTATTTATTTAGAAATCCTGTCTTAGTCTTTGTATAGGACGTCTTATATTGACGTCTTTGGGCTGTGACATAATGATGTCAGTTTTACGACAATTTGAAGTCGTTACTGCCGAAAAAACGACGACATTATGACGTCAGTGTGCTGACTGGGTTCTTCTTGTGGTGTCTTGACCATTATCAATTTTCGGTAATCATATCTCAATATAAATAATGTCAACTATCATATTCGAGATTAGTATTTTGTTGCATGACAAAGTTGTACTGTAGATGGTCCAAGCTATTTTTAACTTTAACCATTTTTTAAGCAAGACGTTTTTCTTTGTCCAGGGCTTCGCTTGTCTTTTATTTTTTTTTATATAATAAAGTGGAGGACTTCGCATGTCTTTCGATGATATACAATATCGTCTAAATACTTTCATGCCAAGTGAATACTTTTTTTCCAGCTACTTTTGAGCAAGCGTCGATAAACCTACATATTAAGTGCTTTCGGCATGATTCTGTTTGAACATTATCTCAGTTAGGATCGCTGTTCATGCTAGGAACTGGGAATTCATAACATCATTCAATTTTTTATTTGCAACGCCATCTAGGTTTGGTATTTTTGATTGCAAACTATCGATTTTTTTAATAAGTTAATTGCTATTATATTTTCTAATCTGTTAATTAAGTTAACCATTTTAATTGCTAATTATCGATGTTTCGAATCCTTTTGATATTCCTTTTTCGTTAATAAATCTCTAATTTGGAAATTTCTTGCCGCCAAGTTGATCGGATTGGTGCCTGAATTCAACTAATCCAAAGGCAGCATGTTCGTCACGAGACCCACACTTGTTTATTTGTTATAAAGAGGCTTCTTTCCCTCCCTTATTTTGCAGACTTGGCATTGTAAAGACGTTAATTTTATGCACTGTTTAACTTTGCAATTTCTTTATTTCTTTGTGAAACTTACCTTTGGATGGGATAATTATAGTATAATCAGTACACAAAATTGTTTTGTGAAATATTGAAAGTATTAACTCATTGTTTGGAAATTATGGAATGATTATGAAATTATAGTTTTTTTTTGTAAAGCGAAGTGCCGCTTTGGTCACCATTTTCGGATACCTCCCTTTTGAATTTAAAAGGCAAATAATAATAATAATAATGTAATGAACGTAATCGGCCCTCTAAACGCCGCCGTCGAATGTTCGAGATTGCATGACTCATCAACATCTGCCAGTGTCACAGTATATATAACATACAGTAATGTGACTGTCGCAAATAATTTCCATCCACCACACTACATTTTGGCGCGAGTCGGCAGTATGCAGACAGCAGTTCTGTTTCAAACACGCAACAGAACGTATCGAACTTACCAGAGCCGGATAAACCCACAATCGTGCAGTATTAGTGCCAGTAAACAATGCATAGTGTTAGTCTTTGTGCCGCCAAAGGCTGTAAAAATACCTCGGAAAGAACTACAATTGGTTTTTTCAGGTTATTTTTTCCTACATACTATTATTTTTTAATAAATAGGCTTGTAAAAACAATGCCGTATTTAAGAATTCACTTTTGTATATATTTACCAATTGCTTAAAATTGAATTACTAACACGTAATAGAACAAATAAGCGATTACGAAATCCTACATAATAAAATTTTTTATGCTGATTTATTAAACGAGTTCAACAATCTAGGTCAACGCCTTATCAACAGGTGTGAACTACAGCGTCTTTTGTTACTCTCAACTGTTAAAAAAAGCCAAAGCGTGCTTTAGGATTGTGCTTTTTAGAATTTCGTTTGTCATTGTGTCTTTAATTTAATATGAATGAAAATAAATTTTATTATTATTAATTATTATTATTATAGTGTAAATTGATTTCATCTCCCCTATTTTGTACGTATGTGATTTCGGTGACCTAGATTCTCCATTTGTTTGTTGAACAGGTATTCAAATTGTATACAGCTATGCATTTGTTCGTAATTATTTCTAAATAAAATGAAATGACTATTGCAGCGCAAGAATATGGTTAATGGCTTGAAAGAATAATGTAACTTTAGTTGGTAATTAACGATGTAACAAGAAACAACTCTTCTAACTTAGTTTAATAAATGTTTTAAATATCTAAATTGATTATCGTTTTATTTATTAGATTCTATAAGTAAAACAACTTCAATCAAACGGTTCACTACACATAATTCTACTTCATATTTTACTATACTATTATATAACAAGAGATTTTGTTTACATATTTGTTCGAGACATTTTATTGAATGCGGCTCTGCGTTTTATTTACCGGCGATCCCGACCGATAAACGTCGGTCTACTACTTCGTTTATGGCCGTGATATTCGAAGGTGGATTAATAAAATGAATGGTATCGCATGCAAGTGAATCTACTGATTGTTATATATACTGTGCCAGTGTGGTTCGCCGGCACTTGCATTTGTGATTCATCGGCGTGAGTCATCGACGGAGCGACAATCAATACACCATCTAGAAGAATCTAGTGAATTTTCTAGAAAGATTACGCAGTATATAAACGCCGCCTTACACGGAAGACGGGATTAGTCAACCGCGAGTAATTAGACGTGTTAGTAGACGCAAGTGGTAACAGATAAATATCTAAGTAGAATTTAAATGTGTGTGTGTGTGTGTAAATAGCACGTAATAAATATTGTGATTAAATATAAATAGTTTGTTAATAGTTAGTTTATAATTGTGTTTTGTAATTAGTTAAGATTAAATTAGTGTGTGTTAGGCGTAAATATTTTCTCTTTATTAATAAACGATCCAACAGCATTTTGTTATTATTTTAAAAAGAACGTTTCAATAGTAATAATAATAATAATAATAATAATAATAATTATTATTATTATTGCTACAACCCATAGCCTGGAAACCAGGCCCCAGAAGCTATAAGCTTGTTCGGGAGGGAGGGGGCGATTATTACGCGCTAGATTCTTCTTCGAACATTCAAGTAACTGTCGATGTGTCATACATTCTGCCGCCAATCTCGAATGTTCACCGGCAATGCATAGGGGTTTCTCTCGTCTATTACAGTACCATATAATATATGTATACGTCTCCATCAAATCAGTCTAAAATTCTAAAAATAAACTCATGCCTGGAACTGTTTGAGGTTACTCTAATTTCTAATTGGTTTGCGGAGATTGGTTTGCAAGAATGATACTTCCTTGTTCCTGTCACTGTTTTTGCATGAGCATATCGTTCTCTCAACTTCGATGCGTGTGCTTCAATTTCAGCAGCAGTAGATCATATGACATTCCTGTTTTCAATCACAAGTTTACCTTCCGTAATTAGGTCAATTAGGAATGACAAGACCGGATCCAAAATTTAATAGAACTTCAAAATTCAATTTCTGGAAAAGTATTCGGTTTTGACCTAAGGAACTACGAACTATTTAACGGAAAGCAGTTTTATCTTGAATCACCCAGTATACTTGTATGAAATAAAGATATTGTAATGAATGAGAAAACCCCTATACACGGCCCGCGAACAAATGAGAAGGTTCCGTCGCCTTCTACAGTGTTCTAGACTGACGGCAGATTGTTCGATACTCGACGGATTGCACATATAAAGCCCTGTCGCAAAGAGGGATTCATTAGTCAACCAGTGAATTGAAGGCGCGCATCGTGAATTAGTAGAATATCAATAAATGTTAAAAATAAATGTTGTATTGTAAATAAATAGTCTGTAAATAATCTAGTTTAAGTTCGTTAAGAGTTTATAGTTATAGTGTTAGTAATCATATTTCTTTTGTTAATAGACGATTAAAACAACATTTTTAGTATTATTTAAAAAGAACGTTGCCATAATGTATATTGTATTGCATTATATTATTCTATGTTACATTATATTATAATATGATATACTTTTATTATTGGAAAAGATCTTTCCTTTTCTAACTTGGAAATTATTTATATTAAAATATAGTAAAAAACATTTAAGCTTAAAAAAGACAATAATAATTTTTATTAAAATGATTTTGCAATTAATCAGGCAATTATTAATTAAAACTCATTGGTTTGCATATTGGTTGGGTAGTTTTTCGTCTTTCTATCCTTTGTTACGGTCAAATCAAGATAATTTTGAATCTCATGCTGACAATACCACTTTCAACACTATAATAAGCAGGTTAATGAATCATTAGTCATTACTTGTTGTTCTTTTTGTCGTTGTAATAAATTATTTAAATTGAATTGAATTATATGAAAATAATTTAACCAGAAGAAAAGTGTATGAAAAGATAATATATGTAATAGGCGTTTAGTTATCTACAAATTGTAATGAATACGGTAATGGGCGTTTTGTTATATATGTACATATACATTATGTTACACATTTTAATAAATAGAACTAAAACCTTATAAAATTATATATGTACATTGCGTGAAAAACAGTATGTATGTATTTTTATATTTTCATGGACATGCAAAAAGCAACTTTCTGTGTTATTTTGACATTTGACTATTTAATACCCTATAAAATAGATTATTTAGATTATAAGATTTTTTGCTAATCTAATTTAACATTCCGATTAGATTCGGTATAGTATTCAATTTCGCAAACGTATAGGCAAGCTTTTACTTAGAACTTTCCATTGAATGAATCTTTGAAGTGACCAATTTACCACAGGTATATTTCCAAAGCTAAACTATTATAAATGTTACGATCCATAAACTGATAAATAAACCAATCTAATTGGTGTTTACTACAGTCACATTATTTTGATTGCCTTTGATGTATAAATTACAACATTAATTTTATATTTCATTGGATGAAAAATTGTATACGCATGTATGTTTGGGTAATTTTTAAATTTTTTTTTAAATCAGTAAATTACTTTGTTGCTAATATAATTCACGTACGTGCAACCTTTACAATTTTAATTAGCCATATAAATCTTACCATGCTTAAATTGTGTGTAGGTAACAGATTTAGTTAAATGATAGTTGTTATTATCTTGTAATCTTAATTAAACCGCTGTTTCCTCAATGTTGATAAGCAAACTATTTTTTTTTCAGACAAGTAAACAATTTACATACATCCATGCCCATATTACTTACATTAAAGCGAAAGCTACATAGATCATGTAATAGATAAAAATCGAAAAATGCAAGAATAGAACAATGTAATGCAATAATACTCTTTAATAAAACTTTTTATTATTGAGACATGTATACACAAAAGCGTGTTTATAGTTCAACAAAAATTAAACCATGGAATTACATAACAATATTTAAACGGCGGAAAAACTGTGGAACTGTAGCCGAGTTTATGTATCAACTTTCGCTAGAACATTATTAAAAGTATTACAAACAAGAATTTACCAAGTGCAAGTCGGGCGATCATTCTTTTCATTAACTAAATACTACACGCATTTAATAAATAATACGCGTTATGAAATTTTCATTAAAAGTATTTCCTTGTTGTTTAGAATATGGAACTCTGATTAGGTATAAAAATTTTGATTGGTTGAACTGTCAACCAATTAAGCACAAATCTCATAAATCATTGATGACACTACATTTAAAATTGTTTTTATCCGATAATCTGAAGATTTTTAGATTTTGAAATAGTTTAATAGAATTGACCTTTCAATTGACAGTAAACACTAATAAGTTCTAGAACTAAATGTAGGTTGCTATATATTTTCATGTCATAGAAGAATTTGGAAGATTTGAAACATTTTTGAAGATACCAAAATTTACGGTTCTTTGAATATGGTTGTCGGTCAGTGAACAATTTATTGCTTAATTTTGACAAAATTTTAAGAGATTTATTTCGTAAGTCAACCTTGACTTCTTACTTTTAGTATTAATGTACTACATTCACACAATGACTCATTTAATATGCATTTTTTATGTAAAAATGCATTATGCTACGATGACAAACGAAAATCAATATCCTATATGGAAATGGCGCTTTGTATGTAGTTTATTTAAGGAAATCGTTGAATATGAGATGCATACTTAAAGGTAATGTAGTGATTTCACTACATATTATCAGGAAGGCATTGACCATATAAAGAGGTTGCTACAACAATAAAATATAACAACTTAATAAATAGATTTTAATCAACAGCAAGTATTTTATTCTGTTACTAAAAGATAACATATATCTTTACAATTATAACGTTACAGTTATAATTGGAGACCCCGAACGAAAAAAAATTTCATAGGGTGACGGTAAATCCACCCAGGAATTATTCAAAGTTCAAACAATTTCCTGCGTTCTGGTGCCTCGTTCCTGTCATCGACATCTACAACCTCAGCCCCTGAAGATTTAGGAAATAGTCAACGGTTGCTGGATTATAGCGTCCATTACCAACCGCTACTCGCGAGTATCCTTTTATCCAGGCGCGTGCTGGGTCAATTCTAGGGCTCGGGAAAATATTCCTTAGAGTAACTGTCAGTACAACTTTACGTTCCTATTGCGGAAAAAACTTGCAGATAATGAAGGTTGTTGCAGCCACGAGTCTGGGAGACGAGAGAGCTGCAAAGTATGATTTAGCAATTGCGAGGGCAAAAGTCTGCGTGCGGCACTATCAGCCGAATTATCTGCTGATGGAACGTAATACCATGACGAATGAAAACTACTCGGTTAGCCACAAATGTGTTGGAGTCTTGGAGTCTTCCAAGCGATCGTATCATCAAAACGTGATCTGCTTCTTCAAAACATCAATGAGACTTTTCACCAATTTTCCTGTCAATACAGAACGCACAATTCCAAACGTGTGATCGAGATAGTTTTGAGAGGTATAACTCCAGTTTTCCCGCACATCAAGAAAACTCTGAAAGAACCGTCAGAATATTGAACTCTTCAATACGCTACAGCAGCGGACCGCAACCATAGGGTTGCGACCAATCTTGAGTGGCAAAAGTTTAAAAATGGAGCGCATAAATATTTATTTTTGTTATATCATTTAGGTTCATGTTAAGAATAGATGCTATAAGCTATAAGGTCCTGTAATTTTAAGTAACCCCCCTCTCCCTTTCGGTATGGATCGCCGTATCATATTATTGATATTTTTGGGTCGCTAGATAAAAAAGGTTGCGGAACGCTGCGCTACAGCACTGTAACCAATTTCAGACGCACCCGAGAATGCATAAGTTCTTTTTTGATGACCGAGTCCAAATTAGTAGACCAGGCAAATTAGTACTGGTACTCAATCGACACTGAATTTAATGCTCTACATTTTTGGTGATAATGGACTTTTTGATTAAACGCTTAGTTTCATAGGAATTCGAGAAAGGCCAGAGAAAATCCGAAAATTCCAAGGTTTTTTCAACACGGTTGAAGCTCTACTCGGAAATCCGGGCAAACTCAAATTATTCCTATCAGAGACCTGCTTGAGTGATTAAAATAGTTTTCAGAACTCCACCCGTTTTTGTAAGGCTGCCCCTTTTTTTAGACCTAATTTTACTGGTATATAATACATCTAGACAATTTTAAATTTGAAAGTTTAGGAAACTCCAACTTGAACAAATTCCAGTTATTGTTCACTGCCTCAGGAACAGGGTAATCCCAATCTATTTTTGCAATTCATAATTGCTGCATCAACCTTTTTGCAAAGAGAAAAAAATGCTAAAATTTTTTAGAGCCATAGAGCTCTAATTTAGCAACTTACGCTCTAAAAACAGGCCGCTAAGTAGGTCATAATCGCCCGACCGGACATTAAATTATCTACAACTTTTATTTGATGCATTTTATCGTATGATCAACCGTTCTCGAGATATAGCGCGGAGAGTGGCACGCGTGCATGTAAGCTGCAGAGCCAGGTATTAGTTCACTATACAAAGTTAATTATTGAATAAAATGGCACGATATGGAAATTATTATTTTTTATTTGATGTTAACAGTTTTTAATTAATAATAAAAGTCTTCAGAACGTCGAGACAAAGGTTCATGCAAAAATACAGCTTTCTTACTTTCATTCCGAGGTTTACCCCTTATTTTACCTTATTTGACTGTACTATTGGTTAGTTTTCGATATGGTAGATTAGATAAAATTCCCAAAATTTGACAGTTCCTATCTACAGTTGTCTTTTATACTCATTGATGTATAATTTTCACTTATAATATACCAAGTGCATTGATTATTACCGGAAATTTTTTGAGTGACATTTCTGCAACGTCTTAGTTACGTTGCAGAAATGCACGAAGAAATCAAAATTTCCAGGCAGAATCAATGCACGAGGCTATATTCGATAAGAGAATCGCACGACGCACAGAAAAAAATGCATTATGATTAATTGGTTTTTATTTCTGAAATCAGTGTCCCAAAATATCAAAATATAAAAAAGGGCACCCATTATTTCAATAAATTATTGATTCAAGTTTTATGTACAGAGACTCCATGTTTTATGTAGCTATATATGTTACAAGTATAATTTCCAAAAAATTACTCCTTGGTAGCATATACGAGGGAAGACAAATATTTACGGTCCCTGATATAGAAAGAGAAAGAATTTTTAAAACATTATTTATTTATTTCTCAACATAATCTCCCTGGACTTCAATGCACTTGGTCCACCGATGTTTCAATGCTTCAATGCCTTTCAGGAAGAAGTTTTCCGGTTGCTCCTCAAACCAGCCATTTACTGCGGTCATAACTTCATTATCGTCTCCATATTTTTTTCCACGCAGGTTTTCCATTAATTTTGGAAATAGATGGTAATCACTGGGTGCCAGGTCTGGTGAATATGGAGGGTGTTCTAGGATTTCAAAGCCAGCGTTCTGTATGGCAGCCATGACAATGCAGCTCTTGTGGACTGGAGCGTTGTCCTGATGGAACAAAATTTTGTGTGCCAACTTTCCTGGTCTTTTTCGGTCGATGCTTTCGCGCAATTTTGGAATTAACCCTGCATAATAAGAACCCGTTATTGTGTGTCCACGCTGCAAATAATCGATCATCAAAATTCCTTCTACATCCCAGAACACTGTGGCCATAATCTTTCCAGCCGCCCGTTGAACTCGAAATTTGCGTGGAGGTGGAGAACCTCTGTGATGCCACTCCATACTTTGTCTTTTCGTCTCAGGATCAAAATGGTGCACCCATGTTTCATCCACAGTCACAAAGCGAGTGAGAAATTGCTTCCGATTGGCCTTCAGGTACTCCAAATTGGCTTCCGAATGCAGCACTCTAGAGCGTTTCTGATCGACGGTCAGCATCTTTGGAACCCAACGCGCCGAAATTTTTCTGAGATCAAGAACATTTCTTAAAATATTTTCAACTGACCCATAAGAGATGTTCGTTATTTCCGCGATATGGCGAATAGTCAGTCTTCTATCTGCCATTACCATATCATGGATCAAATTGATGTTTTTGTCAACGGTGACACAGACTGGACGTCCCGCACCTTTCGCATGTTCGAAAGTTGTTCTGCCTAATCTAAACTCACGAGACATATTTTTCACCACTTGGTAAGAAGGGGCAGAGTCCCCTAAAACGTCTGTCATATCCTTGTGAATTTCAGTAGGTGTTAATCCTTTTTTTTGCAAATACTTTATCACGACTTCACTTTTTCCATTTTTAAAAATTGTCTGTTATCGACCAGCTTAATTATTAATAACTTTCAAAGAACAACACGCACCTACGCAAAACTTGACACAACAAATAATTAGTAATGACAGTTCTCATAGAAAAATGAGTGACGATATCATGCAAAGCCTACTATGTCAGGGACCGTAAATACTGATCTACCCTCGTATATATAAATTTCCGGAAAATTGTGTGATTGTCATGGATACAGTTCAAATTTGAATTTTTCTATTGGTTCTCGGCATCGTCGTGCGATTCTCAACTTAACAAAACGTTTTGAAACATCATAACGATCTTATGTCAAAACCCCTAGTATACATTATCATACACAACATTGAAAAACGCAATTGCGGACTATTATTCAGGTTCATATCAACACAAACCTTCAGTCAATCGCCAATACTAAATAATTCTGTGGAACAACAACTAAACCAATCGACAAATACATCACCCACTCCTAGTGATGGACGACGGGAATATTCCTGGTGAGGAATATCCCCGCCGGGAATTTATTTTGGGATTTTATGAAAATCACCGATAAATTCCCTAAAAATGGAAATTTATTTTTTATACTCCAGTAAGTGAAACGCAAGTAAACACGCGTCAAAGCGTACACTGCCTAATGCAATTTTGCAAGCTAAGACCTGTTAGAAGCCATGGTAGCTCAGGGGGTATGGCACTTGGCTACCAATCTTGAGGTCCTGGGTTCGAGGGTTCGAATTCCAGGAGTGATACATTGGAATTTTTAAAAATATCTAGGCTTCCAGGTCGACGCAGCCTGTAAAAATGAGTACCTGGGAAATCATTTCCTGGGGTGAATAATAGGCGGTCGGTGTGTAAAGCTAGCCATTTTACCACCCTTAAGTACCGAACAGCTCGAATAATAGCAGCCTACCCTGCTATACCTCAATGGGCCTTCATGGCCTGTAAAAAGGGACTATTATTATAGTACCTGTTACCAACACGTGTTTAATTTAACGTATTTAATGTACATTTATCTTTGATGTGCATTGACGTGTGGTGAATTGAACTATTTTTCAAATAATTTCTCTACCTTCTGGACCTTTTCTAAACCAAAATATAAATTCCCGATAAAGTGGAAAGTTCGGGAATATTCCCAGATATATTTCCAGGTATATTCCCCAAAAAATAAATTCCGGGAATTTACCCATCACTACGGGCCACTCGTTACAGATATTCAAAATGCTTGCTATGAGTATTTTGGAATAGCTGAGCTATTTTAGGAAGAAATCGTTTCTATTTCTCTCGTCAACTTGACAGCAACAAACAATCAAGAAAATCCAAATTTTGTGTTAGCTTCCTTACATCATAACCTCAAAGTAAATAGCAGTAAATAGTCATTCAAAAGTCAGTCAACAAGTTTTCGCAACTGCACGAACATGATGGATTTGTATCACTAATAGTAGTCCTTCTGTCCCTAAAGAGGTATTTTCCAAGGCTAGTAGTTCCATGGTAAAATCTACCCAAAATACGTACACTCAAATTTCGCATCCACAAATTCCAGAACGAACGCAGCCACTTTACTATAATCAACAGATACAACATTCTATTAATCACAAAATAGGAACAACATGATTTTTAGTTAAACCAAGCCAATTGATTTCTAAGCAATAATGGTTTTTTGAGAAACATTTGGAACAGCTTCCGGGGACCGGTATTTTGGAGCGATCATCCAGAAATTAGTCAACAAAGAGACATTTAGTTCCGACTAAACGGACGCCTATTTATGCAACTTCAGCCCTAGCAGACACTTCCCAGGTAGTAGTTTACTAGAACGTTTACAATTTTTTATACGTTTGTTCGTACATATTGATTACAAAGCAAATATAAAAGGGTATTATCTAAAGGCAAAATGTGCAAGTCTGCATCTGCATAAATCTGTATCATGTTTGTGAATATGAACTTTTAAGACCACAAATTTTATTATAATCAAGGAAATATAATAAAGGGTGTGCACGAAAAAATCTGGCCACAGAAACATCAACAAAGTAGGGTCTTCTGAAATTATTTATTACCTAAAACTATTATTAACTTTTATTTAACTTTCCTAATATTTTAACTATTATTTAATAAATTCCCGAAGTAAATGTTGTTTTTCTTTACTTAAGAGCATGTGATAGTTAATTTTTGAATAAACTGTTTCACTCTTAATTAGTCCTGATTAATTTCTTAAAACGAATATATATTTTCAATATTTTAATAGAGTAATACATTCCTTTTTCTTAAAACCAGCAAGAACAACTAATCTTTTTAAAGATATTTAGCAGTTTTATATCACCTTTATTTCAACTATCTTAAATTTTCCTTGGCATTTAAAACTTAAAAATTTTAGTTAAACTTAAAATATTTTGAAAGTTTACGAATGTTTGACAACACTGTGAGCAGATAACTGCGATGCGATCAAATAATGTTTCTATTTACATTTTCAAATCTTAGTTTTAAAGAAATTAATTCCGTTTTGCGGACCGTAGCGCCATCTTTAGGTGTTTATAGTTTCTGAAGCTTCCTATTATTAACACTGGCGGCGATAACGCGCCCTTAATAGTTAGAAAATATTTATTAAATAATCTTTATATTATCGTTTTTTATAGAAAGTTTCTAATATTCAGATAAAAATAGTATTCAAATTAAAAATATTATTTTTTTAAATATTTTTTATTTCGTTTGAGCATTTCCACGCCAGCATTCGTACGCATACATATTTTACGAACAAATAATATAATAATTTATTAAACGCAGATTATTATCCCGAATCAGAACATTTCTTTTGATCTACAAGGTAGCTGTTTCTTATTGCTAAAGTGAAGGACTATGACTGCACCTACTCCATGCCAAGTTTAATGAAATTCTATTGGGATTTCCCTTCGCTTCCACTATGATTGACAAGAATATCCAAATACTTTGAGGAGACAGCGTGACTGAACCCTCTGTTAGAAACTTGGCATGGATTAGGTACAGAAGGCAGTATTTCACTTCATGGGCGTAGCCAATAAGGAGGGGCAGAAGACTGTTGCCCCCCTTGTATATCGATTATATAAATAAAAATACATTTTGCTCGATCGGGTGTTTTGGTTCATTTACAAGCTCTGCTCTCAGGGCGGTAAGTTCAACTTACCGCCCAAGGGTCGGTAATAAAGTACCTCGTCATTTAAGTCGAAAAACACTATCATTCTAAAATTCGTCCGGATTGAGACAAAACTTGTTTTTGTTTATTCAACTCCATAACAACAAGGCACATTAACCGACTGAAAATTCACATTTTCAGTGTGATGTGTTTAATGTTTACTCTATATATTTAAAATTCACTCATACATCCGATCGGGCAAAAAATAGTGTAAGTATTAAGGGCGTTATAGTTCAATGTTTGGTGACAGCAGTAAGGTTAGTTTATTTTGCGGTGTCCATAATTAACGTTTCGCAGCCACCGTCAAAAAAAATCATTATACATTTTTTATTTATGTCAAATAGTGTCGTTAGGTCGAAAAACTCGATTCTTATCTGGTATAAAACACTTACTGGTCTCATAATGTACTATAAGAGAACTCCCAACTCAAAACGCTAAAATCTGTCGCTATGATTTTCAACTGATTTTAGACATTCTTTTTGTATGTGAAGCTGTTTAAATATTAAATGAAAAAATAGTGTTCAGATTTACACAATAACAAAAAAATGTTTATTTATTAATAAATGATTCAAACAAAGCCATTTTTAAAAAGTTTCCCAGAACTATATTTTTATCCAATTTCCATGTTTTAATATCTTCGAATTAAATTTTAATTTTAATATCTTTAATTAAAAAAATGTATTAACGGACTTTTGGTAAAGAAGTTTAAATAAAATTGTTAGCTGGGAACTATTTGCGAAGTTACTACAAAAATGGGTTGATTTAATGTTAAAATGAGTGATAACATTCATTAATGATTCAGTAAACAAATTATACTTTTTTTAGTGGATAAGATTCATCCGTGAACAAAGAATGCTTGTTTTAACTGAATGAAATATATACTATTGTTACAAACATTAATTCAACATTTTAAATAGAAATAATGTGTTAAAATACCCAAAATCCGGCACTATAGAGCTATAGACTTGACATTTCACCTAAACACAACTGTTAAAACATTTCATTTCGAATCTGTTGCACAGTTCAAAAATCCATTTTCAGTACCATTTATGAAATACAACCTTAAAACTGAATTGAATAGACATAATCAAAATTGACTTTAGAACATGACCACAAATTATATCCCCAGAATTTCAAGAAAAAACGCGAACAGTAAAAATGCACCGTAACCTGTTCTTGAAGATTTAAGCATGGGTCCCAATAGTTCTTTGTTAGTTCTAAAAAAATGATAATCCTTTTTTAACTTATACAAACTATCGCAATATCTCAGTAGTATATAGTAAAATTTTAATATAGCTTTTAAAATCAAGTTTAGGCCTTCTAAATAACCACAATTCATTAATTAAGGAATCTACTTTACTTTTTGCTCTGTTACATGATATTTAAAATCTCGATGAGAAAAACGGCAAGAATGAACAGTAGATCTTCAAAGGCAGATATAGACTACATTTTTATTGTAGATTAACTACATGATTTAGAATTTTTAATAGTTTCCAAATATTAGCTTAAGTTAGTTTATTAAACAAAAACGTATTTATAATACTAAAATATTGATTTAAAGAATACCTAATTAATAATAAACACAAGAGGCATAATTAGAGGTATGTAATTTTCATATGAATTTCTATTCCAACGCTGCTAGGGACAGATAAGTGCCTGCTGCCACTGCCCTGGCTACGCCCATTTTTCACTCCTATATAGCAAAAAGAAACAGCCACCTCGCAAATTAACTACAATTTAACAAAAATAAAAGTGGATCAAATAATATAATTTTTGGGTTCGTAATATTTTAAAACATTCGAATGAGGAAACGGAATTTCCACATTAAATCATCCGAAACAACTCTTTCAAGCGTATCATCTAACCATATTCGATCTTTATAGAATTGAATAAAAACAACAAACTTAAAAAGCCCCGAAGATACAATTGTATACGCATACCAAGTCCTTGCTCTAAATGTTATAATATTTGTGGTTAAAATTACTTATGCGCTTATTCAATAGCTGCCTACCTATAAAAGGTTATTATAAATTCAGTGCGTTTATATTCTGCATGAAAATTAAATTTCGTAACAGTTTAGTTCCGTTTCTTTCCTAATACATAAAAGTTGACCAACAGAAACGGGTTTTATTTATTGATGGTCGGCCGATTTCATACGTGATAACCATATTAACAAAAAGAAAGTTATAATTTGACCCATACCTATGATTCTTTTATGATTTGTGATCAATTTATTAAGTAACAGCTTTTCTTTTGCTTTATTTTTTGCCTTTATTTATAGTTGTTGATGTTTCGTATGGAGTATCAATCATCCTTTAATTAAAACAAACAGAAATTTTCCGTTAACCCAGGCAAATAATTATTAACCATGGAATGGAAATTTGAAAATTAAAAAGATTCTAATTGAGAAAAAGATGAACAAGAAAAAATCACTACGTGACACAATAGTGAAGAATAATTTCTATATCTGGAAATCGAAATGGTCGAATGATTTTTATTATTTTATTAATTTTAATTTTTATCAGTTCATAGTAAATAATGGAAACGTTACGGTTTTCTTTGAACACTTTCGCTGTAGATAAATTGTTTTTTATTGACCCTATTGAAGTTGAAGAATCAATTTCGTTTATTCGTTTAAAATTGAGATTTGCTTCAAATGAATAATTACAGTATGTTGTTACTAATAATAATTGATATCTTTTTTACTTTGAAAACCTTTTCCATTCATTACTTTTTGCTATTTAAAGCATGACATGTTATTTGTTCTTTTATTTTTAAAATAATTATAAACTACTCGCTCTTTCGTTGCCTATATCAACACTTGCTTTGGTAATTGATAATTTAGTTCTGTTCTAGTCTATCAATTTGCATGGTTCTTATTCGTTCTGTAAAATAATACCTTACGTAACAAAACTTTCGCGAAAAACGTACCATTATAGAAAATAAGGTAATATCATAGAAAAAAGCCCTTTCTCTACTGTAATAAATCAATTGTGACAAGTGAAATTTTTAAATGTCAGTAATGAACAGAATTTAGTTGAAATCGTTCAACCAACTGGTAAAGACCTGAAGAACTCCCTCGCGTAGTGATTTTCTCTATAGTTTATTAGATTTAAAGGATATGAACTCAGCGCGATGTGTTTAAAAGTAGTGATATTACTATTAATCTGTGAATATGCATATGCATCAAAACCCCAGAACGTTACAGTAGTCGGTCGTGAAAAAAGGACAATAGACTTGGTGCTTCGCAGTGTTGCTGATGCTTTCGGATATGACGTGTTAAAACGACCCACCGTTTTACCACCAGCACCTACAACAAAAGCTCCGGTAGTATCAACATTCTTCCCACCGCCAGTAGCGCCCTTACCGCTTGGCCCTAGACCTATACCAAAAGCTCCAGCACAACCACAACCTGTTCCTCAACCACAACCACTACCAATGCAACCAAAACCAAACTTAGGTTTACCATTACCTAAAGCAGTACCACGTCCATTACCAACCCCTACGGGATTGCGACCAATACCTAAAGCACCCCCACAACCCCCTAAAGCTCCACCCGCACCTGCTCCTCCCCAACCTCCAAAAGCTCCCGCACCACCTCCAGCTCCACCTAAAGCTCCTGCACCACCAGCTGCCGCACCAGCTGCTCCAGCTGCGCCTGCACCAGCACCCCCAAAAGGCCCTGCTCCGGCTCCTGTTTTAACAGAAACCATTAGAAAAACATTTAATCTCAATTTTAATTGGAATAAGAACGTGCAACCTGGTGTACCTGCAGCTCCTGGTGCACCTGCGTCTGCCACACCACCACAAGCAGCTCCCGCTAATCCTCCTCAATCAATTGGAGCCACTGCTGCAGCAGCGCCAGCAGCAGCACCTCCACCACCTGCTTCACCTCCTGCCGCAGTGGCAGCACCAGCCGCGCCCGCCGCAGCACCAACACGTCCAGGTCCTGGAGGTCAGCATTTCTTACATAAACCACAACTTTATACGGAATACGACTATTTAAATCAAGCAGACGTAAGGCTTCAAACAGAAGCGCCACAAAGTTTGGGCCAAAAACCTGAAAAACAATTAGAATTGGCAGACCAGCCAAATTATGATTATCCTGAATTACAAAACCAGCATTTAAATCAAGATTATTCCGAATCTAAAGATAGTCTAAAGAATGATTGCGGTGATTCTAAGGGGCGTTTTCAGGAATCAGTGGGCCAATTCTGGAAAGATTATCCATTCACAGAACAACAGGGATATAAGTATATTGCCGATCCGGAAAAACAGGCACCAGAAGCTGCTCCAGCTCAATTTTCAGTAAGTTTTCCTAAGGGTTCTACTAAAGACGAGGAGTATGAAATTTTACCAGAAAAGGAGACAGAAATCATAAAACAAGAAGACGTTCGTTCCATTCAAAGCCCAAGCAAGATTTCTGAAGAACAAATAGATGATGAAGAGCGAGTGTTAAATACCAATAAAGCTGCTCCAGAAGAAATAGAATATGAAGATCAAGCTTATCTTTACTTAGTACCACGAGACTATGTAGACTATTACAGTGAGGAACCTCAAAAAAATAGGCAAAGTGAGCAGAATTCACAACCTTCAAATAATTATGCAAATAATCAACATATAGAAGACAAACCTCAAAGGTATACTTTATATAATCAAAACTTAGAACTTTCGGATGATACCTACGTAAAGGAACAATACAAACAAGGTAAACCTCGAAAATATAGTCAAAGTGAGCATAATTCACAACATTCAAATAATTATGCAAAGAATCAACATATAGAAGATAAAGCTCATATATATAAACAAAACTCGGAACCTTCGGGCGATACCTATGTAAAAGAACAATACAAACAAAATAAACCTCGAAAATATAGTCAAAGTAGGCAAAGTTCTCAACCTTCTAATACTCTAGAGAATCGCCACATACATGAAAAACCTCGAAGATACAGTCTAAATGAGCAAAACTCTCAAACCCCAAACAATTACGTAAGGGAAAAACCAAGAGGTTTTAGTCGGCAAATTTACAGCACCCGAACCACACTACCACCAGCAAAGCTCAATAATAATAATAATAGTGAAAAACAAGCCGCTGAATCTGTTGCTCAACCTTTATATTCTGGAATATTACCAGTTCAATTGCACCATTTGGCTAAAAGTGAAAGCGAGCTGAAGCCATGGTCATCCGTTCCGTATTATGATTATGAATTTGGAGCAACAGAGAATAAACATCATTACGTCAAAAAAAATACCGCTCCTGATTCGACTTCTAAGAAAAAGGATCCTACAGATCCGGCGTATAATTATGAATGTTGTTCAAAGCAAATAGTAAATCATAATTTTGATTTCTATACCGTGCCGGAACCAACTCCAGTCAATTACGGCGAACTTGAGAAATTACATGCAGATGAAGAGATTGATGGTTTATCAAAAAATGCTAAAATACACACAACAGAAAAAAAGGTATCAGTTATAAAGGCAAATAAATATGAACTTCCAACGAAATACTAGTTTTAGATTTTAAAAATTGGCTGCTATTACCTTGTAGTATAGTTTTAGCCTATATTTTGTAAATTTTTGTATTTTTAATTATTTTATTTGACTGTATTTGCTTGTTTAAACTATATTGTTAATTATTGTAAACGAATAATAATTGTTATGTTTATGTTTTAAATAAATGTAAGAAACCGCTTTAGAGATTTAAAGACGATTTAAGAAACGAAGATTTAAAGAAACGACTTTCTGTATTGTTCTTTATTATTAACAATGAAGTGTAGGTTGAGTTTAACCGCGCTCAATGAAATTCTGCTTATGTTGATTTGGTATGCTTTTTGTTTACAATCATTAAAGTAGCTCAAAAGGTTTGATATCTCGCATCATATTAATTTAAAAATTCACCGGTGTGCAAAATTATGAACTCTAGAAAATTCAGGTAGTAAATACCAGCATTTCATCATAAAATTAAGAAAATTCGTGACGGTCATGTCATATCGGAGGATAGCATCAGAGCGCAGATTTGAGCTCAGCAGGGTGGGTTACTTCTAATTCCACTAATCCATGAACATGCTAAGAGGCAAAATCTGCACTTCATCTTTAAAACCTGTATCAATGGTCAAATCTTGTGCCACAATGAAAAGAAAACAGTTTAAACATAACCTAAAAGATTATGGCAATTTTTTATTTAATAGAAAATGCTATTTTCATCTAAATTATGTTTTAAAATCTGATACCTACATGACATCCAACGTATAGTATAACGGATTTTCCAAAGTACTGCTCTTTCAGGTTGTCTGTTCCAATGGCCCGTTATTATAATGTGTTTCAGAGATGCGTATATTGGGTTGCTTGTACTTTCATAATAATATATTCCCTTTCTCCCTTATTGTGTTTTAACTTTTAACGACTTCCAATCAATTTATTTCTCATAAAAAGTTGATATTTCAATATTTCCTGTTTCGTATTTCTTTCGTTTGGACACGTGCTTGTGAAAGTAATTTGGTTTTTACTAAATTTTCTTAACGTACCTATAAATGTTAAACGGTGTTATTCGAGATTGGGCCAAGTATTTTACAGAATTAATTCTATTGTCGATTATTTCTATTGTTAATTAGTTTATCTGGAAAATGATTTGTTTGGGTTTTGAACACATGTATTCAGGGATGCTTTCTATAGGACTAATCTACTGATCTAGTTTTACAGATCAGATCAGTTCATAACAAAAAAAATAATTTCTAATGGAACAACTTTAAATCACAGAAGCTAATGTATAAGTGCAACAGAACAAACAACTTTTTTATTGCTGAGAGTGAAATTTTAATGCAAAGATGAATAATTTCAACGTAGATCAACGAGGCGAAAAAATACATTCAAGGTTTCTTACAAGAAAATAGTATTTTTCTGACATCTACAACCAGCTGATATTATTTTCCCCCAGATCATTAAGCACATTTCAAAAACTAGGTGCTTGAAGAGCAAGTGGGGGTAAGACAAAATAGATTGGATCATCAAGCATCAGGTTAAATTGAACAATAAAAAAGTTAATCAGATGATCCTAGGTAACACTGGGCAATAGATATGTCCAATGGAAAGCATGAGTTACTGTTGCTTGGGTGAACCATTTTCAACAATACTTAAAAACCAGTTAGTTCAATATATAGTTTTGATCCTTAAAGTCATATTCCAGTACTGGGAGATTGGTTAAAAGAAATATTAATTTAGTTCATTACTTTAACTGCTTATCTTCTTTAATTATTATCTAAACATTATTTATAAAAATTAATTTTTCATTCTCCCCTTTACGAAAGTGTAACTTTCTATCTTGATAAGGCAACCGAAAGCGAAAGGAAAGCATGCAAGGTGGTTGCTAGGTATGAAATACTTTCGGTCCCTGGACAATGAAGTAAAACTGTCAGTTTTTTTTTAAATATAATATTATAAGTTGGCTCTTGTCAAAATTACCTTGGTAACAATACTGTTGTATATACAAACATTATTTTATTATAATCACTGAATCACCATTTTATTTATTTATTTACGGTGGTTAATAAATATCAAGGGGAGAATGAAAAGTTTAATACATTACACGCTGCGAAAGTTTACTTTTAGGTGCAAGGTATTTTTGATTGGCCGAGGCGAAGCGTAAGCGTAGCCGAGGTTAGTTAAAAACTTCGAGCAAAATAACTATTAAGTACCTAACCCAGTATGCGCTGATTGAAAAGAGCGGAGGTTATTAGCGGGATGGCTATGATTTCTGCCTTTCCAAGCAGTAGACAATGACCCACTAGGATTTCTTTAAGCCAGTAAAAAAAGAAGAAAGTGCACTTTATAAACACCCTAATATTAACTCCTCTAATTATTTTACAATAAAGATATTAAGGAGTGCTGTAAAGAAAAATATTACAATTCGAATGATGCCTTTGGTTATGGATTGCCTTTGATTGTAACTGGAAAAAGTAAATAAAATTAAACATCTGTTTATTCAAAGAACTGCTATGCCTTGGAGATCAAACGGAACGATCATCAATCAATTATTCTTTTAAAACAGAATGACAGCGAAAATATTTACTTCTACTATATTATCAAAATTATTTTTGCTATTTCTTTTCTTGTTGATCTTAATCATAACTTTAGTTAAATACACCTTTAATGATGGCATGAGAATACAGCCCATTATATTTTGGTTTCCTTATGTTGATGACATTTCAGCTGGCTGTGACAGTTCTTTCGAGGTTGTCGGTGAATTTTTAATTCTTATTAATAGTTTCCATCAAACCATAAATTTTACTATAGAAACAGAAAAAACAGGGCTATTAACTTCTTAGACTTAACTATCAAGATTCAACGCACACAATCTATTTGACTTTTCTATATACTGTTAAATCAAACGACTTATTAAGGTAAATTTGATATAATAAAACGTATTTAAGAACAAAAGAATCATAAACAGTCAGAATACACATTCGATAACAAAAACCCTTCCTTCGGTCGCTATCCCGTTTCTTTCTGCTGAAGGTTACCCCACTCTGCTTCCGACAAGAAGTGTGGTAGGCAGGACCGGGCTCGCTACCATTTCCACCACGCAGATCCGGACCCTCTCGCATTATGCTCTAACATTCGGCTGTCCTGACAAGGTCCGGTCCCCGGAACCAAAATGGGAACGTCCTTCAGCTTTTCTCCACTTCATGTAAACACAAATCCGCAGTATCATTGCAATCTTAGTTGTTTCTTTGTTTTTTTTAAATCTTAAAGCAAGGACTCACGGACTCAACGAACCTAACGTCGGAGTGTACAAGAGCCTTATGTTTTCTTTGTCACCACCTGGTGCCTTACACCATCCGGAGTGCGCAAAGGATCTTGTATCCAATGGACTCTACGGCATTATATCTCAAATACTACCACAAATCATCCGGAGTGCGCAAAGGATCTTGCATCCACTGGACTCTACGGCATTTATTTTCAAATATAACTACAAATCATCTGGAGTGCGCAAAGGATCTTGTATCCAATGGACTCTACAGCATTATCTCTCAAATATAATTACAAATCATCTGGAGTGCGCAAAGAATCTTGTATCCAATGAACTCTACAGCATTATCTCTCAAATATAACCACAAATCATCTGGAATGCGAAAAGGATCTTGTATCCAATGGACTCTACAGCATTATCTCTCAAATATAACACAAGTCATCTGGAGTGCGCAAAGGATCTTGTATCCAATGGATTCTACAGCATTATCTCTCAAATATAATCACAAATCATCTGGAGTGCGCAAAGGATCTTGTATCCAATGGACTCTACAGCATTATCTCTCAAATATAACACAAGTCATCTGGAGTGCGCAAAGGATCTTGTATCCAATGGACTCTACAGCATTATCTCTCAAATATAATCACAAATCATCTGGAGTGCGCAAAGGATCTTGTATCCAATGGACTCTACAGCATTATCTCTCAAATATAACACAAGTCATCTGGAGTGCGCAAAGGATCTTGTATCCAATGGACTCTACAGCATTATCTCTCAAATATAATCACAAATCATCTGGAGTGCGCAAAGGATCTTGTATCCAATGGACTCTACAGCAGTATCTCTCAAATATAACCACAAATCATCTGGAGTGCGCAAAGAATCTTGTATCCAATGGATTCTACAGTATTATATCTCAAATATAACACAAGTCATCTGGAGTGCGCAAAGGATCTTGTATCCAATGGACTCTACAGCATTATCTCTCAAATATAACCACAAATCATCTGGAGTGCGCAAAGGATCTTGTATCCAATGGACTCTACAGCATTATCTCTCCAATAGCAGCGCCTCATGTGTCGCCAATTCGTCTTGGAGTGCACGATAGACCTTATGTCTTACGGACTCAACAAGGACACCCAACTACCTAATAATGGAAGTAATTCACGACAATACATCAAATAAAATCAAATGAATATGGTTCATTCAGCACGTGAACCCTTATCACATATATCATTGATTCTCATATTCAAATGATCTGACAAACAAATTATAAAACCAAGCAAATGTAAATTGGTCTTACCCTTTTAATTACAAGTCTGGACTTTGAACAACTTCATGCGATCGCTGGCGACCACACCTTTGAAGCGCCTTCTATCCTTGGATAGGGACTGCACTCGATAACGATTATTTTCCAGAACATGCGTCACTCTGACCGGACCAATATACTTCTGGACCAATTTGCCGCTTGTTAAACCCTTGACCAACTGATTTCTCTCTACCATGACCATGTCTCCAACCTGGAACTTCAGCGCTTCCAAACGGTTTTTGTCATATCGTTTCTTCATGGTCACAGCACACTTTGTTATATTGTGTAATGCCTTTTCGCGCTCGATAAGTAAGTTTGCTTGCCTATCTGTCTGGTTGGGAGAACTAAGTGTTACGTCAAACTTATGTCTAGGCCGAAACCCGTATAAAAGTTCAGAAGGCGACTTGCCTGTGGTGGCATTTAGAGTACCATTAATACCGCACTGCACTTCACATATTTTACCTTCCCACGCGTCATGCTCGTCACCGATGGTCATCATAGCACTAAGAATTGTAGAATTAAACCTTTCTACTTGCCCATTACTTCGAGGGCATGCAATTGCATTTAATACATGTTTAATGCTCTGTTCTTTACAAAATGCGTTAAATTCTTTGCTGGTAAAACACTTTCCTCAATCGGTTATAATTCTTTCAGGAAGTCCAAAGAACTTTATAAATGTTTTTACTGATTGGATAACTGGTTGGGAACTGGTATTAGCAACGGCTTCTATCCATGTAAATTTTGTGAAAGCATCCACAGTTACTAACATATACGTGTTGCCGTTTGTCGATTTGCAAAAAGGTCCCAAATGATCCATGTGCAAAGTGTGAAACGGACGATTTACCTTTTCTATGGGATAAAGGTATCCTCGCCTTTTCCCAGTTGGTTTTTTCACGCATAAACATGGTATGCAAGACTCGACATATTTGGTTACAAACCGTCGCATCTTAGGAAACCAATATTTTTGGCTAATAGCGTTTAGGGTCCTTTTAGGACCTGGATGTTCACATTCATCATGCTGCAACCTAACTATTCTCCAACAGACATCCTTTGGTATGAGAATTCTATCTTCACCGTTGATAACACGACAGATTTTATTTTCTGTTAATCTATAACATTTTTCGGCAACTCCTTCTACCAATTGGTTTTTGAGTAATTGGCACTCTTCATCCTGGGATTGGACCGCCTGAAGCCAGTCTGTTTCTTTGATGCTATTTACTGCAATACGTTGTCTACTTAAGGCGTCGACGTGCTTCATTCTTGTTCCTTCACGGTATATTACCATCTGCCGATTCTTGGAGATAGGTCTCGTTTGGTCCATGTCAATTGTAGTGCATTACAGTCGGTAATAATGGTAAATTTGTTTCCAAGTTCAGAATTGTTTTCCGCAAAGCAAGCTCAATCCAAAAACAATGTTTTAAGCACTATCACAACAAAATACACACTACGTTCATAAAGGTGTTAATAATCCCACTTCTGATATGTTAAATCAAACGACTTATTCAGGTAAATTTGATATAATAAAACATTTAAGAACAAAAGAATCATAAACAGTCAGAATACACATTCGATAACAAAAACCCTTCCTTCGGTCGCTATCCCGTTTCTTTCTGCTGAAGGTTACCCCACTCTGCTTCCGACAAGATGTGTGGTAGGCAGGGTCGGGCTCGCTACCATTTCCACCACGCAGATCCCGACGCTCTCGCATTATGCTCTAACAATACAGAAAACCAACACATACGGACATAATCGTACCAAATGATATATATCTTTTATCAGATTCAAGATTTGAAATTTTGCATAATTGTTGTGATCTTTTCTGAGTATAGTTTACAACATGCCTATACGACCAGTAGTATCATATATCAACGCACCTAATCACACCTTGTCCAAGAAACTCAACCATATTATTAACATCATAGGATACAAATCGAAATACTCTGTCAAAAATTCATTAGAATTAGTAGAAAAACTACAGAACATACATCTTCCAGCACATTCAAAACTTGTAAGCTTTGACATTTGTAACATGTTTTCAAAGATTCCACCACAAGACTGTATTCCTTTGTTAGATAATTTCCTAGTTAATAG
Organism: Agrypnus murinus; assembly: GCA_929113105.1. Classification (NCBI taxonomy): domain Eukaryota; kingdom Metazoa; phylum Arthropoda; class Insecta; order Coleoptera; family Elateridae; genus Agrypnus; species Agrypnus murinus. Next base: position 136,371,744 of record OV816029.1, on the reverse strand, counting down.
TAATGTAGAATTAGTAAAAAGATTAGAGTTAATTCAATTATTTGATCTTTGTATTAGTCAAAATTATTTCACTTTTAATAATATAATTTATTTACAGAAAGATAGTTTACCTATGGGTAATTCTCTGAGTCCTCTATTAGCTAACATATTTATGGATAATTTGGAAGATCGAATATTTAAATTAGATCTTTCTAAACACATTATTTTTTGGTTTCGTTACGTTGATGACATTTTAGCTTGTTTTGACAGTTCTTTTGAGGTTATCAATGAATTTTTAATTCTTATTAACAGTCTTCACACAAACATCACGTTTAGACTAGAAACAGAACAAAATAGAGCTATTAATTTTTTGGATTTAACTATTACAATTAATACAAACAATGAATTCGATTTTTCCATATACAGAAAACCCACAAGCACAGACGTCACTATTCCTAACGATTCATGTCATCATAAAATGCATAAACTAGCGGCTTATAGATCTTTAGTACACCGAGCTTTAACTACTCCAATGAAACGATCACACTTTGATAAAGAAATTGCAATCATCAAACAATTAGCACATGCAAACCATTATAACCATAACATGACTGACACTTTAATTCAACAAAAAGATTATAGGTTAGCTATCAAAAGAATATTTCCAATTCACACTCAAATACAAGACACAAACTACATATCAATACCATACTTTGGCAAGATATCAGAACAAATTGCAACTATAATAAGAAAAACCACCAGTTACAAAATAACCTATAAAACTAACACCAACACCTTTTCAATTTTATTCAATGCTAAAGACAAAACACAAGATATCATAAATCCGGCATTTACCGTTTGAATTGTTCTTTTTGTAACTCGGTTTATATTGGGCAAACACTTAGAAATTTCGACATAAGATACAAAGAACACGTACGCTCTTATAGACTTAAACATTCAGAAAAATCGAATTATGCCAAACACATTTTGGAACAGAACCACCCAATGACACCTCAAAACAACATTAAATTCTTACATTTTTGCAACAACAAACACAAATTAGACATTTTAGAAGCTTTTGAAATATACAGACATAAACGCACAGTACCTTTAATGAATGAACAAACTGAGCTTAGTAATTCTCCTTTATTAGAAGTGTTAGATATTTAGTTTTTGTATGTATTGTATCTAGTTACCTATTTTCTGTATGTATTTATCCTTAGCAACGTGTTTGTTTATCAATCTTATCTACCTTTGATAATGACATAAAGTGTCGAAACAATATTGTCAGGTTAAGATATTAATAAAACTTGTGAAACATTAACTAATCTTTGTATTTATATTATATTTCATGATTATGGAGTTCCACAAAGTAAGGCTGGAGACAGTACAAATTCTAAGTTATACTTTATTTATTTTTGGGCGAGGAATCAGGATGCCAAAGAATCCTTCGTATCTAATGGCACCGATTGCTATGATCATTTGGCCGACCCTACTAGAATTTAGCCGAATCTGTGGGAATTCCACCCCCAGTAGGGATTTTTAATGTGCCAAACATCGCATTGACACGAGTCTATGTTATAAACCACAAAATAAAACATTTATTATTCGGAAAGTAAAACTCACCGTTTTCTTTACTAGAAGGATATCTACTTACCTTTTTATAAGACTTTTTAGCACTTCAATTCTGTTTTTATAAATTATTGAAATCCATAAAAATATAGTTCCACAAAAAAACACTTTCACGTTAACGAATAAACTACAAATACATTTACACAGATTGGCGCCTTCAGAAGTGTTAACACTGACCTGCAGTTGACCGGAATTGTCGCATTTTTTATGGTTATTATTTGCTGTAACTGTAAACGGCAGGCAGTTACGAGTTCACTAAGCTTTCTACTAAAATGCTAATTCTTAGAATACCTTTGATTTTAACAATGATTTTTGGAGTTTTGACCGGCTAGAATCAGGTTTCAGCCTTGTGTGCGCCTTTTGAAAGGTAAGGAGTTAGCAGTGATGTCTGACATTTCGGAAACAAGTGTTCGCCGAATTCTTCATGACCATTTGGGTATGAATAAAATAAGATGGGTACCGCGTCTTCTTGCTGCTGTTCAACATCAACGTCGCGTCGAATGTGCGCGCTCGCTTTTAAAGTTGTGTGGTGACGACCCAAAGCCGATTTTGGAGTCCACTGTCACTGGAGATGAAACAATGGTTCTGTATGATGATCCTCTATCCAAAAGGGAATCGATGGAATGGCGGAGACCCGATGAACCTCGTCTCAAAAAGGCGAAAGTCTTTCAATCGGCAAAGAGAGTTATGGCAACAATATTCTGGGATTGTGACGGCATTTTACTAATTGATTTTAAAGAACGCAATACAACTGTTAACAGTACATATTATGCGTCTATATTGCATAAATTGAGAAATAATATTTATGAAAAACGTGGAGGAGAATTGACAAGAGGTGTTCGATTATTACACGACAATGCACCCGTTCATACTGCCGCAATTTCACAAGCTGTCATTCGCGAATGCGGCTTTGAATCATTGGATCATCCATTGTATAGTCCGGAAATGGCTCCTAGTAACTATTATTTATTTTCCAATTTAAAGAAAGACCTTAGGAGACGTCGTTTTAAGGACGAGAACGAGTTGCAAGCAGTTGTAATTGAACATTTTGAAGGAAAAACTTCAGATTATTTTTACAAGGTCATTGAATTATTAATTCCACGTTGTAATAAGTGTATTGACATTAGGGGAGATTATATTCAAAAATAAAGATTATTATATTTTACCAAGTTTATTTTTTCTATATCAGGCCGAGAATTTATGGTACTTACCTCGTATGTAGCACATGTGATGTAAATCATTATAATTCAAACATGATAGACACTTTAGTTAAACGAAAAAGTTATAGGTTAGTTATCAGAGGAATATATCCCATTTACAATCAAATAAAAGACACAAATTACATATCTATACCATTTTTTGGCAAAATAGAAAAAGTTGCTCATATATGCTATGAAAAACTAACAATTACAAAATAGTCTTTAAATACAGGGACTGGAACAGGAACCCAAAATAACCGGAATCTAAACCGGAACCGATTACTTTTATGGAACCGAAACCGGAATCGGAACCCTTACTAAAATCCGTGTTAATGTTAAGATGAGAACCCGAACCGTTATAAATTTTCGAAGGAACCGGTATTTTTCGGTTCCACATTTCGGTTCTACTAATAAATAAAAAAATAGTTCAAAGTTCTCCAAACATTCTCCCAACAGAGCTACCGTAACCATTTCTTACCGAGTTGATGTTGATTCTAGATTCTAGATCCACTTCCACTACTAATTAACCAATAATCGGTGAATTTACTAGAAAAGTGTTACCTCACATTTTATATTGGTAGCCCTGAATATTTCCAAACGAATTTCATCTTGAAAAAAATTATAATTAGCCGCGTTCGGGATTTCACATCTGTTTACTCCAAGAGTTCAGTTGCTATGGTATCTATTGTAAATAATTGTAACTATAGCAATAGAGCTTTCAGGGTAAAAAGATGCTATATTGATGATTGTTAGATTGATGTTATAAACAATACTTTAACCTAACATGTATCGACTGTCAGTTATCGAGGTCATATTTGTTTGAAAGATTTGGAGCTATATACCAACATAAAATGTGACGTCATTACTTTTGCTTCCGGAACCCTTATGGAACCTAAAAAATCCTGGAACCGACAACTTATTGTCTAGAAAATTAAAACTGGCACCGGAACCGAAACCCTTATTTTGAATTTCCAAGAACCGGAACCTATATTTGTAAAGGGTTCCAGTCCAGTTAATAAATGAACAGATTGAGCTTAGTAATTCACCCTTACTGGAAGTGTTAGATATTTAATTATTGTTATGTATTTTTTGTATTTACCTTAGCGACGTACTTGTTTATATTCATATTACCTTTGATGGCAGTTTAGCTGTCGAAACAATTGTCAGGTAGATTATAATAAACTTGTGAAACTTTTACTAATCTATTTTATTTATTTCATATAATTATTGGTTTATTAAATTGTATTTAATAATATTTGCTTTGTTTTCTTCAAGATACCATTTCTCATAATTCTTGAACAATAATTTTTTATTAATATTTATTTATTTCATTTTATATATCATTCATAAACATATACAGCTTCGCTAATAATCTTTGTAAATCTGATTCACTATCAAAAACTAGACAAAAGTTAAGTCTGTTTGCAAATTAGTCTTTGTCGTATGATACTTTCAATAATATGAAATATAATATAAATTAGGGATGAAACAAATGTTTAATAAAATAAAAGATTAAACCATCAAAAATTAAACGTTTACACGTTTAAACGCTTCCCCGAAAGATTTATGAAACCATTTCTGTATAATCTATGTTGTTTTGATTTTTAATTTATACGCGCCATAAAGCAGACGACTCACGTTAATTTACGTCTACCACCACCAATAAAAACTGTTAAGAGAATATACGAAAAGACTCCGGCGGGATATAGCGCGAACTGCGCTAAAGTGCATCCGAAATAAATTGTCGCAAGACGTATATAAAATTGTTAGCTGATCCTTGAAGCTTCATTTACGATGATGTTATGATGATGCGCGTTTGCGTACCGTGTGCGCTTAACTGGCTCTTACGGTTTCAGCGTAATATGGAATCGAAAATGATACTGATGAAAATTAAATACACCACAATTAAATGAGACTCGTCATTAGTAGTAGTAGATAGCGGGTTCTGGACCCACACTCACACACCTCGGGTAGGCAACCATGTATACATAGGAACATATGGGCTAATATACAGTTAAGCTTTATTATTTTACTTTTAAGGGTGAGGGAATGAATCATTTGTATATCTCATCTCTCATTTGCATATCTCATCTCTCATTTACATAACTCATCTCTCATTTACATAACTCATCTTTCATTTGTACATATCATTTTTTTGCTAATTAAATTAATTCACGGTATCATTTGCATATCTCATCCCAATAATAATTAATTAACATTTATATTGATAATGAATTCAAATAAATTCCTGAAAACACTCTAAATAGAATACGACTAACAAGGCCCGCATTTAACTATATCTCATCTGCATATAACATTTCAACTACAGACATTCCTAAAATATAAATCTATTAGTCATAACATTTAAAATGTGTAACATAATTAACATGTAGAAACTTGTCATTTCTCATTATTGATTTCACCTCAGTTCTCAGAACCGAATCTATAAGGATTATCTCTACGCCAACAAGAAACCTCAAGTAAAATGTATTGTTTCATCCGATACCCGTCAAATATTTATCATAACATACCATTATGTTCAAAACAATGCAAATATAATTACTTTCAATATAGTCACTTGTTTAGTTAAAAATTTATTTAAAGTTTACAGCAAAGGAATTTTAAGCAGCAGATTTCTTAAAACATTGCTAGCTTGATACGTGTACTGGAATAATAATGTAAAAAGTGTTTATAAATATTTATATGCGATTGTTTAATTGATTTAATGAAAACCTTATAGGGTTATATGTAATAGGATTAACTAGATATCATAAATGAATATATTCCATATTGAAACCCGATATGTAATATAAAAATCTTATATTATTATATAGCTAGTAGATTTCCCCTAATTAGACAAAGTTCGATTATCTACGAATCACTAACAGGAAATATATAAGTAGGGATTAATGTTTTACACTGATACCATTATAGCAAGGTGTAACTTTTATTGCTTTATATATCATAAACGCGTTGTTAGTGTAAGCTATTAAAAAGATAGTAGCCATATTGAAATTAATATTAAGTCTAGCGTTTTACAAGAAACGGTTATCATCTAATTGCTATCATACACGGATTAAACTAAACTATATATTAAGAAATATTAATTACGGCTTTTATAGCATCTTACAGGAAAAAAGATTACATTCAATCAGGATCACAACATATATCATTAACTAGATATCATAAATAAATATATTATATATCGAAGGTAGAGTAAAGACATGAGGATATCCATCGTTTGACTAATGTCTATTAATTAAAACAAATAAGTTATGAAATGAAGCAGGGAGTCTATTCAATGAACAATGCTAATACTTTTATGATTTTTTTAACTTATAGATCTGCAGTTAGAAACTCAAGCCTGCTAAATGCTCACAATTCACTTACCCTATCATCATCATATCGTACAATACAAAGATTCCATATTATTATTAAAATTTTATAAATAAAACTATAAAACAAAATTATAGTTTTTCACCTATTTCTATGTTAAACGTATTCATCGTATATGCAAGCACGTACGGCAGCAAGATCTAGAATGCTCCTACCCCGCAGAATTGAAAGGCTTCAACAACTTCAGATCAGCAAACTGAAAAACTTGATAGAGTTAGCATCTAACTCAGAATGTCATACAGAATGTCATGTCATGTCAGAATTTTTCTAAATTTTATTCTTTAAGTTTTATTTAAATAAATTTTAGGATTCAAAAGCATTTTCCTATTATTAATGTAGATAGACCGTAGCTACATCGAAGTCGCATGAGTTGTTACCGGCTCTTTAACAAGCGTATGCTACAATTCTCTAATTTTCTAGTTTCTAGACATAATGTAGTTTTGAACAGATTTTAGCCTTTTCGTTATATCTACTACCTTGTAAACTGTTTCTACATATGTGTTCTTATTGTTTATGCATCATATAGACATTCGTCGCCATATTTAAACGTTATTTTACAATATATCATACATTTTTAATAGCTTCGAAATTCGCAGATATGTAATAATATACTATATACTCTTGTAGGATATTCATCGTATCTATAGTAAACTCGTATGATTAATAATAATCTGTAACCATTTTCGATACCTTCAAAATATAAGTCTATAACATATGTTTGTAATACGTCTTTATAACTTTGAAACACAGGGTAGTTACCTCTTGCAATATCTACAGTTATGAGAACCCGGAAGACTTAACCTGGAGAAATAAATCAGATAAATATTTTACTTTTTATTGAAACGACAACTTTGCATACTAATATATGAAAATAATATAATGTATATCGCCTGATAAATAAAATTGAAATCATTCTTATTCTTTTACAATGAAATGTGTTTTGAAAAACACGATGAAACGTTATGTATATTAATGCAGGAGTTCTGTTAACGCATTCAAAGACAATATATGTATAAATTATCGTTAGACTCGTGCTCTATATAAAACGACATATATAAAATTAGAGATAAAAATTTATCCTGTGTATTGGTGAAAACTCAAATATTCACGGAAATATAACAATCGGTACATATGACGATACTAATCAGTCTGACGCGGAATATATATTTCATATTATACAAACGGAGAGAAAAGAATAGGTACAATTTGTTAAGAGATCGTCATCTTAAAAGCGACATAAATTATTGTTTTAAATGACAATTACTCACCCTTGTGTTAATCTGTATAAGTTAGATGTAAACTACCTATTAAGAAATACTAATTATCAAGACTAAGTAAGGACTTTTAGTAATATCTTACAGGCAAAGAATATTATATTCGATCATTAACATAGAAACATTAAACTAAATATATTTACTTAATTATAATTAAAATACAGACTTATATGACTAACTTTATCTTATACTAAACTACACATTAAGAAATAATAATTATGAAGCATAAGGCTTTTATGGTATCTTTGAGGATAAGAAGATCACATTCAATCTATTAACTTGAATCATAACATTTATCATTAACTAAATATCATAAATTAATATATTACAACTACTGTATCAACAACAGCTACATCGAAGTCGCATGAGTTGTTACAGGCTCTTTAACAAGCGTATGGTACAATTCTCTAATTTTCTAGTTTCTAGACATAATGTAGTTTTGAACAGATTTTAGCCTCTTTCGTTATATTTACTACCTTGTAAGCTGTTTCTACATATGTGTTCTTATTGTTTATACATCGTATAGATATTCGTCGCCATATTTAAACGTTATTTTACAATATATCATACATTTTCAATAGCTTCGAAATACGCAGATATGTAATAATATACTATATACTCTTGTAGGATATTCATCGTATCTATAGTAAACTCGAATGATTAATAATAATCTGTAACCATTTTCGATACCTTCGAAATATAAGTCTATAACATATGTTTGTAATACGTCTTTATAACTTTGAAACACAGGGTAGTTACCTCTTGCAATATCTACAGTTATGAGAACCCTGAAGACTTAACCTGGAGAAATAAATCCGATAAATATTTTACTTTTTACTGAAACGATAACTTTGCATACTAATATATGAAAATAATATAATGTATAACGGCTGATAAATAAAATTGAAATTATTCTTATTCTTTTACAATGAAATGTGTTTTGAAAAACACGATGAAACGTTATGTATATTAATGCAGGAGTTCTGTTAACGCATTCGTTATTTAGAGATTCACTTATAAGTACACTATCTATTTAGCTGATTCAATAAAAATTTCGTTATTTTTAAAATTCCTAACAAGGGTTCAGGGTTCTTTATCTGTTTTAGAATATTCAAAGACAATATATGTATAAATTATCGTGAGACTCCTGCTCTATATAAAACGCCATATATAAAATTAGAGATAAAAATTTATCCTATGTATTGGTGAAAACTCAAATATTCACGGAAATATAACAATCGGTACATATGACGATACTAATCAGTCTGACGCGGAATATACAGTGCGCGTCTAAAGTCCGTTCCCCCCTACTAATTTTTGAACCACCTGGTATATCGCAACGAAATTTGGAGGGCTTAAACAGGATATAAGAACCTAATTTTTTATGAAAAAATGACAGCTAAAAGTTTTAAAATGGCGGCTGAGCGCCCTCTTGAATTTCTTTTTTAAATAGAACACCCTGTATATTATTCCGTTTTCGAAATCTGCTCATAATTCTTAACATTTTTCTCTAATACACTTGGCATTCCGGTTTAAAATGAAGTATGGATTTTGCGAGGGATTTTGGTCACTTCCGGTAAAACATTTTTCTAACTAAATTTTATTTGACAGCTAACAGTTAAGTTTGACAGTAAACAAGATGTAAGATACCCCAACAACGATTTTTGTTTTCAATGCAAACTTGATGGATAGCAGAATTCGTGTCTGTTGGATTTGAAATTAATTAAAATGTCACTTTTCAAACGTTAATATCTCGAAATCAATTAAATTTAGGAGTAAAGTGTATCAGAGAAAAATGTTAAGAATTATGAGCAGATTTCGAAAACGGAATAATATACAGGGTGTTCTATTTAAAAAAGTAATTCAAAAGGGCGCTCAGCCGCCATTTTGAAACTTTTAGCTGTCATTTTTCTAAAAAAAATTAGGTTCTTATCTCCTGTTTAAGCCCTCCAAATTTCGTTGCGATATACCAGGTGGTTCAAAAATTAGTAGGGAGGGAACGGACTTTAGACGCGCACTGTATATTTTATATTATACAAACGGAGAGAAAAGAATAGGTACAATCGGATTATGTTCATACCAAGCTCACCATGATTATTATAAACATCTTAACAGAATAAAAAAGGGCGATATGAATATAACTTATAGGATTTAATCAAACTAGAAAAATATCGATATATATCCTGCGTTGAGAAAATAATTATACTATGCGTTTAAATGTTTAAGTTCATCATAGCTTGCATCTCCTAAAATATGAGCGTTATACACATGTTTGAAATTCAATTCATCTTGCTTAAAGAGAATAAGTAAATTAGCGTTGTCCCTTATCAAATATTTCGGTATCTTTGCATATGTTTGACCTACATAAAATGAATCAACACCCTTTATGTCTACCCATGCTAAAATATTGTCTATTTTCTTCTTGTTTGTCACAGATAATATCATCAAAATGAATACTGAATTAGGTTTCACATCATTAGGGGTGATTACGTCATTGTTTCTACTAAACTCTTGATAACCAATGTTTTTAATAGGTTTCATAACTTCCCTTAAGAATTCGTATTGAAATAAGTACTTGGCAAATAGGTAGATATTTTCAAATTTTAATTCGTTTTCATTAATTAGTAGACCTAACGAGGCATTAGTTTTACCACAAGAAGAAGGTACACTCAGAATTGCTCTACAGGAGACAGGTAAAAGCTTACCATGCTTCTTATCACCATCGGAATATTATCGAGAAACATGATCGTCTAAGTTAAATATATTTAGCGAATTCTTGTGCTTAATAGTTTTCATTATGGTATGTGTATATGTCTAGTCACAGTTTCAGCAAACGCATTGTATTCTATCAACGAATCATGTAAACTTAAGCAGTATGCTTTAGTTGTATCAGAAAGTGGGTTGACCGACTCAAGCTCTAATCTCTAAATTCATGAATACCTTATACACACGATATAACTACGATGTAAGATTACGAGAGGGTACATGAAGAAAAGGGTTGTTGTAAGTCGGTTCTGAATTTCTTAAAACATTACTTGAATATCAAAAATTCGTAACGGCGATGCATAGGTTTAATACTATCAACAGCTCATATAAAGGAAATGTTAGATTGTTAACAGTTTATGAGCATTAATCAAAGACTATTCTATAATGATGTATTATTTATTTATAAACGTTACATAGTATAGTAGCTAAATACATGACTGACTGAAAAAAGTTACTTTTTTAATGATGACTATTGAATTCGATCTGTCACTAGCTTAACCTCTTAATTTCCACTTTTGACCAAATTATAGTTAATCTGATCAAATATTGCTTACAAATCGGATCTCTAATCTAATGTCTACAGTAGAATCCTTAAAACTCTCTATGAAGTTTTAGAATTGTCGATTACTAAGACACCCGTTTCTTCTACCCTCTTTAGTAAATTCATATTGTTAGCTTCTACTTTGTCAACTGTTACTAAAATGCTGTTCTTTATAAAATGTTGATCCTTTACCTAGCTCTATGTATCTGTAGTCATTACAATGAAAGTTTGTACTGTTGTGTCGAATTGACGATTTGATCTGAAAATTTAATAATGTAATTTATCGTTTAAACTAACCCATGTTTACTTCTATATATGTTTAATTAATATGTAATTAGTACATCAACATATGTTCTTATTTTTTGCAGTTTTTGCAGAAAACAGTTACACAAAGTGCTACTTTGTGCAACTGGAAGTAGTGATTTTTTTATTTGTAAGGCTGGCAGTAAGTAAATTTGGCTGGCAGTAAGTAAATTTTGCTGCCAGCCTACTCTGTCAATCTGTATGTGATAGGTACTAATAAGTATTCACTAACTGGCGCCGTTTTGAAAATTTGAATGTTATGATGCTCAGAAATAACAGCGAGAATAATGAAACATACTTATTTTTATTATAAATAATTATTTTGATAAGACAATCATGTACTCAATCAAGGTTTTACTGTTTCTATTACAATATAGTATATTGTACAACTAGTGTTACAATGACGATGTTTGTAATACGAGTATAAGTTTGCTTAACGAGCCGCAAGGCGGCGAGTTAAGCAATATACGAGTATTACAAAAAGGAATTGTAACACGTGTTTTACATACTACTTTGTCTATTTCGCCTTAATTTACAATTTACTTTAAAGAAATGGGAAAATGTACACGCGGGTATTTTCGATGTGGTAATGTTGGTAATAACTGATAACGGATACAATGACATCCACTGTCATTTTGAAAAATCACGTAGGCAGGAAAAAATTCAAGTTTAAAAAAAGGTGACAGCTTAGTTGTTTCTGGAATTACTAAGCTCAATAATTAATTACGAGCCCAGTTGCATATTAATTTACCTACATCGGAAATTTCTAAATAAGTTATAATATATGTATACCTTGTCAATAATAACATTTTGCTGGCAGATTAAAGAAATGCTAATCTTTTGAAAATAATAAATATAAAGAATCAAATTAACGCAAATTTATTGTTCCTTAATTAATTTAAACGTATAATAAAAATTAACAAAATTAATGATATCGTTGCTAAATAATTGGCCTAACTCAATTACGTAGAATAATAATAGGACTAATACTGTGTAGCATCTCCTTTTCTTTTAATAACTTCGTTAATTCTTTTGGGTACGGTATAAACCAATGCTGCACAGTCCTCTCTAGTGAATCCATTCCAAATTTCTTTTACTCTTGCCTTTAACTCTGCTAAGTTTGCTGCAGGATGCTTACGAAGCACTTTCTTCATCTTATTCCATAATGTTTCAATTGGCGATAAGTCGGGGCTGTTTGCTGACCAATCCAGTAGAGTAATATTACTTGCTGTAAACCATTCTTGCATTTTCTTTGATGTGTAGCATCCTGCATTGTCTTGTTGAGAGATATAATGGCCATTTTCAGTTTGTAACATAGTAATCGATAGTAAGAGTTGCGCTTCTAATATCTCTTTATACTTTTCTGACTTTACTGTGCCGTTTATGATGTGCAGCAATCCAACCCCTTGACATTGATATGACATGCAACCCCATACCATTATTAAAGTTGAAAATTTGGATTTTCTTTTTAAACAGTCCCTATGAAAGGCTTCTTTTTTTGTTCGTATAACTCTACTTCTGCTGTCTCCCACTAAAAGTTCAAATTTTGATTCATCACTCCAAATGATACTTTTCCACTGCTCTAACGTCCATTCCCTATGTGCCTTAGCCCAATCAAGTCGTTTTTTCTTTTGCTTACGAGTTAAGAGTGGTTTTTCTTTGGCCTGAAATTGTTTACATTTGAATATGTTTAAAATAACATGAAATATAGTATAAATACAAAGATTAGTTAAAGTTTCACAAGTTTTATTAATATCTTAACCTGACAATATTGTTTCGACACTTTGTGTCATTATCAAAATAACAACCTTAAAAGTTACCTTATAAAATGAATATCCAAACTTTTTTAACATCCTAAGGCAGGTATATTTTGAAATTTGCTTTTCAATATATTTCGACCACTCAAGAGTAAGTTCTGCGGATGAGCGACGGTCTTCCTCAATGAGTTTGTTTAAAATTCTAAGATCAACAGCGCAAATTTTCGATTTCCAACCAGTTCTTTTTTTAACATTTACTACCCCCGTTTTTTCATAAAGGGAAACAATATTTCTGACAGAAGAACGTGGAATTCCAAACGCATTAGCAATTTTATATGTGGAAATACCTTGATTATGACGATTAATAATTAATTTAAGAAAGTTGTTTGTACTCGCTATGGCAATGAACATACTCTGTTTTAAAAACGGTGTTACCAGCTGATGACAAAGAAATATCACTTTCCAAAGAAATATCATTCCTGTACAAATAAAATATTAGGCCAAATATTTTGCAACAACTTTAGTTTTAATAAAATATAAATTTAGATATTATTGTTTGAAATATGTTGAATACAGTCCCTATCATGATTTTTTCATGACTTCTACTTTTGATTAAAAACGATTACCCACTGTGTTTATTTGATACAAAGATTAAAACTTATAGCAAATTATTAAGCATTCTGTCATTTAGTATGTAGTCCAATTAATAAGCAACTGGGCCCATAATTAATTAGTTTTTGTATGTATTATTACCTATTTTCTGTATTTATTCTTAGCAACGTGTTTGTTTATCAATCTTATCTGCCTTTGATAATGACATTTAAGGGTATTGTCTGTCACATTTCACATAAAAGTTTCTGCACTGCAGTGATATATGACAGCATTAAAATACTTCACGTCAGACCTAGTACAGGACCGGACTCGGAACACATTGTAACTATAGGAACCTACCGTATTTTTAAAATTACATACTATGAATTCTTTACCGTTGTGAACTGCATACAAAAGGGTTCACCCTTTCTCTCTGAGTTCAGCTATTCCGCTCAGGGTGTTCAATACAGATTTTGGGCTAAGTTTAACTAATAATAAAGAACATTAATTTCATAAATAAAATTTGTATTTTTGTACAATATACAACTTTTCAGAATACTTTTAAACTATGTTAAAGTCGAAATCAAAAATAGAAAACTTAAAAATACTTTTCAACTATGGAAGGTAACAAAAAGTTAAAATAAAATTCTCTTAATTTAGGTCTAATTTTTTCTTCATAAAACTTATTATCTCTAAAAATTCTTTCAACTAACATGCCTTTCGGTGTCCAAAAAATAAAATAACAAAAATCTTTTTTGGTGATATGGAGCTGTCCCTGAATTTGGTAAAAGTAGTCATGGTTCTTTTTTAATTTAAAAATATTATTGTGATAAGTACCAAAAGACACTTTTTTTTGTAATAATGCATCTTCTGGTATTAAGTCTTTTGCATTATATGGACATTTCACCTCGATTATAGCATTTTCTTCGACCACAATGCCATCCGGACTAGCCCCGATATAAAAATCTTCTTCGCCAACAAAAAAGCTGCATTGCAAAATGGATCGGTTAAACGCTGAGACAAAGTCTTTGATGGCTAACGGCTCGTGTTCTAGACCATAATTAGTATATTTGTTTCCTGTGAAACTGGAATACAGCATTTGGGCCACAACCTTCCTCCTTAGTTTTTCTCAATTTACATATTCTTCCAAACTTTGATGCGGTAATTCGATATAGTCTTTCTTGCCTCCAAACAGCACTAGCGCTTTGCTCTATTGTAGATTTTTCGAGCTGTAAAATTTGTTCTGGAGTTAATTTGATTTTTTGAAGAAATTTCTTTTTCTTTTGTTCAAATTCTTCAGAATTTTGTCTCATATCAATTTCGTTGGCTTCTGGCCCATAGTCTTCGTCTGGCTCTTCCGAAATCTTGTTGATGTGTTGTTTGTTTGCATAATTACGTTGAAACTTCTTGCGACAATTATATTTTAAAATTCGTTGCTTATTTGCAATAAATTTCTTAGCATGTTGGCCAGGTGTTTGTGATGTTAAAGCTTTATGAACATGTTCTAAAAATGCACCTTTGCTATTGAATGATATAGCAGCAGCATTGCATCGCATTTCGTAGGAACCACGTTTGCTATAACAAATGCGTTTACCACCTGTGTACTTCGCCACAAGGGCGTTATAACTTTCCGCAAGATTGTTATTCAAATTGAGCAAAAGACTGCCAGCATGATATACAAGTCTATTTAGTGCGCTACAAATATCATTATACATTCCCGAAGACATCATACTTGGAATCCAGTTTCGCTCTTTTTTTTTCTTACAAAAATATGACGAACACTCCGTATGTTCCCCAAAAACATGTTTGACACTATTTAAAATATCAAACTTTAATAAATGTATTTTATGCTGATCACTTATTTCGTTTTGCGACTTTCTGTATTTTATTGCGTGTTCTATGCCTGTTCTTAATCGTCGTATATTATTTTTGAGTAGATTCCTCAACTCAATGCTAACCAAATGTCCAGCAGAACTAAATCTCTTTGTACTCAAATCTCTCAAACGGGAGCAAAAGTTTCGCAACAAGTGATTAGAACACTCAATTTTTTGTACTACAACATTTGTGTACGGATTAGCCGCTAATATTTTTTTGAAAACACTGCTGTCTCCATCTCCAATAAGGTGGGCATATTTTAAACCATGCATTTCAACGCTACACTTAAACCCCTCAAATTTCACTTTCCATCGATGTCGCCGTTCCGTTGTAATTTTTGTAACACCTGTGATCTTTAACATCAACATATTTTAATCTGCCATAGGAACATATACTGCAATGTCTATTTTTAACTCCTAGAAATAGTAGTTTACCTGTCTTGACTCCAATAATGCAAGCAACTCCTGACTGAGAATCATATTTGCTCTTGTAAGAACGTTTGCACCACGCACCATCTGTCACTACTTTTATCAGGGCTATACCATTCTCATCGATCGCTCCCTCTTCTTGAGCTATTGCAACTTCTTCACCAGCATCTACCATTAACTGCATAGCACACTGCTTAAACGTAGTATTCAATATTTCTTCGCATTTGCCATAATATGTAGGCGACAAACATGGAAGGTCTAAGAAAGATGCAATTTCTTTCAGCTGAGAATAGCCTCCACCAATCGAAACAACTGCAGATACCGCACTAATATTAATTTCAGCAACTTCTCTATCTTCAGTTGAAATAGATAGAAGAGCACCACAAATTCTACATTTTATATCAAAAGTAGAATAAAGACCTGTTCGTCGTTCTTTCAGAATTTCTAAATTTTCACTCACGCAACCAGTGGCTTTATGTTGAAATGATATCAACTTTTTAAAAAAGTAGTTAATATCAACAATTCTTCGTCCAGAAACTTGGCCAAATTCCTCTATATTTGTTAGTTGTCTGCAATTAAAAATAATTTTATACCAATAATTTATTTATCACAGCTTTTGTGGCATACGGTAGATTTTTCTGTTTTACGCATCTTAATTGTGCCAATCTTCTATTTCTGCGATGGCGTGATGGCTGCTTCTTTGTCTGAGTGTAATATTTGTAATTACCCATTGTCAAAATACGGACCTGGATTTTTAAAATTGTTTGACATTCGGCTTGTCAGGTCGCCGTTCACCCCGCACACTCAGCCAGTTGTAGTAATAATTCTCATTTACAATGAGTTAGATAAGGATAGTGAATACTTTTTCGAAATAGTTATTTTGGAATTATTTGATAATGAATAACTTTTATTAATATTTGTAAAGATTGACTTAATCCTTGAACATTTATTTTGGGCAGAAAGTCCAAATTACACCCAATTTTCAACTTTTTATGCGATATTTTTAACAATATTCCCAAAGTTGTATGAAAAAAGTGTTGTAGCTATTCAGTTACTAATAATTTCTTAATGTTTTTACCTTTCAGAAATTCTTATCAAAATTACCTATGAAGATTTTCAAACTAAAAGTAGTTTGGGCGCTTAATTATTTCAGGAATCCGGAATTACTGGTAATTGTTGTTGTCTCTGTCTAGCTCATATAAATGACATATATTTTGTGTACACTGTTGACAATTACGTGTACGTAAATAAAGTCATGGATAATACCCTTAATGTCGAAACAATATTGTCAGATTAAGAATCTAATAAAACTTGTGAAACTTTAATTAATCTTTGTATTTATATTATATTTCATGATTATGGAGTTCCGCAAAATAAAGCTGGAGACAGTAAACTTTCATTAATAATTGAGAACACACATTTTTTAATATAAAACAAAAAAGGTCCATATACATACTATTTTATTCCATTTCAGGATTTGACTTAAAAATAAAACCAATAACTGCTTGTAATAAAATAACCTTGAACTGTTTACATTGTTCTTATTTTTCACCAGTTAATAAAATAAAGGGTCGGTAGGGATTTTTCGAAATCGTGCTCCTTCCAATCGTGGACATAAATTATGGTACCTACAAATAGTTAGAAAAAACAAATTAGGTACAACTCACTATTACAAAGCCGTCAAAATAAATTACTTAGTATCTAGCTATTTTTATCACAAAAAAGTTCTAATATTATCTTGTAATAAAATTTATTGGAAAGTTATCTGGCACATATGCAGGCCAAGAAATGTTTATGAAAGACATGTTTTAAAATAATCTTAATCTATTTTAAGGAACCAATAAAAAAAACAGCATCAACCCAGGTTGGTGTAGAAACAAGAAGCACACAAACCATTAATGAAGGAGATAAAATCGAAACTTATGAAAAAGGGTAGGTTAATCTGCTAACTTGCTTGCTATTATAAATCTTTAAAATAATTTGCTTTTCTACAGGCTATCAGACATTTTCCAAAAACTCAAAACAGAATTGGTTGATCTTCATCATCATCTGGAACAGCAGAGCTTGGATTTCTAATGAAACGACAAAACGAACTTTAAGCTGCATAGTATAGGTCCATTTTTATTCATCACATTAACACAATAACAAAATAGATAAAATATTCATTTAATAGACAAATGGCAAAATTAAAAATAACAATGCAACATAACACTTCTTACATTATAAGCATAACATACCATTTATTTATATATAATAAAACATGCTTTTGTTCAGCATCTTAAAAAAATATATATACCTATTCACACTAAACTTTTAAACTTATTATTACAAGAATTGTTGATATAAAGTTGTAACTATAAAACTTGATATGTTTTTGGATGTTAACCCTCATTAGTACACACTTATTTATCAATAAAAAAATATATTGTAAAAAATATGGCACTTTATAAATGCTTTTAAATCTTATGATAAACCAGTCTGTGCAATAGCACAAATTATATTATTAAAAGTAATAATAAGTAGTAATAATACCTCAAAACCATACTAAAACAAAAATATAAAACAACAAATATTTACAACAAGAAACAACAAAAATTCTAAAACCAAAGGCACACTTTGGTTAATAGTAAACACATTTTTCCTTTCTTTTAATCAGGGAATTGTTGCGTTAAAAATGTGTGCATATAATCGTAAACTACCAACATAATTGCACCACCTGGACCTAAACGTAATACTTTTGGTAATAAGCCTTTGTAAAGAGCAGCAAATCTGGAAACAAATTTACCATTAAGTGTTCAAATTCAATGTAAAACTGTAACTATAAATAAAGCATTAGAGTACATACCCTTCTTCTTTATAAACAATAGCCATTGATCCCAAAGTAGTCCTATATTTAATTTGACCTGGTACTGGTTGTGGTCCTTGAATACGTGATTTCGCAACATCAAATGGAATATTAACGCAAGAGGCTAAAGTACCCGATACAAAACCAATTCCGACCTTTCTTAAGAACTCTTGGAAAGGATCCTAAAAATTAATTTTATAATATCGAGCCTTTGAAACAAATTATGCTATTAATTTGTTAATTCTTACATGATATTCTGGTAGATATCCTTTAACTGAATGATAGAATCCGAAATAAACCATATTAAATACTCCATTTCTTGCTACGGTAGCTGTAACCCCTTTATTTAAACCTCTCAAACCCAGTCCATTTGCTCTAATAATTTCTTTGGTTACCATCCAAGTGCTTGGTAGTTCTCTGCCTGTTGAACGATTTGCTTGTAAGGTGACTTTTACTACTTCAAATGGATTTACTAGAACAGCTTCGGTTATACCTGCTCCTAAACCAGCTAATGAGAATGTCTGTGGTAGAAAGAATCGAAAATTAATATAAAATATAACAACAAAATTTTTAAACTATTTTAATAAAATTTTAAAAATTCTTTTAATGAGTGAAAATTATGGTCTTTTTGTAACTTAAATGTTAAATAGGTTTTCATTTTTTAAAATTGCAGCTTAATGGATGAACCTCTTAAACACATAATAAAGTTCAGTTCTAATCTTAAAATGTGGTATATAATTATGTCAATTTCTAAATAAGCTAGATTTATAGTGTATGAAATTTCCATGAAATTATTTGTATAACTTTTTCCATATATTAATTAAATTTTATTATTCTGTATTAGGTTTTATTAAATTTTGTTTAATTATTTATTTATTTATAAATGTGCTAATGCCCAATTAAGATATACAAAGTACCTATAAATTTAAAGCAAAAATATAGCTTTGATTGTATTATACAGGGCGTCAG
This sequence comes from Agrypnus murinus, assembly GCA_929113105.1. Taxonomy (NCBI): domain Eukaryota; kingdom Metazoa; phylum Arthropoda; class Insecta; order Coleoptera; family Elateridae; genus Agrypnus; species Agrypnus murinus. The sequence goes on along the minus strand of OV816029.1, from coordinate 136,352,189 downwards.
CAAGGCAGCAATAAAGGGCCCATCCAAACCTAGACATACCTCACTGTTAGAGTTGAACAGACTAGGACTGCGCAGCGTAACTGCCCTTCTCACTGGGCACTGGCGTCTTAGATACCACATGCATAAGCTAGGCTTAGCAGACGAGACCATCTGCCGTCTATGCTTAGAGGCAGAGGAAACAGCAGAGCACGTCATATGTACCTGTCCCGCAGGGGACCGCACCAGATTCTCACTGTTTGGCTCAGTGCAACTGAAGCTGGAGGATCTGACCAACCTATCACCCACCAGACTACTCACCTTCCTTAAAAGAATGGGACTGGAGTGTGAACTCTAACCTAGGTGTGAGCCACAATAGACCCAGGAGGTCGCAGTGGAGGGGCGGACAGGACGCCACACTCACCTTTAACCTAACCTAACTTATTGACCATAATAGATCGCTTCAGCAGATGGATAGAAGCTATTCCTTTAAAGGATGCTACGGCAACTACAGTAATAACTTCTTTTATCAACACATGGATAACACGCTTTGGAATTCCCCATTATATAACAACAGACAATGCTCAAATATTCCATTCTCATTTATCGAAGCATTTCACAATTACATTAGGGATAAAACACATTACTTGCACCGCGTATCATCCCATAAGCCAAGGGATAATTGAGAGATTCAATCGTACACTCAAACAGGCCATACGCACCAGTAGTATATCTTCTTGGTTAAAGAACCTACCATGGGTGTTACTTAGTCTACGAGCTACGATAAAATCCGAATTAGATGTTTCACCTGCAGAAATGTTGTACGGAACTGCACTTCGTCTACCCGGAGATTTCTTTGAAGAAAAGAAACCCGATGAAGATTTCCGCATAGTTCAATTTCTTCGTCGAATGAAATATCAAATGCACAATCAGAAATTTTTTTTCACAAGGACATATAAATCAAATTCTTTCGTTCCCAAAGAATTACATAAATGTACACATGTTTATGTTAGAAATGATACACATGACTTAAACATTAAAGACACCTATGTTGGATAAAGTGATAAACAGAACTGCAAAGTATTTTATGCTAGAAGGACTAGATCAACCCGTATCAATAGACAGACTTAAGCCTGCTTATTTTACATGAATAAAATTTTCATTCGCATTCTCTTTTCATTCTAGAAAGAATACCTTCAAGAGATGAACTGCACTTGATGCTGAAAATTAGTGTTATATGTTCAATTTAATTATTCAATTTTAATTCAAGTGCTCAATGTTGTATTTGCCGAGTTGTTTTGCCTAGGTTAAGTTGTCATATTACTTCGCCTTCAGCAATACCTTTTTACTATTAAAAGTAAGAACTTTCAATTCTTTGATTATTAGCACCTAATCCTTAGCATAAGTTTTATTGTCATAGCATATAGAGAATTTTATTGAAAAGATGCAAACGACCTCAATTTTTTTGTAGCTAGTATACATTAAACATGCCGCTACATACAAGTACGACATTAATGTATGCTATTTTATTTGTTGAGGAATGCATTAAATGCCCTTTTGACTCACGGCTCATTTCTTTTGGTGCATGTTCAGCCTTTTTTTACCCGGTGTGTCATGTAATGATATTCATTCATAAAAACAGTCATTACATAATATTACCTCAAGAAGGCATTGGATGCTAAGTGATTGCCATAGTTACAAGAATAAATAAGAAGTAATAAAAGATATCTTAAATGAACACGTTTTTTATTAACTCCAAGATTAAATATAACTTCTGGTAAACACCTACCGTTATAATACAATGACTTAAAATAATGAGCAAAATCATTTGCAATATCTTCCCTACTTTCTAGCGGAATACCATTATAAAGCATTCAGTTATCTACATGCGAATTATTTCGTCGCGAGGATTTTACAAATGAGAAAAAATGTTTATTATCAACGTTCATGTTATTGTTAATAGGTACAAGGTACATGCGGAATATTGAATATTGAAATCGCCTAAAATTAGTAATTTAGAATCTTGCTCAAATTTATCGAAATTCTTCCAAAACAACTACAAAACTCTTCATAACATGCTGCAGCTGATCTTGGTGGAATATATACTATTGATATATATGTTATATTAGCAAATTTAATTTTAACTCCAACACTTTCATAAAGCAAATTATTTGGAGAATCCAAAAATAGAACTTGTTTACAATTGTATATATTTTTCACAGCGCTCAAGACACCCCCACCAGAAGCTTTGTTTAAATCCAGATTTCTTGATTTCCAAAAAACAAAGTAATTGTCTGGAAATAATTCACCATCAGATACATTTGGCTGCAACCAGGTTTCCATACTTTCATAAATGTCAATGTCCGATCCCACAAAAGTTTAAATAAAAGCTATTACATTTCAAGTTCAAACCCCTTACATTTTGACATACTATATTCAATTGAATTAATTCTTTATAAATGGACATCAGGTAAATCACTTATAGATTTTATTATATACACTTGTGAATGAACGGTTTTTCGTATCATTATCTTTCCGTTGAATAGGGACAATAGAATTCGATTATTCATTGTAAGAGACTAATTGATATAAATGTTTGATTGTAAATGATTCTTGATATAGGGTAGGTCATCTACAAAATGAGAGGAATTGAGGTTTCGCTTAGTTCTTCTAGCTTGCAGGAATTCATCCTTATGAAGTCGACTTATGAATTTAACTATAATTCCTCTATGTTCTTGAGGCTTTAGAGGATTTCGTTTTATAGACACCTTTCCTTTATTGAAACTGCCGAATTTTTATTATTTAGTTGTTGTCAAAAGAAGTAAGTGTTTGCAGGTTAATTTTGCATACATTTACGGAAAATCCTAATATTTCTACTTTGACTCTTGCCAAGACTTGCCAAATGTTCCAAAGAACAGTGCAAATCTGCTTAAAGAAAATAAACCAAGGTGGAGCTATACATAGAAAACTGCATGAAGGTCACCACCCGAGCCCGTGACAAAAAATTAGAAGCAAAGATCTAAGTTACATGATAGGAATCCATCAATTTCAACTAGATGTGTCAAAAAAGTCAACCAAATGTCTAAAAAAAAATAAAGAAAAGGTATTAACACATTTAAAAGAAAATAGTACCTAAAACAAACGGTAAAACAATACTGTTTTACTGTTTTATCGTGCGATTAAACGTTCTAAATGATTGTACGATATGTTGCTGGGGAAAAAAAAGGTTCTTGTCTTATTATTGATAACGAAAATTATGTGAAAGCTGATTTCAAGTCTATACCAAGAAACCAACATTACTTGTATCATAACATTTCAAGACTAGGAGATATTGAGGTCCAAAGTTGCTCAAAAATGAAGAAAACGAGAATTTGAAAAGCCCATAAATACCAAAATAGTGAAGTTTCAGATTTGAAATATTTTAAACATAAACTAGCCCTGTGTACTTTTTTTTTAAAGAATCAGCGCTGATACTTCGCCATTGTCTGGAAATATGACACTCTAAAAAGCCAAAATTTTGCAAAAAAGTGTTAAACTTCGGACTTAATTTGCGCCCATAAGGAAGCATCTTATAAAATTTACGTTTAGAACAACAAATGTAGTTCGAAATGTGAACAATGCAATGGTTTTTATCGCAACTTTCTACGACCAACTGTTCTTGAGATATGGAGATTTTCGTTTACATAGAAAACTGCAAGAAACATCGTGCACCACGAAACAAATATGGCTGCCGTATTTAAACCAAAAGGAATAAAAATAAATTAATAGTGGCTTTGAACTACCAATACATATGCAGATGTGATAACACACCAAAAAATATCCTGTTCTGAGATGATCAAGCAACCGGTGCGGGACCACTAGGAGAATTTTTAGGTTATTCGAGTTTCACCACATTTTCCGTTCTGAGCGTCAATTTCTAATTCATAAAGGTTTTAGTATTTTATATTTACAAGACTTTAAAAAAAATTATTCAAATCAAAGTAGTTTGGACCGGTTCCGAGATAAAAACGTTAGGTTACTCCACTAATAAACCTGAAAAAGTAATTGCAATGAAAAAAATTGACAAGTACCTAGTATGGCAGACGATACGCCAGTGTGACATAAGAAGTGCTTCTGTTGTGAGCACTGGTACAATTAATGCCGAAGTTTATATATCAGAATCCTTAGAAAAAAGGTTACTACCGTTTATAGAGAAAAGACACTTCACCAACATTGTTTTGGTCCGATTTGGTAAGTTGTCACTATTCATCACACCCAATCGATTGGTATACAGCAAATTCCCTCGATGTTGTACCTAAACCTATAAATCCATCAAACTGCCCTGGCCTTCTCCCAATCGAGAAATATTGACCAACATCAAAACTAAATTGTGGTAAACATGTCAGCCTGCAAGTTCTATGGTAGATTTCAAACGTAAGTGGATCAAGGGTACCAATTAAATAACAGATATATTTGTGCAGAAATCAATGAACCGGGTCAATAGCAAAGTAAGAGGGTTCAGTTGACGGTCATTGAAAAAGTGCAAAATTGTATTAAAAAGTGTAGTTTTTATATAAGATTTTCTATAATAAATATTTTTCGACAATCTGTAATTCTTCTTGGATTTTACAGCTATCCCAATAAGCGATAATTTAATAGTAATCACCTTTTAAGCTATAATCATTAGAGATATTCAGACAATCAAAAACAAAACATAAATAGTATTTAAATAAATATAAAGCTACGAATTTATTAACAAATAAAAGATTAATCAATTAAAGATGAGATATCACAAGGCACTAACTAAACAATAGCAATAGATTAAATGGATTTATTTAAAATAATTAGAAATTAGTCATAAAGCTATGAAATCACAAAAATAAGTAGAAAATAAAATTACAAGTTAAAAATAAAACAAATTTTATTTTTAATAAAAAATAAATTTACTCGTGAATCGGGTAAAAATGATTTTTTTTTCCAAAGGTATGGCACTATTAATTTTATTTTGGACTGTGACAAATAGCAGGGCTATTCAGGGTTACGTACCAAAAATAAGAATCTTAAAATATGGAATTTTGTAGCTGTGGCACTCGAAAAACTGATCTAAGGTGTCGATTTTCACGAAATTCATAAAAGTGCCAATAACTCAAAAACTAACAATTTTTTACTAAGGTCATATTTAGATATTCTGGACAGTCATAAGCTGCCCTATCAGTCCTCCAAGGGATGACGTTGACTTTTGGGACACCTTGTATAAGCATCTATCTCTTGTAATAAGTTTTTTGCATGGTGCAAAATTTTAGTGCACAAATATGACATCATATCACAAAATGGCAATTTTCTCAAGTATTTTTCCAAAACTAAATTTTAAGTAACACATTGCAATCTACAACTCTGGGGGAATTTCTTGAAACAACAACTATCTTTCTAGCTCCATGCAGGAAGAAGTTATGATGATGCAAACTAAAAAGTAACCCATTTTTGATTTTTCAAGATTTTCCTCACTTACAATGTGTAAAATTATAAAAAGCTGTAACTTGATTAACGCAAGTGTTTCCATTTTTTTGGTACGGTTATACAATAGATACCATGAATTGTCAAAATTTGACAATTAAAAGCAAATTAGAATTTTTGCATTGTTTCTAACTTTACATAAATAATGGATGGTGTGAATATTTTATAATCAAGGATGGACTAACTATATTTAGTAAAAGTTTGTAGTACTATATTTAACGGTGTCTCCTAACCATGTTACCTACATTTAAAAGTCACAAATCATTCAACCACTATACATACATAAATTTTCAAAACAGTTATTAAAAAAGAATTTCATTTTTTGAAAAAGTAATGAAATAGTACCTATGTATATATAACTTGAATTGTTGAAGCCTCTATATTTTTGTTCAAAATTAAATCAGGTCAAGTCACTTATTTTAGTGCTTTGACTCTGTTGTAGTGCATAAACATATCCGAATGCCAAGAAACTCTAATTCTTTTCATACAAAGAAAGGTGAACTTTCAATAAAATTAATATAAAAAAAAATTTTGATGGATATAAGTTATTACATCTTTAATTTATCACATTCATAAATTAAGAAAATAAACAAGTCTGCTTAGCTAGGGCTAGAGTTCCTAAATGAAAACTAACTAACTGCGTTATTTAAGAGTTAGAACACGGATGTCAAAGTCTATCTCTTTCTAGGTCAAAAGTAAGCTGTCTGAAACAGAGATACTTTTTTGTCTCTTTTTACTTTAGTGACAATATTCAGCAGCTGTCAGTTATAAATGTTAGGTTATGCTGCCATGCTTATTTTTATGCATGTAAAAGTTTTTAATGTACACACTATCATTTATTTACTGTTTTTTAAAACTATATCAATTTTCTACCTAATAATTTAAGACAGCTTTTAATAAAGTATTAACTGTATATTGACAGTTTAATTTATTAAACCAATTTTCATGATCACCAACATTCTAATAGTTTCTAAATATAAAACGTCACTAGGAAAATTTGACATGCATGACTTAACAATAAATAACACCGAGCTCAGTTCATATTTAGGAACTCTAGCTAGGGCATGTTGCCAAAATATTTAAAATTGTTATTAATTGGCAGATAAGAGAAGTAAAGTACACTTTATAAATGTAATAGATATGTGATGAGATAAATTAAGTAGACAGTAAGTAAATAATAAAGCTGATACACCATTATATTCCTTATGTAATGGTGTTATAAATACAAGGTTAGAATTAAACATTGAGGTGAGATTTGTAAATAACCATTATTGGAGAAAGTGCATGAACTCATATTAAACATACACTTGAACATGTACTTGAACTTTGGACTCCTCAACTAATTTATTTAATTAAGTACAGATTTCTAGAAAAATCTTTTAAAATCTTACCAATGGTGTAGGTGATTCTGCACCGAATAAAAAGAATTGTTTATATTGTTCAAATGTGAAAAACTACAAAAAATATATTAAATTAATAATTATCAAAGATAGAATCTATGATCTCTTTATTACTTTAACCGCCCTCTTTGGTGTTTCTGCTAAAATAGGTGGAATGATGCCTTTCCAATAAGAAGTAATCCCTTCATATTTATACATTTTTCCAATGCAATCCAATATACCAGAATAATAACGTGGATCATTTTTAGTTAAAGTTTTTCCACTTTGAATTTGAAGTCTGGTTTTCACAAGATCTAAAGGATGCATTATACAAACTTCCACAAAACCTACAATTATTTAAAATTATTAATAAAAATGAAATGTATGCAAAATATTTACCGGCTGATCCTCCAGCTCCTATTTGAATTCCAGCTTGCTTAAGAAGTTTATTAAAGTCCGTCATTTTTACTGTGATTACTTCTCTGAAAGATTGAATTGAATTTATTGAACATAAAAGATAGAATCAAGTTATCTTTGAAATCTATTTTCCATTTTTGAAAAACAATAGAGGAACGATAATTGCATCCATAGGTAACTTTAATTTTTTTAATTAACATACCTTTAATATCTGCTATTTATTAAAGTAATTTATATATTATTTTTAAGAATTATTAATTTAAAATTTATAATGTCTCGATCTTGTCACTTCGATATCATTGGAAATTCCCAACTTATCAAATAGCTACAAATTAGGCAAATAATTTGAAAATAATCATACTTGTCACAATCAGCTGATCATTGCTAAAACAACTGGAGATTTTTGACAGTTGGTGAGCAATGTTTTTGACGTGTTGTGTTGGAATGGAATGTTAACCAATAATATTTTTAAAAATTAAAGATATAAAAGGAAAAATATTTTATAAAATCTTACCTTTAAAAAAAATAATGTAGTCCGCGTGGCGATGTACGACTATCTGGCGTGACAAACTTGAACTAAAAGGAAAGGTCATCACAATTTGCATTCATACAGCTGTCAATCTTGAAAGTTTTGTGGTTATTCATTCCAAGATGGTGATTTTCTGTGTTTTTCTTACGAAAATGAATGATTTTCGCGTGGATAATGATGTAGGAATAAATTCGTTAATGTTGTCGAGATAGAGAATGATAGATGAACCACCAATGGGGTCTCAAACATTAGAAATTTTAAGACAGGGAATTTGGGCTTCCTTAACTGGAGGGTGGTTTTATGACCCCCATCAGGATGTATTTTGCAACACATTTCATTTATACCTTTGGTTATTCTTGCTTTGTTTACCATTTACTATCTACCTGGTAAGTCTTATTTGAAAATGTTGTCGTTTACTAATGTAATCGTTTGACCTAATTTCAGTATTTTCCTCCTACACTTTATATTTGGTACTTCTATTGTGGTACGGTATCAGTTGCTTTTACTATTATTAAATTGATTAATTATGGCCTGCATCATATGTATGACACTACTGAATGTATACAAGAAGAAATACAAGAAGATGAATGGCATAATGATAAAAAGTAAGCAATATTTCTAATCGGGAGGATGAATCATAATAATTGACGTATGGTGTACCTTTTATTAGAAATAGTTGAAATGTTTGGATTTTATGAAATACTTGAAGTTTATGAAAAATATGTGGAATTCTGTAATATTCATTCAAGCGGTATTCATGAAGTACGACCAACAGTTAAAGAAATTAAGTGTAAATTAAATGTTCGATATTTTATGTAACTGCATTATTATACATTATTTTATTTTTAAAAATTACGCTTTTATATTTTATTTTAATTATTAAATTAATAGCTATTCTGTAATTGAACGCAAGAAATATTAGTGGTCATTAATGGTGAATGAAAAATTAACTTTTTTTTAATAGTCGTTATGCATTTATTAATAGCACTGTGCTACAAATAAAAAAAATAAATACACAAGACCTCCTACCTATATAAAGATTTGATATTGAAGAATAAAGACTTTTCATACTTGCAGAATTTTCCCATCACTTCGAGTTTTTTCCCCAGCTCGCTGAATGTACCTCACCCAGTTTTGGTATCTTGCACTACTCTAATGACCAAAACTTTTGTAGTTACATTTTGGAAATCTTTTCTCTACTGGGTAGATAAGAAGTATAGCTTTACAAAAGTTCAAAAATAATGAAAATCGGTAAAAAAAAAAGTTTTTTTTTTTTGGAAATGTTTTAAGTTTCAGCGGTTCAAAATGATATTTACACAACAAATGAATTTTCTTTCTCTTCATTTATTGAAAATATATTTTGTTTCATTTCTAGGAAATTTCTGTTTTTTTAAATTGGTTAACAAATGACCGAGTTATGGACGATAATATGCAAAACAACAATTTCTTTTCTTTATTTTAATCTGTCATTACAGTCCAGTCAATCTGTACATTTTACCTTGCAAAAAGTCGAATAGTTTTGGTTTTTGGATATCTTATGCATGTTGGGACCCTTATTAGAAATTTAAGCTTTTTTCCATCCGCTTATAAATGTGCCTCTCCAGTTTTCATACCCCTGCTCTAACAACTAGAGCTTAGACGTTTCTTGTCACATTTTGCAAATCTCTTTTCTACTGGGAAGAGAAGAGGTGTTGCTTTACAAAAGTTTAAAAATAATGAAAATCGATAAAGAACTGACTGAGTTATAGCCTAAAAAAACAAGAAAAAACTTTTTTGTACGGCCTATATGTCAGCTCTACTTCACTCTCTCAAAAGAGGGAGTAAAGTAGCTATTTAACTCCCTATAGAGTAAAGTATGCTAAAATTATGTGATTTTGTGTTAAAAAATTTCAATTGTCAGAATGACATTTAACAGTATTTTCGAAAATTTCAGGGATTTTGCGATTAAATCCTTTAGGTTGTGCAAAAATAGTGTATAGACCACAAAACTAAAGAGCCTTTTAATCTCGCGTGTTTATTGCCCTGGCTTACCCTCGGGAAAATAAACTTCACATTCAAGATTTAAAGATGCACTTTAGTCCATTGGCATATATTTTCAGAAATTCTTCATGTTCCAATGAAGTTTATAAAAGAATCTATCAAATATTTTTAGAAAAACCTAAATTTGTATTAATAGTCCAGTCAATCTGTCAGAAAAACAGGCCTTACCTTGCAAAAGATCGGGTAGTTCTGAGTTTTGGATATGTTTTTTAAGTTGGGGTCCTTATTAAAAATCCAAGTTTACGACATTGGCGCACCATCGCCATATTGAAAAACAAATGAAAATTTCAACATTTCTTTGGTTTTCTAAGAATATCTTGTAAACAATGTGTTTTACAGCGAAAGTGGTTATTTTTAATTTTAAAGTAGATTAGATTTGCTACATTTTGAGTGTTGTCAAGATACAGCTAGGAGAGAATGAGAAACCGGGCTCTTCATCTTGTTTTTGTCCAAGAAATGCTGCCATTTATCCATGCACTTTTTTTATGTCGAGGGTGTACATCTCTATTTGCAAGACATGTTGACATAATTGGAAGAAAGAATGGATGCTGCTAAATACAATAAATTCACAACTGAAGGATATTTCACCATCAGATGCACAAAAGAATTTTGGTCAGGTTTTGTTCTATGGTCATATCTGACCATAGAATAAACACTGATGAAGACGATGCAAAGTTCTGGAGGACTGACCCGTGATTGTTGAATAATAGACAGTGTTTTTACTCGATGAAATACTGTGATATTAACTCAGTAACATCTGAGCAATATGTGGATATGAAGCCATCTCACATTACCCGTGACAATAGTTGTATTCTTTTTACCATTTTTAAGATTCTTACTTATTCTCATTATCTTTGTAAACTGTTGTGTTCTATTTACTTGTTGCGAGTGTTTGTTAGCTTACTTCAAAGTATGAAGTGAAACAGAGTTTTTTGAGGTTATTATGTCAAATGTAAATATATGTAATTACGTAGTCTGTTGAAAATGAATAAGCTACAGCGGTTATAATAGTGTATTGCAGGAAAATAATGATTACATTATTATTTTCCGTCATCCTTGACAAACACAAATGTTTACAAATTTGTGGTTATGTTGTGTGTTTCTGCTTGTTTACATAAACATGTTTGTATGTTCTTTTTACTTTTCAATTAGTTAATCTCACTTTGTCTTAGCTTAGTACATCTTAGTACTAAGACGACCTATGGTAAAAAGAATACACCAAATGAGAACATGGATAAGCTCAGAGACTGGTTTTATCAACACCTTTCATATCCCAAAACTGGCTTGATAATTAATGATGATCAGAATTACCAAAACTTTGAAGAGGCTGTATCTTGGCAACTATTAGGTTCCGCAAAGTTATTCTGCACTCAAACTGTAGCAAATTTAGTCTACTTTAAAATTAAATATAACCATGTTTGTCGTAAAACACATCGTTTAGGAGATATTCTGCGAAAACCGAAGAAAGATCAAGATTTTCCTAAATTCTTCAATATATCAGCCCACGATCAAAGAAAGCCATGATCGAAAGCTTGGATTTCTAATAAAGGGCCCCACATACAAAACATATCCAAAAACCAAAACTACTTGAGTTTTTGCAAGGTAGAATGTACAGATTGATTGGACACTGGACTATAATCATAGATTAAAATAATGAAAAGAAATAGGGTCGTTTCACAATTTTGAAACTTAACGTTTTTATATTATAATTAGTAATAACTACGTATTTTTTTCAAAATTTTTAGCGCAGCCGTTAGCGAGATATTCAATTTATAATTTTAATTTTTTTTGTCCTTTTCTAGTACAACAACGTCATCGTCCTCGCATGCGCTGTATTAAAACTAAATATGTAAGTTGGCAATACGAAATCATTTGACAACTGTTGTGTTTATAGTATTTACGTGCATGTGGTGATAACTTGATACGTTTGAATCAGTTGTTGTTTTATTAGACATGTTCAGTAAAAGAAGTAATGCGACGGCCGTATTTATTAATTAGCGGAAAAGGGAAAATGTGAATTTTATTAATATACGTAAGTGATTAAACAAGTTAGCATGTTTTATTCAAGGTTTATTAATATTTAATATGGATTTCAAGAAGTGTTTCGTGCTGTCGTATACAAACGCGTCTTTGAACAGTACTAAAGTTTTATTTTATTTTAATTCTTTTTAATTTTTTACCGGGATCGGAAAAACGTGGTGGTTGGCCGTTGGAAGAACTAACATTTTATTATGCAATTCTGGTACAGTACAGTATATTATCTGAACGCTTATATAATTTATTTCGTGCATGTTTTTGCTTGTAGTTTGACTAAAGACGGTCTTCATTATCCCTTTTTCTTTTAAGAGAAAACGTGGAACACCGAACACGCACGCTTTGTTTAAAGTACAGCAGCTGATTTGATCGGGTCCCGTCGCGTCACACGTTCGGTTTATCTGCTCGTCGCTGGCAAAGATTTCCAGTATTGCCAATGTTACGAATGCAAATCGCGTTCCATCTTGAATAGTCCGATGACGTCAGCGGTGTAGAAAAGGACGGAAAATATTTAAACTTTAAATTCGTATTATTAAGTTATCGTAATACATTTATCGATTTTATGTGGACCTGTTCGTTAGATAACTGTTATACTAATAAAATATACAAGTTATGTCAAAATTTAAATTCCATGCAACGACCCTATTGTTGTTTTGCATATTATCGGCCATAACTCGGCCATTTGTTAACCAATTTAAAAAAATAAAAATTTCCTAGAAATGAAACAAAATATATCTTCAATAAATGAAGAGAAAGAAATTTTATTTGTTGAGTAAATATCATTTTGAACCTCTGAAACTTAAACATTTCCAAAAAAAACTTTTTTCGTGACAGTTTCAGGCTATAACTCAGTCATTTCTTTACCGATTTTCATTTTTTTTTAACTTTTGTAAAGCTACACTTCTGATCCAAATTAAAAATTTCCAAAATGTAACTACAAATGGCTAAGTTTTGGTCATTAGAGTAGTGCAAAGCACCAAGACTGAGTGAGGTACATTCAGGGGGCTGGGGAAAAAAACTTGAAATGATGGGAAAATTCTGCAAGTAGGAAAAGTTCTTATTCTTCAATATCAAACCATTTATATAGGTAGGAGGTCTTGTGTATTTCATGTGTAGCACAGTCTAGTTATTAATAAATGCATGATAACAGTAATCTATACATGTTGACATAACAACTAAATGATAGATATAGATATCTGTGAGCTAGAAATTTGAGTCTCAATCATGGCTAGATTTTAAATGTTTAAAACTACTGGAATTTGGATTAATATAAGTATGAGTGAGTGTAAGAACGGTAAAATATGGGGGAGGCTTGGTGTTTGTGTTAATATTGCTCTTATAACTTTCATATCCCATAAAAGAATGTATGTGAACCAGGGACCTGGAACAGGAACCCAAAAGAATTGGAACCGATTACTTTTATGGAGCCGAAACCGGAATCGGAACCCTTACTAAAATCCGTGTTAATGTTAAGATGAGAACCTGAACTGTTATAAATTTTCGAAGGAACCGGTATTTTTCGGTTCTACTGGTAAATAAAAAAAGTAGTTCAATATTCTCCCAACAGCGCTATCGTAACCATTTCTTACTATTAAGTTGATGTTGATACTAGATCCACTTCCACTACTAATTGACCAATAGTAGTGTGTGAATTGACTAGAAAAGTGTTACGTCACATTTTATATTGGTAGCCCTCAGGGTTGGCAGGTTTAAACCAAGACTTAAACCAATTGGTTTTTATGAAAAAAAACAATGTGATTTTTATTAACTTTTTGGTATATATATATATATTTATAGATTTATTTTATTAAAATTTCTACTTTAGTGACAACACTAGCCAATAGTGAGGGAATCCCCTCATTGTGTCCTACATACACAATGCCTTTGTTTAGAGGCTTAGGGGGTTACCCTAATTTGCGATGATAGGGAGTGAAAGTTTAAAATTCTTTTACAATCAGAAAGTGAACTGTGCAGTTTACAATGAGTGGATGAAAACGTGATTTAGTTTGGTTATATTTTGATGAACTGAAAGATGCGGCTGGCAGAAAAGGACATAGAGCTAAGTGTAAAAAATGTGAGCATGAATTAGAAGGCCAAGTAAGCAGAATGAAAAAACATTTAGAAAGGTGTAAAGGAGGAACCAATAGTGATGATGATGGTAAATGATATGAATTTAATTTTTTAACATAAGGTCAGGGGACATTTTTAAGTGTTATTTTAATAGTTATTTCGCTTACATTCAAAACTAACAATTAAATCCTAATATATTTCCACTGCTACAGCCGAGTGCTTATACAACTAGTAATAATAAATAATGATGTAATACAGTAAAAATCAAAATATTAAATATTACAGTTTTGTTTCCTTCCTTCAAACAAATTGATATAAAATATCCAAGAGCATACAGGCCAGAACAACAAGTTTTCTTTGTTTCTTTCCAGAATCAAACAGCAGGTCAGGTATAAGTGTTTCAAGCGGAAGCAGTGAATCAAGAAGTACCAGCCAATTAACAGAACCCACTCCAAGTACGGCAAAGAAAACTGCTTTATCTTCCTTACATACATTTGTTGTGAAAACTACATCACAGCAAAAAGATTCATTAGATCTTCAAGTAGCTCGATTTGTTTATGCTATCAATACAGCATTTCGTAGTGTTGAACATCCGCAGTTTATTAAATTAATGGAACAACTACGTTCCGGATATAATCCTCCAAGCAGAAGAGCAATTGGAGGTTCTTTACTGGATACAGTGTACATCGAAGAAAAACGCAGGTGCTCAGATATGTTACAATATAAAACAGTTTGTGCAGGGATTGATGGATGGTCAAATGTTCACAATGAACTAATTGTGTGTGTTACTGTAACAACTGCAACAGGTGAAACATATTTAGTAGATACCGTTGACACATCGGGAAATTCACACACATCTGAATACTTGGCAACGTTAGCCTGTAACAGCATCAAGAAATGCGAAGAAGAACTCAAGTGCTATATACGTTCAGTTGTGACTGATAATGCTAATAATGTGACAAAAATGCGACAGATATTAGAAAATCGTGATGACTTAAATATAATAACGTATGGTTGTTCAGCACATATTTTGAATCTTCTTGCTAATGACTGTCAGTTTCCTAGCATCCAGGAACATGTTCTTGTTGTTGCCAAATATTTTCGTAACAACCACTTTGCAAATGCTCTCTATAAGCAGTCAGGTGCTCCGAAACTTATTATGCCAGCTGAAACTCGTTGGAATACTTTAGTGGATTGTCTGGAGACTTACATCAAAGGCTGGCCTGTGCTTCTGAAAATCTGTGAAGACAATTGAGGTAAAATTGATAGTAATGTTCAAGGAAAAGTTGCCAATGTTATGTTGAAACGGAATATAGAAGATATGATTGCCATTTTAAAGCCTATCGCTATAACACTTGATGAAATACAAAGCAATGAATGTTCTATTGCCCATGCCGTGTGTCTTTGGAAAAAACTAAAAAAAAAATTTTGGGATGCTACACAAAACTACCTTAGAAAAAAATTTGTCAACAGATATAACATGGCTTTATCTCCAGCTCATTTTCTTGCATACATCCTGGACTCAAAGCAGATTGTTAACAATGATCCCAATTTGCAACTTGATGAAACTGAGAACAAAATGATACTGGATTTCGCAAGCTCAAAGTATGAATCAACTTTTCTTCTCCCTTTAATAATTAAGCTTCAAGCAAAAGCTCCTCCATTCGTGGAATCATTTTTCAACTAATCTGTGGTCGCTCAAGTTTCTGCAGATGAATGGTGGAAAAGCCAAAAAAAGGCGATTGAAGCTGTTAATGCCGATGTTTTTTTCAATTATTGAACAACTGCTGACTGCTCAGTCGTCATCAGCGAGTGTCAAAAGAATTTTTTCTTCTTTCGGTCTAGTACATTCAAAACTCAGAAACAAACTGAGAACTGAAAAGGCCTCTAAACTAGCGTTTTTATTTAAAATGTTTAATAACAGTGCCAATCCTTAATTCTTTTGTAAAAAAGACTGAAATGCTTTTTCTAATTTGACAAATATGTAGTCAACCAGCCAGTATATTTGTGTTTTTTATATATTTTTTTATAGTTCAGTTTTATGTTTTTATATTTATAGTTTCAGTTATATCGTTCAGTTTTATGTCAAATTATAATTTGTAAATAAAAAGTAGTTGTTTTACTATTAATTTAGCAAAGTAGAAATTCTGAAAAATAATTTAAATTCTATAAGTGGTTTAAACCAAAAAAAAACTGGTTTAAACCAAAAAATCGGGTTTTTTGGTTTTTTTAAAAAAACCGGTATTTTGCCAACCCTGGTAGCCCTGAATATTTCCAAACAAATTTCATCTTGAAAAGAATCTACAATATTAACCACGTTCGGTACTTCACATCTGTTTACTCCAAGAGCTCAGTTTCTATAGTATCCATTGTTGTAAATAATTGTAACTATAGCACTAGAGTTTCCCGAGTAAAAAGAGTTGAAATACCGAAGAGTAAATATATTTATCAATTATCACCTATATTATAAACAATACTTTAACCTAACATACATCGACTGTCAGTTATCAAGGTCATATTTGTTTGGAGATATTTGAAGCTATATACCAACAAAATGTGACGTCATTACTTTTGCTTCCGGAACCTTAATGTTTAGAAAATTAAAATTGGAATCGGAACCGAAACCTTTATTTTGAATTGTCAAGAACTGAAACTGGAACCGGAACCTATATTTGTAAAAGGTTCCAGCCTCTGATGTGAACCAACTTGGACTGAAACTGTATTCTCGATTTGATTTGATATCTCATTTTTGTATTATCAGTATTACAAACTTCAAATTCAGCCACTATATTACAAGAATGTTATTCGAAACATTATGATGTTATTTTAACTTTATGATTTATTGAGATTTCTTAGACTCATTTGGTTGGTCAATTTGAGTTAAATAGAGAAACAGAATTTCCCTTCTGATATTGCTAAAGAGGTAAAACAGATAAGTTGTATATACATACATATACAACCCATTTCCCCTTTTACCGCATGTGCAGTGTCGGGGTTGTTGTATATACAATGAAATTAAAAAAAACTTAATCAGACCGGTTTATGGTTATAGCTTATGTGTCTGATATACTGTGTCTGAACCCCATAGTATGTACATACATCGAGTGACTTGTTTAAACTACTACTGGCCGGCCTGGTATTTCAATAGGCCACTTTGCTTGCTTCAGTTGTAATATATATATGTACTTTGGGGTTCAGGCACGGTATTCCATCTGCTTATTTAAACTTTATACACGATCAGATGCATAGCTGCCTTATCGATTCACAATGCAGTTGTTCAGCATATGTCTTTACTTTTCTAAAACATTCTTATGTATAAACAAAATTGGAATGATTACTATTCAAAATATATAATTAAAACTGCATGGTGTTGAAAAAAGAGTGTTTGTGATTTTAATGTTTGCTTTTGTTTACATTTTACTTTTCTTTGAGCAACATAACATTATTTTGTTTGTATATACAAGATGATCAGTAAAAAAATGTAAATATTAAAATCAAAGACACTCTTTTTTTGAACACCCTGCATATGTTAGGTTTTAGGTGAAGCAAAACTTTTGAAGTGTGACTTTTTTGAAGAACCAATAATAAAAAAGTTTTCCTTTTTTTTTTTTAATAATAATTGCTACAACCACATTTGACAAGGTACATCAGGTGACGTGATTGATCTTCTCCATGTATAAATTTTATTCACTTAGTTCTATCCTCTACTAGTCTGCTATATTTTTATAATCCTCTCTGTCTCAAAATATCCTCAATGTTCATATTCCATGTTCTGACTGATCGTTATCTAGCCCAAAATCCTAGTTGCAAAATTATCGAAAAATTACCAAAATTATTGGTAGTTAGCTTTCTATCTGGCTTTCTGATTTGTCAGTATATGTGTGTATAAAATATTCTAAAAATAAAAAATATACAGGGTGTCCCAGATTGAGTGGGATTGCATGGGTAACTTTCTTATTATTGAAGATGGAGATTTGGTTAACTGGGCAATGTTTTTCAGTTTTACATGCTAACTTAAAATCTGTTTAAAAAAGTTCAAAATGTTGAACTTGTCAGAAGTTATTTAAAAAAAACTACAAATTGTCATTTTCTTGTATGTCAAATATCTCCGTAAGTATAAGAGATACGAAAAAAAGTTTTATATGAAAGTCACTGTATTCGATGAGACCAATTTAAAACTGGTCTCAAAGTAAAATTCAAGATGGCTGCTTTTGAGGTACTCATAGCAACTCCTCTAAATTAAATGGACATCATATTGGATTTTCAGGTTACTGAATAAAATTTTTTATTCTCTTTTCAATGATGTAAGATAATGTAGGATTGAATAAGAAATACCAGTAAAATTAATTGCTTTTACATTTTAATCAAGTAGGCTTACATGGATCCAAACAAAATTTATTTAAAAAAACAAAACTTAATCCTAATAATCACATGAAATGTTTAAAATGCTGGCCATTGTTCTTCCCACTTCTAGCACTGCTTAATGCATTTTGCGGCATAATGGGGTCATTTAATTGTACCTGTTATCTTCCATGGAACTTGAACTGCTCAACATCATTTAGAAATTTCCCAAACATCCTTAGAAGATTTCATAAATGGTACCAACAAGATGGCTGCCCAGCCCACAATTCAAGAAACTTGGTAGATTATTTAATTCACCGATTTGACAATAAGGTTATTGCCACTAATACTAATGTTCGATAGCCAGCCAGAACAGCTGATCTAACATCTCTTCACTTTTGTCTGTAGGGTATGTTAAAGAATAAAGTATATGAAAGTAATTACAGCTACCATAATGTTCAGGAACTGCACGAAGCAATGCTAGAAGTGTGTGCTAGTATTAATCGAAATACGTTGCGTAAAGTAACCTGAAGTGTCGTCAAACGGTGTCAACTATGTTTAGCTAACAATGGCCAGCATTTTGAACATTGCATGTGATTATTAGGATTAAGTTTTGTTTTTTTAAATAAATTTGTTTATTTTTGTTTGGATCCATGTAAACCTACTTGATTAAAATGTAAAAACAACTAATTTTACTGGTATTTTTTATTCAATCATACGTTATCTTACATTGTTGAAAAGAAAATAAAAAATTCTATTTAGTAACCTAAAAATCCAATTTGACACCCATTTAACTTAGGGAAGTTAATATGAGTACCTCAAAAGCAGCCATCTTGAATTTTTGTTCAACACCAATTTTAAATTGATCTCATCGAATACAGTGACTTTCATATGAAACTTTTTTTCGTATTTCTTATACTTACGAAGATATTTGACATACAAGAAAATGACTTTTAATTTTCTGCTGACGGGTTTGATATTTTGAACTTTTTTCAAGCAGATTTTAAATCAGCATATAAAACTGTAAAATATTGCCCATTTAACCAAATCTCCATCTTCAATGATAAAAAAGTTACCCATGCAAGCCCATTCAATCTGGGACACACTTACGATATTCTTGAACAATCTAAAAGAGAAATATCACAGAATTTAGTCATTAAGTAAACACCTAAAAAATTCCTTTTAAAAGAAAAGGCTTCTCTTCAACGTCTCTGGTCGTTTTACTACTGAAGTTCTGGGCTAGCTTAATGGCTATTTTTTTGCTGCATAGAAAAAACAATGAAAAGTACATTAAGAGCTAGTAATAGCAACTAGCAGTTACATAATAAATTCAAATATCATTAAATAGCAACTTATTTTTTATTTATTTATTTATAAGTTGATAATAGTAATTTACATTTCAAGACCATTACTTAGAACTTTACATGCAAGCACGGTACGCAACAAGCGAGCAATTAACAAGCTTGTTATCCGTGCAAGCAACGGTCCAGCATTGTACAATGTTTTATGGTATTCTAAATTGTAAAGCTTTAATAAATAATTCTTACATTTACTGAAGCAGTACAGCACAATACGTAAGATATATATGAATATTTTAAATAAATATGTATGTTGCTATGGTATTGATAATAAAGAGCCCGTAATATTTCATAACGGCTAGCCCGTAAAAAGACTTTACCCCTAGAGACAGAGCTCAATAAACAGATGTTTACCAGTCAGTTTACCATAAAAAATTAATTAATAATAAAATGATAAAAATCTAAAAACTTTAATTGAATAACAACGGTTAGCTAATTCTGTAGTATATGCTCTATTCGCATTAACAACAATATGTAAATGTCTTTTCATTGAAAGCAATAAAAGATGGTTGAGGGTCCTTTCTATTAGCAGGCGTAGAGCCTAAGCAAGAGATTTTCAAATGGGTTCAAACCAGCACTTTCAGTTGGCCAGGGAAGGGGGATAATATGGTTGCCATTTAACCATTCTCTCACTATTCGTGCTATGTGTATGGAACAGCTGTCTTGCTGGAAGACAAATCTTTGAGGGTATAATTGGGATGTAGATGATAACATCATGTTATCCAAGATACCCCTATAATGTTCAGCATTTATTCCGCCATCTATTATCCAGCAAATCACAGGTCCACAATAGCTTATCCATGCCCAAGTATTAATGGAAAATCTATCACATCACTTCTACTCATCAACCTCAAATGCCAAAAAAAGCAAAAGTGAAAAAATCGGATTACCACAAATCCTATTTTATAATGGAAAGTAAAATAGTCTTGCAATCCTCAATTTTATACTGCTCGTTACTGTATAGGGTGATCCACTTAACTTTCCCCCTCCTACTTTTCTCTGTTATTTCTGTAGTTACAAAAAAATTATTCTAACAAAAGTTGAAGGGCTTTTTCTAAAGTTTTTAAATATGACATCAAAAAACAATTGCACTACAACCTACAAACCATATATTGGCAAAAAGCTCTTAAAAAATGCCATGCAATGGTGCAATAAAATATAGGGTGTTCCATTTGAAAAAATTGAGTTATTGATATTTGTAATTTGCCATTTTCAAAAAATTGTAGTAGGTGTTAGAACGTCGCCTACGAGTTCGCCTAGATCTCAAAAGATGCACTAAAGTTTAAGGAATTGACTAGAAAAAAGTTGGTTAATTAATTGTGAATGGTTCTGAAATTATGCGCGTTATTCTTAAGTTATTATGAGCTTGTACGCACCTCTGGGTCACCCTGTATATTTAAAAGCAAATATTTCGAAAAGTGTTAAAAGTAAGTATCATATATTCTATATTGTTGAAATCAGACTGAAATTCTACGTCGAACAAGGCAATAAAATACATGGTGTTCCATTTAAAAAAATTCAATGTATATATATATAACTTCGGCATTTATTTTTCAATTGTTTTTTTGATGTCATATTTAAAAACTTTAGAAAAAACCCTACAACTTTTGTTAGAATAAATTTTTTGTAACTACAGAAATAACAGAGAAAAGTAGAGGGGGAAAGTTAAGTGGATCACCCTGTACATATACAGGATAAACAACTTATTCTTAAAATATTTAAAACAATTATTAGTAATGATTTGACATACCAAATTGAAATTGGGCACACATATTTAAAGAATTGCAAATTTTGTACATGTTTTCAGAATTTGTAAATAATATTTTCTGAAGCATTCAAGGTCAAGAATTTCAGAGGCCGAATATATAAACTTTTTTATATTAAAGTATGTCATGCAAAACATCATCTTAACCCAAAAGATGGACTTTAAAACAGTTTTTGTTTTATCCTTTATCTTATTTCTATCAAAAATTAGTTATAAAGGAAAACGTAAATGTCAACATGGCCAAAATCATTCATTTTGAAAAACTATAGGACATACCTCAAGAACCACTTGAGTAAAATATATAATATTTTAGAATTTTACTTACATATTTGTATATTAAGGTGTGGTCTGTAATTCAACCATTTAATCAACCCGGTTAGTGTTCAGTTTATTTATGTTTATAACTGGATCTCTGAAAACTGCTAGATTTACGGGACGGATCAGCAGGCAAGAGATGACTTGACAAGTGACAGGTGAAATATAACATAGGCATAATATAATCTTCTGTTGAATAAAGAGTGAACTTCACACAGAAACTGACCCGTAACTGAATTTAATGGACCCGCAAAATAATTTTACCTTAACCTCATAGTTGCTATTTTTCACTAAGAAACTAACGCTGGAGAACAATCATATTGGTAAAATATTCTAACTGCTTTTTTCAAAACACTATAGTCCGTAAATGATGGCTAGTTTTCTAGTCTCGATACTTTAGAGTTATGGACCTATGAACCAGTACTTCAGTCGCATTTGGCTAATTTACGGACTGTACCTTCAATCTCATAACTGATCATCTAGTAATCATATTACAAGACAATTCTCTAGTTTAGTAAACCGTGATATTCAAAAGGGAATGTCAGTAAAATATATAGAGTTAAATTTTTATTTTTTGTCTAGTATTTTTAATGTAATGTGAGTACAAGGAGCCTACTTAAAAGTTGTTAAAATGCGATTTTCTCAAAAGCTAGCTTCAGGAAGAAGAAATTATGTTCTAAATCCTTACAGCTATAATGAGGTTTCTAGTTATAATAGTTGCACCCTATATTAACTTGAACTTCTTGTGTGAACCTATTTTTTTGTTACATTAATTAATAGATAATTTTTCAACAAATCAATCGAACATTACTAGACCTTATTTCAATACGTTTCGTCTACCCTACATAAGAAACGGGATATTGTGTGGATATTTATTGCAAAATAAGTACAGTAGTTTCTCGGTGATGTGAACTGATTAAAACCAAGCTTGTTCATTCAAAGGAGATGATTACTCAATTGAATGTACTCTTTAAAAAGAGTTTATTATATTTATTTATTAACTTAAATACATTTTATAACTGAACAACACTGTCTGCAGGCCCGGATTAACCTCTTTGGTGCCCTGAAGCTCTTCTACGGCTGGTGCCTGTTGATGATATATCATCAATCAATCAATCAATAATAACTGCGATAATATTCCTAGCCCCTAAAAAAGATATTGGTGACACAATTTAAAAGCTTTTGTTATTGAATTGTTAATATTGATTCAAGGTGAATAAGTTTAAAAAGAACTAAATTAAATAAAATAATAATGAAAAGTGCATCTCGAAATGCATTCGTTGAGATATTCCCTATTAATTCATGCAATAAAAAATTAGGTTTATATGGGAAAATTCAAAAGGTGTTAAAAGATTTTAAATTATATTATGGCATCCAGTCCAACGATGTTGATTATTTAACATCTTTGGACTGGATATAATTCCGATCGAACTTCAGGTAAGTTTATTGATCGGTAAATTATTACGTGTAATAGGTTATAAATAGTATGTATGCAATTTTTATTCAATCTAACTTAAGTACTAAATAAATAAGTTTATCTCAAAAAGAGACTTAATACGCACTGCAGTCTCCTTAACCTAAAAAAAAACTTAAAATCTTAGAAATAAATGAAGAATGGCACACCATCGTATTCACAATTTAATGTAATATTCCAAAATATGTATAGATGTACAGGGTGTCCCATTTTATATTTTAAAGTTGATGTCACTTCCGTTAAATTGTAAGTTTAGAAAATAATATTTAACAAATAATTATCAGTGATTAAACGATTATATTTTTGATTGTGCATGATATTAGCTCGAGGCAAACAAGTAAATGAAGAATCTGATAACGAGAATGAAAATGCAACACGCGGCAATCATGTGTACGCTACGCTGTGATCTGAATAATAAGATAAACAGCAGATGTGCTTGAAGGATTCACTAGCGGCACAAACTGATTTGGATAATTTGATTAGAAATAATAGTAAAATCAGTACTGCAAATCTGTTGATTCTAGCGAACACCTTTAAGATTTTTAACACAGACAGTCTTAAATTGTTAAATGTTATTTTACCCAAAGACAGTAATGTTTATAGGGATACAGCGTTTAAACGTGTAAACGTTTAGTAGTAAATAAACGTTTAATATAAAAATACACGTTTAAACTCGCATGTGTATGTGAAAATATTCTCAACAGAACATCAATATTATACGGCAAACAATAATCTCATTAGAGCTAAAAGGCAACAATTTGCTTTCTCCGCGGCTATTTGCTGTACGACGTTCAACCCGATACGGTACTTGATTAAGGTAATAATCTAATCAAAACACGCATCATCGTAGATGATAAAAAGTAGCGACTTTAGTGTAAGCAAAAATACTTCACATAAATCCAGTTTATTGTATTTATTTTTGTATTTTGCCGAATTTGCTAAAGTGCATCTGAAATAAGCTGTCGCTTCAACGTAAACAACCATAAGCGATGCTATTAGTCGGCACGCACGTGTTCTCTTTAACGCTTAAGCTACTTTACCTACATGCGGAAACACGTATATGCAATCAGTTCTCGTTAAGGTTTATTTTGTTAAATTTATTTTGTAATTGCCCTTTTTAGGGCAAACACCTCTTTTAATTTGTTATGTTTAAATAGCGAGTGACGAGTCTGATTTAATTGTGGTGTATTTAATTTTCATCAGTATCATTTTCCATTCCATATTACGCTGAAACTGTATGAGCGAGTTAAGCGCACACGGTACGCAAACGCGCATCATCGTAAATGAAGCTTCAAGGGTCAGCTAACTTCAAGTTTATTTACGTCTTGCGACAGCTTATTTCGGACGCACTTTAGCGCACTTCGCGATTTATCCCGCCAGAGTCTTTCTGTATATTCTCTTAACAGTTTTTATTAGTGGTGGTAGACGTAAACTAACGTGAGTCGTCCGCTTTATGGCGCGTATAAATTAAAAATTAAAACAACATAGGATTATAGAGAAATGGTTTCAGGGCCGGCGTAAGCTTTTGCGGAGCCGGGTTCAAAAATGCACTTGACCTAAAACAACTTCTAAATAAATTATTTATTATAAACACATGATTACATATTACAATAAGATCATAGAGTAGCATTATAGTTACTTACGAAGTACGCAAAGTTACACAATTGAGTTAGGTTTAGTTTAGATTAGATTACGTTAGATTAGGTTAGGTTAGGTTGAAAAACTCGAATTTGCTTTTGCATATCGTTTTGGTTAGGTAGTGGCGTTTTTGTGGAGGTTAGGTTGGTAGTAACCAATTTTGGAGGTTTAGAGGCGTTTGTCCCAAAAATGATTTACATATTCGGAATCAGCATAAAATTTCCGTTAAAATTTGGTCAAAAAATGTTTGGCGGGGGAATTCTTTAACCGTTCCAAATTTTATTATTTATCAAGTCAAATTATTTTTAGAGAGCCTAAAAGGGCCAGTGCTTTTTGAAACTTTTTGAAGCACGAGTGCGCGAACACTACGTTTGCGTTTAACTGTTACATTCGCAAAATGTCATTTTGAGTTGTTAGTTAAAAAAATTATTTCTGGCTTTTTTCGGTTGCAAAGTTTTTAGTCATCAAGAATTACGTATATTGAATAGAGGAATCTGCTTTGCCAGTCGTTAAGTGACACGAAAACATCGTTGTGACTACAGCAGCAGAGAAAGCTCGCCATAATACCGTTCTTTACCAATTTTTTGAACTGTTTTGTAGGAGAAACGACAATTAAAATTAAATTTCCACTTGTGCAAGAAAAAACCTGGATACCATTTAGTTTTTGTTTAATTATCTAAAGAATGTTCTGTTGCACTTTTTATGTTAAATTTTAATTAAACTATAAATTGCAGTAGTAACTTTAAAAATTACTAACTCTGGAGGGGGGTCGAGGGGAATCTGAAATTTTCAGGAAATCTTCATCAAAGATGCTTCTTTTTGATGTATAAATTAGAACGCAGAAATAGACGGGAATCGAAACTTATGACAGATTATTGCTAACATTAAAAAAAAAAGCTCCTAATCTTCGTACTTATATTTAATACATCGTAATAAATACAAGCGGAATAACTGTAACATAGGCTAAAACTACTTACCTTGAAAATCTAAATGCATGTTTTCTACTAGCAAATTAACCCTTCTGTTTAACTGGGTATACATTTAATTAACGCACAAGTATACTTTCTTTAAACGCAATAATGAAATGACCAAGTACGGGGGTGTTATGTCAGTATGTGGGTATTTAGCAGTTCCAAGGTCGTGCATAAAAGATGCCCCCATTCATTCTTAATAACACCTGACATATAATTTAAGGATTCCAAGAACTTGATTTTCTACCCTTATGCGTCGTTTTTGTGAGTTTTACACCAGTGTGGGCCGTCTAAAGCGCTGAACCCGCCTCGCGCCGGTCCTGAATAGTTTCATAAATCTTTCCGGGGAAGCGTTTAAACGTGTAAATGTTTAATTTTTGATGGTTTAAACGTTTGTTTCATCCCTAATTGTTTAGACCAGTGGTAGCAAACCTATGACCCGTGGGCCAGACACTGACCCTCGAAGGCCTTTTAAATGACCCACGTGTTGATTTTTATCAACTTTATTTATTATATCATAAAAGAGAGAACAGACAATCCAAAATATAAAAAAAATAAAGTATAAATAATATCGAATGTAGAATTTTGCTCTTCACTTGCAAAAGTGAAAGTTGTAAAACAAAAGGAAACATAAACCTTTTTAGAAGATTTTACAAGTGAGAACCAAAAAAAGGGTCAACTGTCAAGTTTTTCTGTTAACAAATTTTCAGTGTTTCCGAATTATTGGTACCTTTTTACCTCTCCTCTTCAAGTGACGCCACTGACTTAGTGACCCACGGGCTAGTATTAAAAAAAATAATGAAGAAAACTGGACCCACTTTTCAAAAAGGTTTGCCATCACTGGTTTAGACAGTTGTGTATCACGTGTTGACCTAGATTCTTCAATTTCTTGTTAAGGTATAAAAATAAATCACTTGAAGTCAAGATGAAATGTACAATGTCAAACACAAATTAGAAACAAAATTTATTACATGGTCCAATTCATGTGCTACTAAGCTCGTATTTACGTCTATAGTCACTAATTAAAATTTCATAGTAATCGGTTAACAAATAAAAAAATTATTCAGTGTAACATATGATCATTGTCACTCGGTATATCCAATACAATCTTCTTTAATTTTCCCTATTTAAGATCTGTAGTTCTGTTGAAGTTGTATACTGTAGTATAGTTTTACTTTGAATGTAAATATTCCCATAGAATGATGCAAACTAAGCAACCTGTAGCAAACTTAAAGCATTTTTGAAATTTTCATTAATAATAACATTGCCATACAAGAATTCTAATGATTCACCTCTCATTTCTATTTTATATATTAGTAGTGACAATTTTGTTTACTAATTAATTATGTTATACAGAGAAGAAGAAGGTATTGAGTTGCAAGTATTATCCAAGAAACGTATACCAGGAACACCTCGGCCACCAAGCAGATCACTTGCGAATATCGAATCAGGTGTTGTTCCAAGTACAGATGCTGATAGTTTAGATTCAGGTGAATTTCAACGTATTGAAAATAGGGATTGTAAAACCAGCAGTATTATTGGTAAGTTAATTGTATTTCTTGCTTTTTTTTCTTTTAACAATAAAATATTTTACAGATTTAAAAGCAGAAGTTCATCATAAAAACTCGTCAGAAAGTAGTGAAGAATTAACAGTACAACCGGTAATAGAAGTTCTTTCATATCAAACAGAAGCAAGTGATGTTGAAATTCCACCTAAGACTTCTCAGCATCATCGCAGTAGTAAATCAAGAAAAACAAAAAGAGAATCTGGTGCATCTATTAGTACAAAAGATGAAATACGATGTAATAGATCTAATTCACAAAAAGTAAAACGTCAAGGTAGTGGTGATTCACAAGATGGGATTTTATTAGATCGTCACCGTCCATCTTTTCCAAGTGTAGAATCTGAGCATAATAGTCCGAAATTGTCTCGTGCTCCTCGTAGGCATTCAAATTTCACCAATAGCAGTTTTAGTTTTATACCAACTAGTACAAACGAAATCAAGCCTACTGGTTCATTAGAGTTAAGTTACATTGATCAAAATCCGAACCAAACATTAACATCTGAAGGTTTTTATTTTAAATCCAGTTCAAACAAACGAGGAGGTGTTCGTAGGATACGTTCAACAGCATTAGAAACTTCATGTCCACCACCATTACTAACAGTTCATCCTAATAGTCTGGAAATAATTGGTGGTAGTACCAAAAACACAAAAAATCCTTTACCACCACCAAGCACAACTTTAGTTAGAAATCAGCACCTAAATTTGTGTCCGTATTATGGATCAGAAATTGTTTATCCAATTGCAGAACAATCAGATGAACATCAAACATCTCATGGACCTGATTCTGACTTGGAATCGTTACCACGAAATTCTGATTCAGATTATGATGAAAATAATGAAGGCAGTCATTCACCTTTATTAGTTCGACTTCAGCATGTGGATAGTGTAAAAATGATTCGTGCTGTGCGGACAGTGCCTCAAACTGATAAAGATTTGCGTCGTTTGCATGATTATTTTCCTAAATTACAAGAGAAATGTGATCATAATTCCAGTTGTAATATAAGTGTTTCTTCTAATAAAAGTGATGATATTGAAAGGACTAGTGCCACATCTAAGGATGCATTGTTAGATAATAACGACAATTCTAATTCTAGTGCCACACCAGAAATGCAAGATGCACGGACAGACTGTTATGCAACCGATAATGAATGTAGTGATAAAAAACTTAGTGACTCGAATACTTCGGAAAGTAGTACTAGCGTAGAATGCGAAGAAAGTGTCTTAGAAAAAGGTGATATGAGTCGCAGTTCCACAGTCAAACTTAAATCTAGTGATAAAGAAATTGATAATCCATATTTAGATTGTAATAAATTTTTAGAAGACATTGATCTAAATGAAAATAAATATTTAGAGACTAAAAACGAAGTGCTTATAACAGACTTTGATGAAGTTATTAGTACAGGTGTTAAAAAACGAAATAGAAAGAGTAGAAAAAGGAAATGTAGCAGCTGCGGAAAGGCTGAAGACACGGGGAATCGTTCAAGTCTTGTAGAATTAGATTTAGATTTGTTATTTGATGATGAGAATGAACATATAAAACGCAAATCATTAGAAAGGCACAAAAGGGATGAATGGTCTAGTAGTACGACAGTTTCTTTGGAACATGATGTTAGTAAAGTTCTGCAAGAACCGACACCTTCAACAAGGAACTTAGGTAAAATTAATTTCTTGTTACCGTTGATGTTTTAAGGTAGTATTGTGTGGAGCAATTTATGACTTAAAACAAAAGTTTGTTCAAGTAAGCTTTATTCGCTTTTTATGTTTATTATTTATTAATTCATGCACTTGCACTCAATTTTATTGGCTTCATTTGGCTCTTTTTATATTTTTAAACATGGTATATCGATAGTTATTTGATAAATAATTGTAAGAGCCAATAAGAAAGTTTTCCTGGAGGCCCTAAAAGCATTTCCAAATTCTAAAGCATTTAGAAAATTGAACTTGTTCTAATTTTTTTTTGCTAATCTTTAGTAATATATTGGCGTCAAATTTTTACAATTTACGTCATTTTTCACTTGAGATTGACAGTTAACATCTTTTAGAAATTTTATTTATAATTGATTTTGCAATTAAGTATTTTATACTTACCTGGGTGCAATCTCGAAAAAAATTTTTGAAACAAATTCAATATTAACCCATTTCCACCCAATGTTGTGTTAACGCAACACTCCAGACAAAAGTTTTTTAAGTATGTTGTGTCTAATTAAAATAAATGTAGCATATTTTTTTCTATTTAAATTCAGCTTTTATTTTATCAAAATTACAGCCTGAATTTATTGAATTTTGAATACTATTACATGGGTGACAGAAACGTCGTTAGAAAAATTACTCTTACAAATAAAAATTTTAATTTTTATCTAGAATGGCCCTGGAAAGATCAAAAAATGTTACTGTTGATACAAAAAGTCAAAAACTTATATATTTTCGAAAATACCTGATTATAAATTAGAGCGTTGCGTAAACGCAACATTGGCTTGATAAGGTACACAAATGTACATCCAGCATTATTAAAAATTCCTGCATTGCTGGTGTTAAATGGTGAGTCTCTTTCAATCTGTTGTAGTTGCAGTGTTGTTTCTTGTGCAAGTAAATACTTGCACAAGGAACAAATTTATATTCGAAAAAGGGTATTGGATACTACGCCGATCGGACACAACCCCGATCGTGGACACTTTGTCGACTGTGGTCACTACGCTGACTGACCGTTTTGGACACTTTGCTGACCCTTAAAATAAATTTTGCTATTGGACACTTTTCCGACTGTGGACACTACGTCACCCACAAGCGGTGGACACTTTGCCGATCGTGATCACTATGCTGACCGCAAGTGGTGGACACTTTGCCAGCCGTGAACACTACGCTGTCCGCAAGCGGTGGACACTATGTCGACCGCAAGCAGTCGACCTTTACCAACGTGGACAACCTAAGGTCATATTGTAGAAAACATCTCAAAGATTAGATTTGTGAAAACCATATCAAAATTGACCAACAGGTTAATTAGTTTTAGCTTTAGCGTTAGTGAAACTTTATGTTTGTATTCACATCAAAATTGTAACTATGGACGGCTCTTAAGGTCGGCTTGTCGAGGATCGGCGAGGTGTGCAGCGATATTTATTTAAGGGGTTAGCGTCGTCTAGTTCGGCAAAGTGTCCACCGCTTGCGGTCGGCATAGAGTCCACGGTTGACAAAGTGTCCACCGTTTGCGGCCGTCGTAGTGTCCACGGTCGGCAAAGTGTCCACTGCTTGCAGTCGGCAGAGTGTCCACGGTTGGCAAAGTATCCACAGGATGTGGTTGGCGTACTTTCCACGGTTAGCTAAGTGTCCACAGCTTTCGCTCAGCATAGTGTCCGCGGTCGGGAAAGTGTCCAGTAGCAAAATTTATTTGAAGGGTCGGCTTAGTGTTCAAAACCACCAGTCAGCGTAGTATCCACGGTGGGCATTGTGAATTGGCGTAAGTGGTATCCTCCTAATGTTGCGTTTATGCAACGTTAAATTTTTTTATGTTCTACTATATTATTTATTTTTTTTTGTATTAAATAGTTTCAGTTAATGTTAAGAAAAATATCAAAACACAAAAAAAATTAATTTGTAGTTTTTCTTTAGTAGTGGTTTTAAATGGGTTAAATAAGTTCTGTACAGAACTCTTCGAGGGCTACTCAGAACTATTGTTCGAGTTCAATAAATCACGTGTTTCTTAATTACGAATTTTAAATTGTTTATAACAATTAAAAATATTGTTATTTATGGAGTTCTGTTAACAGTTCTGTGCAGAACTCTTCGAGGGTTACTCGGAAATCTGCTCAGAACTACTGTTCGAGTTCAATAAATCACGTGTTTCATAATTACGAACTTTAAATTGTTTATGACAATTAACAATATTGTTAATTATGGAGTTCTGTTTGGTTGACAGGTACTCAGAACTCTGCTCAGAACTATTGTTCGAGTTCAATAAATCAGGTGTTTCATAGTTACGAACTTGAAATTGTTTATAACAATTAAAAATATTGTTAATTATGCAGTTCTGTTTAGTTGAGGGCTACTCAGAACTATTGTTCAAGTTCAATAAATCACGTGTTTCATAATTACGAACTTTAAATTGTTTATAACAATTAAAAATATCGTTAATTATGGAGTTCTGTTAACAGTTCTGTACAGAACTATTGTTCGAGTTCAATAAATCACGTGTTTCATAATTACGAACTTTAAATTGTTTATAACAATTAAAAATATTGTTAATTATGGAGTTCTGTAAACAGTTCTGTACAGAGGGCTACTCGAAACTCTGCTCATAACTATTGTTCGAGTGCAATAAATCACGTGTTTCTTAATTATGAGTTTTAAATAGTTTATAACAATTAAACTTTTGTTAATTATTGAGTTCTGTTAACAGTTCTATACAGAACTCTTCGAGGGCTACTCAGAACTATTGTTCGAGTTCAATAAATCACGTGTTTCTTAATTACAAAGTTTAAATTGTTTATAACAATTAAGCTATTGTTAATTATGGAGTTCTGTTAACAGTTCTGTACAGAACTCTTCGAGGGCTACTCAGGACTCTGCTCAGAACTATTGTTCGAGTTGAATAAATCATGTATTTCTTAATCACAAAGTTTAAATTGTTTATAATAATTAAAAATATTGTTAATTATGGAGTTCTGTTAACAGTTCTGTACAGAACTCTTCGAGGGCTACTAAGGACTCTGCTCAGAACAATCGCCGAGCTGGTCAAATTGCATTTCCACCGGTCTGAAACGATTTTCCTGAAGTAGCACTTTTAATTTGTTTATAACAATTAAAAATATTGTTTAATTAGGAGTTCTAATAATAGTTCTGTACAGAACTCTTCGAGGGATACTCAGAACCGTCATTTTGACAAAGTTAATTTTATAGTAAATTTTTTAATTGTTTATATATCTGTTAATTAAGTGAAACTATCCAAATCTTTTATCAGGAATTCTAGAACTCTTACAGTTATCCCGAAAAATGCCATCAAAACTTTTTTTTCGAAAATATTGGTGCCTCGTAAAGTTAGCACCCTAAAATTCATCTAGGCTTAAAATACCAGAACTATCGTTAATATTATAAATAACTCTAGAACCCTTACAACTATGCCGAAAAATGCCATCACAACTTTTATTTGTGAAAATAAGGGTGCTGCATGAAGTTAGCATCCTAAAATCATTTTTTCGATTTCCGTGCTTAAAATACCAGAACTATTGTTAATATTGTAATGAACTCTAGAACTCGACTTTATTTATTCAGAACTCTTAAGAACTTGTTAAGAATTTCTTGTCTTCAAAAAATTAAGGATGCTAACTACACACGAGTACATAACTCAAAATACCAATTCTCAAAAGTAAAATCAGTATAGGTATCTGTAAATACTGCGTAAAATACTGTTTGTAATGATCCATACTGATATAAGTATGTGAAAGCAGATGTAATAGAATACGTTTACAATCCATAGAATTGCAGTTCTTTGAACTCTAATTGGAACAAAAAAAGCCTAAGAAAATCAAAAGCAAAACCCTGTTAAGTACTTACTAATGAAAAAACTGTAAAGTCCTCTATGTAGGGTCATGGCTAATCATTAAATGATTAAAGTTGTAACTTGTTACTAATCATCACTAATAATTACATATCTCAGGATTAATACATCTTGGAATATTATAATCTCAATTGCAATAAATCAGCTAACTAATATTTTAACATATGACTGTGAATTCAGTTGTAAACTTTTCAAAATACGTAAGTCATTATTCATCTTTCCACAAACAGGAACGTCTGAAGGTCTTAATGCTGTCTGGTGGTCTTCAAGTTTAAATTGCACTGCAAGTACAAAATAAAACCACAAGGAGCACCTCTGACATAGACACCAACATCCCTGCATCAATTCGTATTCTAAAGCACACTAGATCATCATCACTCGGGTCCTGTTAAACAAAGTTAGTAGCAAAGAGAAGAAGGTATAGCTTATAATAAAGTTATATAAAGGAAGGGTAGCTGCCTCAAAAGCGAGGACGTTGCTTTTGACAACTGAGAACTTCATGCCTCAAAAAGCAAAGCCTTAATTTCTTAAACATGAGTACTTCGTTCTTCAAAAATGAGTATTTCATGCCTCAAAATTGAGGACTTGCATGCCTCAAAAGCGAAGTCTTATACCTCAAAAGTGAGGGCTTCTTACCTCAAAAAGAAAAGCTTAGTACTGTCACAAAAGCAAGAATTTTCTGCCTTAAAAGTACCTGAAAAGAAAAGTTTGTTGGGGTTTCAAAAGCGGTTAGAAATAGGACGGATAAGGAAAGTAGTGATTACTATCTCTACATAAAACATCTATCTCTCATGTATCTTCTCCAAATGTTATAGCTTGCAGGTCATAAAAAGTCCAGATCACTTTACGCAATAATTTGGAATGAAACATTTCACATAAGTGAATAGTTCCATTTTATTTTTATTTATTATTTTATTCCATTCCAGTTTAAGATGAACTATACTTAATAACCAAATAAATAACTAACTGCTTTGTGTTAATCTTCATTCCTTTCTGTACTGCTGAGTACAGAAATCATTTGACTTGGAGACATTCAAAACAAACTAGTCACTAGGATGACAGTAAAACAGTTTGTTCGGTTCACCTTAAGTAAATAGTTCTTTTAACCTAGTTCAGGTTAGGTGACGAACTACACATCTCTACAGTATATTCATTTAATATTTGTAATATTCTTTATAATGCTCAATCAGATGATTATTGCCTGATATTAATATAACCAAATTCATATTAGCTATTTATCAGATAGGAGACAGATCATTAGAATTGGATGTTATTTTTCTAATGTCACCAAAGTTAGTTCAGGGGTTCCACAAGGTGCACATTGTTATCCACATTTGTTTATTATTGACATTGTCCACTCATTTTATTATAGTAATTGTCTTTTGTTTGCTTAGGACTTGAAACTGTTTATCATGATTAGTACAGAATATGATTAAATTTGAACATATTTTGCTATTGAGTATGATTGATATACCTATATTAGTTAATTTATTTAATATGCTAGTTTTGCAAGTAGTAATGAGTATACTTAATAAAATTAATTTTCTAGGTGCAATACCTAAAAAGTGCCTCTCAGCCAACTACCATCATGATTCAAAAGAAAGACCTCCAAGAATAGTCAGTGCACTTACAAAGAGTGAATCAGAAAAGAGTAATAGAAGAAAACATGACAGACACTCGGATAATAGAAATTTTCATCGAAATAGATCAATGAAAGAGAACAAATTAACTCAAACATTACGTCAAAACGAGAATTCCATCGAAGGATTGGAATGTTTGGTAATACCTGCGATTCCTAATCAATCTGCCCCTCGGTTAAGAAAATTAAGTGTAACCAGACGAAGTAACACAAAAATGATCAAACCAAGAAGTGACTTTTATCAAGAAGCATCATCGAGTAGTTCTAATAATGAATTAAGTACATTACTACCTTCAAATCCACTTCTTTCAGCATTTCTAGCATCTCGTCGTGATCTTGCTCCTGCTATTTGTGTATCTTTACCAACAGGAGAAAATATAAGACTGGAACAGCGCACCGCATCGCCAAGACCTCGTTTAAGAAGAGCACCAAGAATACCTAGAAGAACATTGCAACATAATACGCAGTGCAATCAGGAATCTAAATCCAACCAGAAAGATTTGGCAATTGCTAATACTATTTCATCAGGACATGGTACACATCGTGCTAAGTCTTTTGAAGATACTTCACACGGATCTGTGCATTGTTTTTTAGATGAACATGGAAATTGGATTACATATACTTTTGATGATAAAGGCTTAGGTAAGTAAACATTTTTTTGTAGGACCACTATAGAAAACTACACATTTCAAACTGAACTGAAAATACTGCAGATGTTAGCACATGCAACTTTTCTAATTATTTGAAATATATCAAGTTATTACGAGTACATATTAAATTGTTATTGAATTAACATAAAATTGATTAATTTTAACATTATTATAAAATTGTTAATATCTATTGATATTATTCATTATTATTGCTAAATTACAGTAAAAACAATGAGAACTATAATTTGCTACATTCATTATAATTCTTCCAATAATAATTATCTTATATCGGTATATGTAAAATAAATTGCAATAATTAGTTTTTATTCAATGATCAAGGGCATGATCATCTGTAATAAAATTTTTATAAGCATTTAAATCGTGCTCCTGTAAAGTTGCTAAAAAACAGTAATGCCAGTATGCATTAATCGCAACGATATGTGCAATGTACATAAAACACAATAAATTTCTTAAGTATTATAAATAGTTGAAATACAATTTTCATGTAGCACATTTCCTGAAAATTAATTAAGAAAACTAAGAAACTAATTTAAGGAAATTTAATGTTTTATTTTGCAAATGTTCTGAAAACTTTAAGAACTTTTTGCTGCATGTGAAGGTTTTCAACTTTCTTTCTTCATGACTTTAATTGATAAATTTAGAATAAATGATCTACTACATGGCAATCTAAAAATGTTTTGGGAATTTTTTATTTAAAATTACATTCAAATTAAGCATTAGGTATTCAATTTGTTAAATTGAAGTTATGATTTACTTACATTAACAAAAAGCAGCAGTGGAACAACAGTGTGTCCAAAATACATTTGGAAATATTTCTATGACATTTAAAAAATGGAAGATACCAAAAAAATTATTACATTGGAGTGATACACGTTTCTTTTTAATTTTTATAACTAACACCTGTTTTTCACAAAATACAGTGCAGCACATCTCAATCTCAAATTATATTCTAAGTTAAATATTTTTCCTAGCTTTTGGTGATTTATTAAGTTTTTGTGGTTGTAGAGAAGTAAAGTGTGTAACACGTGCAAAATAGCCAATTTCGCACTGTTGATTACGGTACTGGACTTCGTCTCATGTCCCAACTTGTTCACATTTGTAGGAAATTGGCACTCTTTTGCACTTGTAACAACCTACTAGGGCTGTCAGGCTTCCAAAACCAAAAAGCGGTAAACTTGGACATCAAAGGCTCAACTCAAACATCAAATGAAGGGGAGTGCATCAGAAGAGTTTATTTACCAATAAAAAAGTATACTTAACAATATAAATAGCAATATAAAAATAAAAATATACATTTTTGATGCAAAAACAAAAACTAAATACATGTCAGTTTTCACAATAAAAAATAAAAGAAAGCCTTCCTACTTATAAATATTTTTCGCTTCCTTTCCCCACTTTAATAAACTTTTTCCCTGCGTCGATTTTTAAATAATCACAAAATTCATTACAGGTCATGTTAAAATTGAATTTAACCAATAAAGCTATTGGAGAGAAACTCTATTGTTGAAAACAGTAGAAGCCGAGCGGCTTCTACTGTTTTCAACAATAGGGAGTTTCTCTCTTTTCTCCATACTCTAGTCATAGAGCGAACACGTGTTCAGTGGCTGCGTTTGAATGAGGCAAGGAAAAGACAAAATTACATTTTTTCTAAATTTGGACACTCTTCATGGTTAAAGAATTCGATCCATTTTATACTCCTCAAACAGTAAATCTTGATTCAGACCAGTAATTTCAAACTTCTCCAGAATTTGCAAAATATTTTCAAAATTAACATCAATTTCCAAAGTCATAACTTCCAAGGATTTTAATTTATCATCAACATAGTTAAACAACTTTTAACCTAAACTTTAAACTTAACCATCTTGTGAGAACATGCCTCAATAGTTTACATCATTCTGTGTCGCACCATTCGAAAAGCTCTTTTAGTTGTGTGGCTTTCTTGCTCGAACTGCTGAATTCGTTATAACATTTTATAATAATACTTTCAAGGTCTATGTGCATCATATTTAAGCTGTGTTTCATTGCATTATGAATGATATGACAATTACATCCCATCGGTACTATTTTATTATTTACTTTTTCATTTCAGTAAAAATGCTTTGATTTTTGCCAAAATAAACTGATGCATTATCGGTGGAGAAGGCTGTTATATGAGTTGTAGATAAGTTTTTGTCTCTGATTAAATTTAATAATTTAGATGCAACGTTTTTTTGAGGATTTGTCAGACAATTCAAAGAATGAAAGAAGCTTTGTATGAAGGCCGCCATTTCTTTTGAAATATTTAACTATTAGGCGAAACATTTTATATTTCCTAAAAAAGAAAACAATAAACGATCATATTATAATTTACCACTGAAAGTGAAAAGCTATTAAAAAATATCTTTATTGGAAGCGTCCGTACTTATGGAGAAAAATCGATAATCTTCTAGATCGGCAAAAGTTTTTTCTGCTCTCTTGGTCTAGAACATTTTGGACAATTTTCTAGCTAGTTTTAGTAGCTTTAGTTTTTCCGCAACTATACTTTTTGGGTATTTTTGAGTCGGAAGACATTTTGGAAAATAACTTTCCCTGACAATCACAGTATTTTACCGTACTTTAAACGTTGAAATGAATAACACAAGGCCGCAAAATATAGTGGTATAACTGGTGCACAAGTCATGCAATACGAGTACAACGCTATCTACAAGAATAGAGTAGCATGAATTACTGTAGCTTTACACTAATGTAAATCTTCAGTTCGCCAACGTCATAAAAACATAGGTTAGGCAAAGAGTAGATTATTATAAGAGGCGAAACTTTGCGTGGCTCCTTTGATCTTTCGCAATCAGTCTCAGTGACCTTGAAACGCTTGGCTCTTTAAATTGGATGTGCAGAAATGTGCGCCAAATTCAAATATTTACCACAACTGAACTCAACCAGCTCACGTCCAGGGTTGTTAATTTCGTACATATACTAGTTGGGCTTTATTCAATTCTTTATTGTATATAAAGTTTTACAAACATAAAAAACTTATTACAAGTGATTGATAGATATACATATGATACATTCCACACCGATTCGACCAAAGTTGGCGCGGTACCCTCATAGATTTTTTTTATATTTTGTTCACATAATACCCTTTCCAAACCTTATATAAAGTTCAAATATTACTGCCCATAAATACATCGTTTGCGAGATATAGAGGTTTATTTTTTTCATTTTTAAGCGTACATGCCTATATTCAAATGCTATTTACTCGGCTTTCGTATTAGTTAGGAAAGTCGGGTTTTCTGTATTTTAAAGAGAATGAAATGGACTATCTGCGGTAATTTTTTTCCGTTTTTCCACCATTTTTAACATAATATATTATCTGAGTTTTTAACAAATTTCGACTTTTATCAAAATCGGTTCCTTTATTTGTTTTCAAAAAAATTTCAACTATTGTATGCAATGTTCTTATAATTAATGGAACCAATTTTGAGAAAAGTCAAAATTACATAGTCCATTTCATTCTCTTTAAAATACAGAAAACCCGACCTTCCTAACTAATACGAAAGCCGAGTAAATAGCATTTGAATATAGGTATGTACGCTTAAAACTGAAAAAAATAAACCTCTATATCTCGCGAACGGTGTATTTATGGGCAGTAATATTTGAACTTTATATAAGGCTTGGAAAGGGTATTACATGAACAAAATATAAAAAAAATCTATGAGGGTACCGCGCCAACTTTGGTCGAATCGGCATGGAATGTATCATATATGGTATTCTCTTATAATAAAATAAAATATTTAATAATCAATTAATGATAACATTTCGCATGAATTACAGTTAATTATACCCATGTTCGTTGTAAAATTTGCTATAGGGAATTAGTATAGGAAATCTGAAATATGCCAAATAGTTCGTTCTTGAATAAAAGTCGGTGAAATTAATAGTTGCAATCGATAGATAAGATATTCTAACGTACTCTCCAAAAATATTACCCTTAATAACAATCCCAATTCTTCAGAAATTATAAATTCATGAATTATTTGCAAAACATTAATTTAAAAGCCGAAACCTGAAAAGTCGACGTCACTTGCCTCTGTGGTTCAATGGTTAACGTTCTGCTTGCTAAACCGCACGGGCTCGTGGACTACAAGATTGAACCCCGTTACAAGCAAGACTTTTTTAAAATTTTATTTGTCATTAATCTTTAATTTAACAACAATTTAAATAATTTGCTATTATTTTTTTTATTCGAAAAACGTCCAAGAAATAATAAATTAGAAATGAAAACTGATGATATTTTTTCATACTGCATACTACAAAAACCAATTTTTACAATATTAGTTTATTAACACTCAAAATCCTGAAGATTTAAATACATTTAAAGTTTCAGTATTGACAAGTACTTATTTTACATTTTATTTATTTTAATTTGAATTTTATTTATTTTAATAAATACGTAATGAGAATTCTTGAACTCACGTTTTATTAATTGGGTATGATTATTTTTTATTTCTAATTTATTATTTTTTCTATGTTTTTCG
The DNA here is from genome assembly GCA_929113105.1 of Agrypnus murinus. Classification (NCBI taxonomy): domain Eukaryota; kingdom Metazoa; phylum Arthropoda; class Insecta; order Coleoptera; family Elateridae; genus Agrypnus; species Agrypnus murinus. The sequence goes on along the minus strand of OV816029.1, from coordinate 136,312,452 downwards.
AATAAAAGAATAATAACAAATTATTTAAATTGTTATTAAATTAAAGATTAGTGACAAATAAAATTTAAAAAAAAAGTCTTTCTTGTAACGGGGTTCGATCTTGTATTCCACGAGCCCGTAAGGTTTAGCAAGCCGAATGTTAACCATTGAACCACGGAGACAAGTCAGTTTTTTAACAGACTTTTCAGTTTTCGGTTTTTAAATTAATGTTTTGTAAATAATCCATGAATTTATAATTTCTGAAAAATTGGAATTATTATTAAGGGTAATGTTTTTGGACAGTACGTTAGAATATCTTTTCTATCGGTTGCAACTATTAATTTCACCGACTTTTCGAGAACGAACTATTTGGCATATTTTAGATTTCCATACTAATTCCCTATAGCAAATGTTACAACGAACACGGTGTATATTATATTCTACAAACTATAAATTACACTCAAATGGTTTCTCAGCAGTGTGAGTTAACATAAATGTCTTTCAAGATGACGTCTTAGTGAATATTTATAATCACATAAATTACATTCAAATGATTTCTCACCAGTGTGAGTTAACATAAATCTTGTAACTTTCGGAAGACGAAGTTTTGGTTTTTACATAGTTGCTGGAGTGAGGTACATTATGTACCCCAACATAATTTTACTCACAAGTTTTATCTTTTTGAATAAATAATTTCTTAATATAGGCCAGTAAAATTAGATCCGTTTTGGACCGTTGGTGGAAATAAATGTTGGAAAGCGGGAGATCGTTTCGATCGCTTCATTTGAGGTCAAATATAAGTATCCTAGGTTTGCACGGTCCCTCGACTCGAGCTTACCAGAGGGCATCAAAAGAACCATGAAATATTCGGACCTTTTTTAGTTTTTCGCATATAACTCCAAAGCGGTGTTTTCCAAGGAAGACTTCACTATTACAAGGATTAAAGAGCATTAAATTCTGCGTCGGATGAGTATCCAACACTTTAAATTCGGTCCAGTGGTATGGTCGAAATCGACGGCCGAGAAACGACAATTTTACAAATTTTCGATTTTCCGTCAGACCGGACGCCCAGAGGCTTTTCGTATAAAGAAACCCGTTGGACTCATTCTGATTGTTAATATAAGTTGAGAAATGCCTAAGCTTTGATATTATAGAGGTTGTCGGATTAACTTAATGGCCATTTGTGTTTGGCCTAAGTGTTGGTAGATCAAAACCACTGTCATTTTATTTTTATTCCATTTGATTGAAATTGGCAGCCATATTTGTTTCGTGGTGCACGACGTTGCTTGCAGTTTTTGGATGTAAACGTAACTCTTGATATCTCAAGAACGATTGATCCTAGAGACCTGCGGTAAAAATGATTGTATTGCTCACATGTCGGACTACATTTTTAAATCTAAACATAATTTTTGTAGGACGTTTACTTATGGGTATGATGTAATCCCGAAGATTAAAATTTTTACAAAGATTTCCGCTTTTATGGGGGCATATTTCATATATCCAGATAAAAATGAAGTCTTAGGGCAGATTTTCTATTTAAACGTACAAGGTTAGAGGTAGTTTATGTATAAAATATTTTAAATCTGAAATTTTACTATTTTGGTATTTATGGTCTTTGAAGTTCTCGTTATGATACGTCATATCAATATTATGTTTATGATTAGAAAATGTAGTCCGACATGTGAGCAATACAATCATTTTTACCGCAGGTCTCTAGGATCAACCGTTCTTCAGATATCAAGAGTTACGTTTACATCCAGAAACTGCAAGCAACGTCGTGCACCACGAAACAAATATCGCTGCCATATTTCAATCAAATGGAATAAAAATAAAATGCCAGTGGTTTTGATCTACCAACACTTAGGGGTGATAACACACAAAAAATTATCTTTTTTCGAAATGATCGAGTGGCCAGTCCTGCACTACTTCATATGAATTGATTCTAATTGCTATGATGGGGGGTGACAAAAAAATGGCCATTAAGTTAATCCGACAACCTCTATAATATCAAAGCTTAGGTATTTCTCAACTTATATTAACAATCAGAATGAGTCCAACGGTTTTTTTTTATACGAAAGGCCTCTGGGCGTCCGGCCTGACCGAAAATCGAAAAATTGTAAAATTGTCGTTTCTCGATTTCGACCATACCACTGGACCGAATTTAAAGTGTCGGATACTCATCTGACGCAGAATTTAATGCTCTTTAATTCTTGTAATAGTGAAGTCTTCGTTGGAAAGCACCGCTTTGGAGTTATAAGTGAAAAACTAAAAATGTTCCGAAGATTTCGTTTTTCTTTTGATGCCCTCAGGTAAGCTCGAGTCGAGGGACCGTGCAAACCTAGGATATTTATATTTGACCTCAAACGAAGCGATCGAAACGATCTCCCGCTTTCCAACATTTATTTCCACCAACGGATTCTATTTTACTGGCCTAATATAAATCTATTTATTTTCATATTACAAAAATTAAAAAAAAAAATAAAATTAAACATTATACCAACACTAGAGTCAATTGTTGCTACCGCTGCAATTCCTAGTCATTCCCTTGGTTTTTGCATTTGGTGCACATAACTTCATGTATCTTCTTTTTTTTCTTTCTTATTTTTTAATTTTGTTTTATTTCTTACCAAATTTGATTAATCGATTTACTACTGGGAATGGATTTTCGACAATTCACTTATCTTTAGCCTATTTTTGTTTAAATTGTAAATTTAAAAAATAAAATAGGTATTACGTACATTAAATAATGTAACAAGCACATCTCGACACAATATAAAAACTTAAGGCACGAAAATAATCCACAATTAAAGTTATTAACAAAAACTCAGTTTTGGGGTACAAAATGTACCCCAGTCCGTCTTCTAAGGGTTAAGATGACGTCTTAGTGAACATTTATAATCACATAAATTACACTCAAATGGTTTCTAACCAGTGTGAGTTAGCATGTGTACTTTAAGGCTAACACTTTGAGAACTTTTGTAGTCACATAAATAACACTCAAATTATTTGTTACGACTATGAGTTAACATGTGTGTTTTAAGATTTTTTCGTCCCGCTTAAGATCTAGGCGTGTCGCGGAACAAATTAAACAAAATTGGTACTGTCCCGCCTAAATCAGGACACCTGACAGCCCTACAGCCTACTGATTCAACAACCTCATATTTCATAGAATCTTAGAGCTATTAAATTATATGACCATTAGGGTGCCACTTATTTTTGATGTTTTAGTTTTTGGGGCATGCTGGGTGCAATTTTGTTCCATTATCTTACTTTTGTGATTTCATAGCTTTATGACTAGTTTTTAATTATATTAAAAAAGTTTACTTAATCTATTGTTACTGTATAGAGTAGAGATGCACCGAGCTTTAGACCGAAGCAGCATGAAAGATTCGGCCGGCCGAACCGGATTTTTTAATTTTTTCTGCCGCAATCTGACTTATTTGAGTGCATTTTAACTGAAAAACTTATTATTTAATCAAAAAAAAAATTAAAAATCAAATAAATCACCGGGTGAAAATACAAAATGCATTGCGAATCACGCGACGATCACGTGCTCGACTTAGATTGCTCCCGGAAAATACCGAAAACCTACTTTTTGGCACTTTTTGACACCACCATCTTCTTAAATTAAATTTGTAGCAACGTGTAGTTGAATGAATGTATTCTTTATTTGTTTCCAAAGACATACATTAAACTTCATTAAACAAAACAAGCCTTAGCCTAATTTTTAGTTTAACAATACAGACACTGTAAAAACAACAACACAGAACTTAATTCTCCTTCCGCGCGAGAGAACCTTCCACTTCCAACTATCGATTCAGACTGTCTACCGCGTCGCTTCGTTCGCACCGAACACCCCCTTCTCAACGGATTGACTCGAACTCTCCCGAACACAACTTCGCACTACAAATTTTAAATACTGAAGTGTTTTTTTAATGCTATTATATTATGTTGTAGTTTTTTAATAAGCGTTTTTTAATTAAGTTTTTGACATCGTGTTTTTTATAATCAGATAACTGTTTATTTTCTATTAATTTTTCGAAACATATTTTTCGGACACCAATAAATATATTCAATAAAAGTAATCAAAACTCAAATTTCTATTGTGCTTTGGCCGATTATTTGATGCTTCGGCAAATTTGAATGGCCGAATATTCGGTATTCGGTGATTCAGCCAAAAGCCGCTTCGGTGCATCACTAGTATAGAGCCTCGTGATATATCACTTTTAATTGATTAATTATTTATTTGTTAACAAATTTATATATTTATATTTACTCAAATACTATTTATATACTATCTTGTTTTGATTTAATTATCTGAATATTTATAATAATTATAGCAATTTGTTATTATGATATTTAATTATTTAATTTTATAGTACGTATTAGAGTCTATAACACAACCAAAATTATTTTGCTTTAAATTTATGCTTTGTATATCTTGATTGGACATATTAGCCTATGAATAAATAAATAAATTACGTCTAAAAACGTCTCTGCAAAATCTTAACTTAATGAAATGATATTTAAATACAAAAAAAATTGTATTTTTATAGAATTTTAAATTTATTTTGGTCATTTAAGTGTTACATCGTGTTAAGGAATCTGGTTTTCGTTTTGGTTTTTAATTTATTTTAGAAAATTTTATTTTTTGCTTGTTTCATATTTTTAATGTAATGTGAGTACAATGGGCGTGTGCTTAAAATTTAAAATGTGATTTTCTCGAAAAATCATATATGGCTGAACCGATACGTTGTTCACATTAAACATTCATAATGCAATTAATTATGTGGTTGTCTATACAACATAAAAGCACGTAAGAATCATAAAAGTATATCAAACCGGTGGTATCGGCATAGATGGGTTGAATATTTCTTGTGTGCAGTATAATCCCCTTTTATGTGTGTGGTTTTAGCCTGTGCAGATTTTTTTCTGATTAATATAAATATTCATTACTTACACTTTTTATGTTATCACATAATAATAAAAAACCCTTTTTTTATTTAACGCCTACACTACGAGGGAACCAATATCTCAGGTCATATTACCCGATCTAACATGTAACACACCGTACCCACAGTTGAGGTGGCCAAACTTTTCAATTAGAAAAATCCAACCACCCCAAGGGGAACTCGAACTCCTTGACACACAGTTGATGCATTGACACCGCACGTCTATTGCCGTCCCTACAGGCTATGTACTTTCTGCACATATAGCTTTTGATAATTAAAAGAATTTTGAAAATTGGCCCAATGGTTCTTGAGTTTATCCTGAATAGATTTGTGTTCTGTGTTATCGACTTCTTTAAATGCCCTAATTCAACAGGTATTAGGTTTAATAAGAAATTCGAGATCCTACTAAAACCTTCAGTGAACATTCTTTACATTGTATAATGAATATTCTTAAATTTTATTTAGTTTTTATTTTTTTGTTTATTGTTTCCAGCCTTATTTTGTGGAACTCCATAATCATGAAATAAATAAAGATTATTAAAAGTTTCACAGTTTTATTAAAATATAACCTGACAATATAACAACTAGCACATGCAAATCATTATAATCCGAACATGATTGACACTTTAATTAAACAAAAAGATTATAGGTTAGCTATCAAAAGAATATATCCCATTGACAATCAAACAGAAGACACAAATTACATATCTATACCATATTTTGGCAAAATATCAGAAAAAATTGCACATATACTAAGAAAAACCAACAATTATAAAATAACATTTAAAACCAACACTAACACTTTTTCATTTTTATTTAATGCTAAAGACAGAACACATGATATCATGAAATCGGGCATTTACCGTTTAAATTGTTCTTTTTGTAGTTCGGTATATATTGGACAAACACTTCGAAATTTTGACATAAGATATAAAGAACACGTACGTCATTACAAAAATAAACATCCTGAAAAATCGAATTACGCCAAACACCTTTTAGAACAAAATCACACAATGACTTCTCAAAATAATATTAAATTCCTACATTTTTGTAATAACAAACGCAAATTAGACATTTTAGAAGCCTTTGAGATATACAAACACAAACTCAGGGTACCTTTAATGAATGAACAACTTGAGCTCAGTAATTCTCCGTTACTGGAAGTATTAGATATTTAATTATGATTATTATTATTATTTTATCTAGTTACCTATTTTGTATCTACCTTAGCGACATGTTTGTTTATAATTATATTACCTTTGATAATGACAGCATAGCTGTCGAAACAATATTGTCAGGTTATATTTTAATAAAACTGTGAAACTTTTAATAATCTTTATTTATTTCATAGTTTTTATTTGATTAATAATTAATTCTTAATATTTTAGGTACGGCAAATTCAACTCTACCACTCACAGCCTACAACAGTGGAAAAATATTAACCACCTTACTACGTCAAAGGGAGATTGCATCTACTTCTCGTAATAGTAATAACAACAACAGTAGTAACAATAATAGAACATCCAGCGAAGTTTGGGATAGTAATAGTACCGAATCAATATACAACAGTTCAGTATCAATTATTTTAGACGGGGCTGCTGCTAATCCTCCATTAACTGCTTCATCAACAACAAATAGCATGATACCTACAAATAATACATTAAGGATAAACGCGGAACCTCTGAGACATAGATTTGATCCTAACCACTTAAGTGATAACACTATTATAGAGAACTTACGAGATGTCTTCCCTCCAGGTGCTGATATTCCTATAGAGCTGCAATTTCCTAGAAACAGGTTTCGTTTTATACAAGCCACTGATGCTGCCAATAATAATTATCCAAGAACTAAATCTTATTATAAGCTTAAAGTTTTTCCATGGGTTTTCATTAAAGTTAGTTTAGATAGATTGAATTTGTTAGCTTTATTAGATAGGAATCTTACATTAGGTGAAACATTGTTATCAAGTTTCTTAGGAATTCTAGTCTCTGTTCTTGGTGCTATTTTACTTCATTTAGGTTTTTATCAAGACTTCTTGGCATTTGTTTTTTGTTTGGTTGTTGCTAGTTGTCAATACTCTTTACTGAAGAGTGTCCAACCCGATGCTGCTTCACCAACTCATGGTTTCAACCGAGTGATTGCTTACTCACGCCCAATTTATTTTATACTATTTTCACTTATTATTTTATGTTTACATTTAAGTATAGTTAACGAATCTTATCATACTGCATTTACTCTATATGAAGTCCACTTCACTAATAGGCAAATATTAACGATAACCAGAGACTTTCTAATTAGTTTTATACTATTTTTCCCTGTCATATTTTCATTAGGTTTATTTCCTCAAATAAATACTTTTACAATGTATATGTTAGAACAACTCGATATGTTCGTTTTTGGAGGAAATGCAATGTCAAGTTTGTTGGCATCTTTTTATTGCATATTTCGTTCTATTTTGGCTGTGATTGTTATGTATGGATTAGCATATGGAGGGTTAATTGAACCTAAATCATCTCAACATATTTTATTTTCAATGTTCTGTGCATGTCTTGTTGCATCATCGTATCACTTAAGTCGAAGTGCAAGTGATCCTTCGCATATTTGGAACATTGTTAAGAAACATTTATGGCCTCCAGATGTTTATCGTGAATATAAAAAAGCACCAAAGAAAATTAATACTAATAAAGATTCTGATTATAAAGAAAATATTAAAAGTGATATTAATATTAAAGAAACTAAAAATGAAATTGTCTCTTCTGATAAAAAGAATGAGAAGACTGGAACTGAGAAAAATGAGGTAACAGAAGAACTCGTTGACCCACTACCGCATAAATTACAGAAAACTGTGAACGCACGTCTAAAAAGTGATATTTTACTATGTGGTTTAATTGCTGTTCTTGTGTTTGGAATCCATGCTAGTACTGTATTTACCGTATTACAACCAGAATTAAGTCCAGTATTATGGTGTGTTGCTGGAACTCTAGGATTTGTCTTGCATTATATTATACCACAGTTGAGAAAACAATTACCATGGCTGTGCATTGCTAGACCTGTTTTGAGATCACATGAATATGGGCAGTATCAAGTTAGGGGTCCAGCTAAAGTTATGTGGTTTGAAAGGGTATAAAAAACAGTTTAAATTGAAAAATTCATAATAATAATTAAATTACTTTGCAGATTTATGTTTATTTGTGTTTTCTGGAACGTAACATGGTGTATCCACTATTATTTCTTGCTGCACTGACAGAAGACTCGCCTAGAATTGTTCAGAAATTTGGCCCTTTAGGTGGAGCTTTAATAATTGTTGTGTGTGGAATGCGATGTTTGCGAGGCTCCTACTCAAATCAGAGTTCTCAATATTTAGTGTTAATATTTACAGTTTTATTTTTTAAATACGACTATAAGCTTTACCAAGAAAGTTTTTTAATTGACTACTTTATCATGAACATCCTTTATCATCGTGCTTATGAACTATTACTAAAGGTAAACTTTAATAGAATTACAAAATAAGAATATGTTAATAAACGTTATTATTTTTTAGCTCCAATTTGTTGTTACTTATATAGCGCCATGGCAAATAACTTGGGGATCTGCATTTCATGCATTTGCACAACCATTTTCAGTACCACATTCAGCGATGTTATTTTTACAAGCACTTATTTCTGCTGTTTTATCAACTCCCTTAAATCCTTTTTTAGGTTTGTATTTTACCTGTTTACTTTTTACATTTTCTAAAATAATATTTTATGTTACAGGAAGCGCAATATTCCTAACATCTTATGTTCGCCCTGTAAAATTCTGGGAGCGTGATTATAACACAAGAAGAGTTGATCATTCTAATACACCATTATCGTCGCATCTTGATAGAAACTTAGGAGCAGATGATAACAATCTGAATTCCATCTTCTATGAACACTTAACCAGGTCGTTACAGCATTCCCTTTGTGGAGATTTGATTCTAGGTCGATGGGGCCCTGTGAATCAAGGGGATTGTTTTGTGCTGGCCTCAGATTATTTGAATTGTTTAGTACATATCATTGAGATGGGAAATGGGCTTGTTACATTTCAAATGCGTGGTTTGGAATTTAGAGGAACGTACTGCCAGCAAAGAGAAGTGGAAGCTATAACAGAGGGAGTTGAGGAAAATGATGGTAAGTTTTAAGTTTTACAAAGGGAATTTAAAAAAGAAGTTAGAAAGTTTTCCTAATTGAGAAAACTGAAAAATGTTAATTTTAGTAAATTAGTTGTAAGTTTAGGAAATTAAATTTTTAAAAATATTAAAAAAATTTTGTTCATTACTTTAGCGGTTCAATACAGTGATATTATTTTAATAAGGTTTTAGCTTACGAGGGCGGTCTGAAAAGTGAGGTAACTAACATAGAGGAAGACTGTTTTTTCGAGTTTTTTTAATTTTACTTTTTGACATAATCTCCTTTGAGTTCTATACACTTGTTCCAACGATATTCAAGTCGCTTAATCCCATCACTATAATGTGACGAATTAAATTCTTCATAATAATCGTTTTTTCTGCAATCACTTCTTCGTTTGATGAAAATCTTTCATCACCAAGCCAATTTTCCAGGTTTGGAAACAAGAAAAAGTCGGACAGAGCTAAATCTGGGTAATGTGCATGAGGAAGAATTTAGAATCGTAATACAACTAATTCTGCCGTGTTGCAATTGCCAATGAGTGAGCCGGTGCATTACTGTGATGGTACAACACTTTTTTTCTAGCCAAATGCGGTCGTTTCTCCTTTTATTTTCCATTCAGTTGGTCCAATAGCGACGCGTAGTACTAGACTGTGATTGTTTTGCCCTTTTGGAGATAATCTATAAAGATAACACTACGAGCACCCCAAAACACAGCGGCCATAACTTTGTTAGCTGATGCAACCACTTTTTCTTTCTTCGGTGCACTGCACCCGGCTTCTACCCATTGTTTGGATTGAATTTTTGTTTTGGGTGTGTAGTGGTGTATCCAAGTTTCAATAGTAATAACTTGACGCAAAAATTCTGTGCACTTGATGCAAAAATTCTGTGCGATCGCGCTTAAAAATGCTCAAACAGTACTCAGAAGTGGTTACACGAATTCGTTTCTGGTCCTCAGTTAGCAAATGCGGCACCCATCTTGCTAACAGTTTTCTCATATGCAAGTGTTCATGTAAGATATGACTAACACGTTTTTTTGATATGCCAATAGTGTCGGCTATCATACGCACCTTCAATCGACGATCATTTAAAACGAGATCATGAACTTTTAGAAAAACCAAAAAAGGATTATTTTTAAATGATAATATTTGTTGATAAAACGAAAACAAAATTTAAAAAAGAAACAAGCACTCTATTTTTTTTTTATAATTTAGTAGGCTTTGCATTTGCATTTTTGTCACATTATATATATTTGGTTACAAAAATATTACTATTTTAGTAGTTTTTAAAACTTGCAATTTTGAATTCAGGGTTAATGTTAGATATTAGATAATAGGATTTTGCTGGATTATGTTAAGTGTATGTCATATGTTCATTAATCATAGAATATTACTCATACTGTTGGATCATTAAATGTGTTTTGTCCTTATAAATAAACAGCTGATAGAAAGTACTGCAATTATGATACCGGGTGCCCCATTATATTTTGACACTTTTTAAACCGATATAACTAATTCACTAATTGAGATAATGAAATACGGTTTTTACCAGTCTTCTTATATTTTTAAGTTTTTTATCTATTATATTTAAGAATATTTCTCTTTTTTGGTCCACTTCCGGTTTAACTGGAACTGACAGCGTATTTTCGGGGATAGGGCAACTTTGTGGTTTAAAATGAAACAGCCTACAGTTGGAAAGCCCATTGTTTCTCCTTTCGAAAAATGTCATATTTGTTATGGTTATTATACAGGGTGATGGTTTTATAAGCTCTTAAAATGAATACTGCATGTTATTAAAATCTTGTTTGTGCTGTCCGATATACACACTTAGCTTTTTCACTTAAAGTAAAATCTTTTCTTAAAGCAACTCAAGTACCAGAGCTGTCAATAAACTAATAAACGTTTACTTTCTGAATCATTATCTTTCTTTGTAGCATTTCAATAACATGCAGTATTCTTTTTGGGAGCTTATAAAAGCATCACCCTGTATAATAACCATGGCAAGTATAACACTTTTGGAAAGGGGAAACAATGGGCTTTCCACTTGTAAAAAATATACAAGGTGTTTCATTTAAAATCACAAAATTGCCCTATTCCCGAAAATATGCTATGTCATTTCTGGTTAAACCGGAAGTAGATTTGTCATGAACACGATTTAACTCCTCTTTGGTCTCTTTTGGTTTTTTCCTGTCAATATGAAAATGTTTTTTTATATTTGGCTCATCCAACTTTTACAGCTGTCTTATAAAAGATTATAAATTTGATAAATGTCACTTATGTGTTGTGGTGCCATTTCTGTATTACTTACCTCACTATTCAGACCGCCCTCGTATACTACTGACAAATTCCCAAAAATATAGAAATGTTAATTCATGATGTAAAAATCAGGAACGCATTTTTTTTTAATATTTTTTAGCTAAAAACTATAGAGATTAAAAATTGAAAATGTGTATTTTGCCGATATGATAATATTGGTATATCGGCACGTAAATATCGGTATCGCTCGATATATCGTATCATAAAAAAAAAATGATATCAGCCGATCACTAGAAATTACTAAAGCAACATCTTACAGTAATTAATAGAGTATATAGTTAAAATTACAAGATTAAAAATTTGTAAATTTATTTGCTCATTACGTTTTTTTGAACACAGTATTATTCCTAATAACGAAATATTGTGTTATTCTTCAAATTTGAGCACTTAACTATTCTATGGTAAATTATGAGAGAGTTAGTTCTGTTACTATTACGGTATCCAACCGGTATATAATCCCGGGATTATACACATTAAATCCTGTGATTATAAAAATTCAATTTCCATTTAAACGTGGCAACCGTGCGAACTCTGCAAAGTGATTTATTATTATTAGTTGTTTAAAATGCGGGATTTCCTCTATTTGTGCAATACTATTACGTTCTACAGGGAGGTTACAAAACACTGAAAATATTTTGGAAGATACCAACCAAAAAAACAGGGAAGAAGAAAATGATAAAGATAAGGATGTTAAAGTCTTAAGAAAAGTTACATAAAACCCTAAATGAGAGTATGGTGCAAACTCCATAAACAAACTAAATTTAAATGAGACACTTCCTCGGGAAATGAACTTGTTTGAAAAGGGTGGATTTCGTGGACAAAATACTTAACAAAGCATCCCTAACAAATTTTATTTAAAACTAAATTATTTTTTTTTAATGATTACAAATTAACGCAAATAGAAGTATTAGTATTAGTTTCATAAGACACACTTTTAGCCTATGCGTCCAAGTTTAGAAAACAATCTGCATAGTGGGGAGGATATTAACGGGTTGCTTCGTGGCCTAACCTAACCTTACATAACTATTGACCATAATCCATACTGATTGGCTCTGAAATTGTTAGCAAGACTGCCATAATTGATCTAAGGTAATATTGAATGGATCCTATTGCATTTATTGCAAAGGGACCGTTTATTTGCACAAAACTCATCAGAGCTTAGCAATGGGTGCAGCAAATATTTACATTACTGCTTCGATTAAGGCTGGAAATGGTTTCTTTTTAACTAAGTAAAGCTGTTGATATCATTGGTACTTGACCAGTTTGTATGTGAATCGAAAGTTAATGGTTCATAAACATACATTTTAATGAGTACCATTCTGTTTATGAATAAAACACAAAATTATTTGAATATCAAACAATTCCTTGAATTATTAGAGTATTTAAGGAAGTTGTAGAGTGGCGGTAGAGAAAAATGATGAAAATGTAAAAGAAATTAGTGCTGTTGATAGATTTTAATGTACAAAATTATTTCCTGAAAAATTTTTAATGTTTAGGAAGTTTCTTTTTGCATAAATTGCATTTAAAAATAACAAGTGGTCTTATGCAAAATGGTAAATTGTTGATACATTTATTATGATAACTTCATAAAAATGATGAAAAAAAGTTTGCCACCAAAACATTTCACATAAAAACATTGTAAGATTGTGCCGTTAAAGTTTCAAATTTGTTACGAAGATAGTTTTGCCACAAAAAAATTAATACAAAGAATTTGTCGATTGAACGCTTGAAATAGCTCGCAAAGTAACAACGTCGCATTGCGACAATTGAGCAGGAAACTTAAATGTTTTATATAGCTCATGTAGCACCACTGGCCGCTCATAAATTTACTTCTCGAAAACAAAATCAGTTGTATTAAATAAAAGGATATAAAATTTGGAATTTTTTTTACTGCTAGGTTTTAAATGAATCTGAATAAATAATGCTTCACCCATCGTTTTATATACTGGGTGTTTCAGACCACCGTACCCCCCGAATATCTCGCGAAATATGAAACGGATTGAGAAAAGGAAAAATACATGCGAAATATTTTTTTGTAGCTCTATTGAATGGTAGCAAATGTAAGTCCCTCCACCCCCTGGGAGTGGGGAGTGGGGCAACTCCGTCAGCTTTAATAGCAACACCCAGTTTTTTATGCAGATTTGGATTCTGCGCTAAAAAATATGAATTTTTTGTCTGAAACTTTTTTTAAGTTTGTGACAAATGGCGCTGTAATCGCGAAAAAAGTTTTAATTCTCCAATGTTGACGAATTTTAATTTGTGAATGAAGTAAGCTAATGTCAGGCATGTTAACTATTTGTAAAGCTGTTTAGGGTTTAAATTATGCGTCACCCGCCTCCCCTTTACAAAACTGCAAGAACAAGTGTTTAATTTTGAGACATTTTGGCATTAAAAGACAGAAAAAGTGTCCTAATACATAACGTTGTTACCAAGGTGAAATTGAGTGAAAGTGTCTGAGAATGAGACACTTGATTCTCTAACGAACTTTGATTCTCGATATCTGGGATGAAGGTAAGTCAACATTTTTTTTCTACAATTCCACTCAACTTTAACTTGTAATTGATAATTGATTTATAAATGTTCATAATTAAAACGATGAAAACGTTTAAAGAAATGGGTCGTGGGGGTGAAGAGGTTTTACATAAACCTCCTCACCCTCCCCTTTTTACAAAAGGTACACTGAACAAAACATTCCTGACCTCATTTATCGAAACTGACCTTAAGTTTTTCGTCATTGGAGAATTAAATATTTTTCTCCCGATTACAGCGCCATCTGCATAAAAAACTAAAAACTTTATATTTGATGAATGGGGGGGGGGGGTTTGCTGAGAGTTGGGGCTTGGTAAACCAATCGTAACGTCTAGCTTGATGTCTTATTACTATAAATACCGAACTGGATTATTATTGAATTAGTGGTATTTGTATTATTGTCATTAACACAAGTCAGAACGTGAAGAGATTTTCAATATGAGTAAAGTTGAACATCGTGCCGTTATAAAGTTCTTGACAAAACAAGGAAAACCAGTGCAAACCATTATAGAAGAGATGTCAGCGGTTTATCAGGACTCCTGTCCTGGAAAAACCATGATATATAAATGGCATAACCTGTTTAAACAAGGCAGAGAATCACTGGAAGACGATCCGAGCCCTGGACGTCCCGTCGAAGTGACCATGCTAGAACTTGTGGAAAAAGTTGAAAATTTAATATTGGAAGATGCTCGTTTGAAAGAGAAACAACTTGCAGAAATGGTTGGAGTATCAAATACAATCATTTTTAAAGTTCTGCGCGCTAATTTCAGCATGACAAAGGCCTGTGCAAGATGGGTCCCGAGAATGCTAACGCCACCTTAAAAACATGAAAGAATGGCATGTTCACAGGCATTTTTGAAGCTCTGCAGTGAAGACCAGGATGAAGTATTAAGTTGAATTGTGACAGGAGATGAAACGTGGGTTCACCACTATGAACCTGAATCCAAACAAGATTTAATGCAGTGGCATAAAAAAAGTACACCCCCACCAAAGAAGTTTGAAGTGCAACAGTCAGTTGGAAATCTTATGGCGACCATATTTTGGGACACTGAAAGAATCCTGCTCATCGACTACAAAGAAAACGGTGTCTCTCTATAATGGGAGAATGTTATGCCACACTTTTAGAGCGATTAAGAGACTCCATCAAAGAAAAGAGAAGAGGAAAACTTGCCAAAGGTGTGCTGTTTTTGCACGACAATGCGCCCATTCATCGAAGTTGAGTTGCACAAGCTGCCCTGCAGAAGGCAGGCTTCCAGGAATTAAATCATCCACCCTACAGTTCACTTGGCCTCCAGTGATTACTAATGATGAAGTAAAGGCTGCAGTTTCAGCATATTTTGACGACAGAAATGAATTTTTTCACTGGTATAAATAAATTAATTACTAGATCTGAAAAATGTATTGGAGTTAAGGGAGAATATATTTAAAAAGAAAAATAATTCTCTGTTTTTATTTACTTTCCTTACCCCCCATTCCGTGAATATAAAAACACACCCTCGTATGTTGCCTATTTACAAAATCTTAGCCGGAAACAATTAAACATGCCACCAGTATAAAATTTATAAATTTTTCTAAACATTTCTTCACATAAAAACTGCACAGAATCTTGTCCTTTGTAATAAGCATATTTAAGATTTTTTAAATTTTAATCTTGGATCTAGATGCTAAGATTTTTTACTTTAAGTGTACGTAATTCTCAAATGCAGTGGCTAATTAGGATTTTTCTTCCAAGGTTGTTGCTGCTGTGAACCAGGACATTTACCAAACATGTTGAGTGCAAATGCTGCATTCAGTCAACGCTGGCTAGCATGGGAAGTAACAGCAGCTAAGTACGTCTTAGAAGGTTACAGTATTTCAGACAATAGTGCTGTTTCCATGTTGCAAGTGTTTGATTTCAGAAAAGTATTAATAACATATTATGTTAAGGTAATTTTGTTCATTTGTATAATTCCTTTATGATTTATTTTCAAAATTGATATTTCTAGAGTATTATATTCTATGCAATTCGTTCACCTAAATTAGAAGAGTGGCTTACATCTCAAACCATCCTTAAAGCCTTGCAACCAATGCAAGATCGTAACTTTGTAGATCTGGATCCAGTATTTAATTTTAATATAGATGAAGACTTTGACTTGTGTGTCTGTGGGATGACACGGAATATGTTTTTTCAAGTGTATGGTGAATGGATAGCATATTGTGCTGAAAAATGGGAAAAGAATGTTGATACGACCATCAATTCATCTCTTGTGTTGCTTTGTTTTGCTTTAAGTTTACTAGGTTCGACTCATATTTATTAGTAACAACATATTATTGCAATTTTTTTATTTTAGGACGTAGAACGCTGGGTGCTGTATCACATAATACTGTATCAAGTGTAGAATTTTTTCTTTATGGGCTACATGCTCTTTTTAAGGGAGATTTTCGTATTACGTGTACAAGAGATGAATGGGTGTTTTCTGATATGGATTTATTGAAAACTGTAGTAGCACCTGGGGTTCGAATGTCTCTGAAATTACATCAGGATCATTTTATGTCTCCCGACGAATATGAAGAGATGCCCGCTCTGTTTGATGCAATTTGTAAGCATGAAGAAGAGCTTGTGATATCACACGAAGGTGATCCTGCTTGGCGAAATGCTGTGCTTAGTGGGACCCCTAGTTTGTTAGCTTTACGGTAAATGTAAAGTGTATTGCTGTTTCATTACTATATTACTTCTTTTTGTAGACATGTTTTGGATGACGGCGCAGATGAATATAAAATTATTATGTTGAATAAACGTTATCTCAATTTTCGAGTTATCAAAATTAATAAAGAATGTGTTAGAGGATTGTGGGCGGGCCAGCAACAAGAGTTAGTATATCTGCGTAATCGAAATCCTGAAAGGGGTAGTATACAGAATGCAAAGCAAGCTCTTAGAAATATA
Organism: Agrypnus murinus; assembly: GCA_929113105.1. NCBI lineage: Eukaryota > Metazoa > Arthropoda > Insecta > Coleoptera > Elateridae > Agrypnus > Agrypnus murinus. Next base: position 136,295,606 of record OV816029.1, on the reverse strand, counting down.
ATAAATTCATCTTGTGACCAACCAATAGGGTATCCGATTTATGTATCACCACTTACTACAAGTTATGCTGAAACAAACGAACAATTGTGTGGAATTATCGGAGGATCATTAAGTTTGTCTAAGATTCGTAATTACCTAGTGGACACATTTGCAAGGTATACACAATTTTATACATTTACATAAAGTATTAAACTTTATACTAATTTTTAATGCAGGGTGAGAAAACGTTGTCGAGAAGGTTGTTCAAGTGGAGGTTTACAAGATGAAATGGGACTAGGACAAGAAGGTGTATATGCTATGACGCCAATGGCAGCACTTGGTCATCATACTGCTGGCAGTCAATCGACTGATGGTTCCCATTTTGGTGGAAGTATGGGTCGTGGCGCTAGCTTAAGTAGGACATCATTAGGTAATTCCGCTGTTTATTTTTGTTAATCTTTAAAAGTATCATTAATTGATTACAGGTGGAAATAGAGGCAGTTTAGCTTCGATGGGAAAGCCTACTAGTTCTACATTAGCGAGTTTGGCTGGTTTGTTTAAAGAAAGAGATGAACGAGCTGTTTCCCAAGCCCCTGATGGACAACCAAGATGTGACGAACGACTAAGTGAAGCATCAGAAACAGCAGAAAGAGAATTGAGCATGCAGAGAGTTAGAGTAAGTAAGAACTAACATAAATAATCCAAAATTATTGGTTAGACAAAATCATCATCATAAAAAGAAAAAATAAATGAATAGCTTAATAAATAAATTCTCACTTGATTTTTTTAACTCCTTATTAGACTTTTTTACTCTTATTTTGTATTCTTAGTAGGATTAAGTTACTAAAAATTAAATTGTAAATTGTGTGTTATTCAAATAAATCAAATCAAATAATGGTGGACTCGAGCCTGAGCCAAGCTCAACTCAACTCAATTCTGAGTCGAGTTTTAAGTTGAGTTCAACAATTCTTTATCCAAATCGAGTTGAGCTTTTCAAGCCAGCTCAAGAAAATTGTACACTTTACACAGTTTTTAACCACAAAGATAGATGAAAAGTGGCCCTTTTACTAAGGTATAGGTATACTAATATCAAAAACTTTGCCCGCATCTCAAACGTAAAACTGTCTGTTACAAATTCCATGATTTAGCAATTTTCTATAATCAATTTGGAAAAAAATTTAAGACTATCCATAACTACATTATATCTTTCAGAACAAACTTTATTAACAAAAAAAATATATCGGGTGGGGCAATAGTGTGGGGAAGTCTGATAGCTCCTAAACGGTAACAGCTAGAAAAATCTTTCTAATACGGATGTAAATAGTGGATAGAGGCGCATCTAGAGAAATTATTTTCAAATATACAGGGTGTTGCAGAAAAGTGTGGCACGCTTAAGGTATTTTTTTTTTTAAATAGAATGCCCCAAATATTTTTGCATATTTAACAGCTCTCTTGGCAGGTTTATTCATATCTAAAATTTTAGTGCCATCTAATGACCGGTTTAGAAGTTATAAATTTCTTTTCAAAAAAACTGAGTTTCACATTATCCCACTTAACAGTTTACCGCTTTTACAACTTTTTCAAATGGAACGCCCTGTATATTTTGTACCTTTGTGATGCATAATTAAATAACGAACATTTTTTGTATGTACGTCCCTATAGCTATCTGTAACCACTTTTGATTTATTGAGAAAAAACTGCAAGAAGTACACAATTAAAAACAATTATTTATTTGGTTGTCAAGTGTTTTGGTTGTTTTTGTTCAACAAAACATTAAAGCATCTAGCAATTGTTGTACACGTATGCAAAACGTACATTTCTCGCAGTTATCGACCATCAGTGTTTAGTTCTAGTAGGTGTTTTAGTTATTCAAAATAAATTTTAGTAATGAAGAACTTGTAGACATGACTTTTGTTTTGGGCGAGTCGGAAAGAAATTGTTTGCTTGCCCGCAGAATTTACCACCAACAGTATCCTGAACGGAGGCTCCCTAAAGTTCACAGCTTTCAAAACCTGCTCGATAGATTTGAGAGGACCGGCAATGTACAGTATGAAAAAAATTAACGAATTAACAATGTTGTGAACGAAGAAAATGAGTTATCTGTTGTGCTGGCAACCATTGAGAATCCCCATGTTAGTCAGAGAGAAGTGAGTTCATCTGTAGGAATAAGTAGACGTTCTGTTGGTCGAATCTTAAAGAAAAATAAGTTTCATACATATCACATTCAAATGCACCAGAAATTAACTGATGACGATTTTCTAAAACGTTTACAGTTTTGTAATTGGGCCATAGGTAAAATGCAAGGCGATGCTACATTCTTCAACAATGTTTTTTTCACTGATGAGGCAACGTTTCATAAAAATGGATTTGTTAACAGGCACAATTTCCATTATTATGCTACAGAAAATCCACACTTTTTCAGACAACTTGATAACCAGCACAGATGGTCCATAAACGTCTGGGGAGGAATTATTGGAGAACATGTAATAGGGCCCCATTTTTTTGATGGTACATTAACTGGAGCTATTTATCTTCATTTTTTGGAGAACTATCTGTCACAATTGGCGAACCTTCCTCAAAGGATCCGAAATGGGATGTGGCTTCAGCAAGACGGTGCTCCACCGCATTATTTACATGCAGTAAGAGACCACCTAAATAATATCTACTCACATCAATGGATTGGAAGGAATGGACCCACTAAATGGCCTGCGAGATCTCCTGATCTTACAAAAATGGATTTCTTTTTATGGGGATATGTGAAAGAAATTGTTTATACGGAGACACCTACCACAATCCAAAATATGAAGGATAGAATTATAATACATGCTTTTAGAAGTGTTTCACGCCAGCAATGTTAAGAAATGTACAAAGATCGTTCCAAAGGCGCATCGAAATGTGTGTTGATGCAATTGGCCAACATATGGAGCATTTGTTATAGTTTTCTTCTTTTGTTTTATTTGAAAAACCTTGATTTTTTAAATAAATAATTTTTTAATTGTGTACTTCTTGCAGTTTTTTCTCAATAAATCAAAAGTGGTTACAGATAGCTATAGGGACGTACCTACAAAAAATGTTCGTTATTTAATTTTGCATCACAAAGGTACAAAATATGTACCTGGTGTACATATTGTACACCCTGTACATGGTGGGTCCATTTTCTTTTAAAGAAGAGCACTCTTACAAGCTCCTGCAACAAAATCCCTACTTGAATTCGTCTTCACAGTTGCAGTCGTGAAAGTGGTAAAATGTTAAGTGGGATAATGTAAAACTCAATTTTTGTTGAAGAAAAATTTATAACTTCTAAACCGGTCATTAGACGGCGCTAAAATTTTAGATATGAATAAGCCTGCCGAGAGAGGTGTTCAATATGCAAAAATATTTGGGGCATTCTATTTAAAAAAAAATTACCTTAAGCTTGCCACACTTTTCTGCAACACCCTGTATATTTGAAAATAATTTTTCTAGATGCGCATCTATCCACTGTGTACATCCGTACTAGAACGATTTTTCTAGCTGTTACCATTTAGGAGCTATCGGACTTCTCCACACTATTGCCCCACCCGGTATACAGTGTGGATACCACTTATGGAATTATTTTTGGCGTTTGGGAAATTATGAAAAATGCTCGGATAGGTCAGTTTTTATTCTAAAAGGTACGTCTTATAAATCAAAATTTGAATGTACATGGTGATTCATGTATTTGCAGAAATTGATAGGTGATTTTTGGTCAATGGATCACTCTGTATATTTTTGAATTTTACTTGATCATTTGAGTTTAACCACCTACAATACTCATGGTTTAAATGATATAGATGATGATTTTCAAGAGGTTTAATGAAAATGCAAAAGTAGGTATAAAATTTTTACTTTCTGTTTTGCCAATTCGAAGTTTTTTTGACTACATATTAATTTGAAAAATAGCTATGATTACAAAACAAGTCGAGTTCAACCAGATTATTGCGAGTCGAGTTTTGAACCGAGTCGAGCTCTCTAGAAAAGCTCGGCTCGAGTCGTATCACTAATCAGGAAGTAACTATAGAAGATTTAATTTGAGTATGGATCACACCTTTTAGAAAAATTATGTTAATTAAACGTTTAAGAGACTGTAAAATGTATCAATGAGTTTTTTTATAACATTTGGTGTTATTACATCAATATGGTGAACTATTACTTTTTAGTGTAAATGTATGCTTACTTGTACTCGTAAGTAATTATTATACTAAATGAACCCTCTAAACTCGTTATTTTAATGGTACATAGATCTCCATCTTACGCTTTGCCCCCCTAGGACTGCTTCTTAATCCTAGGATAGCAATTGACTCCCCAAAGAAACTAAATTCTAGCAAAAAAAGACATACAGTGTGTTTCACTTCACAGCTTGACACCCATGTATTTTTGTTATTGATAAATTTTTATCAGGTATATAACCCCTTAAAATAAATTTGTGGTTAATTAAAAACCCCATTTATTATCAACCACCAGCCTAAACATATTAGGCCTTACTTGATTAAGCAAGGCAAGGAAAAGTCTTTACGGGAATTTGTTCTGAGCCACCTGAAAACCCCAAAACCAAGTTTTGGTTAAAATCACAAAAATTAATTCAATTCTAATAATTTATTTCAAAAATGTGGATTTATGGTTTTCAGGTGGCCCAGAACAAATTCGGGAATGACTTCTACAATTAATGAAGGCCTACTATGTTTTTTCGATTTTTTGCATTTACTTTTGATCGTAGTATGATGGTGGTTTCTAATAAATAGGATTTTTACACACAAATCTCTTTGAAGGGGTACATTATTGAAGATTTTTTAATCAAAATTTGGTTTTGGGGTTTTCAACTGGCCCAGAACAGAATTTCGTAACCACTTTTACATTTAAACAATGCCTACTATGTTTCTTCAATTATTTGCATTTGTCTTCGATCATAGTAGGCTGGTGGTTTGTAATAAATGGGGTGTTTAATTACACACAAATCTCTTTTAAGGGGTTTTCTACAAATTTGAAATTGGTTCGTTTTTAAATAAAAAATGCAGGACTGTAGAGCTGAAATTTCAAATAATTATTAGTCAAATTTCTTAACCATAATAATTTTCAAGTGACCCAGAACAAATTTCCATAATGACTTTTCCAATTAAATAAAGCCTAATATGTTTTTTCAATTCTTTGCATTTATCTTCGATCATAGTAGACTGGTGCTTTATAATAAATGGGGTTTTTAATTTCCCATAAATTTATTTTAAGGGGTTCTATACCTGATAAAAATTTGAAATTGATTCGATTATAAATAACAAAAATACAGGGGTGTCAAGCTGTGAAGTGAAACACACTGTATATGTGGTGAACATTTGGCAAAGTTGTATGAAGTGCTACAAAATGAAAAATTGTTGAAAAAACCACTCTCAACGTTGAAATTTTATTTCAACCACTTGTCCCATAATATACTATTATAAATGGCAATTATCTTTTTAGATTGTACCAATATGAATTAAATAATATCGAATCATGAGAAGATATACTAATGTGTCATAATCAACTTTTTTAAATAAAAAAAAATTTTAATAACATATCCTTCTCAAAATGAAGGTCAATGATTAAAATTAAAAAATAAAACTCGAAGTCTCCTCCATTAATTCATTGTAATATCAAAGTAATAATTACATATGTTTCGGCTAATCTAAACAATTTAATAAATTTGTAGCAATTTTTATTAAACTTTATTAAAATTATTATACTTTCTTTTTTCAGATTACTGACCCAAATTTAGTTTATGATTGCATAAATTTGGGTCGGAGAATCGATGTCAGTTGGCCTGATGAAAATATGCGAGCAAGAGGTGGTCGATCACATTGGCGGGATTGGTTGCCAGAAACCGGCATGGAAGGACAGGTCAGAATCTCTACAAACCACACTTTTTCAGAATATAGTAAAATTATAATTATCTTTAGGTGGTACATCGATGGAGCCCATGTCATAGAGATCCAAATCGTAGATCACATGTGGATCGTACCATTCTGCTTGTTAAAATTGAAGATAAATTTGTTCCAATTGCCGAGAGTGGCGTACAAGATTTAGGAGCTGAAGTTTAGTAGATTTTGCTCTCTTTTCAAAAAAGTTTGGAGAAATGTAAGTTATCAATCCGAATTTTATTATTAGAAATGTTTTTGAATTGTATATAGATGTGGGATTTTCTGTCTTTTTTGTGGTAAAAACTGTGTTAAATATTGTGTTATGTTGGAAATTCGAAATATAAAGGACGTGATAATAGTTATATTTTCACACTCTGATTTTAATAAAAGAAGTACTAATTATTATTTGCATAAATATTAATGGGGTGATATAGTTTTTAATTCTATAGATATTCAATTTGATTTAGGTATATTATGCGTGTATAAGTAGGTATTTATTTTATTATAATTAGTTTTTTTTTGGAATGAATGTAGACCTGATGTATATAATTAATTTTCATGCAATTATTCATACATTAATTAGAAGAAGTCCTAGAAGCTTCCTCTTAATAATGTTTATCACTGCACCAAACCATTAACTGTTTACAATCTCTAGTTGGCTAGAGGAGCTTTAAAAGCAAAGAGAACTGGAATGAACCCAGTATAAGGTTTTTCTATTGATATTAATTTTTAGGTTATATTGCGTCAAGTACCAATTTGAATCTTGTTTACTACTATATCTCTCAGTTATGTTTGCACTTCCACCAAACGTTAAATTTTGATGTTTTAGTGCATTGAATCATATAGAAATCATGGCCAACCCTCATCCAAAAAGATGTTGAATAGCTTACATATATACACAAATAGAAATATTTTCACTAAGGTTTAATCAATCAGTTTTATAAATAATGAGAACAAAGATAATTAATTATGCTTATACCATTATGTTGTTTAAGTTTTTATCTACATTATGTAAATTATAAAAATGTGGGATAAAAAGAAAAAGAAAGATACGATGATAAAATAAGATGAGATTTTTGGGCCACAGTCTCACTGTTCAATAGCACACAATCAGCTGTCAGAAATAAAAATTAATCCAATTCTAAAACAATGGGTTTTAATGCAATCCTTTAGTGGCAGTGGGTGATTAGTTTCATTATTAGGTTTCCCTGAAATTTTTGTTATTGCTAGAAGGTACCCAGCATTTCGAATTTTTTTTTGATATACGTAAGTTTCTGACTAATGAAAAAGTCAATCAACTTTTAGTGGTTTTTGTAGGACGTAAATTTATAAAACTAAGTGAAAAATGAAAGCCTTATTATTATAGTAAATTTAATGCTGCTGCGAAAACATTAGTCTTGCTTCTATTTCTTGTATCTTTTATACTTTTGTAGCCGCAGCTCTTAAGAAATAATGATATTTGATACCAATAACCTGCAATAGTCGTTACTGACACAATTGAGCAGTATATGTTTGCAGTGGTTACAGTGAGATTGCAGCCTTAGTTGCAGACTAATTAAAACTAAATATATTTAAATTCAACTACTATCTGGAGTTATATATAACATAACCTATTCCTACAATATGTCAAATTTTTATATTTCAAGCTCGTCATTTTGCAAAACTGTAAATATACACATAGACACCGAACGCTTCTCTCCTTTTAATCCATTCTTTAGCCCAGCAACTTCTAGTTTTTGAACACTTTTTGTTTTTTTTTATTAATCATGACCACAGTCTAATTGATGTTTTGTGGTAGATATGACACCAAAAAACTGAAATTGCGAATGTCTGATACTACTCTACTAGTCACGCGAATGTGAGCAGGTCGTAGAGAATCTAGCAAGAGTCTACAGAATTGCTCTAGACATCGCTCTAAATCAAGAATTTCTTTAAACATGGTAACACAACCTAGAGTAGTCTAGACATTAGTGTCTATGTGTATTTGGGTGGTCCTTAAGGTAAATTTTTAAATTTCATGCGTCCCAGCCCCTAGATCGATTCTGTATTAAATAACAAAAGATTTATCAAAAATCTTTCCAAAAATATTAATATTAACTAGGGATAAAACAAACGTTTAATAAGATAAACGTTTAAACCATCAAAAATTAAACATTTACACGTTTAAACGCTCCCCGGAAAAATTTATGAAATCATTTCTCTATAATCCTATGTTGTTTTGATTTTTAATTTATAACGCGTTATAAAGCGGACGACTCACGTTAGTTTACGTGTACCACCACTAATAACAACTGTTAAGAGAATATATGGAAAGACTCCGGCGGGATAAATCGCGAAGTGCGCTAAAGTGCGTCTGAGATAAGCTGTCGCAAGACGTAAATATAGTTGCAGTCAGCTGACCCTTGAAGCTTCATTTACGATGATGCGCTTTTGGCGTTTGCGTACCGTGTGTGCATGACTCTCTTACGGTTTCAGCATAATATGGAATGGAAAATAATACTGATGAAAATTAAATAATCACAATTAAATCAGACTCGTCACTCGCTATTTAAACATAACAAAGCCTAGTTTAAAAGAGGTGTTTGTCCTAAAAAGGGCAATTACAAAATAAATTTAACAAAATAAATAAACGTTAACCAGAAGTGCGATTGCATATACATGTTTCTGCATGTAGGTAAAATAGCTGTAGTAAAATAGTAAAGTATTAAAGAGAACACGTGTGCGCCGACCAATAGCATCGCCTATGGTTGTTTACGTCCTTGCGACAGCTTATTTCAGATGCACTTTAGCAAATTCAGCAAAATACAAAAATAAATATAATAAACTGTGTTTTACGTGAAGTATTTTTGCATACACTAAAGTCGCTACTTTTCATCATCTACAATGATGCGTGTTTGATTGGATTATTACTTTAATCAAGTACCGTATCGGGTTGAACGTCGAACGGAAAATAGCCGTGGAGAAAGCAAATTGTTGCCTTTTACCTCTAATGAGAATATTGTTAGCCGTATAATATTGATGTTCTGTTGAAAATACTTTCTTCACATACACATACGCGTTTAAACGTGTATTTTTATATTAAACGTTTATTTACTACTAAACGTTTACATGTTTAAACGCTGCATCACTAATATTAACCCGTGCCCCACGACGGTTGAAGTTTAAATGGGGTTTAACGTGGGTTTTAGACACTTGTGGATACTATAAGGTATAACACTGTTGATTTTCAATGTTTTGACATCAGCACATGTTTTCTAAGTGCCTTTGGGGATGCTAAATCCGAATTTGAGGTTAAAAATGTGATTCTACACATGACAACTGTCAAGAATGCTGTCAACTTGAAAGATTTTAATGTAAATTCGCATTTTTACAAGTTTTCACTATTTTCAAGGTTTTTTGGACTGCTAAATTCAATATTCAGATTCAAAATCGGATTTGACACATTATAGCTGTCAAGAATTCTGTCAAAATGAGAAATTCTAATGTAGATTCGAATTTTTTATCTGCTTTTGTGGGTCACTAAATAGGAACTCGAGGTAAAAAATGTAGTTCGACGTACGGTTGCAGTCAATTCTGTATTAGGTTTTATGAATAACTTAACACATTTTTATTATATAAAAGAATTTCGAGGTTTTTAAAAATATTTTTCACGTAAATAAAAGAATAACACCTTTAAAGCTTGTAACCAAAGAATAGAGAGGATAAGAATGGAAGGCTAACGACCTCAAAAATAGTAACGCCATCTAGCGTGTTGGATGTTAACTGATAGGAAGATGATTATATTTTGTTGTAAGTTAGCACGCTGTCGACACGTTTTGAATCAAATAGGTTAAGAAAAGTAAACATTTCACGGTTAATAACACTTGTTAGATAGATCTTTTTATGAAATGTATTATATATTGTTTTTTTGATGTATTAAAATTTTAAAAATATCTAGCGATTATTACGCCATCTTTGCGTGTCAGGTGTTAACTATTACTGTAAAATAAGGTTGGATTTTTACATATAGTTCTTATGGAGCCTTCCATTCTTATTCTCTCTATTCTTTGCTTGTAACTTTGTTGCCAATTTATTGTCTAATATCTGAACCTCGAAATCTCCGATTAAAAAAATTCACGTGATTTTGGCAGCTCCATGATTTATAAGTCCACCATCACGTGAATATTTTTGAGGTTATCTTTACATATTGTGAAACATACTAACATGAGACAACGTGAGAACATATTGTGGTGACTCTATTGCTAGACTTTCGAAACACTGGGAAAGGCGCGATTTTCGAATAATCAAACAAACAACATTTTTGATGGACATATTTCATAGAAAAATATTTTTTAAAACCTCGAAATTCTTTTATATAATAACAAATGTGTTAAGTTTTTTCAAAAAACCTAATACGGAATTGACTGCAACCGTATGTCAAACTATATTTTTAACCTCGAGTTCCTATTTAGTAACCCTTAAAACCACAAAAGCAGATAAAAATGCGAATCTACATTGGAATTTCTCATTTTGACAGAATTCTTGACAGCTATAATGTGTGAAATCCGATTTCGAATCTGAAAATCCCCAAAAGCACTTAGAAAACGTGATGATGTCAAAACATTGAAAACCAACAGCGTTAAACTTTATAGTATCCACAAGTGTCTAACCCCACGTTAAACCCATTTAAACTTTAACCGTCGTGGGGCACGGGTTAATATTAGTGATGCAGCATTTAAACGTGTAAACGTTTAGTAGTAAATAAACGTTTAATATAAAAATACACGTTTAAACGCGTATGTGTATGTGAAGAAAGTATTTTCAACGGAACATCAATATTTTTGGAAAGTTTTTTGATAAATTCTTTGTTATTTACTACAGAATCGATCTAGGGGGTGGGACGCATGAAATTCAAAAATTTACTTTTTAAGGACCACCCTAATGTGTATATTTAGCGTTAGTGTCTTTTCTGTATTAGTGACACTTTTGTAAGAATTAAGCAAGGTTAATAGTTATGCATTTATCCGCTTGTGGTAGTTACGTTGAGGAACAAGTATAAAAATGATGTTTTCGGCTACACGTTTTCAGATGTACTATTCGATTCAACAAGCAAGGCTAATATGATATTGACTATTTTTTATTATTTTATTTTATACATTTACACTTTAAAAAAGTATAAAATAGTAGCATATTAGTCTGTGCTAAATCATTATGAAATCAATAATATGTTTATTGGATAACACATCACTTTTAATTTTGTGTCATATATGTACACTTGCTTTCAAAACTTTCGCGTACACACTCAAAATCAAGTAACAATAATATTGCAAAATTGTAGCTGTGTGAATGGGTAATTTTAAAATTAGGTTAAAAATGACACAAAGTAACTTTTACAAAACAAATACCTAATTCGGCAGTAATTAGTGTTTGAAGATAACAAATTTATTTAAAACGAATATAACAATAAATACAAATATTTTATATATACAATATTTTATATATACAAAACATGATTTTGACTTTTCAAAAATTTAAACGTCAAAGTTGATTAATTACAACCCTGATTTAATACAGCGAAAAATAGGTGTACGCGAAAGTTTTGAAAGCAAGTGTACATACATGTGCTATAATATAACCTCACATAACATGTTATTCGACATCAATGGATCAATTGACCTTTTCATCAAACGAATGCTACCATCACTGGTCTACCATTTTGTTTTTAATATTGGTAGTAAATCTGGTATCTTTCTTGTGGTTTTATTAGTCTTACTGTAACAAGTATCCTGAAGGTAGTTGCTAATGTAATGTGCAGGCACTAAAAACGTAAAAAGTAAATACTGTTATTATTTTTAGTGTTGATGTCACCAGATAAACATACTTGGTAATTATATATCCTCCCCTCTAAAGAACATGCTTATTTTAAAGGATGCATTTACTAAAGATATTCCAGTAAATCTAAAACACTGAAATATCGAGCGCTAAGCGGTTTTCGTTAAAGGAATGTCACAAAAACAGGTAAAAATTATAAAATCTTCTTGTCATATGATACAAACAATACCATTTCTAATGCCATTTTCACATAAATATAGCCAACTTTTTTACTAACTGTAACCTAACCTCAAAATAGCAACTTTAGCGTTGTTTTTCTTATTAATTTCAAGCGAGCACCACGACTTTTTTTCAGATGATTGTTCTCCGAGTTATTCTCTACAACCTAGTATCATTGGTTTACCTAGGTTCGGAAGGGTGAGGATATCATATGATTAATAAGTACTTTAAAAGACTTTTTCTGAAATAATCCCTAAAGTAAACACCTTACGGACTCATTTGAGTTTGTAAAGTAATACTTTTACGGACTCATCTGTCACAAAATGCCCCATCAGTCAGAGTTTATGTTTATGTACTATTGGTTTCATAATGATGTAGGACAGCAAGGCTATTTTGTATTATTTTATCCTATCCATTTACACTGAAAAAATAAAATAAAAAGCATCATATTAACCTTGATGTCCTAGATCATTATGAAATCAATAGTACTTTTTGTTTATGTATGACATTTAATCATATCGAGGCTGTAGCCATTATAAGTTACTAAACTAAAGGAACTAGATCAGTAAGGTTAGCCAATATTCAGAAGTAAAAAAGGTAGACCAGTTTCTAATTCTGCATTTCACCATTGGCGGGAAAAAAAGGTCAATTCCGTCACAAAAGTTAACCAACTTTTCTGGTCTATGGATAATCTGCACATCACACAATATTTCTGTTTAGTATTGATCAATAGAAATATATAAATGCATAGCTGTGAATCTACCTTTAACCTACAACATGTGTTTTCGTAAATCCATAGGTAATGCCTGGTTCATGCAGTAATTAACAACTGAGAATTAACAACGAACAATTAATAAGTAACAACTAAGAAAATTCTGCCAGTCTATACAACAATTGAAGGGTTGGCCGTAACAATGTTGTATGTAACAACTGGATTGAACAGGAACACGAACTGATAACAGACATACAGCTCAAATTCCAGTTTAAAAAACTAGCATTCTGGGAATCTGTTCAAGAATATTTTAAACCTCTATGATGCCAACACCTTCCAATAGGAATATACTAACATTGTTTTAAAGCATGCACATGCTGTCATATGTTTGTATGTCATGAAATAAATCCAATTCATAGTTCAAGGGGTGAGTGGATGAAGGATTTATGTAACATAAAGTCAGTTTTGAAATATTTGAGACGGTCTTGTGTTGTACAGCTCCAGTTCTCTGTCTTTTTGTGGGGCTTATTTTTATACTGTTATCTAGCAAAGCACTTTTGCCATTTAGATCCAGTTTGTAAAAAGAAGACAATATCTGTGCCCTGTCTTCAATTGTAAATGCCTGAGAATAAAGTCGGTGACAATTTTTTTTTTGTTTCAATTAGCCTTTATCATTTCTGTAGGCTTCTCCTTTTTGTCTGCAGAGTGCAGTTTCTTCCATTCATCAGCATTTCTTTGCCTTTCTCTACTTACTTTTATTTTAAGTTCAAAATGTTTCTTTTTAACACGGACTGTAGGCAAAGTAGGCTCATCTTCATTTCATCATCATTTTTGTCTGTCGTACCGGTATGTTCCATATCATTCTGTTCTTCAATCAGTTCATCATTTGTACATTCATCATTTCAAAGTTATTTTCTTTTTTGCAATTGCGTTGTCTGATGAACCGACGTAACCGTCCTCATCTGGCACATATCCATCAGTACTGCTGTCGCCGAATAAGTTATCGCAAGAATTCTTAGTTGTTGATTACTGTATAAACCAGCCATAATTTTAATGGAGTTGCTTTTTTGGATCGCCCTTTACTTTTGATATAGCTTTGTCAGAGACTATGATATGAGCAAATTGATTTGTGCAGATTTTTGTTATTCCACTATATAATAAAGATTTACAAAACAAAAACAATAGTTTATGTAACTCTAAATTAATTATGAGATAGTGTTGAATTTAAAAATAAAAGAACAATGTTTCAAAGGTCCCACTTTAAAAAAGCTGCTTTAAACGAATGCCCCCACATTGGGTCACGGTTTTAAATTATCTGCTTTACAAAATCAATGAACAATATCAATTATGTCAGTAGTTTCATAAGATAACCTTTTTTTTTTGTGTGAAATATGTCAAAAGAGAAATGATCCGGAAATATACAGATGTTCTCCGTCCTTCTTAACTCTACTCAGAAATTGCTATTGTGGTAATAATTTAAATGTTACACAATTTCTTGTGTTGAATTATTTATTGAACAATACGATGTTGCTCATTTTTTTACATAGCTCAAATATTTCGCATAAAACAAAAATTTATTTTTTATTATTTATACACAGTAAACAAGTGTCTTGCACTTACAATTAGGTTTTTACGAATTTAATTTTGGTTTATTTATAAGTAATATATTTTGTTATTTTGGTTTACATTTTAATTTTATTATTATTATGTGATTGGTGCTAAAATGGTGTACAAAAACTAGTCAAGTCAGTCAATGTGTATATGTGTGTAAAAATTCATTTATGTTTTAAAAACTGTAATAATAAAAAGGAATGCCTTTGTAATTCAGGCACCAATGGTTCATAGAAAAGTAATTCCTAAAATTTCAGTATTTATTATAACCAGAAAAGTTCCCATAGTATATTGTTTAATGAAGATTTAAAAAATTATCACTTTCATCATAATGATTATTATTGTATGATATTTAAAATAGCACTTGTTTTTAGTGTATTTTCACGTCCAAAGATTTAAATAAAAATGAAAAACATGAATTAGATGTAGGTAATGATATTTAAATGTACATAAATATAATGTAATATATAATTAATTATTGCTTATTATATTAACAATATGTGAACTGTTAACGCAGATGCCTTAATAATTGATAGACTGATTTTTAGGTGTATTAAATTTTCTGTATTATTTGTTCATGTAAATGTATACTATTATTGAGATAGAGTGTTTAAACTTTTTTATTTTTAAAATATGTGAATAATTTCTAAAACATAAAAAAATTGATGATTTCTGATCATGTTTTTCTTTGTTAAAGATGGTTCAAATTGCTTGTCTGCATGTGGAATCTCAGTAACCATAAGAGATAGAAAAAAAGGAGTTTCGAAAGTCTCAATGTCTTTTTTCCAGATATGTTTAATGCCAAAAATAAAAATTGCCATTGCTGTAAAATATTCTGCTATAACTCAAAAACAAAAGGAGATAGCAGAGATCTTCGTTTTTCTCATTCAACATACCTCGAAAAAAGATCAAGACTGCACTTTTCGTTTTCTTATATCTATTATGATTACAAATATGCCCAATTCAGATAATATGTCTTTAATTCCACTAATCAATTGAACTCATTAAGACAGAGAGACTTGCCTTGTGCTAAACTTCCAAACTCAATAAAATTGATCCTACAAGGTTTAGACTACAGCAGAGGTAAAAGAAAGATTTTAGCCCTAGATAAATTGTAGTAAAGACTATTGTACCTTTGGTACAGATGGCTTGGGCTAATGTACATTCCACAACCTTGATTTGAGAAACCATGTTTCTTATATGGCTAGTCACATTGGAGTTCATTATTTCTGTTTTGATGGGGGCACCACAATATGGATTCAGGTCGCCCCCTCCTGTAAATATTACATTACTGCCCAGTTACTAATTTTTAAAAGTTGTTAGGAATGGAATGGAAATCTGTTGAATTAAAACATTTGCTTCAAAAATGCTTAATTTAACAAATAAAATCTTTATAACAGAAATTAATATTTCATGAGACATGAGAGAAAAGGTTAAAATACCGGGTGGGGCAATAGTGTGGGGAAGTCCGATAGCTCCTAAATGGTAACAGCTAGAAAAATCGTATCGAAAAAAGTATGCTTAAGGTAATTTTTTTTTAAATAGAATGCCTCAAATATTTTTGCAAATTTAACACCTCTCTTGGCAGGTTTATTCATATCTAAAATTTTAGTGCCATCTAATGACCGGTTTAGAAGTTATAAATTTTTTTTCAAAAAAATTCAGTTTTACCTTATCCCACTTAACAGTTTACCGCTTTCACGGCCGCAAATGTGAAGACGAATTTAAGTAGGGATTTTGTTGCAGGGGCTTGTAGGGTGCTCTTCTTTAAAGGAAAATGGACCCACCATGTACAGGGTGTTCAAAATTAATTTTTAAATTTAGAGAACTTCAAAGCTAAATTTCACAACTTTTTCAAATGGAACACCCTGTATATTTTGTACCTTTGTGATGCAGAATTAAATAACGAACATTTTTTGTATGTACGTCCCTATAGCTATCTGTAACCACTTTTGATTTATTGAGAAACAACTGCAAGAAGTACACAATTAACAAAAATTATTTATTTAAAAAATCAAGGTTTTTCAAATAAAACAAAAGAAAAAACTATAACAACTGCTCCATATGTTGCCCATTTGCATGGACACACATTTCGATGCGCCTTTGGAACGATCTTTGTAAGTTTCTTAACATTGCCGGCGTGATACTTCTAAAAGCATGTATTATCCTATCCTTCATATTTTGGGTTGTGGTTGGTGTCTCTGTATAAACAATTTCTTTCACATATCCCCATAAAAAGAAATCCATTTTTGTAAGATCAGGAGATCTCGCAGGCCATTAGTGGGTACATTCCTTCCAATCGATTGATGTGGGTAGATATTATTTAGGTGGTTTCTGACTGCATGTAAATAATGCGGTGGAGCTCCGTCTTGCTGAAGCCACATCCCATTTTGGATCCTTTGAGGAAGGCTCGCCAATGATTGTGGCAGATAGTTCTCCAAAAAATGAAGATAAATAGCTCCAGTTAATGTACCATCAAAAAAATGTGACCCTATAACATGTTCTCCAATAATTCTCCCCCAAACGTTTGGACCATCTGTGCTCGTTATCAAGTTGTCTGAAAAAGTGGGGATTTTCTGTAGCATAATAATGGAAATTGTGCTTGTTAACAAATCCATTTTTATGAAACGTTGCCTCATCAGTGAACAAAACATTGTTGAAGAATGTAGCATCGTCTTGCATTTTACCTATGGCCCAATTACAAAACTGTAAACGTTTTAGAAAATCGTCATCAGTTAATTCCTGGTGCATTTGAATGTGATATCCATGAAACTTATTTTTCTTTAAGATTCGACCAACAGAACGTCTACTTATTCCTACAGATGAACTCACTTCTCTCTGACTAACATGGGGATTCTCAATCGTTGCCAGCACAACAGATAACTCATTTACTTCGTTCAAAACATTGTTAATTCGTTCACGTTTTCCTTACTAACATTGCCGGCCCTCACAAATCTATCGAGCAGGTTTTAAAAGCTGTCAACTTTGGGAGCCTCTGTTCAGGATACCGTTGGTGTTAAATTCTGCAGGAAGCAAAAAATTTCTTTCCGACTCGCCCAGTCATGTTTACAAGTTAAAAAGTCATGTTTACAAGTTCTTCATTACTAAAATTCATTTTGAAAAACTAAAACACCTACTAGAACTAAACACTGATGGTCGATAACTGCGAGAAATGTACGTTTTGCATACGTGCACAACAATTGCTAGATGCTTTAATGTTTTGTTGAACAAAAACAACCAACACACTTGACAACTAAATAAATAAATGTTTTTAATTGTGTACTTCTTGCAGTTTCTTCTCAATAAATCAAAAATGGTTACAGATAGCTATAGGGATGTACATACAAAAAATGTTCGTTATTTAATTCTGCATCAGAAAGGTACGAAATATACATGGTGTTCCATTTGAAAAAGTTGTGAATTTTATCTTTGAAGTTCTCTGAATTTAAAAATTAATTTTGAACACCCTGTACATGGTGGGTCCATTTTCTTTTAAAGAAGAGCACCCTTCAAGCCCCTGCAACAAAATCCCTACTTAAATTCGTCTTCACAGTTGCGGCCGTGAAAACGGTAAACTGTTAAGTGGGATAATGTAAAACTTCTAAACCGGTCATTAGATGGCGCTAAAATTTTAGATATGAATAAACCTGCCAAAAGAGGTGTTAAATGTGCAAAAATATTTGGGGCATTCTATTTAAAAAAAATTACCTTAAGCGTGCCACACTTTTCTGCAATACCCTGTATATTTGAAAATAATTTCTATAGATGCGCCTCTATTCACTGTTTACATCACACTATTGCCCCACCCGATATATTAAACCCTTGTCAGTCAACTGCTTAAAACAATTCTTATTTTTTTTTGTTGAAAAATGTGGCCTTGAAAAGGTATTTTTCTTGTTGAACTAAATAAGAACTAAATGGAATGTATCCATAACATTAAAGATTTTTAAAATAAACGAAATTTTTACATTTATTAAACCTATTTATTGAGATAATACAGGACTTGACAGATGGCGCCACAATATGTAATCTGTCAAAAACAAATTCTTCCAATACAACTGCGATGTAAGAGTTGTTTGCCATTCAAATTGAGAAAACTGCAGTACATTTATAATCTTTTTTGATGTAGATACTAGATGCCTTTAAAAGCATGGAAGTAATTTTTTAAGCAAAAAACTGATTTACTTACTCCATTTACCATTTTCGTTAAAAAAATATCAAAATCGAAGTTTAAAGAATTGACAAGTTTTAATGGTTCCACTTTTTATCACTAGATTTAACATTATACTTTTTCACAAATATACCTACAATAATAGTTCTATAATAAAGACAAGAAATATATAAATCAGAAATCATCATGGTACAAAGAATAATAAAAATAAACGAGTATACTTTGATGAGATAATGTAGTGTTGATGTTTAATGGGTTGCGTATAATCAATTATAAAAAAAGAAAAGGTGGCAATTATTCGAATAAATATTTTTTTGTGGAAAGACTTTAGACTAATGGTAATTGACGCCTTTTTAAATTCTTTTTGTTTTGTATCTACATACATTATTATAATAATATAGGATTGATTAAATGACTTGTTAATAAATGAAATGCAGTTGTATGATGTAAAAGTATTTTACATATTTTAGATTATGTAAATAAGATAACAATAATGTAGTTTAATTTTTTTTATACATGTTTCGGCCTATAATTAATAATATAATTATTGAACTCCGTTGTGTACAGCGAAATATAAAATATTTAAGTTATTTGTTTTATTTATTTTCATAAAAGTACTTTGTATTTAATTTTGTATGTATTTTAGCTGGCAGCCCTCACTTCATATATCAGGTAATTAGTTTCTATTCTTTTTTGGATATTAAGTGCAGTGTGCAGGAAGTGTAGAATGAATGGTATTGCTGAACCTTAATGAATGCATTTAGAACATAAGTTATAATTAAAAAAGACGCAGATTTATACAACCTACGCAACGCTATCTTTAACTAAGAATTTCGGACAAAAAGCATGTCGGAAGTCTGCTCCTCATAGCAGGGGGCAAGATGTCCTTTAAATAAGCACAAAAAATTATAAAATCTTTTTTGAATAGCCTATTCTTCTTAAAGATCTAAACAGAATGTTTTTACTTAAAAATTCATATTGAAGTATGGTCTTAATTAGGGTTTCTGGGTCTCGACAATTCTTCTATTCCCGGGACTTGAGACTGCATAGTAATTTTACATAGCTAGGTATTATTATTATTATGTTAAATAAAAAATTATTAGATATATGCAAAATCAAATTAGCCTCTTGGACCTCTAATCAGGTTGAACTAAAAGTTTCCATTGGGAAATAGTCCAGTCGGCAGGGAACCAAAAGTATCTGTTTTTGGTTCTTTCGTGTTAATAGCTATTTTATTACACAAACCTGTTCAGAATAATCTAGTATAGCCATTTCATAAGTTTTTACACCAAACTTAGTTTATTTTAATCTTAACTATCACTATAATCAAGGTAATCACTAAAAACTAATGTGTCACAAAATTATTAATAATAATTAAAACTATCATTATACTAAAAATACGATCAATATATCGATATAATGTACTATAATTAAACTGCAGCTATAGACAGCGTTTACTACGCTGTACAACAAAATTGAACTTGAAAAGAATTTCCAGGTTCTAATACACTGCTTCTAGAGGTTTTTAAGATGCAGATTATGAATCTGCTATTGGTTTTTTCAGGTCTGGTCAAATTTTAGTTATATTCCAATTTGTTTTCAAATAAAACCCGTTCTTAAATGCACGAGAACAATAGGCAAACTTTTACGTTTACCAGGTAACAAGATTTGTTACCTGGTAGTGATTAAACACGTTTTGGTGCAATTTTTGTTCTTCCGTACAAGAACTGCCATTGCCGCAGCTTATTACCTGGTTACAGTTAACTCGTTACCGGTTGTTAAGAATCGGCGAGATTTAGCGTTTACCAAGTAACATAATTATTACCTGGTGGTTATAAAATACGTTTTGGTGCAATTTTTATTCTTCGGTAATGAGAACCGGCAACGCCGCAGCTTATTACCTGGTTACAGAGATCATTACCCAGTAGTTAGGAATATGCGAGTTCTAGCGTTTACCAGGTAGATAGGCATGGCTAATCGCTCCGTAATGAATTCAGACTTCATCCGCAACCACCCATCACAAAGAGCTGAGGACACTAGACCAGTCCAGATGAACAAAAGTTATAGTTACCACCTCCGTCATTTCTATCGTTAGGTCGAGTCGGGGTACCCTACTTATTATAATTACAATAGCCTAGTCAAACACTATACAAATAATAGCCAAATTTAGAGAAATATTGGAGAGGAGAGAATGAATTAATGTTTGACTGGCTTATTTATGAATTCATATTTGACTCGGTTTACATCTGTTACTTTGGATATTAAATCAAGGCATGCTAAATCACTACAGTACCAAGCACTAAAGAAAACAAACTGTAGAACCGAGAAGCATCAAAAGATCAAAACTATCAATCCTGTTCATGTGTTGTATGTATAGTATTCTTCTATTGGTGTTTGCATTAGAAATCACTTCGTGAACAAACCATTTTGGGTTACGATTCATGAGGCATGTATGTGTTGGCTGCATGATACGTGAATGACATCGAAACAACAGTATTTGACCTGACCCAAAGAAACCAATAGCAGATTCGTGATTTTCATATCATAAAGGTATATGAAAACGTGGAAATTTATTTTGTGTTGACCGTTTTTGTATGAAAGTGTTTTCGGTTTGTTTTTATATTTTGAAGTTTATGCGTAAAATACATAATAATTAGACTATTGTTGCTATACTCATCTAAACACAAACGACTCTTTATGGCCCACGAGTCTCTTTATGGTCCGACGGGCAATAAAAAAATGTCACTTAAATATCAGAGCTACTTCCTGTAAAACTTGATTTGTTCATAATATAATTTGTCAACTTACCAACAATGAAAATAAGCTGAAACTAATTATTTTGGAATATTTACTATAGTAACGTAACTTCGAGTAACTACGTAGTCATTTAATTATGTTTTTGCACGTCCTATATATATAAGGCTCTACTTTAGTCCCCCAAAAGAGGGAGTAAAGTAACACTTTTACTCCCTGAGTGAGTAAAGTGTTTCCATGACAACAACAACAAGTAAACAACAAAAAAAAGTAATCGCGGTACATGTTAGGATTTATTATCCTAAAACTATGTTATTTTGGCGTTTGCAGAGTTCAATTGTCAGAATGACATGTAACAAAATTTTCCGAAAAAATTTTCAAAATTTTGAATTTTTGAGATTAAGTCCTTTAGGACGTGCAAAAAATAGCGTATATACCACTGGACTAAAGTGCCTTTTAATCCCTCATGTGTTTATTTTCCTCGCTAACGCTTGGAAAATAAACTCACATTCGGGATTAAAAGATGCACTTTAGTCCCTGGGTATATAATACATATATTATTTTATTATACCTGACTCATGATCTTGGTATATCGTACTCTTAAGCGTGCGAAATAAGGCCTTTAAAGCTGCCTAGGTAACAAGAAATTAACAACAATGTTAAAATAATACACTCTACAAATTTTGAACAATACAGCAAATTTATACATAGCAACCAAAGAACAATTCTTTTTAACCATTTCTATATCAACGATTAATGATGCAGATTATTTAGAAAAGGTATTTCAAATTACTTTTTTTGTTACAATTTTCAGATTGTAGTGTAGGTATAATAAAAAATAGCGTATAATACACGTGTATAAGAGCCTTTAAAGCACTGCTCCGTTAAAAGGCACTCGGCTTCGCCTCGTGCTTTTAAGCCCGTCGTGCTTGCTTTAAAGGCTTGCTTATTATACACTTGTATTATAATATATTATTTTTACACAATTTGAGATTTGAGATAAAAACTTAATCTGTGCATCAAATAGTGTACGTATAGCTGGCGTAACTTGCTTTTATGGCCCTACGCATTTTCCGTTTTCGGCCATAAAAAACTCTTTACGCCCTTAATACATAAATATAACTGTTGTATCTGCAACCTAGTGTCATGGTATTATAACGGTATTATGTATTCATACATATAGTATAGACTATAGAGTAATAACTCTATAAAAAAACCTGTCATTGGAAAGTTCCCAAAGCTTTTTTCTTAGAAACCCTTAGAAGAAAAAACATTTGAACATACGCTTTTATAAACTTTCAGGTTCGTTGTGGGAATGTCTTCATAGATCAATCATCTTTGATCTGTATTAATAATAATCAAATAATAGTGTATAAAATTATCTGTACACAAAATAATGTATGGTTTGGAAAAAATATTTGGTTTCTGTACGGGATACCGAACCCGCAGATTAGCATACTACATTTGTACATTTGCATATTACAGAAAATTTGTTAATTTGAAGTCTGATTATCCGCCCTCTTCACAAATATTTCATTATTAAAGAATACAAATAATGTTGGAAAGTATTAAGTTATGTTCTTTAATCACGACTAAATCAACTGATAAAAAAAATAATGAATTATTATTTCAAAATTATATTTCAAATTCTGTTATTAATTTACTTAAAACATATTATACGCACGCCTATGGTTTTCACCGTTTCTTATGCATTATTTCACCTTGCATTCAACAAATAATAATTTTATTATCCGTACACCACCGCGGTAGGAGGTGCTAAGAAAGATGAATTATTGGATGACGTCAGGTGATTAACAGTTAATAGCTTTTTGCCGAACAAACAAACCACGCCTTCCAATTTTGGACTCTTGAAATGCGGATAAAACTAAATTTCGAAAGATATATAACTCATAAAAAAATTTTACTTGCAATTTTAGGATCACTATTGTAATAGACATCACCTGACATCTTTTCGAAAAAAATTTCTTTTTTATTTTTTTTCTTGAAAACTAAAGAAACTAATGGCTTGAAAATACTTCATGCCCGAGAAAATGTTGTCATATATTGCTATAAAAAAATACAGCATTCTAGGTTATACCAGTTTCTATAAATTGGATCCCAAAGTTTACATGTACTAGCATAGGCAGACGCCAGTCTTAAATACGATAAGGCACAGCTTACTTTTTAAGTGTAAAACGGAAGAAGAAAGACGATACTATAATTTTGCGGCATTTAGCTTGTCGCAATTTTGTCTGTTGCAACCAAACCTTAACAAACGCTTTTCTTTTGGTTAATTGGTTTAGTTGGATTTCAGTTGTATGATTTATTTTCATATTTGTTTTCGAAATGCCAAACGTCATTTATCACTGAAAATGTTCCTAATTTTAATAATAAAAATGCGGAAACAAAAAAACGATTTATTTCATACTGTGTCACATTTGTCAGTTTTACGTCAAACTTTTTCGTCCAGAACGCGATTTTACGATCTAGTAAGCTTGTAAAAAATTTTACAGGACTTGTGACTGTAAAAAATTTTATTTGTTACTCACTTGTAAACGTCATTTTATGCAACGGAATACAAACAACGAAAGGTTACTTTTACAAGGTACTGACTTGTAAAACTGACAGCTGACCTGTAAAAGTTTTACAAGTTAGTAGAATATGACATTCATAGACCAATTGTCATAATAACCTCTACGTCTACGCACACTTCCACGGCTAATAAAATTATTAAAAAGTGTAACATTTTATTGTCATTGTTAGGATTAGGGCCAGGTTTTATAGATACAATAAATGTTGTGTGTTGTTTACAAATGAATAACAAATAAAATATTATACATTATACGCAAGGTAACTGTTTTTACTGGCTCAAGAAGGTGATAGGCTCGCCTGCTGGCTCGCCAGTCATTTCCTTCTATCGCCAGTAAAAACAGGTTTACCTTGCTAATAATGTAAAATACTATTACCGGACGCAAATACAATCAATCAAGTGGACAATGTTTTAGTACGTAAATCAGTTACCATGGAAACTCGTTCTTGATAGATGTCCATATTTTGCATTCGGAAATTTATTTTATATAATTTTTTTTTAAATTAAACCAATATTCCAATAATTGCAGTATGAAATAAAACGCATTACGTCATACGTCCTGGAAATGGTCTTACAGTCTCGTTTCGATGTTCCGGACTCGGCTCCTTCGTCGCCTTGTCCGTAACATCTTACTCGACTGTAAAATTCCATTTCCAGGACTTATAACGTAAATTACTATTTTGATGACAAGCGATTTCGACAAAAAACGGTTTTTTTGTTATTGCACTTTTATTGTTAAAATTCGGAACACTTTTGTGTTTTAATATGTTAATGTTTACATATGAAAAGTGTTAATTTAACGAAGAAAATTTGACGCTATCTCCATTAATAAACAAGAACGCATAGTTCACTATTTTTGCATATAAATCTTAAAGAAAACACTTTTTTGTCCGAAAATTAATAGGATAACAACCGTAAGGCTTCTTTCTAACTCCTACAAGAATCTCATAGATATATGAGATATACTTTCTGAGAAAAAGATATTTAACTTTCAATAAAATTATCCCTAAAAATGGGTATCTTTTATTATGTATCGTCCGATAAAAATAAAAGTATATCACTTATTAGAAATATAATATTTTACTGTTGCATGTAGAAATAAATTTACTATTTGCTCGTTTTTAAAATATTTAATTTGGTTCAGTAATTCTGGAGCAATAAGGTATCAAAGTCAGAGGACTCTAGAAAGAAATCCATTGCAGTCGTGTCGGTGTGACGTCACACACTAAACTCCCTATACTTTAGAAGCCGATATCTACGAAACTACTATCACTAGAAAAGTGCGGTTTTCATTTTCATTCTTAGAATTTTTTATTCTAGACGATATTAAAAAATAATTTTTTGCGCTACACCCCCTTTAAACAGACAAGTAGGTACTTTAGTAGAGTGAATAATATTTCCTAATACATATTTTTGTCTTCAATATTAACCAAAAGTAACTTTCGTAATGGACTGAACTAAATTTATTTAATTAAAAATACACCTAAAATGTGCCGTCTATCAGCAGCCAATCCTTGTGCTAATAGAATGATAACACTGCCACGTTTTAATTTATTGGCTTGACTGCAGATATAGTTAACTCGCAGCTTACACCATAAAAATTATTTTTATGCTGTGGTTCAATGTTACCTGTAGTGAGGGCTGTATTGATATAGGTTGGGTTGCATAAGCTTGCTATTGTGCACTGTGTGTTGTATTTGTGAATTTACATTGTAAAACGTTGGCTGTTCATATTGCATGGTGCTATTTATTTATTTAATAAAGTCAATAAAGCTTCAGTACACTTCACCGTGCTGTGAGATGGTACGTTAAGCAGTCAGTCTCGACAATCACATAGACATGTTTCTGTGGTTGTCATTAAAAATAGCAGGCCTATACCACGCACAAGTAGGTATTTACTTCAGTGGTTTGGCAATGCTAAGTACATTTATCATTTATACAATACAATAGTGACAAAACATCGCGACACAGAGTCTACAGTTTTTACTTCATATCTGAGAAGAAGGCATGTTTTAATTTCCCTCTGCTATGAAAAATTACCAGATCGGTCGGGAATCGAACCTACGACCCTTGGATTATGAAGTAAACATACAAACCACTAATATAAGCTGGCTGCATGTTGTTATTAAATGACGCATTTTACATTTTGCACAGTTCGCTTTAACTATGTCACTGATCGATCATGCACAACGTCAGTCTGATAAGACTTTAATTTCACGCGGTCGGACCGAACTTTATACTTCCTTACCCGATGTAAAGTAATAAATTAAAAAATTGGTTATTTTTGTTGGATCCGTCTTTATTAATTGGTATTGACTTGGCGGTATAGAAATGTACTCGGTATTCATGGCGCTAAGTTAAGACAAAAGCCAACAGAAAATAATTCAAACAATTGCAACTTTTTCCTTTGTGTCTGTGCTCTTGGAGTAATCTACGGAGAACAAAAGCTTGAAAGTTCCCGTCAGTCTTTTTTTCCCGGTTTTTCGTGAACTCCGCCCTGAACGTCAGTCAGCGCCAACCCATTTCGAAGGTACGTACATTTCAAACCTTTAGAAATTTGACCAGAAATTCAATAATACTATTAAGGAGTTATTTTCTTGCGGTGCATGGAATTTTAGCAAATCTCTACGACAAATTGTGGAAAAACGGTTTGTAATGGTTTCAGAGTACAATTTAAACTCGCATCTTGCGTCGTTGTAAAAAATTTAAAAAAAATAGAGAACGACATTGCCTTTTTATCTAACCATATTTAAAAAAACAAATATAGTGGCACTTCTAAATTTTGCAGCAATTCTTGCAAAGCATGGAGAAAATCAGATACGCATTGGAGTCGGCAGTGTAAACCAGACAAAAAAAATGATATCCGATGCCCAGTACGGCACATGTGCCCACTATCTAGCCATTCTTTATCATGCTTCACGAAGCCTACAAGTAGAGACCCGATTGCTATCATGCAGATTTAGCGAATACGTTCTTAAGATTTTATTTTGATCGGTTAGTGGAAGTTTAATTTAATAATAAGCAGGACGCTAGGTGTTTTTACGCCTGAAGCAGAAACCTTATTGCTCTTAATGCCTTTATAGAAAGTATCATAAAAAAAGACATGGGACCGCATGGATAACAATTTTGGCATTGTTTAGATTTTGATGCGATTTGGCACATGAATTCCTTGGGTCAAATCAAACAAAAAGTTTAAATATCCCCAGCCTTGGTAGTGTAGGGACTTGCGTGCATTTCCTTCACCCCAGCAGCCCGGGTTCGATTTTCGATACCGACAGATCTGGTTACGGTTTTCTGCAGAGTCCCTTAGCTGTAACACAAATGTGGGATTTGTGCTTAAACTAACTGTCAACTCGGCTGCAGCCGCACGTTGGGCCTGCGTAATAGTAATAATCGCCACTCCCTCCCGCACACGCTTCATAGTTTTTGGGGCCTGGTTCGCCAGGTAATCGGTAGTAGCAATTATGCGAGAAATAAGTCTGTGACCTACAAAGCTCACCACAGGTCAAAAGTCCAATTTAAAAGGTAAGTAATTAATCAAATGTATTGTTATTCGAAAGTTATTGTACTGAGAAAGTTCATGCAAGGGACAAATACTAAAAATTGTTCCAGAGTCCTTTAGAGTTCAGCAAAGTTCAAAAACCCAACTTTAACGTAAATAATTAAATGAGATGCCATTCGAAAGCTATTCATCTACTGATAAAAGAGCATTCAAGGGACATTCACAAAAAAATGTCCTTCTATGACGTGAGTACATAAAATAATTCGGTTATTTGCAACACGATTCCATTACTTACCTTTAATTCGTTCCATACAAAAATAAAATTCCAAACATTTCTCTAAATAATAATAACAGCCTGAACACCAAATCTAAACACTGCACTTTCGTTTTATTTCACTTTTAGTTCACTTTGATTGCTCATTATAATTATTATTAATTAAATTATTAAGAACTTATAAAAAAATTTAAAAACAAGATTATTATCATAACCTCACTTTATTGACATTTAAGTGACATAAAATTCACAACATAACCTCGAAATTTTATCAAAATAACGTACAAACTGAGATGACTTTTGCTCTGTATGGAAATTCAAGAGAAAGTAACCAAATTTTCGTGCTGTTTTTATAATAATTGGAAAACAATTGCGAATCGCTAGTGATTTTCCTAGTTCGGAACTAGATTAATTTGGTTTCTAACTAGAAACAAAACAACATTTTTCCCACCAAAAACCTTTCTAACCAAATTGTTGATAAAAGATTTAATTAATTGTTTAAATAAATGCTATAAAATGAAAGAGGAGAATCTTTCCTCCATTTTGGTACCTAACACGGCTATTAAAATGCAAGATTAGAGTTAGGATTCATTGACAACCATCTTGAATTTTCTCACACACATTACTTCACAAAAATTCAAATAAAAACATTTTAACATCTTGCTACACCCTTTTCTTATCACAAGATTAATTCTAAGATCCTATCAAACAAAAATTACATAAATATTAACACCAAAATTATGAATATAAACTAAATTTTAACACTCGAACAGACCCTGCTGAAACGTTACAATTCTGGGATTTCAAAGGCCTAAACCTTCTCTATAAAAAGTTCCCCACTTTAACATTTTACTGTCAAATGCACCCTAGAAGTTGGTTAACAATATTGCAGTAAAATATTTTACTTAGAAATTCAAATAACATTGAAAAATACCCATTTACTATGGAAAATTATGAATCGTCACAGAAATAGAGCATTTTTTTGAAATTCAATAATAAAAACTTAAGTAAAGTAATAAATACTTGTGTATACCTTCTTACCTATGCCTTTAATAATTTCCAGGTGAAGACATGCCATAAAATAGCTTCAAAATGTCAAAATATCAACCAACGACAGAAAATCGTTCATCTTAAAATTGAGTTTGTGAAATTCAAATGAAGAATCTGTTTAAAGATTATCCCTTATCATCTCATAGTGTTGTAGTGTGCATCTTCAACATATTTAATGCAAAATTTGATTATTTTAAAATCTAATTTTATGATAGGGTATGACATCCAAAAATGCTTCAAAACAAACTATTTATCCTCCATGGTTTTGCATTTGGGTTTGGGCACACAAAACAAGTCATTGCTTGAGATTTATTTCTTCGCGATCCTCAATACTGAATACTTCACATATCACATCTTGTATTGTATCTCCTTAATTTTTTTCATCCTTGTGTACCTGTATCTCAAAAAGACTTGCAAAATCGAGAAGGACCTACAACAAATTTACTGGATGATCATTACATAATTTATTTGATGGCACTGGTATGATCTATAAAAGCTTCCATTTTCACAAGTCTTTCAACTATTGTTGCATCTGGGTCAAATAACTGCACTTTTATTCTGCAAAGACCAAAATTATATAGTTATTATCATTGAGAAAGTAATAAAATTAAAAAAGTGCTGAACTTACCTTGCTACTGCCTGTTCGCTGATTTTTAAATGTTTGCAGCCCGGCTCACTCACCATTTGATGTAAATACATACAGTTGAAAACAGTTTTGCCTTGTTTTTTTGTACAGATCCATTCCTACAACATAAAGAATAATAAACTTAAGATTAGTGCAGGTTTCTCCCACCAACTACACAATTTGTTTTCATCCTTCAAGCAATATGCAACGAATAAACAGTACTTTTTTTCCAACCAAATAGTCACAACTTCTAAGTATAGAACGGACATTAAAGAAGTAAAAAACACGATAAAAGATCTCTTAAAGCAAATAGTAATCGTGATGAACATCATGTCCACGTTAGTAAGCAAAATTAATGCAATGGCCTAAACATTGAAAATAGAAACATAAAATGGCCTGTGCCAACACGTCCTAAAGCTAACTTTGTTTATACAAAACAACGGCATTGACGTAATGTTAATATCCGAAACGCACTTACCGAAGCAAATCATATGAAAGTGCGAAAATAGGAAATCCACCATACTCTTCATACAGATTGCACCGCGCATGCAAGCATCGTAAACTTAATGAGTACAAAATGGAACACATAGTTATAAGCCACAAAATCACCCAAGATGCTTTAATGTATCTGTATAGCCATATATTGACCACCAAAATTTAAAACATCAAGATTACGAGGACCTCTTCAAAACGTTAGAAAACAAATTTCAAAAAATGATTGTTGGTATTGGACATATTCGAACTGGAAAGCATATATCCGATCATTCGCCCACTATTTATGAAAATCC
Source organism: Agrypnus murinus (assembly GCA_929113105.1). NCBI lineage: Eukaryota > Metazoa > Arthropoda > Insecta > Coleoptera > Elateridae > Agrypnus > Agrypnus murinus. Next base: position 136,265,614 of record OV816029.1, on the reverse strand, counting down.
AGTCATCGCGCTAGAGTTTTAAATTTATTACTGTCAAAATCTACAGACTAACATTAAATTGCAGATTCGATATTTAAACTTAAATAAAGAGGTGTTGGATAAAATCTTGTATGGCACACGTGAGTTAAGGATATTATCCACTCAGAAAAACTAACCCTCTCGGGCCTACTGGCCCTCGAGGGTAAATTCCTCATTCGTGGATAATATCTTACTTAACTCACTTGTACCATAAATAACTATTTTTAATATGCTGTGTCAATGAATATTCACATTTGACAGAAAAAAGTAATTTTTCTTCTTCAGTTTATTTACTTTATTATTCTTCGTTTCCATGGAATTTTAAGTATTATACAAGAACCAATCGCGATAAAAAATGAAATTATGTGAAAATGAATATAGAATGCTTTGGACGGTCATTTATGAACCTATATTAGATATATAATAGTATATTATGGGACAAGTGGTTGAAATAAAATTCATGCACTTTAGAAAAAAATATTACATTTAAGTGACAAAACATGACATTAAAGTGACATTTCTCTTGTCAGCAATTGAATGTCGAACAGTTTGAAATTCAAAATCGCGGTAGTCCGATAATTTCAACCTCTAGAGGTTGAAATGCGATTTCAACCATTGTTATCGATTGCAAAATGAGTGATTTCAATGTCATGAGTAGAAAAAAGAAATTTATCCAACACCTCTATATAAATACCATGTTTACTATGGTCATTTTAAATAAGGAAAGTGATTGTTTACTCTTATGTTACATTATAACCAATGTTGCCCCTAGCAACGTGGGTTATTTTTAAAAAACTCACTCCTTCAAAGATAACAACCAATCACCAGCTTACGTTACTTAATATTATTAAAATCCAGTCATTGTGCTAGAGTATTACCGTCAAAACTACAGACTAACTATACATTGCAAATTCGATGTTTAACGTTAAATAAAGAGGTGTCGGATAAAATTTTGTATGGCACGCGTGAGTTAAGGATATTATCCACTCAGAAAAATTAACCCTCTCGGGCCTGCCGGCACTCGAGGGTAAATTTTTCGTTCGTGGATAATATCTTACTTAACTCACTTGTACCATAAATAACTATTAACAATTGTTGAGATGAAACAAGTTCGAATACTTTTATATTGACTACACTGAATAAAACCAGTTCCGCACGTCGCTTAGTTTGACATCGTGTGATGTTTTTGAGGTTATACTTCTTTATTTTGTGTTTTTCAAACAATTAATCAATTTTTAATGTTTGCGTTGAACACATATATTACATTTTGAGTATTTATTACAATTCAATAATTTGAAATTTATTCTGCAGTTGTTTTATTTAAATTTGATGTTTGTGTATCCCAAGATTTATCCATAGTGACGCCAATGAATTTTTATTTGTCACTTTCTTGAAGGACTGCCAACAATTTTTGGGTCTGATTTCACTGTATGCAATCTGTGCTGTATGTAACGTATAATTATATGTAATATGATAAAGTTTGCCGCTAAAGTGTTATCTATTAAAAGCTGTGTAAACCTGCCTGTCTCAGCTACTCCTCCTACTAATTTTGAGACAAGTTATAGTTAAATAGGTATTAGTAAGGTCACAATATAATAATAACCAGTAGGCTTACTCTCGCAAATATTAAAAGCCATAATTCATGACGTATTCGGGACGTAGACAGCAGTTATGCTTAATACGCGCAAGCGAACACATCGATTACGCCAGAGCCTTATAACTTTAGTTGTACATTGTGTAGTGGCCCCGTATAAAATGAAGGTTGCAAAAAGACTATTCTTGCAATTTTCCATTCGTTAGAAGGGTTTTCTAGTTATGTTGAACCAGAATTAAATTATGACAAATATTAAATGTTATTATTGTAATAATAACAAATGAATAAATCTGTGAGAATACGCCAAATGTAAGGTATTTATATTGTCTGCTTTTTGTTATATAAGCTAATTTTTTGGATGTGCATGAAGTAAGCGATTCATAAAGTAACTTGATCATTTTAATTGCATTGCATTCTATAAAAGAATTGAATCTTTAAATGCCCCGTACATTTGGATTCTTTTAAAATCGTTAAAACTGAGACGGTACGTTTTGATGTTTACATTAAAACAGTTTTCGCTAGTAAAAGTAAAAAAAACCTAACTATTTGTACTTTTAAATGTTCAACAAATAAAATAAGAAAATCTCTATAGTGATAAAATAAAAAGAAATAAGTACACGTTCACAAATCTAAATGTACCCTGTTTTATTTTCAGATCAATAACTTTTAACTAATAAGAAAATTACTTGAAGAAGCCTATATTGATAGGCGAAACGTAGTAATATTTTATATATAATATATATAAAACAGTAAAACATATTATGTTTTATTGGCAGCCAGACCTCAAAATACAAAATTATTGTATTTTTTTAGCAAGAAAGCTTCAGTTTTGTAACTTTTTTTGTAAATGGTGAATTATGTATGTACTAATTTAAGTTAATAAAAACTAATTGTTCAAAGGCATCAATTAATTTTGTTCTTACACACAATTATATTTCTTCTTTTACTACCATTATAACAAGGGTTTTCAGTTTTTACAAAATTTTCTTGCCACAAAAATATAACCTAATATATCCAAGCACGGCCTATCGATCCTTTTGGCTTGAAGAGTTTTCAGCAAGAGGTGTCAGAAAAGTTACCACAGGGATAACTGGCTTGTGGCGGCCAAGAGTTCATAGCGACGTCGCTTTTTGATCCTTTGTATCCAATTTGTAAGCAAGACTGATAATCTACCAAATTTACCTCAGTATCGACCTGTTGCGACTTATAGAGCTTTCTGTAAAGCAAAGTATAAGCTTCTTAATGAACCAGTGAAGGGTTTCCCAGGTTTCAAGGCAAAGTCGGATTCAACTTGGCAAAGAATCTCAAACCAAGTAGTAACTGAATCGGGAAATAATCTGTTTAAGAACTTTCGAAACAACTTACTGGGTGTGTCCAAAAAAAGACCATTTTCAGCATTATAATTTAAATATTTATAAAGTTTTTTTTGTTCAAACTTTTAATAAAGTTTTTGTTATTGATCTAGTTCTAAAACTCGTTTAATTATTTGTGACCGAAAATAACGACACTTTACCTGAAACACCCTTTATATGAAAATGAAAGGAATACAATTAATATAAGAATAGACATTTTTGAAGATCATCTATCTTCAGTGTTACAGAAGAATTACATTAACATTATTACCAACAACAAAACTGCACTTTTACATTCGCCTGAAGTGAACGTTGCCAAGTTTCTATATTGGCGGTAACGAAAAGTAGCTTAAATTTTGCCATTGTTAAGAATCTTTGATTTAATAAAGGTATAAAGAAAGTAATTGGAATTTAGTTAAATTATTTTTGAAGTATTCAAAATATCCACAAAATATCCAATAAATGAGAGGGTTAGAAAAATTATCCTGAAGAACTTCAAATTATCCACAAATCGAAGAATTATCCGCAAATCGGCAGCACTGGTAGATAGTAGATCTAAAAGCAAGTGAAATATGGATAAATCACGATAAATCAAACGTTTACATTAAGGGTTGCCAGATTTATTAAAAAGCAATGCGCCAAACTGATATAAAAATCGCCAATAAATATAGATGGCGTTGCAAAGCAACAAAAGTCAAAATCTACTAAGGGTCCATCTTTCCATCTCCGTAAACTTTATCTGACACTTGGCCGGTTTCACAAAGCTTGATTAAGTTCTGATTAACTTAATTGTCATTAAATTCAAAATTCAGACATTTTATTGGCTGAAATTTAACAGACCTTGAATTTTATCCAATTATATTTCTAGATTTCGAATTTAATCACAATTAAGTTAATCACAGTTTAATCAAGCTTTGTGAAACCGGGCAACTGACAGTTAATTGTTGAGTAAGTTTCGGAAAGGGAAAATAATGGGCTTTCCAACTGTGAAAAATATGATCTATTTGAAATCACAAAGCTGCCCTATTCCCGAGAATACGTACGTCATTTCTGGATAAATCGGAAGTGGAAAAGAAAGACGAGTACTAAAAAAAAAACTAAGGAGACTGGCAAACATCGCATTCTATTATCTCAATTACTTCAAAAGTTATTTACGATTATAAAGGGTAAAATATAATGAGACACCCTGTATAATTTCACATGAATAAAAAAAATTACCTGCGTTAATCAAAACAAAAACAAAAAATATACCTAAAAAATGACATTACCGAGGTTGTACGCGTTAAAAATCCATATAGGTATCGAAGTATGAATTTTTCCTGCTTTCTGTGCTCTGTAACTCCAAAACTGTTAATTTTAGAGCTTCGTATCCCTGGAGACTTTCGATCAGGATAATGTAAACTACAACATCACAGTTTCAGCCAATTTGAATGGTATCCAATTTTCGTAAGAAATGTGCGGAGTCCTTTGCGCGAGGGCACTCATTAGATTTGGTGGGGCCCTGTACATAATTTCCCATTATATTCACATTACACTAACATTCATAATGCTAGTTGTCAGATTAATTCTTATGTATTTTTTGTTACATATTTATTAAAAATAATTATTAAGATTGTTTGGCTAAAAAAGTAAAAATTCTAATAAAACGAACAAATAGGTAAAAATAATAAAATCTTACTATTATAACAACTTTATTCCTCATCAGAAATTTGAAATCGTGTATTAGGATAGCAGAAAATGCTGAGGATGGTTTTGCTGGAATCCTGGTAGCTACATTGACATATTGAAGAGCCCCCGTATGTAGCCACACGAGTTGCAATATAATCATTAGTAGTGCTACTGGCTACCAGATGACGTCCAGTTTTACAAATTTTCAAGAATGTTTCAAATTTAACTTTGTTAAAAGTTAAAAAATATTTTGAGTTATTTTATAACAATTTTTAATAAGTACATAACAGAAAATGCGTAAAACATAACGTAACAATTAGCATTAAGAACATTAATAAAAAATAATGGAAGCAGGAGTGTTTCCAGGAAATTAAACAACAATTACGTTATTAGATGGCGCGCAGGCGAAGATTTCTAAACCTAATGGACTTTCTTACGGACGTGTATTGTGGCGCCGTGATTGGTCAGCTTCTGTGGCGCACAAATATGAAATGAAAACTATCATAACAACTGACGTGTTTAGATAAATTCAATGTTGTTTTATAGTAGAGTGCATATTAATCCTTTTTGTGACTTAATAATAGTTTAATTAATAAGTCGTTTTAATTAATTAGAATTAATTAAAACGATAGATGTTTAAAGGTTTAACTATTAAAAGAAGCTTTGATATTTTAAATAAATAATATAATCGATTTCGTGCTGTCGAATACTGTGTCACAATAATTTAAACAGCAGGGTCGACTAAACTTTTTGCAAGAATTATCAGAACCCATCATCTCTTTCAAATGATTATGAAGATTGTGGTCATTCACATATTTAGAAATTTATTATGTAAATAGGACTAATTTTAATATTAAATGTGACATAAATATCAATATTTTAAATAATTTTCGAAGTTAATCACCACTGCTTGCAAGGAAAAAGCCTTAATAATGTACTGATGGCATTTATATTTTTTGATATATTCTGCAAGTTTAAAGGCTTTTTCCTTGCAAGCAGTGGTGATTAACTTCGAAAATTATTTAAAATATTGATATTTATGTCACATTTAATATTAAAATTAGTCCTATTTACATAATAAATTTCTAAAAATGTGAATGACCACAATCTTCATAATCATTTGAAAGAGATGATGGGTTCTGATAATTCTTGCAAAAAGTTTAGTCGACCCTGCTGTTTAAATTATGTTTACATACGGGTGCAACCAATATGTAAATGTAGCTATCAGATGGCTATCAGGATATCAGAAAACCACCCTCAGCCTTTTCTGCTATCCTAATACACGATTTTAAATTTTTGATGAGGAATAAAGGTGTTACAATAGTAAAAATATTTTTATTTATTTGTTCGTTTTATTAGAATTTTTACTTTTTTAATCAAACAATCTTAATAATTATTTTTAATAAGCATGTAACAGAAAATGCATAGGAATTAACCTAACAACTAGCATTAACAATATTAACACTGATGCAGATTGCCGGATATTGTGTACAGGGCCGCACCCAGCCTAATGAGTGCCGTTGTGCAAAGAACCCCACGCGTTTCTTACGGATATTGGATACCGGTCAGATTAGCTGAAATTGTGATACGTTTTAGTTTACATTATTCTGATCAAAAGTCTCTTTGGCTACAATGGTCTTTAATTAACAGTTTTGGAGTTACATAGTAAGGAAAGCAGAAAAAATTCATACTTCGGTATATAGATTTTTAACACGTACAGCCTACACCCTTGGTAACGTCATTTTTTGTGTATATTTTTTGTTTTTGTTTTGGTTAACATAAGTAATAATGTTGTGTTGTATTCATGTGGAATTATACCGAGTGTCCCGTTATATTTCGACTCTTTATATACCTATATAGCTTTTGAACTAACTGAGATAATGTAATGCGATGTTCGCCAGTCTGCTTCTTAGTTTTTTAAGTTTTTTCTGAGTAGCCGTTTGTTGCCCACTTCCGGTTTATCCGGAAATGATATAGCGTATTTTCGGAGATTTAAATAACATGCAGTATTCACATTAAGAGCTGATAAAACCATACCCTGTATAATAACCATGATAAGTATGGTCCTTTTGGAAAGGAGAACCAATGGACTTTCCAACGTGCGTGGTTAACACTCATTATCTCTTCGAGCTCACCACCTACAGGCGGTGGCTTTTAGGAGGTTATTTAACAGCCCTCAAGGAAGACTTATGTAAAAATCCAATGACTTCAACTGAACTTTCCTACGCTATTTTTTTAATTTGACTGCACTGGGTGTAATATTTTTCAATATTTATGTTGCAATTAAAACCAATATTTCTATAATATTTATGCAATATTAAAAAAATTGTGCAATATTACTGCGATATTACAAAATATCTCATTAACATACCTCAACAATGGGTGTGTAAAAATCTTTTTTTTTTTCGTTACAGATCTCCTCTTTCACATGCCCTACATGATGGCTGTTAGAGGCCCCCTTAAGTCATTGAGGTGTATTTGGGTTATTTATGTAGTATTTTATTTTATTTAGCAGGTTATAAATAGTCAAAAATAAAATAAATTGATTTGTCAAAATGGTTTGTTTAAAATACATATCGTTACAAGAGAAACGCTTGTAAACGCGGTGATGACGTAGTTACTACCAGTCAGTAATGCATTAGACAGAACATCGCCACTCCGACGCCGACGCCCAGGTTGTATTGGTAGAAACGTCGTTATTAAGAATTTTCTAAATGCTCATATCTCCCTTATTTTGCATGATAAAAAGTGCGGTTTTTAATCCGAAAGTATAGGTGCGTCCCAATTGTTTAGCCCTTAGGTTTAGCCAGTCTCGATAGATTAATAGTTTGCATGATTACTCCATAATTCAAGGCTCGTAGGTTCATGGTAGTACTTCATAGCTATGAAAATTGTTTTTTCTCGTCTTTTATATTAATGAACATTGTCGAAGGGTATCTTATAAGAACATAACAGTAACATCTCAAATGCCAAATTGGCACAAAAGCGTCATATCTGATAATCTTTTTTTCGTTAAATAGTTGCATACTCAACTGAACAGCGTTGCTAGATGAGTCCACGAGCAAAATCCAAGAGGCTAGAGATGTCAAACGCTGTCAATAGAGTTTACCAAACACGACAACAGACATACACATTGCTGTTTAATAAATTGCAGAATTTCTGCGTACATTGCATCTAACTTTTTAGTAAATATAAATTGAAATAAGTTACCTTATCATTTACTTTTGGATCCAAAATGGCGGTTGGATTGGAAACAAATCATGTTAGTTGTAGTACATGTTAAACCATTTTGATAAACGATTTAGATTCGTTTCCTTAGAAAGCACAACTTTATCAGGAATTGCTACCACAATTCTTCTCAGACGAATCATGGTATTATCTTTGTAGATATATTAATTCGCAAGTGATAAGAATGTGGAGTACCGATAATCCCAATTTCATTAAAGGAAAAACCGATTGCATTGTTCGAAAAACCAGTATTTGACTAGCTCTTTCGCGAAGGATATTGGTCGGTCTCATTTTTTTGAAGAGGCTATCACTAGCAAAAGATACTAGAACACCATTCTGAATTGTTTCATCGATCAACTCGATGACAAGGAACTGCAATACGGTTACTTTCAGCACTTCGGTTACTTCTATGTGGCTCATGGTTAAACACCATTCTTAAGACACCGCTGCATATACTCTAGAAGATTTACAACAAAAGTTGTGAAAGAATGTGATAACGTTACACCTCACCTTTTACAGAAAGTGTTTGATAACATGAACAGACGTGTTGAACTGTGCATTGAAGAAGGCAAACATTTCACCATCTTTTGAAGTTTAAAATAAGATTAGTTAGTAAATAAACGTAATGCTATGTCAGCATGATTTTAAGTGATTGATTTATTTTGATTTTTGTAATAATTGTTAGTTGAAATCGCAAGAGCGCATATCTGACAGTAAAAAACAGGTTTGCCACTACATAATTATGAAGTTACTCTCCAAAAATTCAAGTTTTATGGCGTTACTGTAAACATAGGACTGGATGCGCAATGCGCATGATCAATTATTAATCTATAATTGTATAAACCGACAAGATTTTCTTAGTTGTCACTTATTAATTGTTAGTTGTTAATCCTTAGTTGTTAATTGCTGTAGAAACTAGGCATTTACATTACTTACTAATAGAATAGATAAATAGAATATTTAATAATAAAATTTGACAGTAAATATAAGTAAATATACAGTCTGTTTGATTTAATGCGCCCCGCTTTGTAGCAACTTTATTTTCGATCAGAAATGGTATAAACTGTATATATTATTAACTACTTGTTGTTTGATACTGCATACGCATACGATGACGATCGACAAGCCTCGGCAAACTATCGCTTGTGGGCGTGCTATTCGAAGCTAGCTTAACGACTTCGTATCGTAAGTATCGACACGCGAGTGGGTTTGCTGTATATCTTTATGCTTTGGTAACTTAAATCTAACCTTATATTCATTATAAATTATACCTATTCATAAGATGATTATAATTTAAAAAAGTAACTTCACTGGAAGCACCTGTTTTTGCATGTTAATTACGATGATTATTCATTACATCTTGACCGCACCCATTGACTATTATTGGAGATAAAAAAGAGTTTCCTGTAAAAGCTATATTGTTGTAGCTATTTTTTAATGTGATCAAAATAACAAAAATATGGAATATGCATACATTCTTTTTAATGAAACACCCTATATGTTATTGCATTTTCAAAGAGCCCCTTTTCCTCTGAATCTAAATGTATTATAAAAGACGGTTTCATTGCGAGAAGAATATATATAATATTCATATGATGTATCATCAACGACAACTTTAAAGCCCATAAATATCAAAATAGTAAAATTTCAGATTTAAAATGTTTTATACTGTAACGTTCTTTTTCAAATAATAACAAAAGTGCTGGTTAAATCGTCTATTCACCAAGAAATATTTATTTACAAACACTAATGAATACACTATAAAATTAACGCTATGATTATAAACCTTTAAAACTATTATTTACAGGCTATGAATTTCTAATACAACATTTATCTTTACATTTACTATTTATTTCGTGAAACACAGTTAATGACTCGCTGTTGATTGACTCTTTTATCCGCGACGTCGATTTTATATCCTCCTATAAATGTTCTAGAAGTCGCTCGAACATACCATGTTTTTCTAGAAGGCGCTAGATAAACCGCGTCTGGTTTACATGCTTGGTGCGATGCGTCATTCTCTCGAATGCTGTAGAATATTCCATTTGTTGTTCGAAAAGAGGTTCTTTCTTTTTCTCTCTTGTTACACTGCCCCCCTCTTCAAGTCTGTTCTGTCCCAGAACAGGTTTTATGCTCTGGTTCCTGTAGAACGGGTCATGACGATATCGACAGTCTTCACCTCGACTACACGTTCCATTACGGTAGAAATAACAGTCTACACTCTTCGTTGGCCTTAATGCGGGCTGTGGGTCAAAACTGCAGACGAAGATCTTGACGTCCGTACCTCTAAAGACAACTTCCAGCATGTTTCTAACGATTCTCCAATCCAGCTGGTCCCGCCCACAGCCGAGTTTGGGAACTGCCAATTTGTTAATACCCCTGGTCATGATCAGGCAAGCGTAAGGATTTACCAACAGAGGGATTCTGTTCTCGAAGTTCATTCAGCCGTCCAAATTTATTTCTAAACACTACTGCGATCCCCCTGGACATACGGAGATCCTCGGAGACACAGTGGGCAATGGAATAATCACCAGGGACCCGGAAGAGATCTTGTTGCATCTCAGTCGTGACTCCGAATCGCGCTTTTCTAGTTCCAGAAAACTTAGCCATAAATTCTCTGAAGGTTGGCTGATCATCTCCAGGCCTTACGGTATTGATAGCCACCTCAGCTTCATCTTCCCGATCCGGGACTGCGTCATTATTTCCCTCATAGTGCGCCAGACGATTGGAGTGTACCACCTTTGGTTTCCCTCTTGGCAATTTCTGGATGCGATAAATCAAGTCATTTATTCGTTTCTTCACCTGGTATGGGCCCTCCCAATTCCGCTGTAACTTTGGAGAATAGCCACGACGTCTTTGCGGGTTGTATAACCAGACAAGCTCTCCAGGTTGAAACCCTCCTTCTTGGGCTCTCACATCGTACGTAGCCTTCATCCGGTCACTCGCGATTCGACTATTGTTTCGGGTTCGGTCGTGAATATCCTCCAACTTCTTCTTTAGGTTGATGACATAATCATTCCCGGCTACCTCCTGCTCTATAGGTGGAGACCCAAATTCCAGATCACACGGTAACCGTAACTCGCGTCCAAACATCACAGACGCTGGTGACTGACCGGTTGTTTCGTGGACCGATGCACGATAAGCCATCAGGAACAGATGCAGGTATTGGTCCCAGTCTCGTTGATGATCGGAGACGACCTTGGCCAAATATTTGGCCATTGTACGATTCATGCGTTCTACCATTCCATCGGACTGCGGATGTAACGGTGTGGTCCGAGTCTTGCGAATGCCCAACAATCGACAGACTTCTCCAAACAGTACAGACTCAAAGTTGCGGCCTTGATCCGAATGCAGCTCCATGGGCACTCCGGAGAGACTGAAAAACTCTTTGACTAGTACGTCAGCAACAGTCGCAGCTTCCTGGTTTGGTAGGGCATATGCTTCTGGCCATTTGGTAAAATAGTCCATTGCCACTAATATGTATTTATTCCCATCGTCGGTTTCGGGAAATGGTCCGGCAATATCTATAGCTATTCTTTCCAGAGGACTACCCACATTGTACTGCCTCATAGGTGCTCTTCGTTTCCCCAAGGGTCTGTTACCAGTGGCACATAGTTCACATTTCCGGCACCACTCCTTCACGTCTTCTTTACAGTTGACCCAATAAAAACGCCCCCTAACTTTCTCCAAAGTCTTTTTCACACCGAAGTGTCCTCCTGAGGCACCGTCATGGAGATGTCGCAATACTGTAGCCACTCGGCTTCTTGGAACCACGAACTGAGACCTAATGATGGTGCCATCTTCACTCTCCAGTACTCGCTTCAGGAGATCGTCTTCCACACTCAAGGACTCCCATTGGGCCCAATATGCTTTGAGCGTTCTGTTGAAAGGGCTGATGGCCTCCCAGGCAGGCCTTTGTCCCACGCGCTTCCATTTTACTTAACAACAAACTAGTATCAATTGCGGGTCCAGGTATCTCGAAGCGGTAATTTTCAGGATCTTCCTTCTGTTCTAAAAGCCATTCTCTTAGCCGTTTTATTAAAACTTCTTTCTTTCCATTACTATCCAAGTCCCTCTCGTCCAATTCCCGTTTTAAATCTATCACTAAGAGATCTTTTAATAGTTTCATCACCATTTTAATTGTTGGTTGAAATTAATTTTAACACTAAAAATTTATTCTCACAGCACTTTATTTAATTATTACGCGATTTTATTTATTTTAAAACACCACACCTGACAACACTGTAACGTTCTTTTTCAAATAATAACAAAAGTGCTGGTTAAATCGTCTATTCACCAAGAAATATTTATTTACAAACACTAATGAATACACTTTAAAATTAACTCTATGATTATAAACCATTAAAACTATTATTTACAGACTATGAATTTCTAATACAACATTTATCTTCACATTTACTATTTATTTCGTGAAACACAGTTAATGACTCGCTGTTGATTGACTCTTTTATCCGCGACGTCGATTTTATATCCTCCTATAAATGTTCTAGAAGTCGCTCGAACATACCATGTTTTTCTAGAAGGCGCTAGATAAACCGCGTCTGGTTTACATGCTTGGTGCGATGCGTCATTCTCTCGAATGCTGTAGAATATTCCATTTGTTGTTCGAAAAGAGGTTCTTTCTTTTTCTCTCTTGTTACAATACATAAACTACCTCTAACCGTGTACGTTTAAATAGAAAATCCGCCCTAAGACTTCATTTTTATCTAGATATATGAAATATGCCCACATAAAAGCGAAAATCTTTGTAAAAACTTTAATCTTCGGGATTACTTCACACTCATAAGTAAACGTCCTACAAAAATTATGTTTAGATTTAGAAAAAATGTAGTCCGACATGTGAGCAATACAATCATTTTTACCGCAGGTCTCTAGGATCAACCGTTCTTGAGATATTAAGATTTACGTTTACATCAAAAACTGCAAGAAACGTCGTGCACCACAAAACAAATATGGCTGCCATATTTCAATCAAATGGAATAAAAATAAAATGACAGTGGTTTTTATCTACCAATACTTAGGGGTGATAACACACAAAAAATTATCTTTTTTCGAAATGATCGAGCGACCAGTACTGCACTACTTCATATAGATTGATCCTAATTGCTATGATGGGGGATGACGAAAAAATGGTCATTAGTTTAATCCGGCAACCTCTATAATATCAAAGCTTAGATATTTCTCGACTTATATTAACAATCAGAATCAGTCCAACGGGTTTTTTTATACGGAAAGCCTCTGGGCGTCCGGTCTGACGAAAAATCAAAAATTTGTAAAATTGTCGTTTCTCGACCGTCGATTTAAGTGTTGGATACTCTTCCGACGCAGAATTTACTGCTCTTTAATTCTTGTAATAGTGAAGTTTTTGTTGGAAAGCACCGCTTTGGAGTTATAAGCAAAAAACTAAAAACGGTCCGAAGATTTCGTGGTTCTTTTGATGCTCTCAGGTAAGCTCGAGTCGAGGGACCGTGCAAACCTAGGATACTTATATTTGACGTCAAACGAAGCGATCGAAACGATCTCCCGCTTTCCAACATTTATTTCCACCAACGGTTTCTATTTTACTGGCCTAAATGTCTTGTTAAACAATCTATTTTTTTGTTTTAAGTTAAAAACATGGCTACTAGATAAGCAACAGACAGTAGAATGTACGATAATTTGCCGCTTAAGAAGAACAAGTCAAGGTATCTCTAAAAATATTGATTTTAGGTATAGGGCATTATTCGTAAAAAGTGTAGAGAATTGATGTACCAGTTTAGAAATAAAATAATATACAGGGTATTCCATTTAAAAACATTGAAAGAATATCGTTGAAATGTATAAACTTCGTACGTTTATAAAAAAACACCATGTACATAATAATTAAATTTTAATAGCACTGTCATTTAGGTACTACAACCCTGGACTACATAACTGCAAAATATGTTTATTTTACTTGTTTTAATAGTAATACAAAAAGCTATTTCGTTACGGTAGACAGCAAGCAGATTTCTTTATGAATAACTTGGCAACGCTGCAACGGAAATTAAAAAAAATCAAAAATCGTTAAAAAGAGAAGTTTGTGTTAAATTCAAATATGTAAAAATATACAGGGTATTCCATTTAAAAAAATCAACTTTTTCTTTGCTATACTTTTTTCACACACCCTGTATACGCGAGAATATTTTCTAGATATGCATCATGGTATCCCATTAACATTTGCCACCATAAATTCTTCAGAAAATTAAGAGTATAAGCATGGGAGAAGAATCCCGCACTAAATGGACACCCTGTATATGACGTTACATAGATAGAAGTCTAACTATTAATACTTTTTGACATATTATTTGACTGTGAAAATGTAAGAAATTTCTTTTCAAGAGCAGTTAGAAAAGCAGTATGCTTTTCAAAATGTGAGTAAACTGAATGACTTTTTCAGCCATATTGTAACCCATTTTTATTAAAGGAATGTCAATAAAAAATAAACTAATTTTTCCATAGCCTACCGTTATTTTCAGTTAAATCATATTTTGACAAATATAGTGCCCTGCTCTTTCAATAGATTTTTCTGAACATTTTTAAAGTCAAATATGCCAGAAAATATTAATAATAGATTTAGAAGCGGAAAAATTACGGACAATTCGAAAATGTTATAATATACAGGGTGTTCCATTAAAAAAATATATGTATAACCGTATCACGTTTTTTTTGATGACATTTTAAAAAATATAGGAAGAACAGTACAACTTTTATAGGGAACTTTTTTTAACATCAATAATAACAAAAATAAAGCGGTGGTCAAAATATAATGAATAACCCTTTAGAGTTTAGATATTATTAATCAAATCGCTTGATGTCCAAAATTGAACAGAAAAAAATAAAGGTACCCAAGAGACAGAACATTCAATTTTTAAATTTTTGATAGGATAATATTTTATTTTAAATTCGGATTGTTTCAGTTTTTGCTTTAATTTGGTATCATTTCTTTTGCAGATATTTTCTTGCTAAATAAAAATACCGACAATAATATGTTTAAATACTATACGCCGGCCCTCCAGCGTCCGGCTCCAGGTAGCATACGCTCTTAAGTCGTTTGATGAGAGAGGAAATTGAGAAGGGGGGAGGACTTACGTTCACCTGACTTCATCAACTTGTGCGACCTGCAACGCGAAAGACTTCACACAATTTATTGTGGTTTTGCGTTGTTCTTGCTAGTTCGGTGTGTGTGTGTGTGTGTGAATTTCTTGTTTTCTATATAGGAGGTATATATTCGGAACGTATATTCACATAAGCATTATAGTATTCACATAGCATTATGAGTATAAGCATGGGAGAAGAATCCCGCACTAAATGGACACCCTGTATATGACGTTACATAGATAGAAGTCTAACTATTAATACTTTTTGACATATTATTTGACTGTGAAAATGTAAGAAATTTCTTTTCAAGAGCAGTTAGAAAAGCAGTATGCTTTTCAAAATGTGAGTAAACTGAATGACTTTTTCAGCCATATTGTAACCCATTTTTATTAAAGGAATGTCAATAAAAAATAAACTAATTTTTCCATAGCCTACCGTTATTTTCAGTTAAATCATATTTTGACAAATATAGTGCCCTGCTCTTTCAATAGATTTTTCTGAACATTTTTAAAGTCAAATATGCCAGAAAATATTAATAATAGATTTAGAAGCGGAAAAATTACGGACAATTCGAAAATGTTATAATATACAGGGTGTTCCATTAAAAAAATATATGTATAACCGTATCACGTTTTTTTTGATGACATTTTAAAAAATATAGGAAGAACAGTACAACTTTTATAGGGAACTTTTTTTAACATCAATAATAACAAAAATAAAGCGGTGGTCAAAATATAATGAATAACCCTTTAGAGTTTAGATATTATTAATCAAATCGCTTGATGTCCAAAATTGAACAGAAAAAAATAAAGGTACCCAAGAGACAGAACATTCAATTTTTAAATTTTTGATAGGATAATATTTTATTTTAAATTCGGATTGTTTCAGTTTTTGCTTTAATTTGGTATCATTTCTTTTGCAGATATTTTCTTGCTAAATAAAAATACCGACAATAATATGTTTAAATACTATACGCCGGCCCTCCAGCGTCCGGCTCCAGGTAGCATACGCTCTTAAGTCGTTTGATGAGAGAGGAAATTGAGAAGGGGGGAGGACTTACGTTCACCTGACTTCATCAACTTGTGCGACCTGCAACGCGAAAGACTTCACACAATTTATTGTGGTTTTGCGTTGTTCTTGCTAGTTCGGTGTGTGTGTGTGTGAATTTCTTGTTTTCTATATAGGAGGTATATATTCGGAACGTATATTCACGGATAACTTGATACTTTTTTGAGTGGTTTTTGTTTGTGCTCATACAACAATTAAGTGGTTTATTTGGTTTCTTTTTCGGTAAGTTTTTTTTTAAATATCAATTTGAATGAAATTTTGCTATCCATAGAACTTTAATTTGTCGGTTTTATCAATCAAAGGTTGATAAATCTATTGTACGTAATTGATTATAATTGTCGCTGATTATTTGTGACAATTTATTGTTAAAAGCTTAAAGTATTAAGATTTTAGATAATAGCATTATTATTATTTATAATACCCTCTATTTCACTTCCTTTTAAATAAAATCCGATAAAAATGATAATAATAAACATAATCCTATTGACTGTTATTTTTTACTTTCTTTATAAACATTATTTAGATTAATAGGGTTGGGCAGAGGGATAGCTAACTATAAATAGAAGTTAAGAATATTGTTGATTGATCGAGAGTAATGAGATTTTGATTAGATTGAACGGACAATTTAATTTTACTCAAGTGGATAAAAAAACACACTAAAGAGAATTTCATCATTATTAAGTAATTAATGGATTTGAAACGGTTTGATTTAAACTTAAGAAACTTTTAAAAAAGGTTTATTCAAAGACCAACGTAAAACAGAAATACTTTTTCAAATCTAAAAAATCACCGAAGTCGTGCTTTGCGCATTACAGTTCTATGTAGACTTTTGGAAGCGCAATCTTGGCGACCTTGGCTTCAAAAATATACCTTTACACGAAAAAGTTCGAATTAGTTGATCTTTTTTAATCAACCTAACTTACCGGTTTCTTCCAAAATAATCTTTTCTTATTATAGTCAATTTAGTTCTGCAAGATTGCAGAAGAGATCTTCTCTTCTTCAATCCTACTTTTCAGAATTTGAGCTCTTCACTCTTGCTTTCTATAATGGTTAATGTTCTAACTGACTTCCACTTTTTCTACAGTATATTCTTCTCTGTAGTAAGTTTTATGTTTTGAACAGTTCTAATCTTTAATGAGATGAGATATAGCATCAATTACATCTTTTCTTCTTGCAGTTAACTTTTTATCTAGTTTTGACCAATTTTATTATACTTCAGACATTCCCCTTCAGTATATATTTGACGAGTACTGCGAAGGCGATTGTTTATGTTGTCAATGTAAATTGCGATTCTCTAATTCTACTACTGACTTTGTCTTAGATTTTAATTTCAACATTAGAACATTGATTCGACCTTAATAATATCTTCGTACTATGGATACATCTTTGATTATTTGATGAGGGCGTTCTTCATCAATTCGTTGAACAGCTAAGTTTACTACTATAAAAGTTGCTCTTCATTTTTATAATATGGTTTTGGAATAATGTCTGAACCTTCTGAAAAGGTATTTTACGGTTACAAACAGTTTATTGAAATTTCTGGATAGAAGTTCGGTTCCAGCACATGCTTCCATGGGGCATGAGGGATATTAATTGACTACCTAAACCAAGGTGCGATTGGTACGGTCAATTTACCAAGTTCTAGAGGCTAAAAGTTATGGATCTATCAATCCATTAAAGTCTATGGGCCGTAATCGATTTTCTAATTTAACTTCGAACTAGGATGACCAGGCGTACACCATTTTATACCTTAGTGCAATACTCCATTTTTTAATTAGTTTTATATCATACACTTTTTTAATAATCCAAAATGAGGCACGAAAAATACCCCAAATTCAAAACTAACTTGCTTACTAATCACCTCTAACATACCTAGCCCTAACCTAACCTATAGGCTTGATGTTAGAGTTAGTCTATTTGGAGCAAGAAATATGGGGTGTGAAGGGGAAAGGCGTCTAGATCAACTTTTTGCACAGCTCACCTTCCACTTCGCTCGCGTGGCCCCAGAACTTAAGGGAATATGAGGCTTGCTAATCAGTAGTCGATCGTCCTACAGACTAAAAGTTATGGATTTATGAATCCATGAAAGTCTATGGGTCATTGAATTTCAATAACTTTAAAAGAGTTTAGAATTTACTTAATCGGTTTTCTAATTTAACTTCGAACTAGGAGGACCAGGCGTAACCATTTTATAGTGCAATACTCCATTTTTTATATCAGTTTTATATCATAAACTTTTTTAATAATCCAAAATGCTGTACGTAAAATACCCCAAACTCTAAATGAACTTGCTTACTAATCACCTCTAATATAGCTAGCCCTAACCTAACCTAATAGGCTTTATGTTACCGTTAGTCTATTTGGAGCAAGAAGTACGGGGTGTGAAGGGGCAAGGCATCTATAGTATCAACTATTTGCACACCTCAGGCTCACCTTCCACTTCCCTCGCTTGGCCCTAGAACTTAAGCAAATATCCCAGCCAGCATACTGAGGTTATAATGACGTTATTTTTAAGACTTTATTGGTCGACGACGTCATATGACTAATAAATGATGTCCATAAGACGTCATATAATGGGACGTACGTAGACGTCTTCAAAACGATGTCTTTTGGACGTACAAGTTTCATTAAAAAGATATTATTTTAGCAGGGGCCAAGGAATACTGGTCATATTAGGCAGGTGGTCACAATATAGAGATGTTTTGGCTGTAGTATATAATAAATGTTATTTCCAATATTCAACTATTTATTTATAATTCGTGTCTTAGTCCTAGTATAGGAAGTTTTAATAACGTCTTATACTGACGTCTTTGGGCTGTGACATAATGATGTCAGTTTTACAACAATTAGACGTCGTTACTGCCGAGAAAATGGCGACATGATGACGTCAGTGTGCTGGCTGGGATGAGGCTTACTAATCAGTAGTCGGTCGTCTTCTTTATTCCAATTGCTTTAAGTACATGCAGATTTATCGGTAGCAGTGGATGATTGTCTTGAAATTTTCATCACAAGTGGATACTATTAGTCTACTATTTTGGCAAAGTTTGAATGAGAAAGTTTAACCGGTTTCCAAGATAACAGACTAAATGGTGGACTGAACACGGATCACTGAATATTTATGAATTTCATAATAGAAGTGAAATATAGTAAACCCATAACATACATACGGTTACTTTTTGTTTCATAGAATACGAGCCTGCTCTGTATTGTTAAAAGCTTATTTACCTATATAGGTACTACTCAAAAACCCAAAAATTATTTCTCGATATCAACCTTTCTTAAATACTAGACCCAAGTACTAGCGGTGAAAATTTCATACCAGCCCATTAATCCACTGTAAATGAATATTTAATATATAGCAACATAACAATGTGGTTATGTAATTTGTAGTTCTTTTAGCGCGAGTGGGCAGCCTAAAACAAACCTATATAACCTAAGCTGAAACATAATTCTATCCATTTATGCTAAACTTCCTCCCACCACAGTTTTGACTCCCAGGCTACAATAATTTGTAACCCCAAGACAACGGCCTGCACATTGTCCATAAAAACAACTAAAACCAGCCGGTTTTTTTAACAGCCGTAAAAAAATACTTTGTATTATAACAGATATATCAATAATGATATGAGCTATCGTTTTACCTTAATCTATTGTATGTATATGCCTAGGACGATAAAATCTTTAGTATGACTAAGTCATCCAAACCGACTTGTGAAGTTTTGCAGAAAATTTAACGCATGATTCATCATTCAATTAATGTCACAATTTTAGTCAAACGAACCAATAGCTTGCTGATTACAGCGAAATCACCATTGGTCGTTGATTTCCAATGATAAAAACCTTAAATATCATTCTTCAATCTTTCAATTTCCTATAACTTTACTAAGATTTGACTCCGATGATATAATTGTGTTTCTTGTTTTATCACCTCCGCTTTTGGATACTAAACTGATAAAAACCTCTCATTGCTCTTCTAATCAAAGATTCTCTTCGAGTATGTCACCATGTTGAACTGCATCGTTTCACGGAGAGGATAAGTAATGTTTGAGAGGAGATTAGACTTTAGTCGTTTAAAGGATCTCCTCTCTGTTTAGCTTTAGTTATTGCTATTTGTTTTGTTTGCAATCCACAGTTGTACCAATACATCACAAATAAACCTTTAAAGACTGAACACAACAATTAAAGACTACATACTCCTATACTTATACGAGTTCTTTCGAGTCATTGAAACTCCTTGAATAAATACTTTGAAAACCTTGGTCACTTAATCTAATAAGTCTAAGCACAATGTACTTTAAATAGCTCAAGCGTTTGAGGGTTGAGGGTTTGTAGTCGATACCGTTATTACTATAGGAGCGGCGTTGTCAGAAAGAAAACCACGTTGGTTCTATAGTTTTATAAACTGACTTTTTGTAGAATTATGTTCGATTTGAAGATACAGAGAGATAAATTCTGTTGATATCTTTTCCCGAAATTTGTATCCTGATCAAACTGAGCTAATTTCTGTTAAAGTTGGGCATTAGTTCTTGACTACTATCCTTTTTTTTTTCAGGAGACCTCTGACTTTGAAAGCGTATTGCTCGTAAACTACTGAATCAAATTAAATATTTTAAAAACGAGCAAATAGTAAATTTATTTATACCTAGTAGATATCACAGTAAAATATTACATTTCTACGTGCTATACTTTTGACGTATCGGACGATACGTAATAAAAGTTATGCATTTTTAGAGACAATTTTATTAAAAGTAAATTAAATAAATTTAGCACAGACAGTATATTCCATATATCTATGAAATTTTTGTAGACGTTAGAAAGAAACCTTGCGGTTCTTATGCTATTAATTTACAGACAAGAAGGCGTTTTATTTTAAATTTATATGAAAAAATAGCAAATTATGTTGTTTGTTTATTAATAGAGATAACGTTAAGATTTTTTCGCTAAATCAACAGTTTTCATATGTAGGTATTATTTTTCTCGAAGAAATGTTCCTAATTTTAACAATAAAAGTGTAATAACAAAAAACAATTTTTTATCCAAACCGCTTGTCACTGAAAATCATTTTTTTTGATTACTGCCTTTTTATTGTTAAAATTAGAAACATTTCTTTAAGGAAAATAATGCCTACATATTAAAAGGTTCATTTAGCAAAAAAACGCTACCTCTATTAATAAACAAGAAAACATATTTTGCCCCTTTGTTAATATAAATCTTAAATAAAATGTTTTTTTTATCTGAGAATTAATAGCATAAGAATCGCAAGGTTTCCTTCTAACCTACAAAAATCTCATAGATATATAGCATAAACTGTCTGAGATAAAAATTATTTAACTTACTTTTAATAAAATTGTTCCTAAAAATGGGTACGTTTTATTACGTATCGTCCCATAAAAAAAGTATAGCACGTAGAAATGTAATATTTTACTGTTATATGTATAAAAAAATTTACTATTTTCTTGTTTTTAAAATATATCTGTCGCTTCATGTAAATCACATTATCTGGAATAGCTTCAGTCACGGGCAATAATAATCACAATTAAAAAACACATGTGGGTAAGTTGCTTGATTGTACAGTACAATAACATTAATTTATAATATAAATTGTCCTTGTAAATAGATGTTTTCAAGAATTCAATACAGTAAAACCTGTAAATAGAGGTGGCGATGTGGCGTTATCCAGAAATAATAAGACTTTTCTATTTTCTATTCTCATTTTTTCGTCAATTTTTTTAACCACGAAGTCATAATCGCTGTTGTCATCCAATTTCTTTTATTAGATGCCCATTCTAAAGGTAGTTTATTGATACGAGATCTCTTAAAGCATCGAGGGTTTTTACTTTTCCCAATGATTAGCCGATTTTCCTTATCACCTTCCATATTTGCGCAAAATAGAATTGTCAATCTTTGTTTTGCAGTTTTTTTTACCGGCACATATATTGCTTTTCAGAGCGAACGCTTTGTTTGGCATTGCAAGGTATTAGTCTGCAAGTATCGTCTGTCAGCATTGTACACATTTTTTGGCGAATACTTTTTCAATATTACTTGAAGCTTGGCTTTTCAAGCTTCAACGCTGTCCAGGTCATCATCAGCTGCCTTTCCGCAAATTGTTTTGTTTTTGTCAAAATTTTTCAAGCCATCCATTTGAAGCTTGAAAACTGATTTTTAGATTTTCGGCTGCTTTCAAGCCTTTTTTCTTTTATTAAAGGTCCAGATATGCGGATGTTTTGAATTCTGGTTTAGAGAACCAATTGTAAACTATTTGGTCAATCGCCAATCCTTCAGTTTTGGGAATTTTCTCTATTGCTCTATATTGAAACCTTCTTGAAAGAGTTTCTTTAATTCTGTTTGTTTTTAATAATTTCGTTAACTTGTGGCCTTCCAACACCAAACTTTTCAGTCTACTTTCTAGCACTGGTACTGAACTCCCCACAATAATATTCAATTTCTTATTACAACTTTGCTCTTTAAGAGACGAACGTTTTCTTTTTAGCGACGTGATGATTGTAATAACAGCGCGTTGAACATGATACTCAAATATGTATAATAAAAGCTGAAATACGGTTTGAAATACTAATAATAAAAGTAATGATCAAGAATGTGTGATTTGTTTAGACTTAAAGAATATTATTGCGTTTAAAACTTGAGGCGATAGTATTATCAACAGCAAAATAATGGTCTTAGAGCGAGGGGTCAACCACTCGCCGCAATACATGTACATTTTGGCGCCAATCGCACGCAATCCTTAGCAATCACACTAATCACAGGGAAATCATCAGAAATCACGCAGTCTTTATTGGCAATAAGCGAAATCTTTCGCAATCCCGCAATCATCATCGCAGTCGTCGAAATCGAATGTAGTAGAGGTGGTGCCATCGTGAAACTCACTTTTCCAACATTCACATGTCAATAAAGAAAAAACTCGC
Organism: Agrypnus murinus; assembly: GCA_929113105.1. Lineage (NCBI taxonomy): Eukaryota > Metazoa > Arthropoda > Insecta > Coleoptera > Elateridae > Agrypnus > Agrypnus murinus. The sequence goes on along the minus strand of OV816029.1, from coordinate 136,242,623 downwards.
AACTTAGAAATCACCTCGCAGTCCTCGGAAATCATAAGTGTTGCGAAAGCAATCCTTGGAAATTGTAGAGATTGTAAAGGCAATCCTTGGAAATCATAGACTTTGCGAAGGCAATCCTTGAAATCGTAGAGATTACTAGGAAATTTTGGATTTCGGCAATACATGTACATTTTTTGGAAGAGTGTTTGACCCCTCGTCTTAGAGCCTTAATTTGTTACAGATATATTAACTCGACTTATTTTTCATCTTCACCAAAACTTGCTGCACTAGTCCAATTTGTCATGGGCTTAATGGAAAATTCATCCCTGGAATACTCCAGGGAGGTTAAATAAGAAATGACCTTTTTGCATACATATGACATTATTTTAAAAAAGATGTAGGTACTATTTTTCCAAAACGATAAATTATATTAAATGTAGTATGTAAAACAAACTTACTTTGAACAACAACAATTACAGAAATTAGTGACTCTGTGGTTCTAATGTGATACATATTAGCTCTTCAATTATGATACTCTGAAGCTTTGAGAATTAATAATCCTTCATCTATAACTATGAGTCTATGCTACAGTTTCTATAGTAAGCTACAGGTTTCTGAGATTTTTAACTATACTTCGATTGCTAAAATTCTCCCTTGAAGGTTTAGTATTGCAAGCTCTTGAAATCTTCAAATATAAACTTCAGCGTTTGAATTATCTGAAAATCTTTGCGATTATTTATAGCTGATTAACACTTTGTTTGTGACAAACACGATTATGCTTTGGCTACTTTAAACAATGGCTGTTATTTAATGTGATCGTGAAATTGTATTGATTTGTAATTGATTTTTAATAATATAATACTTTACTAATAACAATATTAGTATTAATAATTACATAATGTTTGTTTTTCATTTTACAATTGCCTTTTTAAACAATTACGTAATATAAGAGAGACGTTATCGAATTTGAAGATTGTAGAATATCTCGGTTAATAGTCGCTGTGAAGTGGGACACTTTTATAAATACCGAATCTATGAGAATTTGATATTTCAAAATAAAAATTGCAACAATCTGAAATTTGAAATTCTGTAGTAGAACTAAGACAAAAAAAAACTGAGAAAAGATGCTTAAATTGTCTAGTATCACACAATCCTTAAGTCATGTATCTGAAACGATGATCTCTAAATCTATCAAAATCTGAGCTCTAAAACTTGACCCTGCCTCTTGGAAATGAACATAAACAACTTTACTATCTTTGATTCTGAAACTATGAAAATACAAACAGCTCAAATCTTCAAAACTTTTGAATCTTGAAGTTCTGGAGATCTAAATTTTCGAAACTGAGAATCTGAACTTGAAAGTTATGAACATCAAAAACTCCGGAATTATATGCCAGTAAAGCTAGAAAGTACTTAACGGCAGAACTGAATGCAAAATATACACATATAACACAGCTCCACAGAAAAAATAAATGTTTTGAACTAGGGCCGTGACTATGGTATTAATATGAATTTCTCGACGATAAACCCGAATCCGACCTCAGGAAAGCACATATACCCTCAAAGTCTTGCGCTAGAGCCAAAAACAACCCCCAATTTGGAATAACGCCACTGATATACATATGGTGACAATTAATACATGCAAAAATGGCTGAAAACCGCAAATGTTTTGTATTTGTAAATAGACCTCTGATATATGGTGAAGAACCCTCCTTCCTGGGGGAATTAAATCACTCCGAAATGGGTCAAAACCACCCAAAAATTAAAAATCACAACTGTTTTGTATTTGGAAATAGACCTCTGGTATATGACCCCCCCCCCCCCTTGAAAGGTAAAACCACCCCAGACTGGGGTATAACCATCCCTTACATCAGGATTGCAATAAATAAACACGAAAAATAAAATACATGAAAATAAATACAGGCATCAAGTACATAAGAGGCTTTGCATACATTCTTTGTAGTATTGTGCAGCCAGTACGCAGATCGTTTGAAAATAAAAGGAAGAGATTTCGTAAATCGAGAGACTAAAGGATTAAGGGAGTTTTACTGAATTTATTTCTTTGTCTGTATTTATTTGCATGCATTTTCTTTGCCTCTATTTGCATGTATTTTATTTTGAGTGTGTTTATTATAACCCTGATGTAAGGGGTGGTTATACCCTAGTTTGGGGCGGTTTTAAGGGGGGTGTTGGCCATATACCAGAGGTCTATTCCCAAATACAAAATATTGCGGCTTTCAATCATTTTTTGCGTGTATTTATTGTCACCATATGTCAGGAGTGGTTTTACTCCATTTTGGGGGTTGTTTGGCTCTAGCGCAAGCTTTTTAGATGTGCTTTTCTGAAGTCGGATTCGGTTTTAGCGTCGAGAAATACATATGAATACCATAGTCACGGTCCCAGGTCAGAACATTTATCTTTTTTGTGGGGCTGTGTAATTATCGGCTATTTAAATGACCAAAATTTAATTTTTTTTCTGCAATATATTTTTTTAATATAAGGTTTTGCTAGCGTTACCATAAAGTTAGCAGATCCACATATAAATGTAAAAAAAAGGTTAATAACGATAATTATTGGCTATTAAATGCCCAATATTTAGTCTTTCTGCAATATATATATTTTTAATATAAGGTTCTGCTAGCTTTGCCACAGAACCACAGAGAATTGTAAAAAATTGCAATACTCTGGACCAGGATAATAGCAATAATTATTGGCTATTTAAATTCTCAAAATTTAATTTTTCTTCTGCCATATATATCTTTGTTAATATAAGGTTCTGCTAGCTTTATCGTAAAGTTAGTAGAACCACAGAGAATTACTGAAGACTGTTAAGTCCCACTTGTTGTCATTACTTTGCCTCCCTAGTTGCACAATTTAGTATTTTCATGCTTGTACAGCGTGCGAAATGGTTTTTGTTCGCACTTATGAGCACATTACGACACTCGGGCTGCGCCCTCGTGCGTAAACTGCGCACGTGTGAGAACAATAGTATATTGTGCAACAAGGGCAGAAAGTTGACGATTTCCGATGAGTAAATCTTTAGCAGGTGGCGAAGCTGAGGGCTAAAGAGATTGTTCAAGAGTACGAAATATTATTGCAACATAGTAAAATGTACATATAAGATTTTTGTTCTTGTATAAGAGTGGACACCTTGGCCTTGAGCCAAAGATCACTCGTTGCAAATCGCCAGTTTCCCGCCCTATTGGCGTAATGTACCCACTTATAGGCCTGAAATCGACCCTTTGCTGCCGTTTTATTGACTAGGGAAGGTGTCCATTTTCTTTACGGTAAACTCAGCAGAACATTATATTAAAATAAAATTATTGCAGGGGAAAAATTAAATTTTGAAAAATAAAATAGCCAATAATTATTGCTATTATCCTGGTCCAGAGAATTGCAATTATTTTTGAATTCTCTGTGGTTCTGCTAACTATACGGTAAAGCTAGCGAAACCTTGTATTAAAAAAAAGTATTGCAGCAAAAAAATTAAATTTTGGGCATTTAAATAACCGATAGAAAGCGGATAATAATGGTATATTTTGCATTCAGTTCTGCCGTTAAGTACTTTCTAGCTTTGCCGACATCAAAATTATGCAAGTTTTAAGCAATGAGATCCTAAATCTTTGAAACTTTTAAATTTCTAAAACTTAGAAGTTTCATAACTTCGATTAGAAATGCCATTAGGAAACTTGAACTCTAAACTCTAACTTGTGTATTTAAATCTTTAAAACCTTATACTTAAAATATTTAACATTTCATTTTCACAGATTCCAACTTTAGAAATTTTAAACTTTGAAATTCCTCAAGTTTCTGAACCATTAAAAACTCGAAGGATTTGTATGTTCTTAAGATTTTGAAACTGCAACACTTCGAAACTTTAAAATTCTATATCTTTGAAACTTGAAAATCTTGAAACTCTGGAAATCTTAAAATTTCGAAACACAAATTTTAATAACTTTTGTGTGAATCTACGAATTGAAGAAATCTTGCTGCATTGAACTTTAAATTTTCAATCTATGAAACTTTTTAAACAATGACTTACGTAATCGTCTTTAAATTTAGAATTAGCTTGTGCGTAAGTAATGATTGGCGCCACATACACATCTTTATTATGGAGGTATACTATGCATCAAAACAATTTGCATATAAAACAAATCAAATATCAACACAAATCTAAAACAATTGCCAAAGCAATGAAGAGATTTTAATTAATTATTAGTTTTCATTACAAACGGAAAACAATCAACAATAGGATCCACTTTATTCAACTCACAATTAGTGGTAAAAATCCTAAGAAACACATAAATCCAGTGGCGTGCGGTCCATGGAAGCAATAGAAGCAATGCTTGCCTTGAGAATTTATTAAAAATAAAAACAATGCTAACAAAAATACTTTTGTAAAATTATGGTTATCGTTTATTTAAATTGAAATATTTATCAAATTAAAGCTCAATATCAACTCTGTACAGCAAAAAGTATAACTATTCAGAGTACTATTTTAAATTAGGCTCATTAAACTTGCACGGAAAGGTAATACCGATTCAAATGTGATACATACACTTCATATAAGCACTGCTTACAAATGCTCTTATCTTAACCTTGGCGTGAATCAGCGAGCGCGGGGTGTTATAATAGACGGATGCTGTTTGGCTGGTTAACATTGTTTGGTCGTAATTTTTATTGTGCTTCGTTCCCAAATGTTTGTTTATTATAATTTGGTTATTTGTTCGATTTAGTGTTACTTAAGTAATGTAAATCTGCGAATGAGACTGTATTTTGTCGCATTTTATTATTTTAATTTATAAGTTGTATTTTTTTAAAGACAAATAGTTCTATTTAGTTTGCCTGTATGCAAATTTAAAATTGCATTATCGTCACGACTGCAAATTCAACTGCTTCGGTGAAAGGTTCGAGTACCTTCGATATAGCGGAATTGGGACGATTTTTTGTTCAGCTTGTAAATTATTAATAAGGAATTTTTCGCATACAGTTTTGGAGAGAAATTACAAATTATTAAGAAAGGCAGATCAAAACCAGATCTTTCAAATTTAACAACAAAGATTAAAACCTGTACCGGTATTTTGCTAAGAAAGACCGGAAAATTGATACGTAGTAATAGTTTTTTTTTAAATAAAGAATGATAGTCAACAAATTCCATAAATATAAAGTGTAAAAGTGCTTCTTTGAAAAACTTTTAATAATTAGAACACTGTTTTTTATTGTACCTAGCAGGGGCGGATCCAGAGAAGTATTTTGAGGGGGAAATCTTTGGAAAAATAATTGTTTTAATAAATAATAATTAAACAAACATTATTTGTTTCTATTCTATGTAAACTTATTTCTAAATTGGGGGGGGGGGGGGTTATTCCCTCCCCGTTAATCCGCGCCTGTACCTAGGTGTATTATAATTAAAATCGTGGTTGCTTCCCTAGCCTAAATTCTCACCGCACACCACTGCATAAATCTCGCCACGAACAATTATGTACAATACATAATTAAAATGCAATAATTACATAACGAAGAAAGGGAAAATGTGAAAATGTTAATTACGACCGCTTTTACCAGAAAAGTACACGAAAAAGTTTATTTTGTTCCCTCTGCAACAATGAACGCAATTTAGTGGGTAAAATAAAGGAGTGGGTGAATATGTTAAGCAACATCGATTTTTCAGTGATTCATTGATTCAGTTTTTAAACAATTTCTTTATCAAATTGAAAGAAATATGCGTACCTAATTTTTCAATTAGTGCTTGTGTAAATATCGCGGTTATTTTAAAATTTATTGCTTATTTACGACGCCTACTTGCTTGCACCTTGCCATTTTCAAAAAAGAAAATTATTTATTATGTATTATTCGACCATAACATTTTGGAGAACAAACGCAGTAAATCCCACATAAAACCCCGGGACTACCCGTTGTTATTAGGCGGTATGGCCCTAACCACTGAATTGACCACACACAGACTATGTTAGATCTCCCAGTTTGCAATAGCAACAGAGAGGGGTATTGCTATCAGTAAATGCTATCTTTAGTGATTGTGCTTAGTATTAATGCTAATGCTGTGTGTTGTATTAACAAAACATAAAATACTAAAATCTTCGCACTTTTATTCTAGAAATAAATCGTTTGTGAATAATAAAGCTTTGGTAATTGGTTATTTTTACATAACTAGGAGAATAAATTGAATTTTTGTCGACTAATTAGAAATAGGTGTAAATTTACTAAAGAAATACTGAGTGATACCTAAAACCAAAATGATTTCTTCCTGTGGATAATTTTAGTTTCTTTAAGTAGAGACTTGAGTAAATTATTAAATAAAATCAATATGATTCCATAGAAAACATTTTGCATGCTAAGACAATACTTAATTAGAATGTACTATTTAAAAGCTGCAAAAGAACGTGAAAGGGCTGTAAGACAGAGATGGATGCCATATACCAAATGAATATAAGTGAGGTAACCCCCTGATGTTTCTTGCGCTCATTGGCTAATCATTACTGAGGCAATCTGTAAAGTTAATGAATCTTGGTTATGGTCCACATACTAAACCTATCTCTAGATATCTGAAGCTATATTAAATTCTGAAATTCTGATCAGTCTACACTATTGGCGCTGCTTTTAAATATTCAATCTCTGTGAAACCAAAACACTTTGAAGCTTCCAAATGCTAAATTTCTGAACCTGTCCAGCCACAAATCCTAGAGTCTTGAAACCATGACAGTTTCAAAACTGATCATGGCCGAAGTTCACAGATTTATAGATTAAAATATTGCAATTGTAATCTGACTTTTTGTAATTGGAAACATTTGAATTCTACCTGAAGTTCCGCAGAATACTTGTTTAGTACAAGAAGTGTTCAAGATGAAAAGGAAGGAAGACTAATATATGGCTGCAGCATGAAAAGCTGAGTGTAAGAGATTACGGCTTAGAACTAGTCTTTAGAATCAAAAAGTACATGCATTGATGATGCAGTAATATTTTCAAATCCAATAAAATATTATAATAAGAAAACAAATGTGAGATAATCGTTGTATCCTCTTTCAATCTTAATGATTTAATCTCTATGTAGAATCTATTCTAGATGATTAATGTTAACGTGAACAGTTAACTCTTCTAATTGGTGCATGTTGTCATTCTGGCTTTGGCGTCTAATAATGTTGTTGGTTAATAAATAACTGTTTACCTGTGGGCTACTGGTCTCCAACGACCGATAACGAATTTTCCAAATATGTTTGCGGTATTGTATGCATTAGTGTATGAAATGCCATCTCTCACTACCAATCTAATATTAAGTATTATTTTTCAGCTTCCTATTTGTAATAATCTACTTACTTAACCTTAAAGTAGTATTGGTCTCCAGAAACCGTAATCGCACCAAAAAGCTGATGCTTGTAAAAATTAAATAACATTTTATTTTTTATTTAACAATTAACGGTTTATTTTTTATTTATTTAACAAAGAAAATAAAAAAGTTAAATATTTATCAAGTATAACCTGCGTGCCGTTTCTTTTACTATTTTGTTATTACGAGTAGCCATTTTTCTTATTAAATAAATACAACAGCTGCAGTCACGTCACGCACTTAATTAAAACCAATTAAACTGATCTGCAATAACTTGTCAATCATTTTGTATAGGTCCCCGGCGACCGATGACGTAAGGTAAAGGTAGTTAATTTAATGCGGTGTCTGATGCTGTTTGTAAAAAGTTTATAACACAGAGCGTATGCATATAAGATATAGCTTTCGCAAGTCGATAAAATCTAGGAAAAAAGTTTACGTATTCCGATAATAAAGAATGTAGGCAGGCTTCTGGGGATCGATAGCCAGTAAACCACTCACCATTACCTTCAAAATTATTGTAATTCTTCTTACTAGTTAAGACTAGAACGGAAAAGATTATTAAAAACAGCAACTTCTTACTTCGAAAGCAAGCTCATAATTCGTATGTCAGTGAAAATGAAAGTTTTCCCATGCACCCATTACGCCCATGGTTATCAAACTGATTAAACATCTGGTGTATGTTAATTGTTTGCAGTTTTTTTACTATGCATATAGTGACTGTTGACCATGTGTGCAGTGGTATAGATGCAGTGAGATTGTTTTAATATCTTCCCCCCAAAACTTTAGAGGTCAATATCTCAGAGTGGTCAACTTACTAAGAGGCTAAGAATATGTCAAATCGTATCGACATTGAAATAGAAATTAATGGTGTTGATCCCAGTGGTGTGTCTTAGAATTCGTTTGGAAACGGACTAATCATTATTTAAATTGGAAGTTTAAATTCGTATTTTGTTAAATTTTAAAGCTTTGATGATAAAGGAATCTGAAATTTAAAAAGCTTTGAAGTTGAATGTTCTAAACTCTGAAACTTTCCCAGTTTCTAAACCTATGCAATTTTAAGATCTGAATACAGCCAAATTCTGACGTCTCCACATCTTAAAACTATACTCTGATACACTTAAATTCACAGTCACTATACGAGCCCTGTCTCAGTGAAGTTCGCACACTTCTATTTCTGTTAAATGGCTCCCCGCAATTTTCACTCTGGATTTTGTTTGGTTTTTTGAAGTAGCTATTTCTTATTGCCAGAATAAAGTACTGATTTCCTATATTATAATTTATGTGGTTTTATTGTTTTATTTCACAGTGTAATTATCTTTTATATTTCAAAAAACAAACTACACCCCAAATTTTTTTCCCAACATTTCCTCTAGTCTTCAATGTAACTTCCTTATTGTTAAAATAAAGTATTGCTTCTGCACTTACTCCATGTCACGTTTTTTAAAATTTTACTAAGGCAGGGATCCCTCTTACCGCCTCTTTGCGTCTGCAGACTGTTCGGAATTGAAGGGGTGGCGTGAGGAAACCATTTGATCCGGGGCATCCTTTAAATAACAAAAATAGAGTGTGCAAACTTCAATGAGATGGGACTCATAACTTGAACCGTTTAAGTATCTGAAATTTTAAAATAATGAATATCTGAACTTCTAGTCTACGAAACCTTGGTACCTCAAATCGATCAAGTCGATCAAATAATCGAATATTTGAAAATATTAAATGCTAAAACCTCTGGACCTACCTACCGAAAATTTGAAGTCTTGTAAGCTAGAGCAAAGGGTCTAGGGCTTAAAGGCTCTAGGTTCTAAAATGTCCATGAAACCTTGAATTTTCAACTAGGTATAACTGAAAATCTATGAGACTGTTAAATATAGAAGCTTTGATAAGTAAATGTAATAAAATGTGAAACGTTTAAAGGAAATAGTAACTAACTTTTAAGTTAGGTTAGCGCTAGATAATTACCCCCTTAGGTGTATATAAAGGGCAAACTGTACCTTTGAAGGCGTTCTAGAGAACAAATTTATGAAACTAAAGATTATTATTTGAAATAAGGGACGGTTGGAATCCTATTTGTAGGTGATGTATTCTAACCTAACGTTACATTATGCTGTAATAGTTATTTACGTTATAAGTTTGGTAAATTTACAGCGCATAACGTTTTAGAAAGTTTGTTTTATTATGGCTTTATGGCTTCTAAAAGAAACCTGTAAAATTTTACAAAGCTCATCAATAAATAGTGATAGAAATAATTTTTTGTGTGACAACGTCTAGCTATAAATTGTCCTACCGCTTTTGATTACAAAATGTCCTTTTATAAAAAATATACAATAAATTATGAAGGTGGATATAATGTACGCTGCACGCTTTGTAATTAATCTTTACTGGGCTCATTGGATTATGGAGGCTCGCTCCTTCGTCGCTCGCCCAAAAAGATTAATTTACAGAGTTTGCCAATGAAATAACTATTACCGGACTCGCGTGGCGTAAACTTCCAATTTTTCGACAAAACTTATATAGTCTTGAAAATCAAAAAATGCCATACAGTTTGAAATAAAAGATCTAATTTTATTTCTCAGTCATATCTAAATTGGATAGGTTTCCATTGTTAACTGTAAATAGTTAATTTTTTTACACGAAGATTATTTAAGGAAGAACCCTGAAATAAATGAAAGGATGATGTTACAGGAAAGAGGAAGAAAACTTCAAATTGCAAAGTGTTAAATATATGGTTTCACAACGGATTGTTTGAGCTTATTTTCTTAGCCTCGCGTATATGCAAATTATGTTATACAATGAAGCTATAGCTCCTTCTTAAAACAGTTATGTTATTCTTGAGATACTTCAGATGACGTTAATTAACAAAAATGATGTTTCATCTTCATTTTTGATAATTAGACAGATTATCTTCTGAAGGTAATAGAGTAAAAGTAGTAGAGATAGAAAAAAGTTAAAATTATAATGAATATAAAAAAAGAAATAGTAAATTCCTTTCTATAGTCGGCGTCATAAAAAAGAGTTCACACCAAGAAGTCTCCATTGTTTAATCCTTCATTTACACCGCAGTTATTCAAAACTGAAATAACAGTTGGTGTATGTAACAATTTATTTTCTTGTTTAATAGATCCATCATCTTCGGGTAATATAGTTGGTATAATGAAAATGAATGAAAAAGTGCAGTGTAATAGCATTAATAATTTAGCATGTCAAGAGTTGTGCAACAAATTTGCTACTATATTATGTATTACTGACACTAGACTAACTATAATAATAAATAATAGTAAAGTATTTGAAATGGTAGACAATATTGCTTATTACTTTAACAGATAAAATTCTTTATTAAAATAGAATTATAGATTAATTGGATTGGTATGTAACAATAAAAAAATTCTGCAATTATGATTAAAAAATTTCATAAAATCGACAACGTTCTAAAGATCGTTCTAAATCAAATTAAGTCACAATTTTATATGCTTAGCGATCTGGCTAGTTTACATGGAAGCAGGGCCCGATCTAAGGGGGCCGAACAATAAGATTTTTCTCTAGGAGAGAAAAATCTTATAAAAATTACCATGCTTAGCAGCCCGACAAAAAAGTACTTTTTACGGTTTTTCTTTAAAAAAATGCTACTTTAGCGGCTGTAAATCCTTAGACGTACCAACATATTTTAAAGTGCTATTTTGTCTTATAGTTTTCTTAGTGCTGTCTCCTAAGAAAATCATAAGACAGCACTTAAGCAAACCAAGTCGAAATAAAGAAGAAGAAATACCTAAAGAAGGGACCAACTCTTTCGATATGTAATAATTTTTGAATTGAGAATACAAAATAAATTCTCCCGAATTTTTTTACCGATTTTACATTTCTGAACTGGCAACCCTTTTCGTTCCGTTTATGTTTGACGGGGATTCCCCACAAACGTTGAGACAAGTAATTATTTCCAGTAGTTTGTATTGTATAAGTACTATAATATTTTTGGGGGAATACCCTTTTATCCTACTTTCCTACAACGCGACATTTTAGGGGAATCCCTGTTTAGGGGAACGATTGTTCTGAAACGATTTTAATGAAAAATGCTTATTGTTCCCTAAGCTAAACGGTCATACGTAGGCAAGATTAGCTCGAGACAGAGAAAAATGGCACAAGGGAAAAGAGGCCCATGGCTATACCCAGCAGTGAGTCGAAACAGGTTGATGATGATGAAGTTGAAAGATACATATGTTGATAAAAAATATTTCAATCCATTCAGTAGTTTCTGAGAAATTTTTTAACAGACATACATATATACTTACAAACATACATACTCTCATGAACTTTTGTATATTTGTTCAGAAGCCCCAGAAGACTAACATGTGAATATTATACAATTCCAACAATATCACATATATAACATCCCATCTTTGGAATAGCAAGCTCATGACTTATGTGGTGTTAGTGTAAAGGGCGGCGAATATTATTTTTGCCCGGAGCGGCTAAATAACTAGATCGGGCCCTGCATGGAAGTAACCTTTGAAAGTCTGAAACAAAAAAGCGGTGTTTATTTATATCTTTGTTAAGTTATAACAACTGTTAATGATGCCAATAGAGCCCTAAACCATTATCAACTATTTTGCAGAATTAACTTAAACTTACCTACTATGACCTTCACGGCCAAATCCAGAGACAAAGAACGACGTCCATGTTCTGACATCCGCACTGTGTCTTACTGAGAATAAATAAAAACACGACAGCGACAGCACAAGAATTCCTGTACAACACGGAAAAAACATGTGCATCATGAAAAAGGTGAAGATTTTCTGAGCAAATTATCAAAAGAAGAAGAATATATATAGAAAGAGTGGACGGAAATACAGTTAATTGCAACCGTTCCCATGACTGATCACCAAATGGCGGCCAGTGGACAGTGGGTGCCGCAATAGAAATTGCGTGAATGTTTATAAATCTCAACAGAAAAAACATGAGCCTACTTAAAAGAAAAGAACCGTATGACAGGTTTTCGTGCGTATGTTCTGATCTAGGATATCGTCTATGAGAAATTTTCATGTGAACCGATCGCCCTGTTTCAACCTGCAAGAACAATGAGTATTTACTATTTATATGTTCTAAGAATCGTAATGTAGTGTTTCGTTCATAAGATCAAATGATGAAGGTAATCAAACCTTCGGTTTCTAGTTGCAACAGCATAGAGCTAACGTTTATTCGACCATCGAAGGATTCCAGTAACGTACCTGCCATGATAGGAGAACGAGGAGAGGGTGAACACTAGATTAGACGACCCAATATAGCAAATGACTTAGTTGTCAGAACTCGAAGACTTTCATGGACAAACAAGTCGCATCGAAGCCAACAAGTACTATGTTTCGTGAAGAAACTCCAATTTCTGATATGCGCTGAACAAAGAGTGCATAGTTGAGAAAATGGAAAGGGCGCTTTTATAGGAGATATCTAATTTATGGGTTTGTAAAAGATCACAGAACTCAGATGGTTTGGAATAAGTCAGCTGGTATAGTATCTGAGGTTAAAGATAATTTGATGGCGGATAATTAACAATGCTGAGGGCTGGATTAAGCCCTTGTTGAGAGCTGGATAAAGAAGTTCTATGATCCTACAAGTTTAAAGAAGAAATTGAACCGTAACAACAATAGATCTATTGTTGTTACGGTTCAATTTCTTCTTCAAATTTGACATAAATTTTCTTTTTTGACAAGTTTCTCAAAATACATAACTTTTCGCATAGATTAGTAAAAAATTTAATAAGAACGAAAATTGGATACAGATCTTGTCGTTTTGAGCTTTATTCTTAATAAATTATTTGGTAAATTGATTTTGGATTTTTCTTTGAGATGACTAAATCGGTAGAAACATGTAAGTTTGTAGATACATATATGCCCAAGCTTGGAGCTTAAAGCTTACTTTAATAGGCGCTAACATCCGAGCTAATTAGTACTCCTCTATTGTAAAACCCACGTTCTTATATGAGTTGATTTCATTTTAGATTTCTCAATGGAAAATATTTCTCAGTTTGATATCTGAAGTTGACGACGCCGACGTATGTTGTTTCAACAAAACAAAACTTTTTAGAGAGTTGACAATAATACCACTTCAGCATTACATAAGCTTACGAAATCGTTTGTCTTCGTAGGCTACGTAGGAGTTCAATTGGTATTGGCACTTTATGGCAATGGAAGAAGCAACTGGTATGCACTCATTTCGCGCACACCTACAAATTCAGCAGTGCCACGGATATTACAAGTCACGACGGAATGGGTGTGGACGAAAGCAGCAACAAATGGACTGAAGCCGACTCCCATGCTAAAAGTCGTCATTCCTCAAAAGTTGCTAGAAATGATTTCGTGTAAGTGTACAAAACATTGCAATGCACCTTGTAGTTGTAGGATGGAGGTGCAGTGTTCAGTAATGTTTTGCTCATGTAAGGGAAACGCTTGTTCGAATGCCAAAAAGGTCAGGGGAAAACTAGGCGACGATGAAGAAATCGACGTACAAATAGAGGATCGACGTACAAATACCGATGAGATCAACCATCAACATTAACGGTCATATCATTTAAAACTCTGAGTGCTCTACCGCAAGGTGGCCAAAAAACGGCCACAATTGTGTTAAACGTTATAGAAAATGTTTCAAATACATAAACCCGTCATTACCTTCACCTTGTCAAAATTTCAAAACTAAATACAACCTGCAGAATGTAAATTGTATTAAATCGTCGAATATCAAAGCGATATATGAATCATCAAGTTTTCTCCGACATTTTCGTCATGTCATTTTAAGAGTATTCGTTAAGAGATAGGAAGTTGGTGATTATACATTTTTTTCTACACAAAAATACTTCGGAACTCGCATAATGTTGCAGTAAAAGTAAAATAAAAACGATAAATACTGAGTGGCACACGGGCTAGAACGAAGCTGTATATCTTCTTTGTTTATGAGTGGATGTTGATGTTTGGTATGGATATATTAGACTTAAATTTCGACTTTTCGACATAAGATTTCGACTTTCAGTTTCGCCGAAAATGATCCGCATGAAAATTTAAACTTGGCAACGTGTCTATACTAATTTTGATCCATAAAATCCAAACATGCAAACATACAGAGTATTCTATTCGAAAATCGAAGTTTGGGATCATTTTCGACAAATCCGGAAGAGGGAATCCATTCATAAACAAAGAAGGCATAGGCTTGGTCCTTCCACCTCTGTCACTCGGCATGTGCCGCGCACTGTATGTATGATAGCACAAAAATTAATTTTACCTATCTTTGCCCGAGGCCATATATCGTGCACACAAGAAATCGTGTGAGAATATCGCTTTCTACTACTTGTATCTACGAACACAAACCGCTAGCTAGTGGCTAGAGCAGGGTCGTAGAACATTTCGAATCTAACTACGGTCCCAGAATCAGAGCTAAACGCCAAAGGATGTCACGTTACTGATTAACGTAGTTATCCACTAGCGACACAGCGCTTAAACAACGGCCTACGTTTTGGTTTTGAACGCCTGCATGTCGATGCTGTATAACAGAGGTCGATTGTTACATATTATTGGACTCAGCTCGTCGATAGCTTTCATTTGATATCCTACTTGGTATGCATGGCTCGCGACGTAAAAGCCTTGACTTTGATGACCTCTGGTCGACTGGAGGTCAAATCGTTTGAAATCCTACCTTAACCCAATACAAAAGTGGAAGCTAGGAACCTAATGAATAAGTGTGCCAAGTTTTATGAAAATTTGTTGTGGGTATCCGGCCCAAAGTTAAATATGTTTTTAATTTAATTATACGGCATGAACTTAGGGCTGCTTTTACGTCATATATCAATTTACATCATGTATCGTTACCTACTTTACCGGCAATCACATGACACGTAGAGGTTACAATTTTGTTTATTGTTTCTAGCCTTATATGGTGAATTGTTTCCAGCCTTACTTTGTGGAACTCCATAATTATGAAATAAATAAAGATTAGTAAAAGTTTCACAGTTTTATTAAAATATAACCTGACAATATTGTTTCGACAGCTATGCTGTCATTATCAAAGGCAATATATATTGAAGATCGAATATTTGAATTAAACCTCTCTAAACACATTATCTTCTGGTTTCGTTATGTTGATGACATTTTAGCTTGTTTTGACAGTTCTTTTGAGGTTATCAATGGAATTTTTAATTCTTATTAACAGTATCCACCCTAACATAAAATTTACACTAGAAACAGAACAAAACAGGGCTATAAACTTTCTAGACTTAAATATCAAGATTAACGCAGACAATCTATTTGAATTTTCCATATACAGAAAACCAACACAAACAGACATAACAATACCAAATGAATCTTGTCACCATAATACACATAAAATAGCAGCCTACAGATCATTAGTACACAGAGCTTTAACTATTCCACTAACAAAATCAGATTTTAGCAAAGAGATATCAACCATTAAACAACTAGTACATGCAAATCATTACAATCCGAACATGATTGACACTTTAATTAAACAAAAAGATTATAGGTTAGCTATCAAAAGAATATATCCCATTGACAATCAAACAGAATACACAAATTACATATCTATACCATATTTTGGCAAAATATTAGAAAAAATTGCACATATACTAAGAAAAACCAACAATTATAAAATAACATTTAAAACCAACACTAACACTTTTTCATTTTTATTTAATGCTAAAGACAGAACACATGATATCATGAAATCGGGCATTTACCGTTTAAATTGTTCTTTTTGTAGTTCGGTATATATTGGACAAACACTTCGAAATTTTGACATAAGATGTAAAGAACACGTACGTCATTACAAAAATAAACATCCTGAAAAATCGAATTACGCCAAACACCTTTTAGAACAAAATCACACAATGACTCCTCAAAATAATATTAAATTCCTACATTTTTGTAATAACAAACGCAAATTAGACATTTTAGAAGCATTTGAGATATACAAACACAAACTCAGGGTACCTTTAATGAATGAACAACTTGAGCTCAGTAATTCTCCGTTACTGGAAGTATTAGATATTTAATTCTGATTATTATTATTATTTTACCTAGTTACCTATTTTTGTATCTGCCTTAGCGACGTGTTTGTTTACTTTTGATAATGACAGCATGACTGTCGAAACAATATTGTGAAACTTTTACTAATTATTTCATTATATGGTGAAACTCCATAATCATGAAATAAATAAAAGATTAGTAAAAGTTTATTATAATCTACCTGACAATTGTTTCGACAGCTAAACTGTCATTATCAAAGGTAATATAAATATAAACAAACACGTCGCTAAGGTAAATACAAAAATAGATAACTAGATAAAAGATAAAAATAATAAGAATTAAATATCCAACATTTTCAGTAACGGAGAATTACTGAGCTCAATCTGTTCATTCATTAACGGTACCCTGAGTTTGTGTTTGTATATCTCAAAAAGTTGTAAAATGTCTAATTTGCTTTTTTATTACACAAATGTAGGAATTTAATATTATTTTGGGGAGTCATTGTGTGATTTTGTTTTAAAAGGTTACAAAAAAAGAGGTTACAATGCTCAACAAACATATAAGTTAAATGATGAGGAGCTAATCAAAACACAGTTTTAGTTAATGTAAGTACTTTTTAATTTAATATTTGATAAAAAATCAAAATGTAGATAATACCTGTAAATCTTAAACACCCTCTTAAACAAGTGTCCCAAAAAATGTTTCAGGCCACGCCCGTAATCAAAAAGAAATGAAATCCACTGTTTTAATGAAAAGATCAATTTTACATGTTCTAACCATAAAACATGATTTTACGTACAATCGAGTTTTTTGAGTGAAATATAATAAGGTTGAGTTTTGTAAACACCGCAACAAACACATAGCATAAACTGTGTTTGTAGAACCTTCGTTGTAAATCTACCGTTTTAGGTTGCTAATCTAGTTTCAGGTAAACAAAGACAGACGTTTACTTGTGCGTTTTTCTGGCTCGCAATCAAGTTTAGAAAAGCTGTTCTATTGGAGAACTCATAATGATAGCTACATGTTAAAAAAACTAACAATGGAACGTCATATCAAACAGGGGTCACAACTCTTCTGCCTGAAACTCCCAGCACATTGTCTTAGGGTGAAACATTTATTGACGAAATATTTTAAGATACATCAAAGGTAAGTTTTTATAGATCAATTAAGATAGTTCAGGCTATTAAGTCAAGAAATATAATAAACTTAATTTCAAATACGAACGGGGCAAAGGCTAAGAGGATTTTTGGACATTTTCATTTTTCGAAGAACATCTCACCTGAATGTCTTAGAATTTACTCCGATATGGTTTTTTTAGTGTTTTTAACCTGTTTTGAAACCAAAAGGTTGAGGCACGCTTATACAGGATATTTTATCCTATTCTCTGATGTGTATAAAAAAACCGAGGTTCTTGTACAAGTACTCACGAAGGGTTCCAGCTTTCCAATTTGACCTTTAACGTCTTGGTTTTTACATGTGCATTTTAGCAAACCGAAAATTGTATTTGGATTTAATGCAATTTATGATGAGGTTAGTTAAAAAAGGGCATGGGGAAGTATTCAACTTAGTTGATCTTTTGTTAAATCCAGGAAAAGTTCATCTTTAAATTTAGGCGCAAAACTGTTGAAATCGGTTTATGCATGTCGAGATATTTCAATTGTTTGACTACCCTATATACGACTTGACCTAGGCCTGTGAATTTTCTTTTGCAGCCTCACAGCAAGGAGTAATACTATTGTACAAAGTTTCATCACCATTGGCATAAAGCTGAATATGTACTTTCTTTTTTTGAAAATGGAACCTCTACTGGCTTCCGGTCTATAAGGGGATATTCAGGCAATCTTTTGTAATTGTTTTATTTATAAAAAACTTCACTTACGGTAGTTTCCTAGTTAGCAGTGTTTGGTTCAATTCTAAAAGCTCATGCTTCTTGCGAATTAAAAGAAACTAGAGAAACCCTGTCAAAACATGACGGCCAAAAGCCTAGTTTATTGAAAAAAATTCTTGTACACGTCTATTAGTGCATATTTCAAAAACATGCCATAAAAATAGTGTTGGCAAATTTCCGGCCTAATTACTGTTTTATTTGTTGATGCCTTTTGCTACTTAATTATAAAACTTATAAATTTGCGTTTATCACTCATGATGGCTAATGATTATTTATTTTATTAATTTTTAATTTTATTAATTTTGGTGTTTTGAACTGAAAATTAAAAATTTACGTTTAAAAATAAGGTTATAAATTTCAAAAATTGAAATGCGTACATTAATTCAAGGAAATATTTCCAAAGTGGGAATATTTTTTCATGGAAATATTTGAAATATTTGTCAACACTACACAAAAACGATAAAAACTCAAACTTTAGTGTCTTAATACAGAAATAACTACATATATTTCCTATTTTAAATTGATTTTTGTCTACTGTTTTAAGATTTTCATATTTTTTGAATATTTTAAATATAACCACTGAATGACTAAAATATCAAGTTGAGAGGTTAAGATAATGAGATAATAATAGCCGCAGCACAAATCGAATATAGTGATGGAAGTGGTCTGTTTATAAATGTAGTTCCAGAAGTTGACATGCTGAGATGGCGCTCTAAGTGGACGTCCGATTTTTCGCGTCTTGAATTGATTATTTTAGATTTGTTTAATTTAAAAATAAAAATTAAAAAATATATAAATTAAGTAGTGTTGACTAATCTACACAGCGAAAGCTTCAATATAAAAAAATCACGTAAATCGGCCCAGTGGAACTCTCAAACGAACTGGAACAAAAATAAACCTTGTGTTTTAAATATATAGATTATAACACTATTAAAACACCATAAAACAATAAAAATAAAAAATTTTTAAATAATATTTAAAAGCACTTTAATACTAATTTTCGATATATCGGAAAATTGAATACTGCAACAACGATTTAAAAAAATAAATAATAATATTCCCAAGCATTTACAAAATACTTAATAAGGTATGATATAACAAACATTATTTTGTTAACGTCATCAGAATAACGAGTTTATGTAAATTCCAGCAAAATCATGTACTATATGTTACTAAAAAAACTCTAGAAAAAACAACGAGCAATTATAAAACAATAATAATAATGTTAACGACTTTTCTAAATTGTGTAATGTCACTTTTATTTATTATTATTTTCGACACGAAATGTTTGAAGTTTGTATTATCGAGAAATAAAAATTAATTTGCGAATGAGGTAAGCTTGGATTATCCTAAATAATTTTTATTTTCGCTTAAGTACGTTCAACCTTGTAACTTACCTCGATTTTTTTTACTTTAATCAATTGTGTAACAATAAGAAAATTTTGTAAATTTGACAAAGTTTAATTAAATAATTACTATGGACAAGCAACTATAAATAAAAAATGACATTGTCCTAAAAATCTTAGAGTGCCTATATGGTATGTCAGAAACCTATGATTCTTAAATAGTGAAAGTGCATGATTATTATTTATTATTATTATTATTATAAATATATATTTTAACCTTCAATGAATTCCTTATTAACAACAAGCAATGTTTTTAATTGCATAAAAAATTAATTGAGTTAATTACACTATTGTTTAACCATTATTTAAATAACCAAGTATAATAAATGAAAATTGAAAACTCCAAACAGGAAATCCTACCGAGACAAATTTAATAAAAAATAAATGTGAGCCATAAGGAAGATGTGGTAATAAAAGTTAAAATAATGTTGCCATTTATTAGCAATTAAACGCATTATAAAACAATAGAAATCGTTTCACAGTTTGATTTTACTTGATTTGATCACAATCACCAATAGAAATCTAATTTCGAAATTTTTAAAACTGTCAATTTCAATTAAGAAATCTTCACACGTATGAAAATGGTATTTGGCCTATTAAAACAAAAAGGTGTCCATTGTACAGTTTTTATCAATGAACGATCAGCATTTATTTTATCGATGATGGTTATGAAACATATGGTTGTCGTTCATACATGAAGAACAATTAGCCCAGTTTCAATCAACTGTTAGGAATTGAAAGGTGTGGATTTAACGTCTTTTTTTGAACACACGTTTTAATATAATGGGTGACTATTTATGGAATTTCATTAGAATTTTAAAACCGACAAACCATTCTGAAGCAACCTGATTGTTTTAAAGAGAGTTAAATGTACAAAACATTTCTATATCAAACCTCTTTTATAATAATTATGGTTCATATTTATGCGAACCAACAAATGGTTGTGGCGTCGCACAAGGAAATGTAGTTGGACCAGTTCATTTTTCTTGCAATTTAAGCAGTTCACTTAAATTTACATGACATTGGACATTTGATGTCCAATTTCTTTTTGCCCTCTCCACCTGGAATTTCTTCACACCCTCTAGTTCTAGAGGAGCGCAAATAAGTTCAGGTAAATATCATACAAGAGAACAAGCCTTCAAATTATTAAGTTCATATTGAACATAGATTTAAATTTTAAAGAAAAACATTAAAAAGTTAAAAAAACTAATCGTATTTCTGAAGAAAATCAAAAACGCGGGAGCAGCTTATTAATTGTACTTCACTTTGCTTTTTGTTTCATTTTAATAGATGAATTAATAAGATCAGGAGAGGAATAATTGCATATCAATTTTCTTTGGATTTTTAGGACAAATATTGGTGTCAAAAGAGGCCACTGCGGCCACTACATTTGCTAAATCTAAAACTTGGTTCCACCTACTCTAGAGGCATGTGCGCGATATTGTTTTGCATCTGGATGTAACGCAGTTCGGGTATTTTTTAAATATAATATTTTTAAAAATGAATAATTACATAAAATATTTCCCTTAATTTTATACATTGTTTAAATTGAATTATCTGTATTTATGTTAATTGAAAATAAAACTAAACGATTAAACATATGATCTAACATAAATCTAACATTAGCGATAATAGAACTAACCCCTTTGCCTTGATATCGAAGGTGTTTGCTTCGCAATGCGTGTGCCGCAGGTTCGATCCCTACTCCTGTATTTTTTAATGACTTGAGTTATTTCTTTTATTATTATTATTATTATTAAAAAAGCAACTGGATAGGGATCAATCTTGCGACTGACAGCATCTTTGAGGGACATGGGATAGTTTCTCAATGTGCTAAGAGACATTGTATGCCAATAGAGCTAATGTTAGAATCTATTTATGCTTTACAATTTAAATATTAACATCATTATGTTTAGTCGTTTAGTTTTATTTTCAAGTAACATCAATATACATAGTTTAAATTTACAAGGGGAGTTTATAGCTGAAGTGGCGCTGATTTCAAAAATTTCTTTTTTAAATAAAAGTAATCCAAAGTAAGGAAATACGTGTTTCTGCGTTTAATCTAATACGACTTATTTAAAAAAATAACAAATTAACACATACAAGATGACAAGTTATTAACTTAACAATTAACAAGGTATAAAAAAGTTGCCGCTTTAAAACCGATTGCCGCGAGTTCGCTTCCCGCCAACTTTTTTAAATTTGTTTAAATTATTTTTCGTTAATTTTATTAATAAAATTAATTCAATAATATTATTGTTTATTTAATTCTGTTACTATTTTTGGAAGTTAGAATAAACACTCGTTACATGTTTATAATCAATTCTTTTTAAATTTTATTTTTCTGTTGCCTTTCTGGCATAATTTAAATAAAGTATGAAAATGACTGAACCACACATCTAAAAATCTTTGTTGGAACAACTTGCTATTCGTAGAATTAACTGCCATAGAAACCACTTTAGCTGAAAAAAGTTATACGTGTTTGGTTATCCATCTTATCTGCCTTTGATAATGACATTTAATATTGAAACAATTGTCAGGTTAAGTATTAAATAAAACTTGCAAAACTTTTAACTAATCTTAATTATGGAGTTCCACAAAGTAAAGCTGGAGACGGTAAACTCTTAAAGATAAATCGCTGAATTTGCCTAAAACCTTTGCAACTATAGATTCCTACCTTAATGATATTTCAGACTTTAGATCTTAATCTTTGGTGAAATAAAAATTGAAAATGGAGATTAGTTAATAATAAGTAGGTATTATTATTTTTTACTTTCTTCTCGACGGAGGGATTTCTGTTTGTTATCTAAGCTGGATGTCGGTGGCTGCTGGCGCCCTAAATAAAATTATTTGGTTTTGATTATTCTCCAGACTGGTTTTGCTGCTGTTTTACGCTTTATTATCGCTTATTAGAAAAACGTACAAACTTGCAAAAAAAAAGAATGTTAATTAGGGGACGAATAGCAAAATTGAATGGATTATTTTAGAAAAAGCGTTAATATGAATGTATACTTATAGAAAGGATTCTAAATCCTTTTCTAGTGCCACTGTTTTGTACGTCACTCAATTAGATTCATTACCGTGACAAATAATAAGATTCCCTTATCTTACCTGTCACATCAGATTCAATCAGCATTTTCATCTCGTCAACTCTTTACATCAATAGAGGAAAATAAGATATCACTATCAAAAATCATTCGTGTATAACTTCTTCGATTATGATTATTGTTAAATTTTAAACGAGATCAAGAAGATATAATAACAAGATCATCATTAATGGAGAAAGAGACCAACGATACCAAGTTGGGATATTTTGTTTAGATAGATTTTAGATCTGCAGTCACGACTTGTACGGTCACATTCTTGGGCAAATGTAAACCAGCGAGCCGTGTTTTACTCTTGTGACCATTCTTGCAAAATAGCTTGTATATATTGTGCATGGGTATTATAAAAAAAGAAACACCTACGCGAAAATCGATGGGTTTTTATTATTTAACATTGTAGTTAGTATAAACGTCTCCTTTTCTAAAGATACTGCTAATACTTTCTTTATATTTACAACGACATTTATTTCAGTTGTGGTGTTTTGTTTTCAGATGTGGGCTTTTATGAGTTTTAAGGAATGAAGCTTCTTATTATTCCTCATATACATTTGATTTTTCTTTTTAATCTTAAATCTGATGTATGATTAGTAATAATAACTGATTTGTAAATTTCATCAGCACAGTTACTAAGTGACATTTTTATAGTTAAGTAATTAGCTTAAAAAGTCTGTAAAATCCAGTTATAAATTTCAGATAATTTATTGATGGTTTTATGACATTTATATCATAACATAAATTTCACTGCAAGATATAAAAGGTGTTGAGATTAATGTAATTATGTAACGATGCAGTTGCTCTATATAATATATAAATCGCATATTCCAAGTGAGGGTTTTGTAATAATAGTTTCTAAATACCTCATTAATAAATTACTTTTTAGATAAGTTTTGACATTTTCTATATAATATATTATACTTTTATCTTCCTTCATCGTTTGTTATTTAGGTAAGCGCTGATCTAGAATAGGTTTAGTATACCAGAAAAATATTTTTGTGTGGGTATTTGAAGAGAAGGATCCATCAATTAGAAGGCTGCCTACATTCTTGTTTTTAAACAAGGATTATGATTATGTGTAAGACTAGATGCTTAATTAAATAATTAATATGTTTTTAATCAATTAGCATGTTTTATGTTCTTAGCAATACCTGTTAGATGGATATTCAAATGTTAATTTATAATTAGATACTGTGATTCCAATAACTTAACAACCATAAAATTTCATATATTTTTAATGCATCTTATAATTATATCATACTTGCTTTTATTTTGCCTTGTTGAGTATTCTTTTGATAAATTATCTACATTTTTGCTCAAACAAGTTTTTAAAGCATTTCCTACAAATTAGGTTACATATACCTTCTCAAATAATATTTGTGCAGCTGTTATCAGGACTGCCCTCACTCTTCAATTACTATTTTCAGCTTTCATTGGTTGTTAGCTTTAACATTAGCAGATCCGATTTTTTTTACTCGGAAAAATTCATTTTTGAAATGTGCTATGCATACTTATAACAGTACAAATATGCTTACTGTTATCTTTTAAAAACTACAGACAGCTATTGATAATTTAATTCAACCCGTTTGTAGGTAGACTAATGTTTACTGTCAATTTAGTATCATTTCAATTATTCAATTTCTAGGTATTATATTTAGTTCTAATTCTAATTATTTTTCTTCGTACATGATGGTACAAAGGTACCCATCCAAATAAGTTTCTTCCGTTTCTTCTTGTGCGAAACTGTTTAATTGCACTGCAACCAATTAAGTAATTCCAGATTCTCCCCATATTATTATCAATTTATTAATAATTATTATAAATATAATATCACACAGCCAATTTGCAATTTTGACGTCTATATATTTAATTCAGAATGAAGGTTCCCTCTTTCAATTAGTACTAGTGTCAGTACTTCATAGGGTTAAATTAATTATCATTTTAATCACATTTCTTATTTCTTGATTGATTAAATGATAACTAGCACGTTAATTATTTAAAAGTTAATTTAACCAAAGGATTTGATCGATTTAATTTAAACGTAACTACAGCTAATTCTTTGTATTACTGTAGTGTTTCTTGGTTAGTTTGAAGGGATGAACACTATATAAATAAATTCGTTATCCTTTAGCAGAAGAATAACAGGTTAGTATTTGCTTTAATATGCTTTTAATTGTCTGCTTGTGTGTTCAATGCCTTCCTGATGTGTAGTGGGATCACTAATCCCGTGAAAAAAAGAATTAGATATGAAGGTTAATAGTGCAGGAATTAAGACTTTTTAATAAATTCCAGCTACAAAAAACTTTAAGAAATTAAGAATTGAACAGCAATGCTTAAACTAAATATAACTAAAATTGAACTAAAGGTAATGATAATCTACTTAAGTATTTCATTATAATCTGATGAAAATAACTGATAACTGGCAACAAAAGAAGGCAAAACTTAACTCTAATTAAAATTATAATTAGTGAGTGCAAGGATCACTTAGTAGAGAGGTACTTGAAATTCTTACTATTATCAAAAAGGAATAAGGGTTAGGAGCCTCGAGTAATTTTAAGAAATAACAATCAATATCTCGTTTTAAACAAGTGATGCTTTTCGACGATGTACTGTTTGTACTTTTTAAACTAAAAATATCTATGCTAACTTAATCTACAAGATAAACATTAACGTAAGTGTTTAATCTTTGTTAATTGTAACTCGTAACAAGATAGTATTCATAGCAGTGTTTGATGGAAGAGACCCGGGAAGAGATACCTTGTTGGAGATTGCGTTTTGAACTCGAAACAAGGCAGCATTCATGGCAAGCTTCTTGTCATAGCAAAACGTTTTTAGCGAATTTGGAACATCTGGCGACGCTTATGTTTATACTTGTACGTCGTAATGTAACTATCTAGTACCTGTACGCATAGTTTTTCTATAGACTCATGTTTGTAAGTTTTCTCCAATTCCGCGACCAGAACGTCTAGGGACGGTAGTAGTTTGTGGACTTAACCTCCATTCTGAATTAGATCAAAGTAGTGTGTTCATTGAGAAACTATTACTAGTCTATTACTTCTTGTTCAAACTCTTTCAGGGAGAAAGTGAGAAATTTTGATTTCGGCAAGTTGTTTATCGGCGCTTTAAAAACCATATCACTGCATAAATAATTATTAGTGTTCGGCATTCTGCTGATATTTTATAATTCACGCGTTGAGATGTTAATATTGACTGTTAGAGTACACCAAGACTATTACTGTGCTATTTACTTCGAAAACTTGGTTTTCTAAACCTAACTAACTAACCACGAAATGTATGAATATCTAAAGGATATCTTTTACAATATTGTCAACGCCAAGTAGCATCTAAAAACGAACTGAATACTTTTTCTGCCTGTGTGCCTGTTTAAAGAAAACTGCTTGACGACGATCCGCTCGTTTTCTGTTTTTCTATGATGGAAAATGTATAAATTCATAATGGATTGGATTATTGGTGGTTCCATTAGGACGAAGCTAGATATACAGACACTGACTGAGGTAAACTTCTCTTTCTAAATCAGAAATCTTCTGAGGTTCAACCTTAAAACGTATGAATCAAGTTGAGTAGTTGTGGGTAGGGGGAAGGAAATAAAATAGTAATTTTCTGCATCAACCATCTGTTTCGAATCTTTTCTGTCTAAAATTTTCTACACGGAATTTAGATATAACAAAAAATAAAATGTCGTTTTTATAGACAAAATCTCCCATATTAGGATGTACACGGACTAAATATTCTAATCTTGATTCTAGGTATTTTGATTATAAGCAGGGCGATAAGGATGCCTCGAAAGAAAAAGTATAAGAAACTGTGGGTATGTTGTACAACATAGGTTGTGTCCCAAGCAGCGTCTAAACAACAGTAACTAAGATCGGAACTTTGATCGAGTAGTAGTTACATAACTACAACTAAATTTATGACTTTATAGGTTTAATTATTACTTCAATTCCGAATATTTTAGTAATTGTATAGTTGTTTATACTATTTATTGGAACTATGTAGTTCCATTATTTCTAAGTAACTTTTAAAGTATATGGAACGGTATTGCCACTTAGTATAATTACTTTAAAGTCGTTGCAACTTCAAAGTGGTATTATAATTGTAGCTGTAACCCATGTAGGAACTGCCAGTCTTGACAATAGGCCCCAGCTTGGCTGAATATTGGATAACCAAATGTCGTTATTTCAACATTGGTCCAAGTCTAGGCCAACCTTCAGATCCCATGCCTCGGCTGCTTTGTCGTGGCCCAAGGGTCAACCAACGCCTAGGTACCAATGCTGGGTTTTCTAATCTCTGCCCAAGTCAGAGCCAACCTTCAGCGCCCTAGTCTCGGTTTCTTACTGTTTGCCCAAGCCTCAACCAATTTTAGTGTTTTTAGACTGGGTTTCTTACCCTTGAACCAAGTTTGGGCCAATCATCACATATTCTACCAAATCAAGCTTGTGAAGTTTTCTGTCTTTATTTATCAGCTAGTAATCAATTAAGAGAAAAATGTGAGAAAAGTTAAACTAAAATACCTACATAGATTATAATTATTATTACTAAATATAAATTCAGCTTTCAAATTTTTTACGCGCTTCGTTTCTTCGAAACAAGCACAGACATGAAAAATAAGTAACCTGGCAGCTGCAAGAGGAAACATTTTAGCGGCTTATTAGTCAGTGTTCATCCGCCTACCATGAGTGATGTTACGTTTAACCGTTTTGTAATATTATTAATAACGTGTTTATTTAAAAAAAGCTACGCTAATAAGAATAAATACGATTTTTAGTAGTAAAATAGTATATTGTACAACTAGTGATACAATGACGATGTTTGTAATACGAGTATAAGTTTGCTTAACGAGCCGCGAAGCGGCGAGTTAAGCTATATACGAGTATTACAAAAAGGAATTGTAACACGTGTTTTACATACTACTTTGTCTATTTCGCCTTAATTTACAATTTACTTTAAAGAAATGGGAAAATGTACACGCGGGTATTTTTGATGTGGTAATGTTGGTAATAACTGATAACGCATACAATGACATCCACTGTCATTTTGAAAAAATCACGTAGGCAGGGAAAAATTCAAGTTTAAAAAAAGGTGACAGCTTAGTTGTTTCTTCTGATATAAGATAAAAATGTATTTTTATTATAAATAATTATTTTGATAAGACAATCATGTACTCAATCAAGGTTTTACTGTTTCTATTACAATAAACATTTTAATACATCAAAACTGCTTAACATACAACAATAGAAAATAACTAACCTAACCTCTAAATCTAAACAATGAAAATGAAATTTGAGTAGGGACGGACACGGGATTCACGACCATCAACTTGATCCGGAAAACCAACAAGCTTTTCAGCGCATTTTCGTAGGAAACCCGCTATTAACCGCGCTTTGTTTTAATTCAAAGCTTCTTAAAATGAAATATGTTTCATTATTCTCGCTGTTATTTCTGAGCATCATAACATTCAAATTTTCAAAACGGCGCCAGTTAATGAATACTTATTAGTACCTATCACGGGAAAGTGCTTTTCTTTTGGATAATGTGCCCCCAAAATACTTCCGCGGGTTGGTTGTCGAGCATTATTCCTTTCCTTTTTATATTCTTTCTAACACCTTGGTTATGTTCCCATTAGTAGGTAAAAACTGAAAAAAATATTTGATGAAATGGAGGTGTTAACTCAATTAAGCTTACGTCAATATCGACAAGCGATATACGTTTTGGCTTTTTAATCTAATTTTGATCTTGAAATCAGAATATAGCTGTGTTATTGCTTATTACGCATTTACGTCTGACACTAGACTTCGTTGACAGAATGACATGACAGAGTAGGCTGGCAGCAAAATTTACTTACTACTGCCAGCCTTACAAATAAAAAAATCACTACTTTCAGTTGCACAAAGTAGCACTTTGTGTAACTGTTTTTCGCAAAAACAGTGTCACAAAGTAATCTTTGTATACGCGAAATAGACAAATTAAACTTGTATTAATCTTTTAAACCCCTTTTTAAAATTTATTTGTTTAATACTTAAAATATTATTAATTTCATATAAAATCAGTCTCATGCTTGTTCTTGTGTCACAAAATCTTTAAGTTACGTTGTTATGTTACTAATAATTGAATGAATTAAAATAATTGGTAATAATTTAGAATTTTCGTATTAATTTGTTTTCTTCATCAAAGTTATTTCATACAAGTATTAATAAGCTATAGTACAGTATTAAATATTAGGTTGGTCTCATACTCAAAGGTCAGCAATAACCCGGGGCTACCGTTGGATTCCGAACCTATACTACCACCGATTGTCAGCCTTGATACCATATTAATATTAAGAATGGTCCAATTTTGGTTCTTTAGCTTGCGCCAAGACTCAGTATTAACGTCGGCACTGTATTGGTTCTCACTATTAGGCCAAGATGTATCACCAGTCTAGGGCCATGACTGATTACCAAGCTTGGCACGAAGTTATCATCCCGATTTTAGACCAGCCATGGGCCAGTCTTGGATTTTAGGCTTGTACCAGAGTAGATAAGCATCGTCCGAAGCCTGCGCCAGCCGCGGGCCCTTTGTGATTTCTTATATGGAAACTTGCCCGAAGCTACTTTAAGGTTTTTAAAACTTTAAAGTAGTACTGAAAGTTCCTGCCACCTGCCTGGAACCATTGTTTAACCCTTTAAAGTAAAGGAACCTTACAGCAGTATTGAAAGTAAAACTTACGTTTTTGCTACCCAGGAGAATCACTTTAAAGTAATTTTTCGTAAACTACTCCATCTCCATATTTCATATTTACTTGTAAAATGTTGGCGGCCATTAAACAATTTGCAATTTGTTATGATTGTTATTAGATGTTTTACTACATAACCTTCAATAAAAATAACAAATTGGTGCCAAATTGTGTCTTAGGAATTGTTATGTATGTAACTTGAAGTTGGCAACATTTATTTGTAGTGATGTAACTAGACAATCCTGGCCCGTCCGTGCTTACGTTAGTACCAGTTGACTCAATATTAATAAAGTTGACAATAATGACAATAATTGATTATCTTTTATTTAAACACATGAAAGAATATAACATGAATAATATAAAAATGGTTTCTATCATGTGTATTAACTTATAAGTATTTTATCATAGTCTATTAAAGACCTTTTTAATTAAAAAATATATTTAAAAAAGGCGCGTTGTTATTTTTCGACCTATCATCTTCACATTCAGCCGAAAAGTTGCAAGGTTTATAATTTTGGTTTACTGGAATGATAAAATAATCAAACAATTCATTGCTCTTTGTACGTATTACAAATAAAATAGTAATCCATTTTGTGACACGATAGCAGCATTAGTATAGAAAATGATAAAATTTTGTTAAGTTGCAAGAGTAAGAGAGAAGTTCCACGAAAGTAGCGATTACTACGCCGCCACGTATCTGATACGCAAAAATTGTTCCCCATTTTGGTTCCAGGCACGAAACCGTAGCAATCACATGCTTGTGACTATTGGCGAAAACTTAATAGTTCCACTGGTAGTTGGGTATGCACTGTAATATAAAGCATAAATGATGGATGATTTAGAAAGAAAGTATTTTTCAATGAATATAGTTCTTTAACAAACGGCTCTAAATGTTTTAAAAGTAGAAATTCTTTTTTACGCACAATTGCTATTGTTCTTCATGACTATTATCCAAATTCAAAAAACGTTCACTTTATTTTTCTTTTGAGAGGTTTGTAAAAAAAAGTTCGAGCGATTTATATAAGCTAAGATCGTATTTTTCGGTTAGTGACTTCTTTAGTACCAATGCAGAATTTGCAATTTCGCATGAGATCAACACTGACATCGACAAGATATTCGTGTTATTACTAGAGTTTTCATATTGCAGCTGATACATACACAACGATTCTGTTCAGAAATAAGTCTTTAAAAATCATCAGGAAATTACTGATTCAGTAATAGGTGTTGTTCCAATATTACAAACCTTTTTTGTGTCTGGTGGGTCTTATTCAAACAAAAATCTAAAATTTGAAAGAAGTTGACAAGATTGATTCGATGAATCAAACTCGTGCATGCGATAGCCTTTTAAGTAGATCTAAAAATATTCTTTTATACTATTTGTTCGTTATTGTGGGAAATTATTTTTCTTCAACGTTATTGAGATCAGCAAAATCATGTAGCAATTATACGCAGCGATGATTAAGTTTAACCAATTTTGCAAATCACGCGCTTTTATTCAGAAAAGAAAAAGTATAATATGAGGTTTTATGCACATTTATCCTATGAACGGATGTGATAAAGTAATTGCAAAAATCTACATTTATTATTAACTTAATGGCTTAATAGATATATTCCTGCTAGCTCTTCCACATTCTTGGCTTTCCAATCCTTTGGACACAGCTCTGAATAAGTGGAAGTGTACTAAAATTCTAAAATGTTCTAAAACCTGTTATCACTGTATACTTTCTTTTATGAAGGCATTTAAATAATTGGAAAGGAAATATTTTATAATTACCTTCTCCGAATCACCTGCCAGAATTATCCAATGCTTAAACACTGTGACTGTGCAAAAGAATAATAACGTCTGACCTTAAAAAAAATCTTGGCCTCTTACTCACAATGAAACAATGACTCTTAAATAAACTTTTGAAACCAAGACGATCCTGTCCAAATTAGATGATAGCAAAGGAGGATATCTGATCATCATTAATGGGTATAAACTCTTGTATATACATCAATTCTCCAATTTATGATTTAATTAAGGATCAAACTAAACGAAGCTTTTAAATGGGAACAAGTAGGCACCTAAATTGAAATGTAACCTACAGCATTGAAAATTGCTTGAATAAATAAAATCAAAAATGGTATGGCCTGTTTACACCACCACCTCCTCTTTGCCATAACCTCCTATGGTGGCCCAAAAATGGTCTTACCCTAGATAATATTAAATTTGTTTTTAATAAAGAAAGATTTGTTTATATAGGTATAGTTTTTTATTATTAAATAGATTAGAGATATTATGTTCGGGTGAATGAGAATGAATTAGAATACAACAGTAAAAGAAGCGCCCAAGAAGTTGTTTGCTCATTATAATATCCGCGAGAACGAGTTCCTTTAAAGATGTTTTGGTATGCATATTGAATCACCTGTTAAGATATTCCTTATAAAGCCAATGAACTGTATGATTGCTAAATCTCTGACTTTTTAAACTTTTAAATGTAGTTTTCTACCTACTTCATTTTTTCCTTGCAGTAGAACATAACCTATAATACGAATGATTTTAAAGAGCTGTAAAATTAATGCTAATTTAATCAAATCAATGGAGAGTAAAAATTCAAATTGCAGAGAGATTAAATTAGAAATACAACAATAAACTAAAAATGAATGCAATCCCACGTTTTTTATTTTTTTTTCGCGGTGATTAACGTCACGTCTAGTTAATCAATCCATAGTATAAGTTAGATTATAGTATAAAAAACAAGATTGTTAAAGTTAAAAATAATAGTATGCAAATTTCCCCATCTAGTTTATAGTTTATCCAAAAAAATGTCACCAACGCCAAAAAGTTTCAGATTAATCGTCATCCCACAAATCTTAAGTTGTTATTGCGATGTCAAAGTTCTCATATTTCAGACTAAAGAGAATATTTTGCAATTTGTCATTTTTTTTGTTTGAAAAGATGTTTTCTAAATGAGTTTTACTCATATGGAGAAAACGCTATTAACACAAATAAAGAACATTCTAGAAGTCTAGATTCTACATGTGTAAATTTTGGTTGTTTATTTTGAATCTAATCCAAACTATTGCTCTGGACTAACTCTAGAAGTTTTGACGCCCAGACTCAATTTTTAATAACTAATGCACACTTCCTATTTAAACAAAAATATATAAAACTACAGTTATGTAAATGGTACTGTTGATCGAACCTTATAAAACTTAGAATTTATTTGTTTGAAAAATGGCAGAAACTGCCCAATTTTTTAAATCGTTTTTTCTTTATTTCGAATAGAGCTCAAGAAAAATTTACTCAGCTTTTAAAACACTGCACTTAACTAGTATGTTAGATATATTACTCGCTAAAAAAAAGGTCTATGCTGTAAAACTAAAGAATTCTTTTCAAGTGACACTAGATAAATAAATGTTAACTAGCCAATAAGGCCAGTTCTTCGAACCTTACGATGGTCGGAGACATGGAAAACACAAGACCAAGCAAATTCACCAATCCAGGAACAAAAACCAGCAGCTCAAGGAAATTCACCAAGTGAGGAACAAGAACTCTCAGCCCAATATACCCACTGATCTCACAACTCCAGTACCAGTTAAACAGAAGACTACTCTCACAACTGCACTGTTGATTAAACGGACTGCAACTGCAACCCTGCACTCCACATCTAAAAAAATTGCAACCTTATCTACTTGTACTGGAGGAGTGAGACCAGTGTGTAGTCACTTGGTAAATTTCCTTGTGCTGCTGGAACTTGTATCATTGTATGGGCTTTGTGAATTTGCCCCTGTATTGTTCCTGAATTGGTACATTTGCTTGGTCTTGTGTTTTCCATTTCTACGGCCATTTTAAGGTTCGAAGATCCGGCCTTATTGGCTAGTCTATTCTAAACTTGCTAAAATATTTAAAATGGATGAGTTGGCATTTAGACCCTAACCAAGTTATTTTATCGATGAGGAAATTCGGTTTAAGCATTGCCCGTCGCGAACGGTTCTGCATTTCTTTTTTGCGCGAGCCTGCGCGTTGGGTGACCCGCTAATAATGCCTTCAGGTGTTATTCTCAACCACTGCTTAAAACTAAAGTGGGATTTCTCAAACACTTCTTTAAAACAGCATTAAGTAATAAGGTAGAGGAAAATTAAAAAGGACTAAGGCAAAAAGGTCAAGAACTATGCAGAAAGGTCTATGCACTGTATCACTGAAACAAAGCAAATAAAGCTTTGATAAAAACCCAGTTCGTTCGCTCTCTTAACCACCGGTTTATCTTGGTGACTTACATTTCTTGATCTGGTTCTACTCGCTGTAGTGTGGTTTACCTTTTTTGAATAAATTCATTAAATTAAGAATTTTGGAAATTAGGTGTATGTTACGAACCTTGAATTTAAGTACGCTGTTTTCATAGCAAAATTCAGCTTTATCTCATCTGCGTTTGTTTGCAATGCAATAATTATTATGATTGATTTTTTAGGAAGAAAATGCGCTGCGTTATAAAGTAACCCCCAACTTAACTTTTAAAACACTTTTTAATTAAGCCAATCAGTCCGAATTAAACGAATTAAAATAAGTCAAAAGTTGCCGCGCTTTGTTTTATGCCTTGATTTGCAAGCTTCACTTTGCACCTCATAGTAATGCCTTCTGTTGCGCTACACTTTAGCTACACTTTTCCAAAGCAGGACAGATCGACCGGACAACGTTATAGTATACTATTGATTTCTTTATTATAAAAAATACCTTTAAACTAAAAAGTTAATTTGAGTATTTATAATGTGGGTGCCCGTAATACGAACCTGAATTTAAGTACGCTATTCAAAAGAAAGCTGCTTTTACGTCAGGTTTTTTTTCCTCGCTAAAATGCACTTTTTAACATAAACTGTTCATCGCTCAGTGGCGCTTGCTGTAACGCCGTTATCAAGACCATTTAGATTTATACAGCGTAATTGCGCCTTCTTCATTAAATTTCCAAAGTATTATAGATACCCCGAACAAGCTCGTTGTATTTATATAGCGAATAAGGTCGGTTCTTCGAACCTTGACCAAGCAAATTCAGCAATTCAGGAACAAGACAATCTGGACAAGGCAAATTAATGTGGGTGCCCGTAATACGAACCTTGAATCTAAGTACGCTGTTTTCATAGCAAAAGCAAGCTGCTTTTATGTCAGGTTTTGTCCTCGCCAGAATGCACTGTTTAACTTAAACTTTGCACTGCGTAGTGGCACCTGATATAACTCCGCTATAAAGACTACTTAAATTTATACCTCGTAATTGCGCTTTCTGTTGATCAATTTCCAAAGTAGGACAGATACCACGAACAAGCTCGTTATTATATTATATATGGATGAATTAAGAAAATAATGTCGGTAACTGAATTTAGACTTGATATCTGGTAACACAATCATTCTTCCATACTCCTATGAGAATAATAATCCATTGCACTCGGTCTTTAAACACCAAGACCACAAAAGATTCTTTTTGGTTTGCTGCTGGAAGAAAAAAAAGTTAGGCTCTGGAAATACCAAATGATGACAAGACCAAGTACAAACATTAAACTCGATTCTGTAGGGCTAGAGTTCCTTTATAATAATATTAAGAGTTGGGACATGTGGAACCAAAGTCAAAGTTAACCTGATAACATTCAAGCATTTTGACAACAGTTGACAAATTTTTATTTAATGTCACAATGACATCACTTCAAAAAGCAAGAAAAAAATTTTCATGTTTCAGAAATTTTATTTATAAAGCAATATACGTAAGTTATTATGATGAAACAATATAAAATACATTAAGAAATTATTATTTTACCTTTGAGGCTAAATTTCTCATTGTAACACTTTTGCTACTATAAGTCTCAATTTTATGTTTTCTTAAATCTCTTTTAATTTTTGCACAATAAATTTTTACCCTAAATGTAACATAATAATTAATTAATTTTTCTTTTATATTGTGGCAATTAGGATAGTCGATTTTTTTTACTTCTGCGTCTGTTTTAATTTGGTCTTTCAAAAATTTTGAAATATGTTTAAAATTTATGCTCATGGAGTTTAGAGTGTTTCGTAAGTTTAGAAATATTGTTTCCATTATTTTGAATAACTGAAAAGTTTTATAATTTACGTAATTTAGTTTTTCTGGTTTGAATTCTTTCAGTCGGACGAATTTAGTAAAAGTTTCATTTAATGGTGTAACATGTAACATGTAAATTTTATTCCTAAAGCAGTGCCGACAGTTTTATTGGACCACCAAACAAAACGGTTACTGCCACGATTAACAGCTTCAATTTGATCACGATTGAAAATTGTTTTGAAACCTTTATCTTTTTTCTTTTGTTCTCTCAATTTTTTACTTAAAATTTTGTTAGTTTGTACAAGGATATGCATTTTTCTTTTAAGATTGGCTATCCTTTCTTCACATTTCTCATTTGCACATCGGTTTTCGGAGCAAACGTTTGTAATATTTTCATCAAAATTAGAAAAATTTTGATCATCAATGACATCAGAAATAACCACCGTTGGTATTGCATCTTGTTTGAGTGTGTTTCTTTTCAAACCAACCAGCCATTGATCATGCGTAAAATGTTGACTGCAAAGTCGGGACCCCTCAAAATAATTAGGAATTTTTGATTTTTCTATCCAAATTTGTCTGAGAGCAGAATTTTTTGGAAATCTATGAAGCGAAAATCCATCATTTGATCGATTTTTGCAATTCAATGCTGAACACCCTGTCATGACGACTGAACTGAAAGCACACTAATTGTTAATTTTAAAGATCTTGCGACCTTTTGCCTTAAATTTACACTTTTTGGAAACCAAATGCTCCACAATTGTCAAGATGACAGCAAAAAATGTGCCAAAATTTTAGTTGTACGTCAACTTCTATTATTAATGTCATTGTGACATTAAATAAAAATTTGTCAACTGTTGTCAAAATGCTTGAATGTTATCAGGTTAACTTTGACTTTGGTTCCACATGTCCCAACTCTTAATATTATTATAAAGGAACTCTATGTAGGGCTAAGTATAGACGCCGAGCAGGTGGGCGGAGTTTACTGAACATTGACTATCAGCGCTCGTAGTGGCGTTTAGTGACAGTTTTCAAGTGTCCGTTTGAGTGTTTGTTATATTGTGAAAGACTCGTTTTGTTATTTATATAAACAATTTACTGTTAAAAGTGATCATATTATCCGCAAAGGTGTAGTAAAACTAAGCATAAAGAGTACTATATGGTTATCTTCGAATTGGAGTAGAGATTTAGTTTCGTGTTATCATAGAAATGATTGAAAGTGTACCCCGGGTCGTTTTTTAAATTAATAATTCGAGTGACCGATGAGTTTTTATTGTTGTTGGCAGCATCACGAAAATGTCATATCTAACGCGTACAAATTATAATAATAATTATTTATAGGTAGGTAATACATACGTCAATTTGAACATGATAAGGAGATGCAGTAACTGTAGTTTGTCGAATACAAAATCCTTCGACCACAGTAATTTCGGATTTTCGTATTTCTCTAACACGAATAATGTGATTCGAATCCACTAATTTTTTTCCTTTTTGTTTCGTGGAAAGTGGAAACTCAACGGTACAATTTATGTTAGAAAAGCCAGTTTCTAATATTACGTTTACTTCTACATAACCTACAAAAATTATAATTCACTTCGTTTGCAACAAGAATAGATAATTAAACGACATATTGGCCACGATGATTTGTAAATATATTTTATGTGCTTACCATTTAAGGCATTCATACTGTTCACAGAAATTTATTAACACAGTTTTAAACAATAAATCAACGTTATACCTACCATTCTGTGCTGTGTAAATCGCCACTGGAAAACTTAAAAATCTACCGAACGAGGGCGCAACACGTAGCTTGCTCATAAAGTCCCTAGATAATATATTATCTAGTGACTTTACTTGCTCAGTGTCTATATCAAAAAACAGAAATGCTGAATGATTTGTCAAAATTTCCCAGACTACACCGTCCAAAGAGGAAAATAATTTTAGTCTAAGGCATTATTTAACTTTCCCTTTTGTGTGAACCCCGAATGAACTGTACCATAATATATGCGTTGTATCATATGTTTATTTAAATTTGTCGTGCTCATTCAATGGCTTTATTATAGTCCACCATCGAGCGTTAATCTCATTTTAATTTTGCCTCTACCAGTCCCTATCCGTAGTCGACACCCTGGCAGTTACTCCAAGCATCTCTCTTCACACCGTCCTGCCATCAAGTTTGTAATCTGCCCCTACCCCGGTTGGTGGACAACTGATCTTCAGCCATTCTTTCGACATGTTCAGCCCATGTTCAACCCATCTAGGATATTGAGTTTTCACAGAATTCACAATAAATATTTAGGTCTTTATATAGATTGTTTAGCTCGTGATTAAACTCAGTTTGAGTTCTTTCTTCCTAACTAAGATATATCTTCATAACACTCTCGAATGGCACATTTGGACCTTCAAATTATGTTGATATTATCAGCATATAG
This sequence comes from Agrypnus murinus, assembly GCA_929113105.1. Taxonomy (NCBI): domain Eukaryota; kingdom Metazoa; phylum Arthropoda; class Insecta; order Coleoptera; family Elateridae; genus Agrypnus; species Agrypnus murinus. The sequence goes on along the minus strand of OV816029.1, from coordinate 136,204,690 downwards.
TACTATTTGTATTTCTTTAATCAGGATGCTATCGTTTTGGTAAAATTGTAGTTCTTTCGGTTCTTTTTCAATGAGGACGTCATAAAAAGTATGAGACGAGTTCATTATCTTGTCTTGTTCCTCTTTAGATCTGAAGTTCATCAACTGATGAACACCTTATGTTGAATTTTTACGATCCTTCTTCGTTATTTGGTGAACTGTGAACATTTGATCAGAAATTGAGCTGCCATTTTGGAAACCTCCTGGTATCTTTCCAATCTTACATAATAGGGTCTGATTGCCCTTCGTAATTATGCCATTAAAGAAAATTCCATTCCCAGTAGAGATTTCTATCTTGCCAAACTTTGCATTGACACGGGGCTTTACTTCCTTATCCGAAAAAAGACATATTTGAATTTTCCCTCCCCAAAGATTATCTGCTCGGGCGGGGATCGAATCTGCGACCCTTGAATTATGAAGCAAGTTTATTTTAGCAAGTACTTTAATGTTAATGTTTTTCGCCAACTTTTAAATCATTCGTAGGTTTTACAAAATATATTTTTCCTGAATATGATGATTCAGTAGAGCCATTATGATTTCAATGATTGGTTTGAAGTTTCAAAATAAACAAAGTTTTATATGCATTATATTCCTGTAAACCACTTTGCTACTTTCTTGAAGAAGTATTGTACTCACAAATATTATTTCTGGTTTATTGAGTAATAATGAATATTCCTAGACGAAATAGATATTCCTACAACCACATTTTCTATACGCCGAAATTTCCAAAATATTCCGTAAAATTAATTACTTAAGTAATTGCAGAGTTTTAATAAATGCAGATTGTATGTGCTTATGGACAATAAATACGATTTAATTGTCCTTAGGATGCAAAGAAGGCTCGAAAGATCACTAGCAAAATATAGATTGTCTCGTGCCTTGGGTAGTTTTCCCAGGTTTTGAGAAAATGAAAATTAAGTAACTATGTCCCAGAAATTTCTCTGGTCAGATGAATTTGTCTATTTGTAGAGAGATTATTTAACCAACTTCAGCGCGATTGGAAATTGATCTACTTTATTTTATTATATACATTTTATAGGTTTTTGATTACTGGGATTTTCGTAGTTTTTCGCCACATGACTCAAAGTATGAATTCATTACCTAGCTATGTTTTGTCTTATTATTAATATTTATTAATAATTTTCTAGCCTAACTACTACATTCAAGAAAACAAAGAATTTTTATTGGTCGTAATTATTTATTATCAACTTAATGATACTTTAGTAAACAGGAAATTCGAAGGCGGTAATTTAATAATAAGTGCACACTATTTAAGATTTGGAAAGTTTACTTGCGTCAGTTAGTAATTGCATTTCGTCATAGGTAATTAATAAATTATTTTACTTCCATACGTTCACTCGGGGGAATCCTAAAATCTCTAGCTTTGGGACCGTAATGTATGCGTGGCACTGGGGTCTGCAGCTCTCCTTAATTTAGGCCTGCCTCTTTCTATCTTATGAGTAGCCGTTTATAATAGTTTAATATTCATTACATTGTTGTTACTTGAACGACTGTTATTACTGTATCTTGCTGTCATTATTATTATTATTTCTTAGCAAAATGTGTTGCTATTATTGTTGGTCAACGTGTGATATTGCTGTTATTGATGACTGTTTAACAAGTCGTGGAGTTGCTGTTGTTGTTGATTGTTGATATTGATAAACTCCGTAAAAGAAACTAACCGCATAGTGCACTGTTTGCTTGAAGACTGAAAGTCCGGCGTGGCTTATCAGTCGACCTTGACCTGGGTGACATAAATGAAGTCATTTGGATTCAGTTATTTGAATTGCATAAGACGAATGTACCTCGCATCGAAATAAAGTTTACATCCTAAGAGCTGTTTTACACATACGAAAATTTATGCAAACATTTTTAACCGAATATTTGCTGAAATCTTTGACGTGTAATACATTATTTTTATTCCAAACTTTGGAACAATGCCTAAAATTTTTAGAAATTTGCGAGTAATCAACGTAGAAAAACGCATGTTACTATGTTACTAATAACACCGATATTATACTGTTGGCGCCGAAAATGCCGTCGTCGAAACGGCACCGTCGCGACCCTATAGGCAGGGGCGAATTAACCGGCTGACGGACCTGGTGGCCGCCAGGTGCCCCGAGCTCGATAGATCCTAGTCAAAAACTGCAACAACAGAAAAATCTAAATATGTAATATTTAATACACTGCTCAAAAAAGTCTAAAGGAACAAATGTATTTTGACTCGTAAGAATACTTTTATACATAATAGTTATATAATTTAATAAATGTGGGTCACTAATTATTTGTCATAGCATAGCTGTGCCATATCATAATTATACTCTTTTGTTTTATGTTTTGATGGTTACCAATCACAATTATTTCAATATTGAGCTAAATTTTAAGGTTTTCCCACATTTCACAAACCGTCTTTCTAGTTAATTAGCCTACGAGTGATAAGATTCATGAACTTTGTACTTTTATTTTTTTGGAAATGTTACGCGCTGTGGGGATGCTTGAAGTTGGCTGCTACAAGTTGACGTTGCTGCCAGATTAAACATTTCTCGAAGAGCTATTTGACGATTATGGCAACATTGGCAATATGGCTACATATGTTGGGTGCCAGTCTTTAAGCGATGTAATACCAATCTTGGTTGAATCTTTCAAATATTCGGCCTGAATATAATATGTTACCCATATAGCACCAATATTGAGTCAATATCTTGTGCTACTGAGGGTATTTATTGCTTGAATGCGATATTAGCTTAAAAACAACTCATTAAATGTAAAAATAAGCAGTAGTACCTAATTGTTATATAAAAACAATGGTGAAGTTGTTAGTTTATGTTTGGATATAAGATGCAAAGACTTGAAAAGAAAATAAAAATATGTCAGTGGAAAAGAAAACATTTATGTAATAAACCTTTAATAATATCGTAGAAATTATTATACTTTCCATATTTAGTAATATAAACAAATGAGCCTATTATTAGTAGGCCTTGAACTTCTGTAGTACAGTTGCTGCTACTGTAAAATTCACCCATTCATTGGTAAACAGTAAAAGAAGGCTTTTCGGCATAGTTGTTGTATATTATCATCAGGATTGATAACGATAACTGTTAATAATTATCCCATACCATTCACCCAGTTTGCTATTACGTAAAGATCATAATAGCGGAAACATTTCCTGTTTTATAAAAATTGATTTAAAGCAAAAATTGATTAATTATGATTAATTTCGCAATTACCATTTTACAAAACGTTATCAAGCAAAATATGCGGATATTCATGTTATTACTACTATGTATATACAAGTTCGTTTTTAGATCAGCAAAAAATTCATTACCGTTACTAACTATATGTTAATACCAGCTGATTTTCTCCACATATGGAATAAGACAATCTCTGTTAGAGTGTTAGGTAGATTTACATTTAATTCAATTCAGCTACCTTGCAAACTAATTATTCTAATTTTAGATTAATTTTTAAATTATTACATAAATATTTTGCATTGAATCATCAATTGAATTGTTTTAAAGTTAAAAATAACTTTTTTTTTATTTTTACATAATACATAACCTCGAAGTTTGGCTCGAGTTTCATATTTCATTCCCTCCCACAAATTAAAAACAGAGGTCTTCTACTTTATTATTACGACCTTTAGATTCACTCCATATGTGGATTTTATAGCGCAAAAATAGTGTGTGTTGAAAGATTTAAATTCTGGTGTTCTACAAATCCAATTCAATTGCTTCTATGGTAAAATGCACCGGTAATTTTATAGCAATTTTATGCTAATTTCACAGAAGTAATACCTATATTTCTAGGAGATACTTTCGCGCCTGCAACCAATACTTTCAAGAATTTTAAATAATGCAGAGATTTTTTATGTCTTGAGAAAACTTTAAGAATACTATTTTATGTGGTATTATTAATAATAACTGCGACTGTAATTGTGAATGTATACAGGGTGTCTCAAAAATAACGAACAATAACGCAGAGGGTTAAAAAGCGTCCGAGGTAGAATCTAAAACTAAAGAAAAAAAAACTCTACCTTCAAAAAATTATTTTTGTAAATTTGTTAAAAATTGTTTGCAATACTTTTTGCTAATACGGTCCTGTTATATTTTGCATCAATTTGATAATAAATAATAAGTCATCCAGCATTGGGATAGTCAAAACATTGTAAAGCGATATGTGTAGAGTTAAGCAATTCGGAGAAGTCGATTTAAAAACACGTATATTGGTCAAGGTTACGTCTTTATAAACACCATGACATATCACCGTAATAAGCGTTTTGTTCTAAACTGCATAGTTGCAAAAAAATCCCAAACGTTTGATGATAGTTCATCAAACTAATAATTTTTATTATCAAGAGTTTATTTGAAAGTGTTTTCCGTTTTAAATAAAATAGATTAATGGTAAAAATTGCTCTTATTTAATAAATTGCGACCCTTGTAGTTTTTTGAGTAAACCACAATCGGGCCGCAAATTCAACCTGGCGGCTCCCTAATTATGAAAATGTTAATTTATCTTCTGTTTATTTTCGAATGTTATTACAGAACGTAAAAATATATTTATGTTTTGTATCCTTTGTTTAAATTGCGTTTTGTTTATTTTACATAGATCAAATTTCACTATGTGTATTTTTGCGGAATGTTTAGTCCAAAATTTTATTTACAAGCACAGAATACGAAAGAAAGAATTGCTATAAATAAGGAAAGTCTGCGAAAGGGGATGTTTATAACAAAGAGAGTTTTTGATTATTGACTTACGTTCATTGAGAAATTTCGAGCCCAAGATCATTTTTGTAAAATTTTATTTCAGTTTTAATGAAAAGGTTTACTATTAGTTTTAAATATTAATGCTTCAGATTCTAGTAAAATGTATTAGCATCGCATTTTTTAAATTACGTTCAACGCCGCCACACATAAAGAATTCCCTTTAACTTATTGAAATATGATATCAGATGCTCTCTAAAGTAAGATGTTTTAAGCTGTTATTAGACCTTGAATTTATTTTAAAATAAACAAACCATAACATGGCAAAACGGAACGTGTCTTATTTACGAGTGTTTTCAAGATCAACTCATTTGGGTATTTTGCGGCATTGACAAAATTGTGCTGTATTGACAAATGCTGTAAAGTTCAACAAACTACAGTCCTCAGCATTATGCGACATCAGGAGATTGTGGAGCAGAACGTGCAGGACCGGACTCAAAACTTGAACCTTAAATAACTCTGAAAGTAAATATTTTAGAAAAAAAAGTTATGGGAAAAACTTTCTCTACACATCATCAACTATCTCGTATTCACGTATTGTCCGTTATTTTTGAGACATGCTGTATATTTAAATGAAACTTGGTTAATAGAATCTTGTTATACGTACTGATAGTCGATATAAATTAAAGCGTGCTTAAAACGTTTAAATTAAGCTTTTTGTTGTTTAGTTATAATGCAAATGGGTTGGTTAATTTGTGCGAAACCGCGTAAACCTCGATCTATAATATGTTTGTTCACACCCACTAGAAAGTTTTCCTAAATGCAAATTGACACGAAGTATCTAGGAATTCTAAATTAGTATGTGGCTGTTGTTAAGCAGAATTTAAACACATTCCCGATAAATTCATTTGTTTTAAGTTATGGTGGTACTACTTGAATAAAATTAGAATGATAAGGTGGTGTCATTTATTTTTGTTTCTAGTTTGTTAATTTACGGGTAGATACTTAAACACATATGAATATTCAACATTATACTTTTACTATTAAATATTCAAAAGGTGGGCATAGATATCTTTATTCTGATCGTTATTGCAATGAATATACAATTTGTTGGATAGGAAGCACAACTAACAACTAACCCACCAATTTCTCATCTCATCATGTCTGGGTCTAATAACACTCAGCTGGTACAGTAGCATTTAGAATAGGTGTAAGCAAGCATGCAGCATTGTAATGGCCATAATTTCCTGAGTCTGTATTTAGACATACAGCTGATATAGCTCCTGTTATGTACTACGCTCATTTCCCGTGTCTGTACTTGAAATACTACAGCACCACTGGTTATAATATCAGCCAGTGGAAATTTGGTGTACTCTCAACTTATGTCACCCAGGTTAATCATTATGAATATTAAGAACAATTCCTGCATGGATACTCTCTCTAAATTATGAATAATCTACACTGTTTGTATCCATGTAATTCTACGTCATTATTCTTGCAGATCTGCAAATCTAGCCTTTTAACTATAATCGCCCAGTTAGTGAGGTTGCACCAACTAAAGACAAATTACAAATAGTTTTGCGTTACAAGTAATACGAGCGTCTGAAGATAATCAGAAGACCTTGGTAGATACCAAAGAACCAGTTTCAATAATAAATAAAACAGGCCAAGCAATAGTGTCTCCACGAAGAACCAAACGGTCGTGCAAGGCAGCTTGGACGCTGCAAATTCGACGAAGCATAATAAAATCAGCATATGTTAAACAGCGCACAATCCGCATAATATCTTCAGTGGTACCCAATCGCACGGATAGTAGGATCAGAAGTAAAAAATATTCTCATACTTTGACAGTATTCGGATAATGGTAGTTCCGCCAAAGCAGCCTCTAAAAAGCGCGCACTGTGGACTAGCAACACTCATAAAATCTATTATAAGTTTATCTATCTAAATTTATTTTACAAAAATAAAATAAAAGGGCGAATGAAAACGCTACTTAATGAAAATTATATGCAAACATATTCACGAAAGCTGTTGCCACAAAAATCGTTAAAATTGAGGTCAATTAAGCTGGAAGTGCAAAGTGAGCAGAATCCCATGAGACCCAGTGGAAAATTTTGAGTGCTATTTAACTACATAACTAAAATTTGAGTGCTCTTTAATTTTTTTAAAATCGCAAAGCATTATTTATAAACGCATGTACACGTGAGCTAAATCATTTCTGCATACATAATAATTAAGTACTTTTTGAGTGCTATTTAACTACCCAACCAACAATTTAAGTGCTCGTTAATTTTTTTTAAAGCCGATGTTTTGCTAGCTTAAGTTTAAGCTAACTGCATTTCGATTATATAAACTCAAATTATAATAGATGGGAATAAGATGATGTTTATACTAGACTACAGTAAAAGCTACATGTGAAAAATAACTCAAAAATACCTTTAAAACAAGCACCCTTATATTTACCAAAACATCCGTTTTTTTTTAATTAACGAGCACTCAAATTTTTTGTTGGGTAGTTAAATAGCACTCTAAAAGCACTTAATTATTATGTATGCAGAAATGATTTAGCTCACGTATGCTTGCGTTTAGAAATAATGCTTTGCGATTTTAAAAAAATTAACCAGCACTAAAATCTTTTGTTGGGTAGTTAAATAGCACTCTCTTCTGCTCACTTTGCACTTCCAGCTTAATCAACCTTTAAAATTGGCCAGTAAAACTCCACAAATAAGCATTTTGTGAAAACGCTTAGCGTTTCAAATATACTATAATTTAGTTGGCCTAGTAAACAAATACTGTTCATTAGTAAAGGGTGTAAGCTATGTAACGAGTTTATAATGGCTGTTATTTATTCTGATTTGTTTAAAATGTAATTTGGTGTATAAAACTTAAAAAGTTTTAGTTTTGGGTTTTATGCAGGCAGCTGTATTTAAACAAACTTTTAAGAATGCAGACAATCTCATGTAATGTAAATTTCGTGATATCTAATTAAAACCAAGTCAAAACTCGTATGAATGAAATCAATTTCCCACGGATTGAAATCTTAATTTAGGCACGTATTCTGCGAACGAAACCTAATATATGTTATGATTTTATTGTGTATAAAGAATTCCTTACACTGCATCAATTTTCGTGAAATTTCAAAAGAACTGGGTGTCAGAACTCAAGTCATTATTATTATTTAGTTTGCAGTTTTTATTGTTGCAAATGTTGGGTTTATTAGCTCTGTGCACCTTTTGATAAAAGTAAAAAGAGAAATTCGTCTAATTTTATTATCAGCTACGCATGTTGTCATATTTAAACTTGGTAGGTTAGATACTATAGCTCCCCTTAAAACGTTAGAAAAGAATGGTTAGTTTACCCTTCTTGAACGAACTTATAGTCTGACTTTCTCTAGAGACAACCGCGACCTGACGCGATTAACCTAATTTAGATACGATTGTCGAGTATTAATTTGATTATTTTCAAAGAGAATTTTTGGAAATTCCGTATCGTGTGTCTGGTTAGAGTCCAGTTTTTGTGAAGAGAGTTTTTCTGAAGTTAGGTATTGTATTGTAGGTCTAAGTAGAGACCAGTAGGCTTTTATTGTTTTAGTTGAATTAACTAAGGGAATGAATCGTACGACCTAGTGCACTTCAAGGAATTCGAGAATTTGTCATCGGTGGGTTGTACCGATTAATGGGAGTTCTCTTTAAAAGAAATTATTTAAATTATTAAATATTGTGAATACGAGGAAAGTTACGGCTTTTAACGTTAACAAGTTAACATCATCTCCTTTAATTGGTGGCTAATAAAAATTTAAATAACATTACAGATGATTATTTAGGCCGCACTTAAAGTTTAAAGCAAACCAATACTAATAAAATTAAAGTTAATAAGGGAAATTATTGCAACGTTTGAAATTCAGTTTTAAAGCAAATCGTTCAGAATTCAATCAACTGGTCCTAGCACGCTAATTGGATTGTGTTGTTAGTGGAGTTTTGTTTGTGTGATCATTGGGCTTTTGTTTTAGCGAGTTAAACATTTATTTGTCAGGTTAAAGTGAAATAAAGAATTGCTTGTAACTGTTCTTGTCGAAATCTTTGTTGATAACAAAAATTTAGATTAGTTCTTAGATAAGAAGTTTAATTGAAAATGTATTTAGAATGGGATCCCAGTTAAGCTAATATGTTGAAAATTTATGTTGCGGGTAGGTCAACTGTTGTGTATATTTTTGTATTGTTGTAAGCGATTTATTTTCGAACTTGTTTCAATCTTAGAGTGTTTAAAATTAATAATCAATGCTGTAGCTTGTTGGTGTTCCATTCACAAAATGAAAGAAAAATTAGTCACAATTAATGTAACGTAAATTGATGAGGAATATTTTCACAAATTGTAGATTCTCTTTGCTATTAAATAATAACATTAAAAAATTGGGTGGCGCCTTCTATTTTTCTAATTGCTCCTGTGTTTTATTCCTAATCAGTAAGTTTTTGCGATTAATACCCACGACAAATGTTATGTCGTCGATGCACAATTACGACTTAATGATGGTTTTTATACAGATAGCTTAGAAAAATGATAAATTAGAAAAATAACATACCTGTTGTAGTGAAGCCCAACAATTCCCCTAACCACAAGCATACCCCATCGAGGATTTCTGAGCACTTTAGAACAGGAAAGCCTATGTTGGATAGGAAGCACAAAATGAAGCAGATTTGAGACGAAAAATATTTTAGAATATATATTGAGGTCTATGGCCCATTGTCAATAGCTTAAACGTTGTCTATTATTACTTAGATATAGGTAAAATATTGGTACATTAATCATTTAAATACGTAAACTCCATTCTGATTATATGTAGTTAATATAACTGTAACGGGAGAGAAAAGGAACGAACCTCTTTTCGAGCGACAGGTGGTGTGTTCTGCCGCCTTCGAGAGAATGACGCATCGCACAAGCATGTAAATCAGACGCGGTTTATTCTAGCATTTTCTAGAATACATAGAAGGTTCCAGCGACTTCTGGTGCGTTTATATGAGGATATAAAAGCGGATTGCGGATAAAAGAGAGTCAGTGAACAGCAAGTCATTAACTGTGTATTACAAAATAAATAGTGAATATAAATGTTGTATTAGAAATTCATAGTCTGTAAATAATAGTTTTTAATGGTTTATAATCATAGCGTTAATTTATAGTGTATTAATTAGTGTATAGAAATAAATATTTGTTTGTGAATAGCCGATTTAAACAGCACTTGTGTTATTATTTTTAGAAAGAACGTTGCAGTGTTGTCAGGTGTGGTGTTCTAAAATAAATAAAATCGCGTAATAATTAAATAAAGTGCTGTGAGAATAAATTTTTAGCGTTAAAATTAATTTCAACAAACGATTAAAATGGTGATGAAACTATTGAAAGACCTCTTAGTAATAGATTTAAAACGAGAATTGGACGAGAGGGACTTGGATAGTAATGGAAAGAAAGAAGTTTTGATAAATCGGCTAAGAGAATGGCTTTTAGAACAGAAGGAAGATCCTGAAAATTACCGCTTCGAAATACCTGGACCCGCAATTGATACTAGTTTGTTGTTAAGTAAAATGGAAGAAAGTTCTAGAAAAGCCGAAGAAAATTCTAGAAAGTCCGAAGAGAATTCTAGAATTTTAAAAGAAGAATTACTGCAAAAGTCCGAAGAGAATTTTAGAAAGTCTGAAGAGAATTCTAGAATGTTAAAAGAGGAATTACTGGAAAAGTCAGAAGAGAATTCCAGAATGTTAAAAGAGGAACTATTGGAAAAGTCTGAAGAAAATTCTAAAATGCTTAAACAAGAATTACTTGAAAATACTAAAGCACTGGAAGAAAATGTTAAAATGCTTAAAGAAGATTTACTGGAAAGTTCTAGAAGGCTTAAAGGAGAATTGTTGGAAAATGTCAAAGCGTTGGAAGATAAAGTTTTCGAAGAATTTTTGGAGAATGCCAGTGCGTTAGGACTATTGGAAGGTAGATTGGCGGAACAAGATAGGGTAATAAAGATGGTAGAAGAGAAAATAGCCCAAATGCAATTACCACCAACAACTAAGAAAGACGATATGATCGAAATGCTGGAAGATAGAATGAGGCAACTACGGTTTCCCTCAACTTCTGAGTGGCCGTTTAATGAAGTAAAGAAACAATTTAAAGAAGAAAAGGTTCCTGCCGTAGGGATAAAAGTAAAACCACCCACGTTCGATGGAAAGATACCTTGGTCCACCTACTACAAACAATTTGAGGCGGCCGCTGGGGCCAACGGATGGACAGGCAAGGAAAAGGCCGTTTCTTTAACTGTGGCTTTGCGTGGAGACGCGTTGAACGTCCTGCAAACAATCCCAGCAGGACAGGAAAATGATTATCAATTGTTAGTGTCTAGATTGGAGATGAGATATGGAGACGCGCATCTTCAACAAGTGTATCACGCGCAAGTGAAGAATCGTATCCAGAAGAATGGAGAAAGCCTGCAGGAGTTTGAAGCCGATGTTGCGCGGCTTGTCCGATTGGCGTACCCTACGGCACCCGATTCATTTTTGGGACAGCTCGCTGTGCAGACCTTCATTGATGGGTTAAGAGACGGGGAAACACAACAATCATTGAGGCTAGCACGACCAAGAACAACTGATGATGCGCTTGCTCACGCCTTAGAATTTGAAGCTGCAAAGCAAGCGTCCCGAGGTCACGGGCGTGTTCGGGCCGTTGTGGAGGAAGAAGAAGGTTCTAAAGATCACCTAGAGGAGTTAGTACTGAGAGTTCTTCGGAAGGAAGAAAGCCGTAAGAAGAATCATCAAGAAGTTCGAGGGCCTCGTTGTTGGAACTGCGGCGAACAAGGACATGTAGAACGCCGTTGTCCCAAAATAAGAAAAGTACAACCGTCGGAAAAGTTAAAAACGGTTGGCAAGAGGGGGCGAACGTTGACTGCGAGTGAAGATGCCCCGGAGATCACGATCCATGCCGTAACATCAAAGAATAGTAATGGCAGTTTGTTTGTAGATGGAAAGATTGTTAACCGAACTGTTCCACTACTTATTGATACGGGGGCGACAAAATCCATCGTACGCCCTGATGTTCTACAATCAAGTATTAAATTGTTACCGACAACTACTCAACTCCGTACAGCAACAGGTGAAGTGATACCAACACGCGGAGTGGTGAAGATGAAGATTGGCATTGGAAGTGAAGAACGTGATCATGAGGTGCTGGTAGCCGATATCACTGATGACTTCATCTTGGGAATGGACCTCCTGAGAAAATTTGGTTTTACGTTGGATTTGAAAGAGGGTGTTTTGAAGGTCGTTAACGAAGAACTTCCTTTGCACCCACGAGAAGATCCGGTGGTAAGGGTTTTGCTGACTGAAGATGTGATATTGCCGGGTCAAAGCGAGATGGTTGTCGAGGCGGGTTTGGATGGAGATCTTCGGGTAGGATGTGTGCGAATGATGGAGCCTGTTTGTGATAAGAAGATCCATAGTGGCATACTGGTGGGAAAAGCGCTGATCAAGGTTGGAAAGAGAGTACCGGTGAGAATTATGAATGTTAATGTGGATCCGGTGACATTGAAGAAGAGTACCCTTGTGGGACAGTGTGTGCCAGTATTTCGAGTATCCAGGTGTATGGCTGATGTTCCAAAACCAGTGCCCAAAGACCATGGTGGAAAATTAGTGGGTATGGTTACTAGTTCGTGCGAAGACCTTAACAGAACGGAAGTGAAAGAGGTACAGGGTTTGGTTCACCGATACCAAGATATCTTCGCTCTTGACGATAGCCAGAAGGGACGAACAAATATAGTAAAACATAAAATCAATACAGGCAACTCTATGCCTGTCCGTCAGCAGCCGAGGCGTCTACCTCTAGCAAGGCGAGCAGAAGCCGAAAAGATTATTACTGATATGGAAGAACAAGGGGTCATCGAGCCATCCAGCAGTCCATGGGCATCACCGGTGGTCCTGGTCAGTAAGAAGGATGGGTCAACGAGATTTTGTGTGGACTATCGGCAGCTCAATAATGTGACCAAGAAAGACAGCTATCCCTTACCACGCATCGACGACACGTTAGATACCCTGTCTGGTTCACGATGGTTTTCGACTTTGGACTTGAAGAGTGGTTATTGGCAAGTTGAAATGGAACCTGAAGACCGGGAGAAGACCGCGTTCACTATTGGTTCCGGACTATGGCAGTTTACAGTTATGCCTTTCGGTCTATGTAACGCTCCGGCCACCTTTGAGCGTCTAATGGAGACCATCCTGAGAGGGCTCTCGTGGAAGACCTGCCTGGTATACCTGGATGATGTGATTGTAGTCGGAAAATCATTCAACGAACATTTGAACAATCTAGAGGAAGTGTTCCGAAGACTACGTGGAGCCAATCTGAAACTGAGTCCGAAAAAGTGCCACATATTCAGAAAGGAAGTGAAATATCTCGGGCACGTCGTATCACAAAATGGAGTGGCAGCCGACCCCGATAAGATTCGTGCAGTTCAAGAGTGGCCAACACCGAAAGATAAACACCAAGTTCGTAGTTTTCTTGGGTTATGTACCTATTACAGGCGTTTCGTTCCTGGGTTTGCCAATATAACGAAACCTCTGACAAGGTTAACTGAAGATGGGCGCGAGTATGTTTGGAGCGGAGAGTGTGAAACAGCTTTCCAACAGCTGAAGCGTGCCCTGACAACAGCACCAATATTGAGCTATCCACGGACAGAAGGGAAATTCATACTTGACACAGATGCAAGTAATTTGGCCATTGGGGGGTACTTTCTCAGATACAGGATGGACAAGAAAAGGTCATCGGCTATTTTAGTAAGGTTTTGTCGAAAGCCGAAAGGAATTATTGTGTGACCAGAAAAGAACTATTGGCCGTCGTGAAGTCCGTTGAGCACTTCTACAAATACTTGTATGGACGGAAGTTTTTATTGAGGACGGACCATGCAGCGTTGAAATGGCTGTTACAATTCCGTAATCCTGAAGGCCAGGTCGCAAGGTGGATCGAACGATTACAAGGATACGACTTTGACACCGAACATCGAGCGGGCACTAGTCATCGAAATGCCGATGCTCTTTCAAGAAGACCCTGTCCAACGGATTGCCGTCATTGCTCTCGTTTGGAAGAGAGGGTTTGCCAAGTATTAAGGACTACCATCGTCAACGACAATTGGTTGCCGGAAGAATTGCAACGACAGCAGGAGGCTGATCCCGAACTAAAAATGGTACTGGAATGGAAGCGCGTGGGAGAAAGGCCTGCCTGGGAGGCCGTCAGCCCTTTTAACAGAACGCTCAAAGCATATTGGGCCCAATGGGAGTCCTTGAAGGTGGAAGACGATCTCCTGAAGCGAGTACTGGAGAGTGAAGATGGCACCACCATTAGGTCTCAGTTCGTGGTTCCAAGAAGCCGAGTGGCTACAGTATTGCGACATCTCCATGACGGTGCCTCCGGAGGACACTTCGGTGTGAAAAAGACCTTGGAGAAAGTTAAGGAGCGTTTTTATTGGGTCAACTGTAAAGAAGACGTGAAGGAGTGGTGCCGGAAATGTGAACTATGTGCCACTGGCAACGGACCCTTGGGGAAACGAAGAGCACCTATGAGGCAGTACAATGTGGGTAGTCCTCTGGAGAGAATAGCTATAGACATTGCCGGACCATTTCCCGAAACTGACGATGGGAATAAATACATCTTAGTGGCAATGGACTATTTTACCAAATGGCCAGAAGCATATGCCCTACCAAACCAGGAAGCTGCGACTGTTGCTGACGTACTAGTCAAAGAGTTTTTCAGTCGCTTCGGAGTGCCCATGGAGCTGCATTCGGATCAAGGCCGCAATTTCGAGTCTGTACTCTTTGGAGAAGTCTGTCGATTGTTGGGCATTCGCAAGACTCGGACCACACCGTTACATCCGCAGTCCGATGGAATGGTAGAACGCATGAATCGAACAATGGGCAAATATTTGGCCAAGGTCGTCTCCGATCATCAACGAGACTGGGACCAATACCTGCATCTGTTCCTGATGGCTTATCGTGCATCGGTCCACGAAACAACCGGTCAGTCACCAGCGTCTGTGATGTTTGGACGCGAGTTACGGTTACCGTGTGATCTGGAATTTGGGTCTCCACCTATAGAGCAGGAGGTAGCCGGGAATGATTATGTCATCAACTTAAAGAAGAAGTTGGAGGATATTCACGACCGAACCCGAAATAATAGTCGAATCGCGAGTGACCGGATGAAGGCTACGTACGATGTGAGAGCCCAAGAAGGAGGGTTTCAACCTGGAGAGCTTGTCTGGTTATACAACCCGCAAAGGCGTCGTGGCTATTCTCCAAAGTTACAGCGAAATTGGGAGGGTCCATACCAGGTGAAGAAACGAATAAATGACTTGATTTATCGCATCCAGAAATTGCCAAGGGGGAAACCAAAAGTGGTACACTCCAATCGTCTGGCGCACTATGAGGGAAATAATGACGCAGTCCCGGATCGGAAAGATGAGGCTGAGGTGGCTATCAATACCGTAAGGCCTGAAGATGATCAGCCAACCTTTAGAGAATTTATGGCTGCGTTCTCTGGAACTAGAAAAGCGCGATTCGGAGTCACGACTGAGATGCAACAAGATCTCTTCCGGGTCCCTGGTGATTATTCCATTGCCCACTGTGTCTCCGAGGATCTCCGTATGTCCAGGGGGATCGCAGTGGTGTTTAGAAATAAATTTGGACGGCTGAATGAACTTCGAGAACAAAATCCCTCTGTTGGTAAATCCTTACGCTTGCCTGATCATGACCGATCCATTTACTACTTGGTAACCAAGCAGTTTTACTACCAGAAGCCGAGTTACGCCGACTTGTGGAGGGCACTATGGAATTTGAGGATCGAGTTGCTTACCAGGGGAATTAAAGGCAGGGAAATTGGCAGTTCCCAAACTCGGCTGTGGGCGGGACCAGCTGGATTGGAGAATCGTTAGAAACATGCTGGAAGTTGTCTTTAGAGGTACGGACGTCAAGATCTTCGTCTGCAGTTTTGACCCACAGCCCGCATTAAGGCCAACGAAGAGTGTAGACTGTTATTTCTACCGTAATGGAACGTGTAGTCGAGGTGAAGACTGTCGATATCGTCATGACCCGTTCTACAGGAACCAGAGCATAAAACCTGTTCTGGGACAGAACAGACTTGAAGAGGGGGGCAGTGTAACGGGAGAGAAAAGGAACGAACCTCTTTTCGAGCGACAGGTGGTGTGTTCTGCCGCCTTCGAGAGAATGACGCATCGCACAAGCATGTAAATCAGACGCGGTTTATTCTAGCATTTTCTAGAATACATAGAAGGTTCCAGCGACTTCCGGTGCGTTTATATGAGGATATAAAAGCGGATTGCGGATAAAAGAGAGTCAGTGAACAGCAAGTCATTAACTGTGTATTACAAAATAAATAGTGAATATAAATGTTGTATTAGAAATTCATAGTCTGTAAATAATAGTTTTTAATGGTTTATAATCATAGCGTTAATTTATAGTGTATTAATTAGTGTATAGAAATAAATATTTGTTTGTGAATAGCCGATTTAAACAGCACTTGTGTTATTATTTTTAGAAAGAACGTTACATAACGTTTTGAATTTTCTCTCACAACTTTTGTAACATAAGCACGCTATTGATTGAAAATTCAAAAGTATAAACTTACAATATGCACTGCTTGCCTGTTTGTTCTTACTTAACAGTTATCAAAGTTGTCATGTTATAGCAAAGCTTTTTTCTGCACTAGAAAACAACAATAAAAAGCCCCACGATTGGGCGGCAATTTATAGCAACAAAACCCAGCCCACGTTGGATCGTCAATTTATAACGTCAAAACTCTATAAACGAAATGATGCCCCGCGATTGGGCGCCAATTTATAACGGGAAAAGTTCTACAAACTAAATAATAATTTTAAAATTATTATACTTACGTTAAAAAGATGCTCAAGATTACCACAGCTTGAAATTTAGCTCTATCTTACAAATTTAGTTTCAGGTCGCAGGTATTGGTTCTGCAGTTGTCTTATTTGTAAAAAGGAATAGATAAGGGTTCCAGAACTCAAATACTCTAAAAGGGCGCCATCTGATTATGAAATTTAGTGACATTAATTAAGCCAGAAAAGATATTGAATTCACTAATCAGAAAATGAATTCAATTTACCAGGTTTTGGACAAAAATTTGATTGTATTGATTAATTTTAAAATAAAAATGAATAAAACATTCATAATTATATGGTTCCATTTAGCTCACTTGGTATACACTTGAAAACATATTTATTGGATAGTAAAAATAAAAGATCATATACATATATAATCAAAAAACATAAGAAACATGATTTTATTAAACTTAAATTAGTCATCCACTATTGAAATTTCAAGTTATTCAGAATTTAGTGAACGTAAAATATTCAGAAATTTATTAAGACCAAAATTTATTAAACATAAAATTATTTAAATTTTTATTAAACATAAAATTTATAAAAATATTATAGAATTAAGTTTATGCTATTATTACAGGAGTTAATGTATTTAAATTTTGTTTAAATTAACTTGCTAAGGTTAAATCCTACTAGAGAGCTCTCTTTTGATAATAGATAAATCAACTATCCAAATAAACCATAAACACAAACAAAATTACTCAAAAATTACACAAAACAAATAGATAATTCTTAAATTACAATACCTTGATCTTATAAATCGAATTCCTCTAATACCAATAATTACTTGCATCGCAAAAATCATTACTATTAACTGGTAGAACCTGGAAATGCTTCTCATTATGTGATAATTGCTGAACCTTAATGACGATGAATTACTTTTGACTACAGCAGATCCAAAGTTCATTTTCTTTAAACAAAACATTTAAAACACTCCATATAGTTCATTCAACTTTCTTTGTTAAAACGCAGTTTAAACAATCCTGTCTCTGTTATAGTTTTATTTATAATAACTTGCGTCTGATAAATAACGGTAATATCTTTAAAATCTTAAACAAATTTAAACTCAGTAAGCACTTGCTAGTTTAGTTACTTCCGATAAAATCGATAATCATTTATTTTTTTATCCACTTATGGAAAGGAAATTTATTAATTATATTATGAGTTCATTCGCAAATAAACGATAATCCCCAAACAGATACGCCACGGTTATTTTTGTTAACAATGACTCCGTAATATTTTAAAAACCACTCAATCTTTAATAACGTAAATTCACTAATTACAACTGGAACGGTAGAGATAATTGTTTTAATGATCCATCACAAAATAACAAACCACTTTTATCTATAAACTGTACTGTATATTCAGTTTGTTCGGCTGAATTATTCAAAACTGTACCATCTCGGAGTCTCACTTCAAGACAAGCGTCTTGTCTTCACCGCAGCTCAAAAGCAAGTCGTGTCTCGAAAAACAAACATCCGGAAAAATATTTAACTGTATAACGGTACTTTTATTAACCGCAAATTCTTAATTAATATCCAGAAAACGAATTACACAACGGTATTTTTATATTAACTGCACATTTTCAATTAACAGGAAACGGCATCCGACACCGACCATTTTCTATAAACTATCTGTGTCGAAACTAAAATTTAATTGCGTCTACACTGTCTGGAAACTTAAGTGAGACTGAAGTGCGTCTCCTCTTTCTTAAAACTCAGGGATCTTTTTCTGCGTAGGAATACATTACCAGATGCAAATAGACTTCAACCAATAGGAGGGTCTCACTTCAAGAACAAGTATTGATTTTTTCTTTAAAAGCTGAAGGTTGCATTATAATAGTTCGTAGGGTACAAATCGTGTACACCAATCAGCGAGTCGCGTGTTTTGGCCTCAACGAATCAGAGCACAGCAACTCAAAAGCAAGTATTGATTTTTTCTTTAAAACTGCAATCGCTTCAAGTTATTATTTTTTAAACGCTTATATGAGTAACCAAAGAGATTTTTATAATTCTAAGAGGATTTGAAACCAACCTTTTTAAAATAGTTTTTTTTATAGGGTTGTTTAAACCAAATGCTAACACAAGTTCATATTTTAAAAAGAACGTAAATTTTCAGAACCGGACTTTTAGTAAATATGTAGACAAAACTACATTTGTTCAGGACTGATAAAAATATACCGTTACAATGTCCAATTTATCAATACAAGATAGAACGGACGTCCGGATTTATGCATCCTTGCACGACGAGGCGCATTTTTTTATTAATGTTAAAAAATGTTTTGGAAGCAGATTCAATAATTGTAAATGCCACTGTATGAAATTATTTTCAAGTGTGGAAATTTTGCCTATTTCAAAAGTAATATAAAATAAAATTAATGCTAATAGAGCTGTAGAAGGAACATCATTTTTAAAAGAAGTCTAAGAAAAGGAACAATAGCACCTATCAATTTTGGAAGAAATAAGAAGAAAATAGACATTAAAAGAATTAAGAATGAAAATATACTCGACCACCAATTGTACATCTGCACCAACCGATAGTATAAATCCAGGCCGGTCTGACCTACTCGTTGACTATAACTTTAACGTTTGTTTTCCTTTCTTCTGCCCCGCGACGTTCGAAGCGCAGCAAGCAATCCCAGATGCGGTAAAATGATGCAATGTCGCACAGCGCGGTATACAGCTCCGATTGTGAACTTTATGACTATGCAATGTAACATACTGGTATAAAAATAGGAAGGAGCAAATCATTATCCTAATTATTTAAAAGCGAAGAGCTTTTTTTCTGTTTTGCGTTTATAATATTAAAGAACGAGTTTCATAAGGCAAGATTTATTGCACGAGTTTTCTAAAGAGCGGGTGCAATAACGACTTATGAAACGAGTTTTCTATGCTATTTTTTTAGTTTGCACATTTTATTCCCTTTTTAAATAAAAATAATCAATTTAAAGTTTTCATCAATGTTACAAAATTTGATTAGCTATAAAAACACTCAAAGTAGTGCTCATTTGAGTGCTTTAATAGCTCAACTTTGTTGATAACATTGAATTTGAAACGTCGTATGTCAGCGCTCAAAAGAAAATTGGTGAAAACTTCAATCTAAAGATTAAATTTTTAAATGTCACAAAAAATAGGATAAAACAATCGTTTTATAAGTCATGAAACGATACCTTATGAAACTCTTCTTAAATATATTATTTATTTATTAGTTGAGATAAAATAATAATAAACAAAATTAATCACATTCAGCTATACCTTGGTAAAGGGTTGCTTTCAAAACTAAGTCAAACCAAAATTAAATGTACTATACAAGGTGTAACTAACATAACCAGAAACCTCGAAATGGGGGTAAATGTAATGATTTAGAACCTCTTTTCCTTATCAACATGTGGTCGCTTCCAGATAATCTTCGAGAAAACTTCATTTTAAAAATACAAATAAAATATTTTTTTAAATTTTTTTTGTATTTTAAAAAATTCTTTTTTGTTTTTTTAATTTTTTGCTTGTTTCGTATTTTTAAACTAAGGTGAGTACATTAAGCGTACTTAAAATTTCAAATGCGATTTTCTCGAAAACTAGCAGGAAGCGACCACAGGTTGATAGGGAAATGTGTTCTAAATCATTACAGCTACCCCCCCCACCCATTACGAGGTTTCTAGTTATATTAGTTACACCCTGTATAGAACGCACACTTTTGATAGAATAGGTCAGGTCGAGATTACTTTATGTAATATATTCATTATTCAATCATAATTTACCTACATATTCTTTATAACAAATGATTGGTTCGTGTTTTAAAACTAATTTCCGTGCAATATATATTTTACAATACATTAAAATAAGCCCTACGTAATTATTCAAATAAATAACTAAACTAACCTACCTTAAATTATTTCCTGTATTATTCTTGCTAAAACTTTATTTTCTTTGCAGGTAAGCCAGAATACTCTTCTACATATATTTTTTCACAACCGACTTCTAATAAATTAATGGTAATGGTAAGTTGAATCTTAAAGATGCAATTTTATTCACGTGCTTGTTTGCTGTTTTAGAAAGATTTCACAAGAAATGTCGAAAATAATTAAAAAAAATGTTTGTCAATATTTTTCTAAAACAACACTTATCTATAATATTATTAGACAGTCCAGGTATACCAAGACATGGGCGCCCATACAATTTTTTTTAAGGGGGGGCAAGCGTCAGAGAATTCCATCATGGCCTGCGCCCTGTGTTACGATCTAAAACATAATAATCATCGGAAAAAACACTGCATATTTCTAACAATGCCTATTTATGCCGGGTCAGACGTGGAACCAAATATCATTAATAATGAACAATAATAATAGTCAACACTCAAGAGTAACTACCATGAAAAAAAGAGTAAAGCTATCACAATTAGTTTATTCAAATTTTTACATATCTGTAGACGAAAAGGCAAATTTTAAATTTCTAACATTTTTTGAAAATTCGCTTATAACATTTTCTATAAACAACAATTTATTCTTTTTAATAAAATCTCTATGTACGCTCATCATACATAAGCCATCTAGCCTTTCTTCACCCATTGTCGAACGCAACCATGTTTTTATGCGTCGTAAAGTGCTAAAAGACCTTTCGATAGTGCACGTCGTTGGTGGCAAAGCTATGACAAGTTGTAGTGCATTTTGGACGGCTGGATAAAACTGACAATGCTGCAGTACATCTATTAAAGTTAATTCCTTGGAGTTGATAGAAGAATTAATGCAGTGATAATACCACGCCAGAGCTTCTTCTTGGAAATTATCAATTTCATAAAATGTGTTGATTACATTAACAATATTTACAAACTGTTCGTAAGAATGATTTTTAACATAATTTGGATGTAAATTGTAAAGCAAAAATGCAGGTTCATGTTGATTAGTAAATCTGTCTTTTAAAGAGCAGATCAGAGAATCTAAATATCTAATAAAAATTGATCGTTTAAAATATTCTTCCACAGATTGTGTTTCATAATTTGCTCTGTGCACCTGACGATTACTTGTTCTGGGCATTTTCAACTCAATTCCAAATTCTTGGGTTATTTCCAAACACTTCCGAAATATTTCAGAAAAAATTGTATCCAGGTCCGCATCTCTATGTTTTTCTAATAAACTCAAAATCCTTTCAATCTGCTGCTTAACACTTAGCATATCAATGCTAACGCCTTGCAAAACATTGGTTACAGGTTCCAAAATTGAAGAATATTTTGATATAATTTTTAAAGAAATAATAAAGCTGCTTTCAGAGGTACAAACTGAAAGTTGATGAGCTTTGGTTCTTGTGCTTTTATTAAATTCTGCATCTGTCGACAAATTTTCTAGTGCCTTCTTTATTTCAATAAATTTTTCTGAGAACAACCTAATGCTTTTATATTTTGCACTCCATCGTGTTTCACATAAGAGAGGTATATTAGAAACTAATTTTCTTCTTAAGGTACTTTCACGGAAAAATTTTATAACTTCTTTTATAGTAGCTATCGTATTTTGAATTTCCGAAATGGCATTTAGATCGTTAACAACTAAATTTAATCTATGTGATGCACAGTGGAAATAAAGTGCTTTTGGATATCTGTCCCTGATTATTTTTTGTACACCATTTTCTTTACCTGCCATTGTTGAACAGCCATCAAATCCGAGTCCTCTAAGTTTTGACATATTCATATTTAATTTTTCACAAAAATTTAAAATTGCATGTGCGATAGATGAAGCGTCCAATTTGTTTAACGGAACAAATCCAAGAAAATCTTCAGATATATTCAGAGAATTATCCTCATGTTTTTTTAAAAATCTAACTCCCACTGAAAGCTGTTCGATACCAGATATATCAGCCGTTTCATCTGCAAGTAGTGAAAATGCTATAACGTTCTCATTGTTTATCTGATTCACAATTTCATTTCTAATTATCTGTCCGCAAATATTGATAATCTCATTTTGTATACGATGAGATGTATACTTGGCTTTTCCTGAACATGTTTCGAAGTGTTCTTGAAGCACTTTGTCACCAGATTCGACTCTGAATTCTAATAAATCACGAAAGTTTCCTTCTGTTGATTTTTTCCCTCTTAATGCTATGTCATGGGTCCCACAATAAACTATTGTAGAAATTATCGATGAAATTTTAATCCTATTTGCTTCAATTAAATCATCGGCAGCTTTATTTAATTGTAAATCTACTCTTTTTTGTTTTCCTGAAAATACATCCATAAAAAGTTGGGATTTCATTAAAGACTCCTTATGCCATTCAGAATTAGCATGATTTTTCGCAGATTCATGGAAATCATTGTATTTTGTAAATGGTTTAACAATAAAGGAGCCTTGAAAACCTCTTTTTACAGAAGGTTTAAACAATACACAGTTAATACATAAAGCTCCTTTTAATTTTTCAGAATATGTTAACCAATGATACTGCTCAAACCAATCGTGTCTAAATGACCTCTTTTTCTTTGCATCCTCATGTTTTTTAAAGTTAAAAGTTTTGTCAGGCTTCGGTCGATTTGTAATTATATAGTACTTCTCAGAATCTGATAGTTTTCTTTGGTTTTGATCGATGAAATTTCCGAGATCATTCAATCTTTCTTGGATGTTTTCCGTTGCAGTGCTACAACAAGGTTGTGGTTCATCCTTTTTCTGTTTTTTAACTGAATGCGTTAAAATTCCATCGTCTTTAACTGCTGTTGAAGAATCTTGATTTCTTGTTAAAAATTTTCTTATGTCCATTTTTTCTAAAAATATTGAATAATGTACTCGATATTAATTTACTAGGTACCGAATTACGCACCTCTTCGGTTCAATTTAATATTATGGCAGGAATAATTCGTGAACGCACTAGTGCACTACTGTCACTTCATTAACGCCGACAATAGAAATGACTGAACTGAAAATAATTTTGTTTTTTGTTCACTGACGAGGAGACGAAGAGGTGTCAGGTTTAACATAATTATTTTGATATCTCTTCTAAGAATTGCATAGTATGCGTTAACCGATATGTCGGCAGCTAGTTAGAAGGGGAAGAGATGTAGTTTCAAGAATCACACAGCACACCAAAAAAAAAAGTATAATAAATACAGTGCGTCAAAAAATTATCGCAACAAATGTAAATTCGATTTTTTTTGTTAAATGATAAGAAAGAAAATCTGCACGTATAATAACGACTTCGTTGTCAAGAATTCTTGTAATTACGCGACCTGTTTTGAAATTAGGAACACCAGTATAACTTTTTTTCTCTTTTAAATGTTAACATGCAATTGGTTGGAGTTCCACAGTAACAAGAACAACACGAAACAAAATGTTACTGAAAATTAATAATGAGTACAGCCTCTTCGCGTTAAAATAATCTTACAACAATTTTCATGAAGAACTTAAAATCAATTTTTTTAATTAAGCGCACTTTGGAGTTGTCTTGGATTAAACGATATTCGTCCACTATAAACGAGGCTAACCGAACGATATAAGGTTCCAGAATGACTGTGACGTACCTTGGTGCATTTACGATCCTGTAACAATTACGTGTAAATCTGTACGTGACTCAAGATTTTAAGTGTTGCGATAATTTTTTGGCGCAGTATATAAGCCGAATTTCAAGTGTTTATCAGATTATTTACAATTTTTTAAGTTTATTATCAAGAACATTTTTACAATGTAGATTATCCAGGGGGGGGCAAATGCCCCTTCTTGCCCCCCTCTATGGGCGCCCATGTACCAAGATCAAATATGTATTCCATTTCAAAAGATATTGCACCACTACATTTCAGTAAAAAGCAAAAACCTACTATATATTGGAAACCGTGTTCCTAAATTCAGTTATTAATGTCTCGGTGGAAACCTTTATTTCATAGATTTCTCGATTCGAAATTTCATAGATTTCTCGAAATTCCCTGTTGTATGAGATCAACACTATTATGTTTGACAACCACTGGTCAGTTATTAAATTCTTTTGGGTAGGTACGACGATTCAACACGTCGCACTATTATCACATTTCTTAATAACAGCATTTTCAAAAACACCATAAATGCTGCACCAGAAGAAAAAGTTTTAATACTTGAACCATAACAATTTGATGGGTTTCTAGGAAAAACAAAAATTAACAGCTGTTATTTTTCTCAGAAACCTCTTGATTTTAATCAAACTTACTTACATTCAGAAGAAGTGCTCAAAATGATGATTTCTGCTATCTAAACAAACTTGCGCTCTAGTAACATGCCTGGTTTGTCAGATTTATAACTGTGTAAAATCTGAGGGTAATCCTACAGGCAAATTTTTTGTTAGAAGTAAAATCGCAAAAATTAATTAATCATTAGGCCGTGGCGCCCTCGCCATGGTAACTCATTCCCCCTCTTTGTCAATGCGCAAAATTTAAGATTTCAAAACATGTTTGCATACCTAAATGAATTAATATTAATTGTTGATTAATAACATTAATGAATTTAAGTGAATATACTGTATTTAGTAATTGTAAAAAAATCAACAAAAGTAATTAATAACAAAAGAAAAACAAACAAAAAAGTATGATAAATGACATTCATGAAAGAAGCAAACAACGCCAACAGATGCATGGTCGTGAGGAAGAATTGTTGGATTTCAGACTACAGACCACGATTCAAATCCCATGCATTAGTTTAATTTTTTTAAATAAAATATTTAATATATTTCATAAATAAACTATATAAAATAAATATAAATAAAAATAAATTATATAATTATAATATTTATAAAACAGAATAACTTACAATTAAATACTAATATGGTAATGTATAATTGATTAGTTTTATTTTTAATTAACATAAATATCATACATTATGTAGTTTAAACAATGACTATAAAATTAAGGGATAATTGTATGT
Source organism: Agrypnus murinus (assembly GCA_929113105.1). Lineage (NCBI taxonomy): Eukaryota > Metazoa > Arthropoda > Insecta > Coleoptera > Elateridae > Agrypnus > Agrypnus murinus. Next base: position 136,179,165 of record OV816029.1, on the reverse strand, counting down.
AAATGTAATTATTATTTTTTGTTTATAAAATAAACAGTTCCGTAAAAAACAAACAAAAATTGATAATAAATGACCTTCATTAAAGAAACAAGCAATGTCAATAAACGGTTCCTTTATTTTTTTAAATATTTAATATATATTTTATAAATAAGCAATTTTTTTAAATTATAATATTTATAAAAAGAATAATTACATAAAATTATTCTTTAATTTTATAGTCATTGTTTAAACTACATATATGTGTAATATTTATGTTAATTAAAAATAAAACTTAATTGATTATACATTACCATATTGGTATTTAATTGTAAGTTATTCTGTTTTATAAATATTATAATTATAAAAAAGATTAGTTATGAAATATATTAAATATTTTATTTAAAGTTATTTAATTTAAAAAAATAAACAAACTGATGGGATTTGAACCGTGGCTTTGTAATGGGAATTCTAGTCATCCATTCACGCGGCATGCTGTCTGTTGACGCTCTTTGCTTCTTTAATGAATGTTTATTATCATACTTTTTTTGTTTGTTTCTCTTTTATTATTAATTACTTTTTGATGATTTCTTACGATTATTATCAGTTGGTTAATATTAATTATTCAAACATTAATATTAATTTAACCTTAATTACTAACACCTTTTATTAAAGCACTTGTCAGGAATTTTCTGTATAGAGATGCAAGACCGATCTTGATAACGCATAACCTTTCAAGTTCAAACGGTACTTTTTATTTATAAAACTGCTTTGTCAACGATAAGAAATTCTGCAGTATTAATGAAATTACGAACCCACCGGTATTAATATTACGTATAGGTTTTTAGAAATTCTCCTAATTGTAAGTTTCTTCTAAACAAAAGGGAATTTTACAATGAAAATAAGTTTTTCCGTCAGGGTAAGTTGTCAGATATTTGTGTTTTCATTTAATGCAAGCAATTTGATTACACTCTGTATACATATGTGGAATCTTAGGAGTGCGAACTATTCATTCGTGGTGGGATTCCTGACATTTCCACTTATTTTAGGGAAACTTGAGAATGGCTGAGGATATAACTTTTTATTTTAAAAAATTTATTTTTTAATTAAGGATATACTTACGTACCAAATTGCAGTCCTCGAGCAGAAAAGTCACCGGAGATATAATTTAAAACTTCTCAAAACTAGGAGTTTTGGACCGACTTTGGTGAACTTTATCTCTAATGAATAATAGGTCACACTCTCAGGATTCTAAAAATAATATATATTGTGTGGTATCAATCCTTGAGGAATATCTGCACTTTTTGGCTTCAACTACTGCACACCTCATTTATGTCCTTGATAGTTCGCGAGTCTCACCTTAAGGGGCTCCGTCCATGATGTATGTACTAATATCGTAAATGGGAATTGCAGGAAGAGGTTTTAGAAAATTTAAAAGCTGTATGAACATGGAATAAAGTTGCCTCTCTCTACTAGCCTAGTTGACGAAAATGGCGGATAGAGTCTTGGACACAAACTAATATGGTACCAAAATCTCAGTCTAAGACAATAATGGTCATAGAATAGACACGTTGTGAGGCAACCAGATATTGTCCATTAGCAAGTACTTTCTGCATATTTAAAAACATTTACATTATTAATGACTGATGGTCTAATAAAGTTTTAATAGACAGTATTGACGCCATCTACAATTTAGTCGCTTGTACGTAGGTACCAGGGCCGCTTAGCAATTCAAATATTCTTAGTATCTATATGAACGCTACAAATCATTATTTATTTAAATTATTAAATTATTTTGGATTTTGTCAGAAGTATTTTTTCTAGAATAGGCGCATAATGCATTCCTGAGGACCGAACAATATACGACTCATCGAAACTCTACGCAAGTACAGACTTACACCAATAAGGTACATTAAAATTGAAAATGAGATACTCAGACAAATTCAGTAGTAACTACCAAATAGCAAGGGTATTTAATTTTTTCGATGGAGTCCATATAGGTATGTACTACCACAAAAATGTTTTCAGATGCTTTGATGTTTTCGGAAAATGTCCTATTTAGAAGATTCAGTCTATGAAGACTAATTATTTATGACATTTATACAAGCTTAAAGGGCAGATACACAGAAGTGTTTCTTACTGAGATGAGTAGCAAAAAGTTACAACATACAAAGTATTTAAAAAATGTGTCCAATATCTGTCCTGCTAACTTGAAACATGACTTGAAAAAGCCCGTTTTGTTGTAAACAATAATTAATAAAAGTGTTTTGATCTAGGATGAATACTTTTAGATATACCTATTTATATTTTCTTTAAAGTTATGCAAGTGGTTCCGCTAAATTCTTAAGTTTGAATATTTCCATTTTGAGTAAATGAATGTTATGTTCATTAGTTGATCTCTATAGTCCAGGCGACAAGGTACAAAAAGTCACAAGACTTGCTAACAGAAATTTTCTTTTTTAGTATGTAAGGGGGTGTGTGGTGAGTCTACATTCAAGTTTTCGTATTGACCGGAGGGTGCGAAATGTCCGCCATATTGGAAAAAGGAGTTAAAGTGTTTTTTAATTTATCTCGTTAACCGTAGGTCTGAGGAAAGAAGTAATTTGGCGATGGCGACGCCGTTGACGAACACGTGGCCTTGGCGGTGATGGCAACTGAAACGAGCCGTGCGTCTCTATAACGCTTGTAGCATGGCTTGTGCATTTCCACTTGGTCTGCTTCTCGTAGAAATTCTTCGTGCTCCTTATCTCCTCTTTTAATGCTTCTTTGGAGCAAACATTTTACTCCTCTCTCCTTCACAACGAAAACTTCACCTTCACGTAAAGACGTTTTCAACACGAAACAGACGCTTATCTTAACGGCTGTCGACTAGGCTAGACGAAACGGACTGTCCTGAGTGGATGGCAGTCATGTTGTATTTTACGACTTTCGTGCACATGTGCAGTTCGCCTTGAGTGGTTAAAGGCACCGGGCCATTCTCCCACCCATCAACCAGAATTCGAATCGCTAGAGAAGTACACCTACTAATACATTCTATGTAATTATTATCGAATTATTGTTTCATTGCGTATAGAATACATATGTTCGGTATTATATGCTATGGATAAACCTTTCGACCGCTGCCTTCCACTATACCAAAGAACGTGATAAAAAAAGTAAGTATATCAAAATTCTCGTCTTTACATAGTGTACAAGAAAGGTAAGAACAATTTTCTCCGTGCGACAAAAAATGAAATACTTATTTCACCCCATACGTTCAATACAAATGACCACCTCCCTATATTTTAGCGGTTTATTTTTAATAACTTTGTAACTACTTACATGACACAAAATTTGTAGTATAAAAGTTGTAGAGAATCGTATTGCCCACAAAAATGATGGTGACAAATTTTTTACTCAGACGTACGGTTAAGGAGATAAATAACTTACCAGTAGGAAGAACGTTATACGCGCTTATCTGCCTCGTTTTCGACTTACCTCCATTCGACCGCTGTCTTCCACTATACCAAAGAACGTAACCAAAAAAGTGAGAACACTAAATTGATCATTTTTAAATTGTCTACTTAATTTTGCTCGTACGACCAAAAATGAAATAGCTATTTCACCCCAGAAATTTGCAACCCCTAAATTTTTACGGTTATTTGTTTATAACTTTTTTATTACAAACATCTCACAAAGAAGTGTATAGTTGTAGAGAATCGAATTTCCGACAAAAACGTTATGAATTACTTCTTTCCTCAGACCTACGGTTAACGAGATAAATTGAAAAAGCACTTTAACCCCTTTTTCCAAGATGGCAGACATTTCGCAGCCTCAGATCAATACGAAAACTTGAATGTAGACTCACCACACACCCCCCTACATACTAGAAAATTGCTGTTATCAAGTCTTGTGACTTTTCCCATATAACAATTTCCCTGTCTCCTGGACTACTACCACAAACGTGATTTTCATCGAAATCCGCGAGATCGACCTATTATATTGATGGAATGGCCCGAACCTCAATTGCCTAGATCATGGGTGTGTATGAACGGATTGCGAGATAGTTTCTTATTTTTAATGCCTAGTAAGATCCAAAGCATTTTAATTGTACGTGAATTGTAAAATTAAAATTAAATTTTATTTCTTTATTTAACTTAAGAGTATCTGTTTTATTAGTAGGCAAAAACTTGTTTCAATATATAACCAATATTAAGAGATGGCATTATGGCAAGTGCCATTTAAGGATTGCAGACCCTTTTGAAAGTGCCCCTTGGGAAATACCTACTTTTTCTAAACATCTACAAATTGTATTCACTGTTATTATCTTGGTTTTTGACGTTTTTCCAAGTAACTTTTCCCGGAACGAATAATAATGACTTAATGAATAATAATTAATAACAGCCTTTAGTGATAAAAAATGTATTGAAAATGTAGGTACTACTTAATTTTGACCCTATCTGCAACCTGATGCACGAATAATTTCTCAAAATAAAACAAAAAGCATCATAAATCGAACAGTCTGGTTTCCTCCGAATTAAACTTTCTCGAAACATACATTGCTCCCTTTTGTGCATCCTTAACACTAAATGGAAAAATAATTTTGGCATTCTCTGCAAATTGAAGTAGACTATGACATTCTATTCTTGCATAATCATTCAACTTTATTGACTCTTGCAATGTCTTCTTGAAGAAAGGTGTGTAATGCAATAAATTAGTCTATCTAGATTGAAGATTTAAATCTTGATTTTGTTTATTTGGGTCATTTTAAAAGTTGCAACTGAGTTTTTTGCAATTTATTAATACAAGAATTTATCAATTTACCCTTATCATTCAATTTAATTTTCTTCTTTCTAAAATTTTACAAGTTGATTAATTTTCAAGCTTTTTAAATTAATTTTCTAATGGCTATTAATAAAAACCTAACCCATTTATGTATATACTGCTTTAAGTATTTGTCTCGTGAGAACCACCTTTGGAAAAAAATCGTGATGAAATCGTGTGATGAAAAAGGAATTTTGACATACGTAAAATGAAAGCGATTCTCTCCATACATACGTAAAATTCTAATCAATTAGGTACCGTTCTAAAAAAAAGTTGTTCAAACAACCGCTAAACAGCATCCCATTGAGAGTGAATGGTATAAACTTGAAAGTTGCTTTTGTAGTTCATTCTTTCTTTCGTTGTTCATTTTTATTGTGAAGGTGTGTATAGTATGAGTAGTAAGCGAATAAAAAATTTCTTTTATCGTGCCTTCATTATTGTTATTTAATTTGTTAACATTACAACTTTAGTCACCAAAGACACCCAAGTAGTTACGTGGTGTGATAATAAAAAGAAAAAAGTATGTAACGGAAATGGGGGTACAACTATAGAGCACCTGCCATGCCGTCCGGCGAGGGTTGTATAATTAGAAAATGGCTCTTCCGGTTTCAAATTTAACGTACAATAATAAAATAAAACGCGAACAAAAGCTTTAGTTTATTTTAAACTTTCGTTAATGTTTGAGTGGTCGTTAAGCTTGAAACCTGAGAAGAAAACTTTTAAACACAAAAGAAAGAATGTTAATTAAAACTTTAATGATTTGAAAATTTTGCCGTTTTAAAGCGAAGTACCTTTTGTGTGTTTACTGTTGGTAATAGTAGAGTGTGCTGTTTTAATTGTTATAAAGATTAGATTTGTCTTTTAAAACAGTAGTAGTGATTTATTAAAATATATGAAGTGTAAAAGTCATGTAAGTATTGCAATTAATGTAATTAATTGAAAAATACGTTTTCTGATCAAATCGTTTAAAATTTATTGTTGCTTTAAGCATTATTATTTTTGCTGAAATAATTTATGTGTTCTAGTTCTCTTATCATATTAGTTAGCATTTCCTGTAGGCATTATTTTATCTGTAGATATATAATTATTTCTTTTTCGAATTTTAATAATATATAAAATCTATTAGCATTACCTGTTTATTAGATTTTCTTATTTGTGTTACCCAGTATCGTAAAAGATACTTTCATTTTGGTATCTAGATACAGTAGTAGATAAAGTTTTTCTTTTTATAGTACTTTAGTAGTGACTTGAGTATCTAGATCCTGATACTATTTGAAAGTATCTAGATACACTTTACATTACATTTGGAAAAGGAAGTAGAACTGTACTCAGTACTGCCCTGCTACACCAAAAGGTCGTATCTGCAAAACTGCAATTTAGAAATGTACTAGGTAGTTAACTAATAATGGATTGTAAGGTCTGTGATTTATCACAACACTATATTTAACGGTGTCTCCTAACCACACATTGTATTTGACTAATTGCCAATACATATTTCGGTAACGATGTTACCTTTTTTTGGCATAAAACCGTCTGAATAATTTAATAAGAAAATGTGCGGCATAGATGAGTATATGAACAAATTAAATTCGAAACTTAAACACCATTAAATTCACGATAGAAAAATAGCGTACAAGCAACTGCCCTTCCTTGACAGTCTAGTAGTTAGAAACAATAACAATGAACTAGAAATCTATGTTTATAGAAAATAACCAGCTCTAAAAGGTACATTATAACGGAATCAAATCATTATGAGCAGCTTAAGATGGCGGCATTTAATTTCCTTCTGAACAGATTAATGAAATTCCCATTAAACAAAAATCGGTTTAACAAGGAATTCAGTTTTATAAAAGAGTTAGCCTTATATAATGGTTACTCTTCTAAAAACATTGACAAATTATTACAGAAAATCAAATACAAACATAGCATTCGAAGCGCCAAAATGAGACAAAGAAGTTTCTTAAACTACCTTTTCACCCAATCACCAAAGATTTGAATAGTGTATTTAAAAACGAGGGCATGAGAGTATCTTATATGTCAAATATTTTTTTTAAATAATTAAAAACTTGTTAGGTAATCCAAAAGATAAAACTGATAAAAAGTTGAAATCGGGAATATACCAAATTGAATGCAATGATTGTAATATGAGTTACGTTGGAGAGACAAAAAGATCAATTTTAACTAGGTTCAAAGAACATACAGCGGATTTTAAATACAATCGCATAGAAAAATCAAGTATAGCTAAATATATACATGACACAGCGCACGCGATCAAAGTAGAAAAATTGTAATTACTTAAAAATGTACATTCAGCCACAGAACTTGGTGCATATGAAAGCAGTTTTATTAAAAAGAACAAGAATTTATTAAATAAAGAGCCGAGAAATATAGACAATTCGATAATATTAACGCTGATATAAAACCCGGCGAAAGTTGACAAAAACAGTTTTGAAAACATATAGTAGAGATTGCAAACTTAAAAAACGCATCTAGAAATCAAGTCCGTGGTATATTGAAAGGTAAAAAGGTATCGAGTACGTTATCGGATGCTACTTAGGGTGTATATCAATCCCCTAAATTCGTCTGACGATATCGGTGTCCAACACCCCCCCCCCCCGGGGGGGGAACTGAAAAAACAGCAAATCTAGAATACTATATTTGCTATCCGGCTATATTGTGCTAATAGTTGTATGTACTTACGAACCTGGTAAGAGCAGTGCGTTAGAATGAGACGGAAGACGAGTAAAAATAGAGATAGAACGATCGCTGCTCAGCGGTAATTTATACATTGTCGGAATAAATTGGTCATATCTTCGTTACTGTCTAGCCAATTTCAAAGTTTCAAAAAGCATTGGATTGTAAAATCTCGAACAACAATTATTTTTTGAAATTTTTTGATATCTTGTGAAATTGCAGAAATTGAAATACGCATAATAAGGGAGTTAGAAGCTAATCTAGTGAGTATTCTTCCGTTTATCTAATGATAATTCTTGAGTGAAAATTAGCTCTAACTCGCTTAATACTTTAGAGATCTTATTTATTTTAATATAGCCGGATAGAAAATATTACTAATAATAAATTTTGCTGGGTCGGATATATTTTCATCAGAGAAAATGAATTACTCTCAACATTTTGTTTCCAAAATAGACAAAGTAGTATGTAAAACACGTGTTACAATTCCTTTTTGTAATACTCGTATATAGCTTAACTCGCCGCTTCGCGGCTCGTTAAGCAACCTTATACTCGTATTACAAACATCGTCATTGTATCACTAGTTGTACAATATACTATTATCCAAATCGCGTGCTTCCAATTAACTGGCTGCTCTTCTCTCCTGCGAACGGCGTTATATATCTAGTCCGATATGTTCTACAGGACTCTCGAAGCTTTTGGTATTCTCTCGTGTTTGCAAGAACGGTTGCTTTCGCCGCCAGTCTACAGAATGAACGAGACGGTTTGCAATACATGGGGTTTTCCCGTCCATTACATTATTTTAGAATAGCCTATAATAAACGGATTTAACATCATAAATTTTCCCTAGAAGTGAGAAAGTAACTCAGTTGAATTTAATGATCCAGGTACTGTATAGAGCCATTGTTTCACGAGAAAATATTAAAAGAAACTATCTGCTACACTAGTTTATAATACTCTACAACAAATGGACTTTTAGAGTCGTGGTCCAATAAAGATCAGTATATTAAGCAGATATAACCGAAAAATATAACATAAGTAATTGCAAGGTTTACTGTCGTGACGTAGACTAACTTATCAACAATGAATGGTGATGAGAGAGATGTATGATGAAAAGCTGTTTATGTGGAAATAAAACTGGTCAAACAGCATCTTGTATTAGGTATAACAGTGTTTTGTCAAAAAGTTGTTAATCCCACGCAACCAGTTTTTTGGAATAACTTTGAGGAGCTAATGTGAACTTATCCCCGAGATTTCTTCGAAGTTGTTGGAAATAAGCGATGGTAAAAATCTGAAGTATGGTTAATGATGGTGAAAATGGCCAATCTTCACACGATTGTTAAGTGGCTGGCTAAAATACGTGAAGTAACTTAGCTGACTCACAAAGCAAGTAAGATTAAACCTTATAATGAGTTAGTTACCGAATCAGAATATTTTTGATTTGAGATTGAGATTGATTTGAGTATAATACATGTAGTATTGGTTACCGCTGATAAATAAAGATTCCATTCACCATTCGTTTAACACCATTTTGTTGTTAATTTCTCTAAGATATTCAGTGATTCCAATTGACTTATCAGGAGAACATTTTTAAAAGTAACTATTCATTTAACAGTAACTAGCAAGACTTGGTAGTGTAATGTCTAGCGTGTTGGACTTTCACCCAAGCGACCCAAGATCGACTCCCGGTGCCGACAGATCTGGTTAAGGTTTTCTGCAGTTTTCCTTAGCTGTGACACAAATGTGGGATTTGCGCTGTTCCATCTGTAAGTAGGCTGCAGCTGCACGTAGAGCTTACATAATAATAATAATAATCGCGCCCTCCCTCCCGCACAAGCTTATAGCTTCTAGGGCCTGGTTTCCAGGTTATGGGTTGTAGCATTTATTATTATTATTTATTTATCATTGCCATGGTTAAAAGAGTCAAGAGAAGATTTTATAAAATTATTATTATTTTATTGAAACGTAAACATAATAATTTTATTGAGCGATAAATCTTTGCGTTAAATTTTATTTCAATTTTGCCATACAATAAAAAACCGAAGAAATATAAAAACAGTTTTTAATTGCAACGTTTTAATTTTCTTCTGTGATAATTTCTGCATCAATTTATTTGGGTAATTCTTCAGAAATATTAAATTTACTGTCCCTGTTTAATTAATATTATATTACGAATACCTTTTTACCTGTTAGTTCAGTACAGTGAAGATGTAATAGCAGTCTATTTAGCCAAGTATATATTAACAACTGACCTATTTTTTTAACAATAAAAATTAAACTTTATTATGTCATATGTCATTCACGTGGCATGTCCCTAGTATGTATTCTCAAAGTAAAAAGCAGTTTTTCTAAGGCATCAGTTAATTATTATTGTTCTAATTAACTGTAAAACAAGTATAGGGCTCTCATCCAGAGTCAATTAATATATAAAATATTAAGCATCGACTACTACACAATCAATTAAATGTTGTCCCTGATAGTTTGGCATTTGCGTGGATCTAACTAAGAGAGGAGAACATTATTAAATTTCACGTATAGTATCAGTATTTCTACAATATAAGCATTACACATGTATTGCTTGCATATGTAATTTTAATGAAATCAACATGTAGTATCTTGTTCAGTTGATCTAAAAACTTTATAGAGGTAGTTTATATGGTTTGATGTACGAGTACATTTATTTCGCATCATTCACGTGGTTATTATAATTTCTTACTGGTGTTGAATTTAGAAATGAATTTTTCGTAAGTTGATACACTACTTCTGTTGTTTCATTATAGCTAGTATGAAGCCTCCAAAGAAAATAGTCTAGGCGCTATGTTATATTAATGCTCTAATAGTCATTCGCGTGGCATTTTCATTGCATCATTTGCGTGGATTTATAATTCCACGTAATACAATTTGTTTACGTAAATGACGACTCCTACATACATTCATGTTCTTACATTATGAGGTGCAAAGAAAATGTGGAAAAGAAGAGAAAAAATTAAAAATGATCCAGAAAAGAAACAAATGGAGAAGCTAAAACATGATGACTGTCATATCACGTAAAATAAAAATTACTAATTTTTATTTTACTTGTTATCCATTACTAAGCCATTATTAAGCATTATCGTGTTGGAATAGTATATTAAAGTATTAGTTTTATAAGACACGTTTTTAGCGCACGCGTCCGAGTTTAGAAAACGACCCGCGTAGCGGGGAGTTTTCTAATGAGGACAAGTGCGCTAAAACGTGTTATGAAACGAATACTTTATACTATTTTTTCTATTTGCGTTAGTATTAAATAATTAAAAAAATTACTTAGTTTTAAATAAAATTTGTTAGGGATATTTTGGTAAGTAGCATAGCAGTTGGCAACACTAGAAATTATGCAATTTTGTTTTTTACATTTAACTTTAGATAATCCGCGCGACGTAGAAATTCCCATTCTTATCTCATACACACAACGCCCGCTAAGCAGCAGGACCTCGTTCAAATTTGCCAGGTGTATTATACGTACTGTTGAAAATGATTATAAATTCAAAGTAAAATGTATGCCAATATATTTGTAACATAAATAATTGCTACTTAATGAATTAAAAACTTGGATGAAATAAGAATAATTATATTTCATTTCATAGAATAAATACCTTATTTGCCAAAGAAATTAATGAGGTATAAATTCAATAGTATTTTCAGCAAGGTCAAGCAGCAAAGTCAGCAAAGTGTAATTTCATATCAGTCAATAAAGTAAATTCGCATTTGAAATTATCCGTATTGAAATGAAATGTCGCCTTTTACACCCAACACGCATTGTGTTCTTGGGAAAAACTTTTTGATTTACTGTTACTAGCTACATTAAATAAATACATAGACTTTTTGCTATTAGCTTTTTTATCGTGTACTTTTTGACAGTTATGGTTCAAGTTATTTGGAGTCGAACTAATTCTAGTAACTTTTTATTACAATTTTTATTACAAATAAATGCATTAATCTCTAGAGACAAGACTTTCTTAACAATTTAAACCCACATTGTTAAACCACTTTGAGATTATAGGGAAAATAATGTAGGCCTCGATATTTCACCCTGGGGTACTCCGGTATAAATTTGGATAATAAGTTTTATGCGGCGTTAATCCGGGCCCATAATAAAAACAGTTAAATCTTCTTACATTAGACATTAATGAGAATGTTTTAAGAACTATTAGAAAGGTATTTGCATTTAGTGTATGTATGAACAAGACACTTGGTGAATTAAGATGACACAAATGTTATTACAACACATGGCGCTCCTTAAATTTATTTAACTAACATTATTTCTAAACTGTTTAAATAAATTAATGATCGTTAAAATACCTTACTATCCATAAGAAACCGTAGAGCAATTTATATTAAGTTATAAATAGTGATAACTTTGTGAATAATATTACGGAAGCTTAGAAATATCAACAGGTTTAGATCTCTTAAACAATTTTTAATAGTTACAAATATTTAGAAATTGCAGTAGCAATGTTTATATAATTTTTATAATAATAAGAAAATATTTACAAGTAGATACCTAAATGTATTTAGAAAAAATTGTTACCTAAGTCAAATGTTTAACATTCATTATGTAAAAGGTTTTAACAGGTTTAAAATTTTCAACAAATTGCATAATTGATATGGCGGTTTGATTTAAATTTAAAATGAGTGTAATCATTACAAGGATTTTAGAATTTGTTGAAATTGAAGATTCAAGAAACGGCTAGCCAGGCGTAACCATGCGGATTTTGAATAAATTTTTTTAGAATTGTTAATAAAGATTTAAGGTTTCAAATCTGTTGTATTCTGTAGGCACAAAAAACTCTCAAAAGGTTTGTAATTTGTTTGGCAGTAAAAACGGTTTTTCTTAATTGAAAATACTGCTGTTACATATTAGACGAGGCGCCTTTGGCTACACATCGACAGTTAAAAATGGTACTTTTTGTGTTTCTGTTAAACTGTAATTTTTATTAATTCACTTTAAATAGAACTTAATACGGTATTTGCGTTTTTAAATTTTGCTGATACTACAAGGTTGTAAAACCGGATTCGTATGTATACTACTCTTGTTGTTTATGATGTTTGAACAATTTTTTCGAGCTGATGCCGTAAGTTCAATAATCCCTAAGTCCTTTTGAATCTTATATTTACTTTGATACTTACGTATAATTATTTTTTAGACTATCTTGTATTTTTAAGTTTATTTTGCTTATTGCTATTATTAGTAGATTCTTATACTTTTGCTATATTTCATATAAATATACACAGTAGCTAACTGTAAGTTGACCTATTGGATAAAATAGAGGATATTCTATAATATTGCTGTCAAAGCAACGTAGAAGGTAATTTTAAAAATGAATGAATATTTTTTCTTATTTCCTGATAATAGTGCTATGAAAGTTATAAAAGGAAACACCTTAAATACAGTCATTAAAGCTAGTGTACATTTTTTAAATAGTACTCCTAGTTCCCATCCTGCGGCTACTGCTGCCTTTTCATTTACCACATAAAAATGCTGATATAATTGCTGCTTATATAAGGCAGCAAAAGGTGTTGCAGCAATGAGTGAGTTGTATGAAGAAAAAATAATTAGGGGGCACAAGTTACGTGTGCAGTTCGATTAAAGCGCCTGTTGAGTTCGAATGAACCTTCTTCCGAAGGTTAGTGATCTTGGCACAACCAATACTTTTGATCTGTGGAAAGCTTAAATAGGATCTACTTTGGATCTTATAGATCAATCTTACCTCAATCGTCGATTTTGAGAGGCTTCTAAATTGCGTGCTAAATCCTAAATTCTCTAATCCTTAATCGTTCTAAATTCTAAGCATTCGTAGAATCAAAGGTGTACATCGTATGCAACACACAGAATAAAACTGCACCTTAAGAAAGATTGGAAGTAATCACGTAACTAAATACTTCTTAGATTTGCAAAAAGCTTTAATAGGATGCCTTCGATCTTAGAGACTAATCTTACCTCAATCATTGTTTGAATGCCTTAATATCTACTAAAAGGTTGTTCTATTCAAGTATTTTTTTACTATAGGACGTAGGAGAATCTGCCATAGATAAATCTGGTGAATAAAGAAGGCGAATAGTTCATAATGGCGAGTTTTTTGTGAAAATCTGTTTCACGTCAGGCCAAACAGAGGACTCAGACTTTAATCTTAGCCTTAATCGAATCAGAAGCAAATTATTCTTCTTCCTAGATTTATTCTCACAATTTCACCTGATGTCGCTTTCTCAATACTTACCTTATTCCCAGTCATGCGAATGGTAATTATTCAGTCTTCATTCACTAGTTTTTGAACGTTTTCAACGACATCATTGGTGCGGGATCATTTCTATGGACTTCTGCCTACCACAAAATGTGAAAAGCATTTGACGATATGTTGATGGGACTAATAGTCATTTCTATATTATCTTCTTAGATCCTCAATTGCCTCTATCACAGTTTCTTCTCCTAATTTAAAATAAAGTTTAATAAACGAGATAAATATTATAAAAGTTACCTACAAGGTTTTTGGGAAACCGTTCTCATTGAAAACTTGAATGCGTTAATTCTATTTTTAAAAGATGTTTTGAACTGGTTGCTTTTACTAAAATACGGAATATTACCAGAAATAATAAAGTACTTAGGGTAGACAGGTGAAGAAAATATATTAAAACTAATGAACAACGTAGTAAAAGCACAGCCTTGAAATATTGACAGAAGACAGAATAAAACTGCACCTTAAGAAAGATTGGAAGTAATCACGTAACTAAATACTTCTTAGATTTGCAAAAAGCTTTAATAGGATGCCTTCGATCTTAGAGACTAATCTTACCTCAATCATTGTTTGAATGCCTTAATATCTACTAAAAGGTTGTTCTATTCAAGTATTTTTTTACTATAGGACGTAGGAGAATCTGCCATAGATAAATCTGGTGAATAAAGAAGGCGAATAGTTCATAATGGCGAGTTTTTTGTGAAAATCTGTTTCACGTCAGGCCAAACAGAGGACTCAGACTTTAATCTTAGCCTTAATCGAATCAGAAGCAAATTATTCTTCTTCCTAGATTTATTCTCACAATTTCACCTGATGTCGCTTTCTCAATACTTACCTTATTCCCAGTCATGCGAATGGTAATTATTCAGTCTTCATTCACTAGTTTTTGAACGTTTTCAACGACATCATTGGTGCGGGATCATTTCTATGGACTTCTGCCTACCACAAAATGTGAAAAGCATTTGACGATATGTTGATGGGACTAATAGTCATTTCTATATTATCTTCTTAGATCCTCAATTGCCTCTATCACAGTTTCTTCTCCTAATTTAAAATAAAGTTTAATAAACGAGATAAATATTATAAAAGTTACCTACAAGGTTTTTGGGAAACCGTTCTCATTGAAAACTTGAATGCGTTAATTCTATTTTTAAAAGATGTTTTGAACTGGTTGCTTTTACTAAAATACGGAATATTACCAGAAATAATAAAGTACTTAGGGTAGACAGGTGAAGAAAATATATTAAAACTAATGAACAACGTAGTAAAAGCACAGCCTTGAAATATTGACAGAAGACAGACGGACTCCCGTCCATGTTGTTACTCAGTACCACAGGGAAAACTCATAGCTGATCGCACAAATATATTATGTTTAACTTTTCCATAAAGGAATTTTGTACAAGGTGCAGTCACCCCAATAATTTCATTTCATAAACTGATAAAAAAAAGAAGTTACGATATAGAGGAAGTTTATACATGAAAAACTGTTGCTAGGTGTTGAGTCGTAGTGTACATACCTTGTTAGAATGAAGTCATAGTGATTGATCAACAATTATAGTTACTTTAACTATGTAAATTTCTAAAATATTATATTATTAGAAATGTTAATCGTTACCACATAGAACATAGAAGAGTTGAAAGAAAATAATACAATATTTGTTCCTGATAAACTATTACTGTGTCCTAAAACAATATTTTAAATTTAATAAAAATATAAAAAGACTGAGAATAAATACAGTTAACCATTTACCTATTATTTCAATCACCAGATGGTACAAAATTCGTAAGATATAAAGCAATAAAATCAAACACTAAACTATTGGTAGAAACATCATTGTTTGAAGGAGGAAGAAACCAAAAGGTTTTTTTAGCTCCTAAAGCTGAACACATCTATTAAAGTTATTAAACTTACGTGAGTTAATTTTTTTATACAATAAAATTCATACTGTAAAATGTTTTTGAATTTTACGAGAGGTCTGTCAGGTAAAGTGGTTTAATTTATTACTAAGATTTATTTCTAAAATAAGGTACAATTAATTTATTTATATTAGCAAGGATAAAATTGAAAAGAATCGTACCTACTTACCTTGTCATCTAAAATTGAGGTTATATTGTTAAATGTTTACAGATTTCTGCAATACAAAATTCATTCATAACTGTCAGTAACTGGAGGTAATAACTTAATTTTAAAAGTATTATTTGTAATTTTGTTCAGAATGGACCCTGATGTGTGAAATTTGGTATTTAACAAATTAAAAGATCAAACTAAAATATAAAATAATAATTCTTTTTACAAAACTTTATTCACAGAATTTACAATTTAATGAGCCCTGATATATTTTATTAAAACATACCCAAAAAACTTGTACAAGCAAATAATATTTATTGGGCCTCATTTTGGTGGCATGGAAGGCTAATTTTATGCATAACATAAACATAGCTATAGTGAGCAATTTACTATAATTATGTAATGCCTCTTTCTCAAATAGTAATTAATAAAAGCATATAAAATATAATTTTACAACCACTGCCCGCACAACCACACATTCAGCAGTACATATATGTATTTATTGACTCCCAACGTGGGGCAGAATTGTTGCTTCTCGTTAACTTAAATAATAAAGAAATATAGTCATTATTTAATAATTGTGATTAGTGTGAAATGACGGTGCCTAATAAATTTATTTCTGATAGAATTTATCTGATAATTAATTATTTACTTATTGTCAAGTTAAGCTACATTTAGGCAAGCAATATGAGTGAGGAAAAGAACAGGTTGATAAGGTCGGCATTATAAAACAAGTGGAAACCCAATTCAGGGAAATCCAAATGATACTTTCGTAATGCATGGAAGGGGAAGAGGTAGACATTCAAGAGATGGAAGTCATAACTCAAGAAGCTGTAGCTGAATCACATCTGGCTCGTCCAAGTGAAATGGATCGTTATGCCCAAATGATGGAGAATTTGCTTAAAAACGTAGAAGAAAAATTTGTAGATACGAATAAATTCATAGAAGGGGAGGAAGAAGCGAAGGTGAAGAATCGAAAAGTCATAGAAGAGAAGGTGGCAATAACAGCAAAAGAAATTAGATAAATTAGAAGAAGCAAATAAAAGGTTTAAAGGGAACTTAAAAATATTTAAAGAAGAAAATCAACAGATAATACAAGAAAAGTTAAACATGACAATACGTATATAACAAGGAAATACAAAAAGCAAACATGAAAACCAACATTGAAAAGGCAAGACAATGATAACAGCAACCTCAATTCCAGAAGGAAGGGAAGTAGAACAAGTAATCTTTAGAAACTTAAGAACATAGTACATCAGCAGCAATTAAAAGATATACGACGAAATAAATGAGCAAACAACCACAGTGGGGAAAACTTTGCAATAAATGTACACTACATCAAAAGAACCGAAAGTGGAAGTAGTAAAAATAGTGTATCACAAATTTACACGACGAACATAGAAATACGATTTTGGAAAAACAAAAGGAAATCCAAGACAAGACAGGTTTAAGAACACAACATACAGATAATAATTGCGTGCAAACGCAATGGAAGAAGTTGCCCGAGAAAGGTAGTTAGGATGACTGGGATATATATATATAGCGGGTATAATTTATATAACTAGAAACTTGGTAATGGGGATTAGCTGTAATGATTTAGAACATATTTTCCCTATCAACATGTGGTCACTTTTGGATAGTCGAGCAAATCGCATTCTTAATTATTACATTAAAAATACGAAACAAGCAAAAAAGAAATTTTAAATTTTTTTTTAATTTAAAGCCCAGCCTCTCGCAACATTTTCTGTTTGATAACAGTAGTGTCTAGTCAGATGCAGTGAGTTCGGTAAACGTTTCTTTCAACACGGAAAAGAATAAAAAATCGTTATACTTAATTCTCCTCACGGGATCCACAGGGTTTTATATAATTCGAAATATGACAGTTTTATGTACAACAGTGTTTAGTCACCAGAGTAATAAGATTAGCCTTATAATATTTGCAATTTCAAGGGAAAGTTCAGCAATTAAATCTGATTGGGGTTGTACTTAATTAAATATTGGACTATTCAGTTCAAAAACATCTGCGTTTTTCCAAATAGTAATAGTACACGAACGGTAAGATATAGATTTACATTTACAAACATTTGGAATCATGTAATAGTACCTATAAATATAATTTAAAAAATATTTTTACATTTAAGGGGAAGATTCGCTAGTAGAAAAGTAATGTGTTCGTATCTGCAAAATAACTTTTTTATTTA
Organism: Agrypnus murinus; assembly: GCA_929113105.1. Lineage (NCBI taxonomy): Eukaryota > Metazoa > Arthropoda > Insecta > Coleoptera > Elateridae > Agrypnus > Agrypnus murinus. The sequence continues at coordinate 136,161,157 of OV816029.1, read as the reverse complement.
TGTAAATAGTGACACGGGACAAAAAGCAATTTGTTAAGATAGGTTTTCTGTAGGTACCTACGACTCGAATATCTTTACAAAACGTAATCTGTTTTAGAGAAAAATTGCTAAAGTTAGTATATTTTCAACTAATCAAAGCAGGCCTGATAAACATAAAATTAAATAAATCTCGTCGTAGGTACTCCAATTTAAGTTTTTTCTTTCATTTAGTAAAAACCCCATCGTATAATGTCTTCTACTTTTTAAAATATCTTACATTTACGATGATAAGATACGGGTTTTTTCTTAATACAATTGCCTAACTATCAGGCGCAATGGCAATAGTTTTCGATGGTTAATTACTCATGCAGGCTACACTGTTAAAATAAGTTCATATTATGCGCGGTCTATTATTATTTATGGTATTTTATTTTATTCCTTAATTTAATTTAATTGAATCTTATTTCTTAATTTAACTGAAACGTTGATTGCAAAAAGGGTATACTAAGTTGCAATTTTAACAAAAATCAAATTTCTGTCGGAAATTACACGTCCTACTAAATAAAAGGTATATCAGTTTTTTTCACTTATCATTGCTTGAGGTGTCCATACAACGAATATACAATAATTGCGGTTCGTAATATGTAACTGTCCTTGTATTTGAAAGTAATAATTATGAGTTCTTTTTAAACAGATTTCACCAGCCCGGTTTTCCAAAAATTTAATTTTCTTTTCTTTAACAACACTTATAACTTTTATCCTTGCAGCTGATGCAGGGCATTTGATTTCAATTAATCCGTCATCGCTTAATAGTCCGTCTGGTGATGCAAAAAGAAATCATCTTTATCAATAAAAAGTCCGCATTGTCGAATTTGGATATTAGATTTCTCTTGAACTTCTCTAAGTGCTACTGTTTCATGATCTTGTCCCCATCGTGTAGCGAGATTTCCTTTAAAAGTGCTATACAACAGATTTTTGACTATATTTTTACAATGTGTTATAATAAATAATAATAATAATAGGTCCCATTATTCCCTTAAGGGACACAGGGTTTTAATATAGTCCTTCCAACTCTTCTTGTCTACTGCTATTTGTGCCAGCTCCGAAATCGTCATCGTTTCCTTTTCTGCTATATTTCTCCAGGTACCTTTTGGATGCCCCCTTTTTCTGTTTCCTTCAGAATTCCATTTTAGTATCTTCTTACCAATTTCATTTCCATTTTTACGCAGAGTGAGCCCCAGCCAGCCATACTTTCTCCTTCTTATCTCCATATTTATATCTGCTTGGTTTGTTCTTCTCCATAACTCTTCATTTCTAATGGTTTCTTTTAACAATGTGTTAAGCTTTTCATTTTACAAATCTTACCAAAATTAGAAGCTGTTATTCGCGATGATCTTTCTTGACGCCAAAGTAGATTATTATTCTGACCAGTTGTTTCTAACTGTATCAGATGTAATTCGTCTTTAATTTTTTCGTTACTTGTAAAATTTCTTTTAAAGAATCTTCTTCTGCCGATAACCTGCATGTTTTCTTCCTCTACTTTTCCATATTCGCTATCGGCTGGTACCGACTTGTAAGTCTTCCTTCTTTGTGATTTTTCACTTAAACGGTCTCTTTCGACATGTAACCCACTTTTATTTGGTTTTCGCAGCTTTCACGTAGTTTTTGTAAATTGTCCAGGACTTTTGCCAACTACCTTTTTATGGATTACGTTCGAAATATGGCCTGGTTCAAGATTGAAAGTTAAATCGCATCGCATCGTGTTTTATAGGAACTATTTCCCGTAAAGGTAATTCGTTTACCTCCTGTATATTTTGCAACTATAGAGTTTAACATTCGACAGCGTTATTGTCCATATTTCATGGCAAAACTTTCAGAATTAAGCGCTACTCTGTCAGTAACAACCATTATGTCTTGATATTATCCCGAGTCTTTGAAGTCAATAATCCAATTGTTTTCATTTTCACGTTTGGGTCCTTGCAAAAGTAAGTGGCGCAATTATTGTGATCCCCAAAAACATGATGAGAACAGTTCAAAATGTCATTTCTCAGCTGTTGTACTCTCTCACAATGAGTTAAAGTTGCATTTGTAATATAAAAAAGAACGACACCTTGTATACCCGACTTCATTCGTTTGATACAATGAGTTGTTCAGGTTATTCATATTATACAACAAAAAACAATTATCATTGTGCTGCTTATTATTTTTTGGGTCAGTTCTCTTAATTTACTACAAAAATTTCGTAGAAGATGGTTACGACATTCGATTTTTTTAATTACTTTCTGTCCATACTCAATTGCTTCCTTCTGGAAGGAACGTCGGGATTAAGTCTAACGACAGGTGCTCCACGTTAAACATTCTTGGATTTTTTACCATACGGACGAACTTCCAATTCTTAAGACATTTATGCGGGGGAGCTTCAGAATGTTTTGATTTACCATAGTTACACATACAACAGTATTTATTTGTAATCCCTAAGAATAACACCTTTTTTTCGTTTTTTTTACCAACAATAACGCCAACTCCGACAGCTGCATTATAGTTGGTTCTGTATTATCTTTTACTCCAGGATCCATCTGCAATAACAGTAATGAATGTAATGCCGTCTGAATCAACTCGGCCTTCTTCAATTGCTAAACGGGATTCTTCTAAAACAGCTTTTTCCATATTGTAACGTTCTTTTTAAAATAATAACACAAGTGCTGTTTAAATCGTCTATTCACAAACAAATATTTATTTCTATACACTAATGAATACACTATAAATTAACGCTATGATTATAAACCATTAAAACTATTATTTACAGACTATGAATTTCTAATATAACATTTATCTTTACAGTTACTATGTACTTCGTTAAACACAGTTAATGACTCGCTGTTCACTGCCTCTTTTCTCCGCGAAGCCGACTTTATACCCTCCTATAAACGTTCCAGAAGTCGCCCGAACATACCATGTATTTCTAGAATACACCAGAAGGCCGTGCGTCTACGCCGCGGCTCTGGAATGTTCCACAGCCCGTTGACGGCCAGACGAGGCTTTGCACTCGTTACAATATATTCCCATGCAGTTTCTTCAATATAAGTAGCAAGAAGTTGTTCTGCTTTTGCAAAAAGATTTGGGCCCATGCAAGGAATATCACAATTAGCCAACATTTTCTTCAATTTTGAGTACATCCTATTCCGGTTGCGATACTTTTTAGAACTGCTGCCTTGTTTAAATATCCATTGCCTGATCATTACAGTCAGTTGATATAACAATGTTAACTCCGCACATCTCACATTGAACAACAATTTTACTTTGCAGGTCAATTCTTTGCTCAGAAACCATTTTCAGATGTTCCTTTCTACGCGAAAACAATCCAACATGAGGAAAATGTATAATTGCATTAAAAAATTAGGAATTTCCACAATTCTCCTTCCACTGACATCTTCGTGCTCTTTTTTAACATTGAACACCTCATTTTCAACGTCAGTAGTATAAGTAGGTGGAATTTCTTCTGGGCTGTGGCTACTATTTGTGGAAGTACAAAGTTGATGTGCTGGAGCTGAAAGTTGATCAAATGAAGTTGAAGGTTGATCTTATGAAGATGAAGTTTGATCTAATGAAATTAAAGGTTAATCAACAGAAACAAATTCTGCTGATTGTACTTTTTGGGAAGACCTTTTAAAACCAGAAACGTTTTGCATTCTTCGACGTATGCTCTTTCTTCTAGCTGATACCGTTAATCGTGGCATAATCTTACATAAATAAATTGCACGTACAATATGGTATATAAGTACTTGTTACACTTCACTACGTTACACTAGAATACACTACACGATAATTACACTATGCTATATTAATACTTGCTACGCTTACTTATGTAAGCGTACTTATGTACTAACACGAAAACTATAGCAGTACGGTAAACATTTGTAAACTTATGTAAAAATTTCGTTGTCAGTGGTACATAAAAATGCAACAACCAAGCTCAACAAATTTTTCAAACGGATTCGTAAAACTGCGATTACAAAATTACATTCCGATGTTCTGTTTTAAAGGTTGAGTTAAGAGTAAAATCTTTAAACGCTATTATTATAAAGTAGTTATCTTTGCCGAGACTTTGTCATTTTTATTAGACCCGTACCGCAAGTACCGCTATAGTATAATAAAGCAGGCTTTGGGATAATTTACAAATTTACGATAGGGTTTGCAAGAAGTCTACAATAATAGTCGGTTTATGTGAACAGAAGGTATTGTGCCTTTTACAAAATGCCGAAAACGAAGGATTCCCTAGAAGTATTTCTTTTAATAGACAATATAGGGGAGGGTCGCCCCAATTGGACCGCATCCTAAATTGAACCAGTCAATTATCTTTTTAAAGACTAGAGTCACTCTATATTACCTATAAGAGTTGAGCCAACGCGAATGTCAATCCGCCATTTTGGATCCAAAAATATACATTGCAAAAATGATTGGTTATGTTTGCCTGGCAAATGTCAAATGTTTCATAACCTGACATTTATTTCATTATAATTTACCATAGTTTATTTGAATTGATTAATATAATAAAATTCCAAATAGAGTAATATATATATTCATATTATTTGCAAAATTGAGAAAAGAAGAAACTACTCTCAGCTACAAAAAAAACTGTTAATGTCTCTTGTGCTCTAGTAAGTCAATTTCCATTTGAATTATTTCCATAACAAAAACACTGGAAAAGTAGTGAAAATATTTTGCTTTTTTAAATCGTTTTATTTCAGAGTTATTACTCAGTAACATATTTTGCATATTTTATCAAATGGGGCGACCAAGAAAGATATTTTTAACTTCAAACTGTCGACTGATAAGTTTTTTGTAAAGAATAGTCGATCACCTATTCCACTAAAGTCTTCGCAAATGTATGGCATACATTCAGGCAATAACATTTTTGTGTTAAATAAATAAATTTATAGAATAAGAGATAGCTGTTCTGGAACGTAGAGACAATGCATAATTAGAAGCAAGACCATATTACTAGTGAATTACGTGAATCACGTCGGGGTCACCATTTGTAACGGGTTAACACTTGGGCGGTGTTAATGTTACACTTATTATTAATTCTTTTAGACGGAATAAAACACAGTTTTATATCTAAGAATTATTTATTTGACTCTACTAGTTTATTGATACGCGTTGCCTAGTACCATTTTGTATCCATGCAAAATTATATGAGTTGTGAGTCGTTCACAACAGTACCTATCGAGATCAATCATGCAAAACTAAAAGATCTTCAAGCCCTTTGTGCAGTATTATCTAATCGAGAACACCGTGGTTTCTATGATATTCTGGGCACTAATGAAGACCTAGGTGACATTGTCGAGGACGACAACAGCAGTGCTTACATATATTTTTTCTTTCATGCTAGAGATATGAATCTTTTGTTTAAAAAAGTATATACATACCTATTTTAATTTTTTTTAAATCTGCCAGACCGATTTAATTAAAATGTATCTTATGTTTAATAAAAAAATAACAAATCTGTTTTGCCAAATTTTCGTCAAAAACCACAGATTTTTGGATTGTGTAAGAATGTTTCATAAACTGCACATAGTTCCAAATAATAAAAACTTTGGCCTTACATTAGTTTTTGGTTCTCCTAAAGGTTACAGTTTTTTGACAAATGCCGTGTTTGACATCAACCCTTCAATTGCAATTTATATTTCTTAAAAACTTGAAGAGAAATACATAAAAATTCTTACTAAACATCATATTATTTGTCAAATTAAGGGCTATCTTTTCACCACCTTGTAACTTTATTTGTCAGTTACTTGTTATGGATACAATTTATCCTATGGATACAATTGCAGAAACAGTTGTAACCATAGTAAGTAACTTCCACACAAATTTATGAGGAAGTGAAAAGACCTGTCGTATTATTACATAATTTTATCAAACTTCGTGTTTTTAAATTGGCATTAGTGCAAATGGATCCAACCAATCAGCGTCAATTCCCGCGTTGGCCCAACTCTTATAAGTAATATAGAGTGACTCTATTAAAGACTATATTGCAATGCCATCTATCGTCGAAAATAGTAACAGGATGACTATAGAATGCTGTAGTTTCAATATGACTACAGTGTTCCCGCGATTATCGATGTAATTGCAAATTGTATGTTTATGCCTTCATTTATGTAATTTTCTCCATATGTTTCGTAAAGACTGGTGCAGAAAATTTCGGAAATGTCTGGAAGGCAGTATATACCATTATTTTGTTATACTATTTTAAACAGTCTCGCGCAATTTCGGCGCTGATTATAATTTGAAAAAAAAAGATTCAGGTTAAATCGAATAAAACGAATGAGTTGCCTAAATTGAACTGGTTAGGTTCATTGAAAAGACAAATGGCAAACAGTTCTTCTGATGGTTTGGCAAAGTCGTGTGCAGAAGATGCTTCATGTCTTTATTGTAAGGATATAACTACCTGAATTCACTTGAAAATGAATGCACGGTGCCTAAGTAGTGCATAGTGGGCCTACGAAGAATGTGCTGGGGTAGAAGATGAGGATTTCCATCTTCCAGTCGTTAGACTTAACAGGTTTATTGTGATTTCTAGTATAATATTACCCAGTGTCATAGTAAATAATTAAGTTTTTTTTGGTTTTATTATTTAGAACGATGTTTATTTGAATATCTGCTAGTCGTTAAAATTAGGGAACTCTTGGTTCAATTTAGGCGACTGGTTCCCTAAATCGAACTGATTCCACATTTTTCTAATTTATTATTTTAATAGAGAATTTATGTTTTTTTCAATATATTTTTTAATTGAATATATGATAAACATTATAAAGTATGCCTTAGTGTGAACTTTAATTTAAATAACCGACAATGACCTGAAATACCAACTTTTTCTAAAAAAGGTTCAATTTGGGCGGCTCTCCCCTACTTTCGGTAAAGTGCAGTTTTTCAACGCTCACTTAGAACACCAACTAGTGATAATATATGTAGCAAGAAAATTTTGTTAAATCATATCAAATTATTTAAGAAATTACCTACCAAATAAATTTTGTTTTAGTAATTCAACCATGATCGCAAACGACGATAACATCATAATTACTAATTACATTAAGAAAATGAACAATATCGCTAATACTTGATAATATTATATTTTACTTTTCTTTTAATTAAATATTAGGTGCATTATCACTATTATTACTATTTATACACAGAATTATTAAAGCAAATGAACATTCCATTGTAACAGTGTATATCATATTTCAGTCTCAACTTTGTTGTGACTCATTCACGTTAGAAGCAATTAAATTTTGCTTGCAAGTTAGATCTGCAAATACATACAGCATTTATTAGTCAGCTATGTGTGTCTCACTTCTAACTATTTGATCTTCGTTGCAAAATATATCAGGCTATAGCGAATCTTGGCCTTAAAATTCAGGTTACATGAATCAATATCACACAATGATAGGACTTCACAATATCCGATTTCAATCGTTAAAAATGTATACTAATAGCGTTTACTGTCTCGAACTTTACTTTGTGGAACTCCATAATCATGAAATAAATAAAAATTAATAAAAAGTTTCACAATATATAAGCTCTCATTATCAAAGGCAATATGAATATAATATTGTACTTACTTTAGCAACTTTGTTTATATTCATATTATCTTTGATAATGACAGCTTAGCTGTCGAAACAATTGTCATGTATTGTTAATGTACACTAAGAATATTTTTCTAGACGTTATATGTCTATTGAAACATTTTATAAATCAATCAAAATTATATTTGATAATTTATAGAATACCTGATATTTTTTCATTATTTTATAGCAAAAGTATAAGATAAAATTTAATGGAGAATATATCGCATAATAAAATTACATTTTATATTCGAATAATTTCTTTTCATTTTCAATTTTATCTTCTTTGTTTTATGGCAAAATATGAACTTAAAAAAAATCAAAAATTTATCGCGTAATATAATTACATTTTATTATGAAAGAGATATTTTTTAAGATCTTTCCTTGACCCTTAAAACAATGCAATTGATAATAGGATAATCATTTTTAAGAATCTTCTTTTTAAGATCTTTCCTTGACCCTTAAAACAATGCAATTGATAAAAAGTATAATTATTTTTAAGAATCTTCTTCTGATTGTTTAATCGACGATAATAATCAGTCAATGTGTGTTGTTGCTGCAAACTGGTCTGTGAAAATCGTATTGTAAAAGTTTTAAGTTCGCTTTCGAATTTTGATAGTGGATAATTGACAGAACTACAAAGGAAGTCAAATGTGTTTTAGTTTTATCTGAAATAAATATTAAGAAATATAAGGTGTTCAACAGATATGCAGGTACTACAAAATTTAATGCAATTGAAATAGTGTTATAAATTAATATATTTTCTAAGTTATAACTAACATTAAGTGTATGCGGAAATTATGCATTAGTTTCGCTTTAATTATACCCTCACCATACGCTATAAAAGCTATCTCGAGTCTATCTTATGAATAAGGGTTTCCTTGTCTTAATCGTAAGTTCAACAGCCGAAAAGGTTTAAATAGGATTCTTAAGATGTTATGGGCTAGCTTTATCATTAGCATTATCACTTTGTAATTAATAAATACCCATATTTTTGAAGTATATCTGAAAACCCTAAAGAAGTCTAAGAAATTAATTCAAATTAGTAACGCTAATTGATCTAATTAGGTTAGGTTCGGTTAGGTTAGGTTCGGTTAGTTTAGGTTAGGTTTTATAGGCTCGATAAAGCCGAAAAATCTTTAACTCCTTAAGTCCGTTAAGTCTAATTTAGTTTAGTCCTACACTATAAAATCGATTTATTTCAGTCTAAGCCTTCTTCTATTAATGCGATTCATTCCAAACATTATTTCATATTGCAAACATTAAATCAGAGTTTAATGTGTTAGGCAGGCATTAAATACATTATTTCTACTCTAAATGGTTCCGGATAGCCATGAAGGTATAGTAATAAGTAATATGCAATACATTGTTGGTTTAGAAGATTCTACTTATGGAATTATCACGTATATTGTCTGGATTTTAAGGGGCCATCTCGACATCTATTGTAATGTTATCTAGATAGCTAACCTAAAACACAACAAGTTGTAGTCCAGACCGTAAGTAAGTTCAACTACAAGCATGTAGCAATTATATCTATTGCGATGTTACTTTACCATCATGGTTCTTGTTTTAATTCATTTTACTTTGATTGATCATTACAAAGATTGTTGATATTCAGAATATTATTCATGAACATTGTTAGATATAATCAGATGAGTTCAGGAATACTTTTTACATATATCAAGTTAGTAGTGACTCAAGATAAAAAGAGTTAACTAGATGACCATCAGTCATTAAAAGTTTATGAGAAAATGTATTGTTTAAACACATAAATTAATTTATCACAACAGGATCCAGGATGAGTAGAGATTTATTGACTAAGGTATCCATCCGTACATGATTGAAATTTAAATAAAAGATCAGTTTAGACATAGTAGAAGTTCACTTGCAGTTTAATACTGAAAAAGAAATTGTATATTAGTACCAATAGGAAAAGAACAATGAATATATGATTTAACAGCAGTAAATACAATTTAATTCATAGAACAACATAATCTCAATATAGCCTAGACCACGGTTACCATGATAAAATCTAACATTAATTGTAATGATAATAACTATAATAAGTATATAAGTATATAAAATTAATGATGTTCCATGGATTCAAGGTAAACACAATGAAATAAGATAAGAGAATTGAGCTCTAAGGAAAATAATTAAAAAAATAATTATACAAAAAAATCAAGGCGTGAATCTATTTAAAATTTTTTAAAATAAATGTTAAATATAAACATTTACCGAATTTTAATTATCAAAATATAGGAAGAAACTAAAATAAAGAAGAGAATTACCTAAACTTTCAAACCATACCAATGGTCCTGAGGTGTTGAAGGCGAGACATCAAAATAAGCTGAAAGTAAATTCATCAAGTACGTACCAATAAACTGAAAAGAAAGAAAATAAATTTAAATTCAACCATATACGTTAACGTAGGAAGGTAAATAAACTTTTCGACAAAGTTACCTATACGTTTTAGTAACTCCCAGATATCGTGGCCGATGGCTGAGTTGCAGACGGTGAAGGGGTCCAATTACACACTCACCGCAGACAGGACCTGAAAGGATAGAAAACAGAAAAACACATCTAAGTTCAGCAGGCTTGTGTTATGAAAAAAGTGTCTTAAATAAATAAAGAAAGAAAAGAGTTTAGTACTTTTGTCTATATAAAAGTTTTAACAGTGTTCCTACAAACAAAGAGGATTTATTATAAAAGTGAATACCGAACTTAAAACTCAGATCCTTGCAAAAACAGCAAGTAAATTACTATATGCTCTGAAAGAATAAATCAAATAAATAAAATTTATATACCAAATAGATAAATCTAACACTTACTTGATTTTATAGTATTCGTTCATGGAATCATATAGGTTAAATAAATTCATCTGTCAAGTTTGACAAATATTTCTGGACAGCCACTTTAAACTTTCATATGATAAAAATTTCATTAAAACAAAACTACTGACGATCCCATCGTATGAAATTGATATTAAATAAAAAATGAGTTCTTAATCAAAGAACCTAGTTAACATTCATAATTAGAAGTCTTAAAATTAGATAAAATAAAACCATATTGCTAACACTCAGGGTACTATCATTATAAAAAGTAAATAATATCTTAAATAGCATAACCGTAGATAATAAAATATTGAATAACACGTTCTTATTATATTTTCAAAGATAATCATGACACTATGTACGTAAACTTTCTTCACTGAAAGAATCTCGACGACGCTATATAAAAAATTACAAAGATTCTAAATCCTGAAGTTCTGAATCCCTTAAGACTGAAATGATGAAATTTAGGTAATCTCATACTATGCCTAAAACTATATGCTTAAAAAACTGGAAATATCTCTGGGGTTTTAAAGCTCCTAACCTATAGATATATCTGGTTCTTTGCAATTATGATTTTCTGAAATCTATAAATTTTAAAACTTTGACGTTTTGAAATCTGAATATACCAAGCTTACTAAATCTAGAACTTTCTAATTTTTGGAATCTTCAAGATCAAACTGTAAAATTTAAAAACGTTTACTTTAAACTTCGGAAGATAGATAGACCGAAAATTCTTTAAATCTCGCCTAGAAGTTCGATTTTTGGACATTTGAGAAGGCTCAAAGAATTTTTGAATTCTAAATCTAATCTAACTCTTTAAAAAGATCCAACATATCAACTTTGAAGAGTTGAGTCTTCTGATGGTGTGGGGATATGAATATCTGAAGATCTAATTATCAACCCTACGAAAAATTGTGAAACTTAGTAAATAATCTAGACTGTGAAAGTCAAATTTGTTGACACTTTGAACTTCCATCTTACTCTTACTAATTTATCACCGATAGCATACAAGCTTCAACCATTGATATCCCTTTTATTACAGCTCAGACAACAGATGCTTTGGATTAACACAGCAAACGTAACACGAATAGGTTTTCACGAAACGTGTTGCCAAAGATTAGTTAAAAATTATTTTACGTGCTGAGTGCAAATCCTATGTGATTTTCATTAATCACGATTTCAAAAGTTGTATTCTTTAGATTATATCGCAAACAAAATGGCATTTACATTAATTTGTTATTTATGTTGTTGCGTTTTCTAGGATTGGATAAATGCTTGTAATTGGTTGGTACGGTGATACCTGATTATCACTTATTAGCCAAATTGTCTATATATGATTATCTTTAATTGAATTAATGTTTAAAAAACAATACACTGAATTATGAGTGGTATAATCAACCAATCAATATGGTATTCACAATGCAACCTTCTCATCCAGCTCAACTTTACGCCGTTGGAGAATCATTGCTACATTCATTCCACAACTTTCAGTAGCTCTTCTTAGTTGTTGGTATTCCGTAAATAATTTACCCACTACCAATGGACGTAAAGGGTTGCACTTCCTCGGTTGCGTTCAATACTTGAGATAAATCGTTCCTTCTCAACTTTGAAAATTATCCACCATCATTAGACATGCTATCAATCCACTTCATGTTTACAGATATTTGGGGTTCCACATTATAAGATACTTTAGGCTTTTCGAATACGTAAACTTCCACTGTTGTCTGCGATGAGAAAAACCGCTAACCTTGTAGATGTGATTATTCTTTGGTACAATCGAGTGGTGGAAGTCACGTAATATATTTCAACCCGATTCGTCTCATCATTGTAACGCTAATGCATTTGTCATTGTTTTGCGGGAAAATGTATACATATCTTCCGGATAATGATAATAAAAATTGGCTGCTGTCTTGGTCTAGATAATTGTTTGCACTTGGTTTTTGTTTTGCAACTGAAATTGAAAGTTTCGTAGAGTTTTATTGAGTTTGCTATGTGTATGCTATCCTGAAGCCATGATAGCTCAATCTTGAAGTTCTGGGTTTAATTCCTAAGGATGATGCATTAGAATTTTTAAAAATCTCTAAGGCTTCCAGGTCGCCTCAGTCTGTGAAGGTGAGTACCTGGGAAATAATTTCCTGGGGTAACAATAAGTGATCGGTGCGTGAAGCTAGCCACTTTACCACCCTTGGTCACCGAACGGTTCGAGTAATAGCAGCCTACTCTGCTATAGGGGGACTATTATTATTATTATATCTGTACGTTTATGCTGCGTGCTAGCTATCTGACATGGAGTACAGCTTGTTGATAAGCTTAGATCATCTTCCGATTATCTGAGCTCAAATTATCTTCCAGTTTCAAAACCTAAACTTTGCAGAATGCGTCGAAAGATTATGAATGTGGTTGGGAGACTTATTTAAGATAGCATGTTCGTGTGTTGCCCCCAAGACATTTAACGCTTTAGAATATTTAATTGAAACTCTTTCACTGTTTGTGGTTAAAACGAAGAACATATATTTGGAATAAATATAGAGAAATGACGGATAGTTAAAATAGGGTACTTCGTTGGGTATACTTCTCTTTGGGTGGTCTTGCATGGGCTACTTTATATTGAAACTGTGCATTCTAAATAAGGAAAGTGAGAGAATGCCTAACTTGTGGTTAAAATTAAAAAACTTTTTACGAAAGCTACAACTCGTGCATAAAAACTCGTAGACTTGGCACATCAACCCTTACCTTACCTTTTTGCTTACTTAGTTTACCCACCGGTACGCTGACCTAGCCACGTTCGCCTTAGGGTATTGAAACTGTTTATGATTTGTAAAATTAGAGAAAGGGTTCCTTGTTAATTGTGGTTAGAATGACAAAGATGTGGGAGATAAATAGGGAGGACGGGTAGTTAAAGCTTTCATATATTGAATATTAAAACTTTTTGTGATTTAGAAAGTTACAGAACGTATTCGTTGTTAATTGTTGTTAAAATAATGTAGTGAATCAGAAAATACCGTGTATGTCGAATAAACCAGATGCCGGAGTTTCCATCAATAGCGAGAAAAATTAAGACTAGACTAGACTAGACTAAACAGGAAAAACGTCCACAAGAAATATAAATATAAAACGGCGACCGCACGAGAAGGGAATCTACAATTAGAAGCGGCGTAATATAAAATAGATGTACTTCAGTGAAATAAATAATAAATAATTGTGCGTTTCAAATAAATAATCTAATAGGTGTTAAATAAATTAGTTTAAGTTCGTTTAATGGTTAGTTAGTTTTATTGTGTTTTAATTAAAGGATCGTTGCAATAAGAATAATGTATGCCATAGTTAGTTAGAGAGTTACAGCGGGTAGTTCAGATTTAGTTATGAAATTCTGTAGACTTACCTTGGTTAAATCACTTTTGATCACTTTAAGTCACTAACTTCAACTTTGGACTTTAAAACCTTTGTTTAGGAAGTGATAGGACAGGTTTCTTGTAGGCTATGGTTCAAACGGAAAACGGTGCTTGGATGATTAAGGAATAATGACGGGTAGTTTAAATTTATTGAGTACATATGCACGTTAAGGTGATGTTGTCAGCTTCGCTTTGGTGTGTTGGAAGTTCTTAAGTTCTAGAAATGTTTTAGTACACTAGATGAAAGGTTCCTTGATATGTACAGGTAGAATGAAAAAAAAATGTTAATGAAGGGGACAAGACCCAGTTTGACCCTATTCATTGACCCTGTGTGTTCATGTTTTGAAATGATCTGCTCAATTCTTATGAGATGATATCATATAATCTACTGTAGAAGCATTTTTCGAAGCCTACGGTTTTAGGTTGAAAGGAACATTTAAAGACTTATATCTCAGCATTCAAGGACTTTCTGGCATACCATGCTGCACATAATGGTCCTCACTAGGATCGTTTGACACTGCGAAGGAAATAATTCGAAACAGTATATCTCTTTCACACTACTCGACCCAGTTTATAAAGTGAGATGTCTTGCAAAGACAGGGTTTGGGACGCAGATGAGCCTACCGTTTGAATTTATATACACCTCGATCAGTAGTTGTACCCCTGAAGCAGGTTCGTTGAAAGTTTGTACGAGGGTAAATCAAATATAAACGGTAATTTTTTTCATCATTTATTGAATAACGTTATACACAAATCATTGTTTTAACATTTTTCAATATAGTCTCCTGCGTGATCTACACACTTTTGCCACCGATTTGGAAGTTTCAGTATTCCCTGGTTATAGAAAGTTTGAGGGCGAGTTGTAAGCCAATTGCGCACGTGCTCTTCGACTTCTTCATTGCTTCCAAATCGTTTTCCTCCCAGTGATTCCTTCATAGGCGCGAACAAAAAATTGTCACAGGGGGACAAGTCGGAGCTATAAGGAGGGTGCTCGAGGGTTTCCCAGCCCATTTCTTCTTCCAGTGTATTCCTTGTGAAGGCCGCGGTGTGAGGCCTGGCGTTGTCATGGAGGAGAATGACATCTCTGATGGGCATGCCTCGTCTTTTGTTTCGATAGGCGGCTTTTGCCGACCGTAACAACTGGCAGTAGTAAGCCGCATTCACTGTACGTTGATCGTGCGAAAATCGATCAGTAAAATTCCCCTAGTGTCAAAAAACCAACTTTGCAACGTTGCAAGGACTTTTCCAGCTGAGTGCCGAGTTTTGGCCTTCACTGGGCAACCTTCATTCTTTCTTCGCCACTCCTTACTTGCCATTTTAGATTTGGGGGTGTAGTGATGTCGCAGCCCTTCTCGCTGAAATCGATTCAGAAGCCTTTCAGCGATCTCCGACCTAACCTATTTTTGGTTTCCAGTCAACAACCTCGGAACCCATCCAGCACTAATTTTCCGAAAACCAAGTTCATCAGTTATAATAGATTGAACACTTCCATAGCTGATACCCACTTCTGATGAAATTTCTTCCACGATTAACCGGCGATCACGTTCAATAAGCTCTCGAACGGTACGGGTATTGTCATCTGTAAGGCTTGTCCTTGGGCGTCGATCATGACTTTCGTTTTCAACACGTTCTCGTCCGCCCTTAAATTCTCTCGCCCACGTATACACACGATTCTGAGACAGTGTACTGCCCCCAAACTGTGCCTTCAAACGAGTTAAAATTTCTGACGGTTTAACGCCTTCCTTGGTTAAAAACTCTATGATAATCCGTTGCGCAACAGACGAACGTACCTCTTGCTCGGTCATGGCTGTACTGACGACAAAGCCAAGGATGTGCGCGAACCCGGCCGGCTCCCCACTCCTCATAAACCAAACATCTACTCCACACAACATTAGCTACCTCGGAACTGCATTCTAAGCGGAATAGCATAATTACCGTTTATATTTTATTAACCCTCGTATTAACCCCATAGCAAATCATCTAAAATTATGCAATAATTTAACCACTATCCCATGTCTCTTCCCGTTATAAAAAACCATAAGATTCCCAGCCTCTCACCAACCTTTCCGAAGAAAACCTCTCACCAGAACGATAGGAACTTCACACAATTTTTATGTTCCAAAGCTGAATATGCTGAATTTTGTACAATATTCATAGTTTCAGCTATTTGACATATAAAAACCGACAAGCAGAAAATGAAACTCTTAAAGCATTGAAATATCTTTTTTAGTATCGGCACTTCTTAAGCTGCTTCTTATTGTTGTTAGTTTAATGATCTAGAAGGTTATTATTTCAACACTTTCATTGTGGATTCAACCTTTTAAGCAGGTGACAATATAATACTATAATAATATCAAAAAATAATATTATATTTAATAAAGGTTCTTAAAATGTATTAATATACCAGCGATAGGTAACACAAATTTTAATATATATTTAGGTCAAGTTAAAATACGCACATATGGTAAGTTACATTGGCCTTTTGAGGACATACAAGGCACTGACCAGAAATGAGTCATTCATTTAAAAAAGAATTATTACTGACAATTGAATTGCCATCCAACTAATCAACAATACCAAGAGAAATAGATATTTTAATTTTTTGTGGTTATGAATTCATTAATATTGAACAGGAAGTATCAAATAATCAATTTTGTGCATAATAAATTTTACTGTTGTAAAATTTGAAAGTTATGTAAGACCTTGTTATTTTTTTACGAAACATTTAGAAAATTTATATTATTTTAAATCTTCAGTTTATGTTAACAAATAACGAAATCAACAATGTGTAACTAATACTTACAAGTATAGCTTGTTTTGAATGCAAGCATTTATCTGGTGGTTAGCTTTTTGGTATTTTAATTGGACATCCACAACAACTAAAAAACGAGAGAAAAGAATGTAGCTTTGGGCTATTGAAATAAAATAATAAGTTCATACGGATATTGGCGAGAAGAAAAAAAGAGAATAAAAACTAAGCAAAATAAGTTATAATGGGATCCTATTATGTCGGGAATCAGAAGGTTCAAAGATTACCGCTGCCTACTAATCTTCTAAATGTTATAATTTAGAAACAATTAGACCACAGTTTTAAACTCATTAGGGATTTTTGGTGTGTCTTAGATCTTAAAATTATTCATTGACGAGTACAATATTTCAGACACACGTCTTTAAAGACTTATAGTTGCTGCTGGCTCCGCGAATCTTATATTTATTTTCTTTAGGTAAATTAGCATCAGGTATTGTTTAAATTTTATAACAAATCATTAGAGCATGTGTATAAAACTCAAATGTATTTTATGACGAAACATACCCCAAGCAGCGTCTAAGTAGCAGAGATCTAAGAACGGAACTTTGATTGAGTAGTTACGTAACTACAACTTTAAATTTTAATTACTTCAGTTTGGAATATTTTAGTAATTGTGTAATTCCTACTATTTATTGGAAACATATAGTACCATTCCTTCTAAATAGCTTTTAAAGTATGTGGAACGATATTGCCACTTCGCATGGCTACTTTAATGTTGTTGCAACTTCAAAGTGGTATTGTGATTGTAGCAGTGACTTACTCGAAGCTACTTTAACGTTTTTAAAACTTTAAAGTAGTACTGAAAGTTTCTGCCACCTGTTTACATTTTACAAAGTTTACGTTTTTGCTACCCAGGAGAATAACTCGAAAGGAATTTTTACGACTTGTTTGCATAAAAATTACTACAATTTCTAGTTACTAGTAAGAAATTGCAATGAAGTGACATTAACTTCTACTCTAAATTCTTCTCATGTTTGTAAATCAGGACAGCCATTTGCATCGGAGCTCAGCAGGTCGGTCTGAAAGTTTTCGAGTGTTGGGGTCAATACAAAATAGTATTTTGCTCCCATTTATAGGAAACTAGGACATACTACATCCTAGGGAACTAGGATGTAGTATATCCCCTTTTTTCTTTGGTTGTCACAAAGTTGCCAATTTTTAAATATGCTATATTGTAACGGTATATTTTCTATCGGTTTCAAATACGTAGAATTTTATATTTATATTTACAAAAATCTTAAGTTCGGTTCTGCAAATTCGCATTCTTTTTAAAATATAAGTGTTTAACAAAAATGATAACTCGAGGCGTTCGCAGTTTTAGAGGAAAAATCAATACTTGCTTTTTAGTTGCTGTGCCCTGATTCGTTAAGCCAAAACACGCGACTCGTTGTTGATTGGGTACTTAGAAAAAATCAATATTTGTTCGTGAGTGAGACCTCGTTATTGGCTGATATTCCTCCGCGGAAATAAAAATGTGTTCCTACGCATGAGATTGGGGTTGGAGCGTCGCGTCACTTACTTGCTTCCGGCCTGTGCCTCGAGTCAGACCACCTCGGTCAGATTTTGTAATGAAAATCGATATTATTGAATTTTCGTTTTAGTTCAAGTAATTAAAAATACAGTTCGGCTACAGTTTTAGTGTAATTATGTGCCCTGACCTCGGCAGGGTGCAGTTCTTATAAATTTTGTTATGTGGATTAATCAAAATGTGTTTGAGAAACCCTTCAGTTAAACTTTATGGAAAATTAGTGATGTGGGGTCGATGTTATCGATTTCCCGTTTGTTAGTGTGTTTTTAGAATTTATGAGAATTTCTAAATACCGTTCCCGTACCATTCAGTCCACTTTCGTTGTGAGTGAAATTTTTGGAAGCAATTTATGTTCGATAAATCTCGTTTGAAAGGTTTGTCATTACCGTTTTGTTAATAAACAACTGGGGTTGTTTTATCGTGCCGAACTATCAAAGACAATTATTTCTTGTTGTTTGTGCTTAAAGTTAGCACAGTTTTGGTTAATGAAAATTTTATAGATTGATCTATAAATATAAAGACAGTTTCCAGTTCTCCGGTATTTAAAGTTAATAACTAGTGCTTTACGGAACTTTATCTTTATGCTACGATTGTTTAATTCTGTGCATTACTGAAAATGGTTTGTGGAATGATTTGGGCAACCAGCCGTATTTAAGATAAATTTTATCCTTGGGACCTACTACCGTTACGTATTAATTTGAATGCAGTTAAAGTCAATTTTGGTTTTGAAGAATAAAGGCAACCTTCCAATTTCTAATGGTTTTGATTCAGTATGCTTCGTCAGGTTAATGCAGATAGAAAATTAAGGTACCGTATTTTATAGAAAACAGATTCTTATTGTAATTTAGCTTAAGAATCCTTTATACCAGGAATTTTGTAATTTTTCATTAGGAAGAGAGCTCTCTATAGTATCTAGAAAATCCAAATCTTTAATGTTAAAGAATTTTAAAATAATGCTGATAATATTTAGACTAATCTAATTTGCATAATATCCTTTAGATATTTGTTTGTTGATTTTTTCGACGAAGTCAAGTTTACATAATTTTAATAATTAAATAAATTTTACTGAATAATTTGACCAATCTAATAAATTTCTTGGTTACTTTTGCTGATTAACAGGTTTTATGTAAATCTTTTTTGAGTCGTTTGGAGTTATATTCATTTCAGAGCAGTTAAATTTATTATTTCTTTGAACTTTGATCTTTATGTGTAATAAACCTATGTTGTGTGTTTTATTATTTATGTGTATTGTTATTCTTTTCTTATTCTTTTATTGTTTAATAAATGTTTTCAGTTTATTTTGAGGATCTAAAAACGGAACCATATAATTATGAACATATCATTTCATTTTTATTCCAAAATTTTAATACATAAACAAAATTTTTGTTTTTAATTTAATATTTAATTCATTTTCTGGTTAGTGGATTTTAAAAGCTTATTCAATTAACATCTTTGATTGTTTATACTAATAAACACTTTTAAGCTTCATAATCAGATGGCGCCCTTTTTGAGTTATTATTTCTGTTCTGAAACCTTTATCTACTCCTTTTCATAATCTATACAACTGTGGAACCAATACCTACGACCTGAATATTAAAATTTGTAAGAGAGCTAAATCTCAAGCTGTGGCGAATATTTTGAGTATATTATGATAAAGTATGAATAACTTTATAGTTTTTATTGTCTTTTTGTCCGACAACGAAGCGGATGTTTCAATATATAATTATTCTAATTATTATGTAGCAGTAACACAAATATAATGTTCATATTAAATCAAATAGATAATTAAAAATGGTAAGGCAATAATAAGAAACAATACACGTTCACAAATCTAACTGTTCCTTTTATTTTCAGATTAATAAAATACATAACAAAATAATGTTTCAACTTCTTATATAATGCAATACATTTTTTTTGAAAGAGCCTCCATTGAGCCTCCGAAACGTTAGAAAATTAATGTATAAATGTTTTATTAAAGGCTCTCAGCCCTCATATAATTAAAATAAACAAAAAATAAATTTATTAGCAAATTAAAACAGCCTACAAAGAAATAAATTAAAAAAACTCAAAACAACCCAGGTAGCAAAGGCAAGTGAAAATGACGTGAAAAACTGACCACTGAATGACGTAAATGTCGTCGTTCTATGACGTAACTACGACGTGGTAATGACTTCCTAATGTCTCAGGCCAATGAAGTCATATGCTAGACGTTAATTTCACGTCTTACACACACGTTACTTTCATGTCTTTTTCGAAGTATATTTGGCACCCCAGAGTTTTGGGGATACATGTAAACTACTAGTACTTTTTTAAGCTATATACGCTTATATAAGGTTTGCAAGGTTATATGCTAAAAAATATTAAAAATTACAAACAAGAATTTGCTGATTAAAATTAAAGATAACAGTTCACAGTCTAGTTTCGTTGACCATTTTCTCATTATTTCTAATGAATGCCATCTAGTGAAAGTTACAATGCTTCCTTTGAAGACATCAACGATAAATCAAATACCATGAATAATAGGCATCGCCACAAAATCTATAAGCCAAACCAACGCATTTGCTAAATATTTCTGTAATAGGCCATACTTTAAGTTCTGACGAGTTGTTCACCATAAAAATGTTCAGTTCTTAATCTTTCAAATCAAAAATGGCGGAGTATGCCAACTCCGCATAAATAACAGAACAAAGATTGGTACTGGCAACCAAGATGCCCAAGATGAACTGCGCGCGCTCCTTCGTAAGCGACGCCTACACTGATTGGTTCAAAGTTTGAAAGTAGTGCCGTCGTATTGCTGATCATAAATTACTGTCGGAATTTATCAAATATTAAAAATGCACTAAAAATAATATTTGTACGAAAATGATATAGATAAATGTTTGTCTTAGCCGCAATAGCACGCTTTCAAGGCAATGAGCCTTTGCAATAGCTTTACTGAAACATATACCATTATGGAAAATATAACACAAACTGAGAAAAATATTTTTGACATAATGCTAATGTTGGTTACAATACAAAATCCCGTATCGCAGCATTTAGTTTTTGACTGTGGAAACCGGTAAAATAATAATTTACAAGTAAATCGGTAGAAATATCTCTATTACCTAAAAAAGACGACAATATGACGTGATGTGTGTCACATTTACTGGATGTCATTATATCATCGACTTTTGGTCCACTGACGTCTTATGACGAGCTATCACCAGATTTTGACGTCTTTATGATGTACCTTTGCTACCTGGGAATGTTCATGGTTAAATATGAGGTTAAACCATTTTAATGTTCCAATGGGAACTTTGCAGTGACATTAGGAACTGGAAAGCGAAAATGGTTACGAAAGTGACGTCGTTTTATAGTAGAGGCACTTTAAAGTTCCAGAATGTTGTTACTTATATTTTATACTTCGTGGTAACAACAACCAGTGCAGTAGAATTTGTTTAGTACCCGTTACTGGTAATTAAGTAACACAAACTTTAGACACTTATTAATCAATTTGCAATTTGCGCTAATTGTTAAAAAAAGTTTGACTATAATCTTCAATAAAAGTAACAAATTGATGCCAAATTGTGCCTTAGGGATAATATAAAAATGGTTTCTATCATGTGTATCAACTTACAAGTATTTTTGTCATATTTTATTAAAGACATTTTTTATAAAGAAATATATTTAAAGAACGCGCGTTGTTATTTTTCGATCTATCATCATCACATTTAACAGAAAAGTTGCGATGGTTTATAATTTTGGCATAGTGGAATGACAAAATAATCACACATTTCATCTTTCTATGTGTGTTATGTACTTATTACAAATAAAATGTTATTCCATTTTGGTGATACGATCGCAGTATTAGTATAGAAAATGATAGTAGAATATTTTTTAAGTTGTAAGAGAATGAGAGAGTGACGCGCAACACGCGTCAAAGAGAAAAGAAGTTCCACGAAAGTAGCAATTACGACTCCGACACATTCCCACTAGGTAACGTTAACGTAACCGAAACATAACTGGATAAGTACCAGGGAAGTTACTGCAATGTATCTGCTACCCAAAAATTGTTCCCCATTTTGGTTCCAGGCACGTAATAAAACCGTAGCAATTACGTGCTTGTGACGATAGTGGCAAAAACTTTATATAGTTCCACCGGTAGTTACTGGTACGTAACGATGACTAAAAATGCTTTATAACCTCTCTGACCCTAGGTCTGAATATGTTATGTTACACCCTCAGCTGTAAGAAATAAAAATCCAAAAGTATACAAAAATGCGGCAGTTAGTGATTTTGTGCGAGACGGTCGATTTCGTACATAAAAAATAGATAGAGAAATCAAAAACGCAAGTTTGATATGTGATTGATTATGACATAATAATTATTTATTGTTTATAAAATGTGATGTTGCTGTTATTGTCATTATTATAAATTGGACATGTGTAATATTATTAGCAGTAATGGTTGCTGTTGTAATGTGAGATTGATGAACTTAATGGAGCTTAAAGAAATTAATCGCACAGCTGGCTGTCTGCTTGGGAAACTGAAAGTCCGGCGTGTCTTGTCAGTCGACATTGATCTACTAGGTGGTAATAGATTAAGTCAAACCAATGGTCCCGATCGATATTATCGGACACCATTAGGGTGCTCGTTCCCCTCTAGTTTTCTGTATGACGGTACATGACGGTGTTACACCTCAGAGGGTAAGTCATTAAAGTGTAATTATCTTTTCATGTTTCCCTAAATCCGATCTTGTGATAACTTAGGTTCTGGTCTCATGGTCAACACCGCATGAATATAAGTTGCCATCAGAAAGGCGTAGCGACCGTCACGTCCACAAAGGAGCAAGCGGTCACACACGACTCTAAAGAATATTTTAAATGTAATATTTAGAGCTAGTACTATCTTTGATTTGTGAAAACTGAAAATCTTTAAAATAAATATGCCGAAAGAAATTTTAACGAAATTTTAAAGTATGGATGAATTTCAAAATAACATAATCGTAAGGATGAAAGTCAACATCTACCAGCCGTCGTCGCAATCATTTTGACTTTATAAAAATGTGCTCAGTTAACGGATTAAATATCCAGTAAAATCAAATGATTACAACATTCCATCGATAATATGTGAAAGATGTGTACATAATTGTATTATCTAAATACATGAATTCTGTGCGGATTAATAATTAAATATTTTTAAATTTTTATTGATTAGGATGTACACCGACATCCTCTGCAGTGCGCCTATGGATGGGCTATTCTCAATAAATATGCGCTTTTTGAAGTTTGTAAAAAACTAACTGCATTTATGTATGTATATGTGGTAGATACCAAGGTGGGAGAACTAGAACGACTCCAAAGGAATCTAAGAAAGTCACCCACATTCACAAAAGATAAAAACCATAGTAGATTATGATGAATGTGTTCTTGTGCTTGCGTAAAGGCGAACGCTATTTAAATATTGCCATTCATGAAGGACACAAATAAAATTAATGCTTAACAAAAAAAAAACGTTTTTGTAATCTATGCCATAAAAACAAATATTACAAAATGACATATGTATACATAAATTGAAGAACATTCTAAAAATAAAAAATATTAATATTCTATCTGAAGATATGTTAATTCTTTCAATTTCCTATTCGTTCCCTTTCGGTGATTTTGTACACCAGAAGAAAGGCGGAATCATTTGACTAAAATCAATCAAGCTTGAAGTATCTTTTCTACCTTTATGCAAGAGAAGTGCCGACATTTAATATTCCTTTAATTTGTTTGCACATCATTTTACATTAAGAACTATTAAGTAGCATGATTACAATAAAACTTAAAAAACTTATTAGCTACATCTGATATGCTTTTCTAGCAAGAAAGAAAAATAGAAAATGCCTATTTAAGGTCTACCGTTCGAAAGATTAGTATCAAAATCTTCTACTTATCATTTATCCCTAAAATCTATCTCAGAAATTTCTTTCGGAATTGTTAATGAAAATAGACGTGGCTGAAGTTTGACCAATGTTTCATTCTAATCGGTCCTCAAATAACGATATATAACCGCGACACGAAAACTTCTCTGCCACTTGGTCACAAACCGTTTTTGACTTCTTCATTTATTGTCTACTTCATTTGTTCTTGTTCATCAAAGATAAGAGAGTGCGAAAGGGAACAAGACCGATATCACAATGAAATTAGGACTTTCTTTCAAAAAGTTATAATATTCCATCCCCTTCCATAAATATACCAACTCCACTTATCTGATACGCTTACTAATGATGATGGCAAACTTAAATTTAAAATTGGATTTTTAATTTTAAAATATCTGCAGATGTGTATAGAAGGCCCATTAGATGAATTAAAATTCTTATAGGATTGTTCTTTCTTCTTTCCTTTGCTCATTTTCTTTAGAGAGGCGTGTAGTGACACTATAATGTATGAATCATAATACAATACCTACATTGCTTAAGGGTCAAATTATACAGATAGGTCCAAATCTCTAGCGCCATGCAATGAACGCGGCCGGGTTTACAAATGTAATCCATTTTCTCATACGTGCTGGGCTTTAATTATTTATCTTATCTTCGCAGACACGTTCTTGCGGAGTTTTACATTTGTTTAGTATTTTGTTTTGATTTAAAATTGAATGGGCGTTTGTAAACTCGACTGCGTTTATTACAGCGTTAGAGAGCTGGACCTGTCTGTATGCTAAGTGAAGTGAAATAAGGGATTTGATTTGCTCCGTCAGAAAGGAGGTTCGATTCTATCCTATCCTATCCACTAGGATTTGTGTATATTTAGAAGATATACACAAATTGGGTCATCATTTTGAAATCCACGAGTAATTAATTATTTGGAATATTTAAAATAAATTAAAGCTTCTATAATAATTATTAAAATTGTTATTTTTTATACTTGGTAATTATTTAAATTAATTGGACTTTTCATCCGCATTCATTATTACGGCTTATAATAAATTTCCGATTGGTCTGACTGGTTAGCGGTGAAGATAACCGTTGCCCTAGTCTTCAGTAATAAGAGTTAAATGTCACTTACTGATCAAATTTATCCAATGCCGACACGAGATCGAATCAACTATTAGGAAAAAAATTTGCGGCTCCGAGTTCGATCTACACCTAAGATGAATTACAAAAATTCCGAAAACCTGCTGAACCTAAAGGTTGGCCATGCGACAATTGTATAAGTTTGATGAAAGTGCTTAGAAAGTATAAAATATTTACTAGTTACTGTACCGTAATGATTATATAATTACGATCACTGCAAAGTACTATAAATAGTGAACTATTAATTAAAGAAATTAAACAATCGTTTGATTTTTTGCAATAAAGAAATGATGCTTCAAAAAGTAAACAAGGTAATTGTCATAAGAATTATGCACAAAATAAATAATATACTTATAATTAATTAATCCTAACTAAAGGTTAATTATTATTATTGAAAGTCAAGGTTTCTAAAAATAGTAATCGCAATAAGGCGCTTAACTAAACTAATAGTACTTGTAACAAACTATTGTAATTTCAACATCAACTTTAAATTTGATACTAAATACTTTGTACCCACTACCGAGATAATAAATAATTTAGTGTATAAAAAGGCACTCAAGATGAGATGGTCGGAATCATAAATTTAAGATTTAGCTTATATTTTGCTTTCATGTAGGCTTTGACTAGAATATCCCAAATAGGTTTTGGGTTCAGACTAGTAAAGAGGCCAAGTTGACATATCTGAAAGCCTTCTTTTTCGAGATTTTAGTTCTCCTACAAGGGATATGGACCTCTTTACAATATAATTACTACCAGCAATAATTAGTCAACACCAGATATCTAGTATATAGGTAAAGTACCCAAGGATCTGACCTTATTGGGACTTTGATTACTATACTGAAGTAGTCATCAGTAAGTCTAGGTAGCAATATAATTGAATTCCACACAACTAGAGTTGAAAAAGTGGAATATTGTGTTTAGGGTTCATGTAAAGTGCCTCAGAATTTAACCCGGTAGCAGTGGTTTTTACATAGTGAGACTTCGATGCAAGTCCAGTAACCGCTATATAGGCAATAGAATTCCTCCCATGGAGTGGAATGTTGCGTTTCGGTGCCTTGTATTAAGAACCTCAAGATTTGACAGAAAATCAATGATCTTTGCACAGTAAAACTTAGAATCACCAGTAACCTCTAGATATGCAATAGAATAAATTATAACCAAGTGGAGCCATGAGAAAATAAAGGTGTCAGGCAGGGACCCATTACGCTAATTCTCCTAACTTGGGCTCTACTGATCAAAAATAGCCATTATTCTACCCTTGAGCTATCATGCCCATGGGCTATATACTAACCAGATATTGGGATAGATACATACAGTAAAAAATTCCTTGCAGATTACAACAATTAGAAAAATGGAATCTTGATAGATTAAAGTAGTGTTCCCCAAAGTGTTTCGCGGTATCCCAGAGTTCCGCGAAAACATTCGAGAATATCGTTAAACAAGGCCTCCTTTAATAAAATGGATAAGATTACTTAAGGGGAAGATTCGCTAGTAGAAAAATAATGTGTTCGTATCTGTAAAATAACTTTTTTATTTATGTAAATAATGACACGGAACAAAAACCAATTTGTTAAGATAGGTTTTCTGTAGGTACCTACGACTCGAATATCTTTACAAAACGTAATCTGTTTTAGAAAAAAATTGCTTAAGTTAGTATATTTTCGACTAACCAAAGCATGTCTGATAACCATAAAATTAACTAAATCTCGTCGTAGGTACTTCAACTGACGTTTTTTCTTTCATTTAGTAAAAACCGCATCGTATAGTGCCTTCTACTTTTTAAAATATCATTCATTTACGATGATAAGATACGGATTTTTTTAATACAATTGCCTAATTATCAGGCGCAATGGCAATAGTTTTCGATGGTAAATTACTCATGCACGCTACACTGTTAAAATAAGTTCACATTATGTGCGGTCTATTATTATTTATGGAATTTTATTTTATTCCTTAATTTAATTTAATTGAATCTTATTTATTAATTTAATTGAAACCTTGATTGCAAAAAGGGTATACTAAGTTGCAATTTTAACAAAAATAAAATTTCTGTCGGAAATTACAGGTCATACTAAAAGGTGTATCAACCAGCAGTGTAAAAAAACTTTTCATTACATACTAGTAGAAGGTTTTGAAGGTACATATATTATATATGTATGAGATTTTGTTTTCTTTTACTTTTTAAAATAAAATTAAATTGAGATTTCAACTTTTACAAGAAATATAATTACAAGTAAGATCATAAGCAACAATAAGTAGGTACATACCTACCTAATTATTTTCGAAGGTCTTTTATTGGGCGTCCCTGAGAATACTGAGGATCAATCAATTCAGGTAACAAGCACTTATAAAAGAAAGTCGTTAACTCGTTTTTCATTTTTGTTTGCCAAAACTGATCGTCACGATAAATTTTCTCACTTATCATTTCTTGCGGTGTCCATACAACGAATATGCAATAATCGCGGTTCGTAATATGTAACTGTCCTTGTATTTGAAAGTAATAATTATGAGTCCTTTTTAAACAGATTTCACCAGCCTGGTTTTTGCAAAAATTTAATTTTCTTTTCGTTAACAGCACTCATAACTTTCATTTTTGCAGCTGATGCAGGGCATTTGATTTCAATTAATCCGTCTTCACTTAATAGTCCGTCTGGCGACGCTGCCAAAAAGAAATCATCTTTATCAATAAAAAGTCCGCATTGTTGAATTTGAATATTAGATTGCTCTTGAAATTCCCGAAGTGCTACTATTTCATTATCTTGTCCCCATCGTGTAGCGAGATTTCCTTTAAACGTGCTATACAACAAATTTTTTACTATATTTTTACAATGTGTTAAGATTTTCATTTTACAAATCTGGCCAAAATTAGAAGCTGTTATTCGCGACGATCTTTCTTGACGCCAAAGTAGATTATTATGCTGACCAATTGTTTCTAACTGTATCAGATGTAATTCGTCTTCAGTTTTTTTCATTACTTGTAAAATTTCGTTTTCCTTTAAAGAATATTCTTCTGCTGATAATTGCATGTTTTCTTCCTCTATTTTTCCATATTCGCTATCGGCTGGTGCTGACTGGTAAATCTTCCTTCTTTGTGATTTTTCACTAAACAGTCTCTTTCGGCATTTAACCCACTTTGATTTGCTTTCCACAGCTTTCACGTATTTTTTTGTAAATTGTCCAGGACTTTTGCCAACTACTTTTCTATGGATTACTTTCGAAATATGGCCTGGTTCAAGATTGAAAGTCAAAGCAGCTGCTTCACATCGTGTTTTATAGGAACTTTTTCCCGTAAAGTTAGTTCGTTTACCTCCTATATATTTTGCAACTATAGAGTTATAACATTCGGCAGCGTTATTGTCCATATTTTCGAATTAACGAATTAACGAGATTCTACGTATTAGGTAGCTGTCGACCTACGAGATTTAGTGCTCTAATCTGGCAATAGGATTAAGTGAATAAAATAAAATAAAAAAATTAAAGATATTCCTGATAATTGATAACATTATATTTTATTTTTATTTTAATTAAATATTAGGTGCATTATCGTATTATTACCATCTATACACAGAATTAAAACTAAAATGAACATTCCATTGTAACAGTGTATATCATATTTCAGTCACAACATAATTCTGACTCATTCACGTTAGAAGCAATTAAATTTTGCTTGCAAGTTAGATCTGCAAATACATGCAGCATTTATTAGTCAGCTATGTGTGTCTCACTTCTAACTATTTTATCTTCGTTGCAAAATATATTAAGCTATAGCGAATCTTGGCCTTAAAGCTTGAAATATGAATATTTATGTAAGAGTTTATTTCATAAAAATTGGTATTACTCCACATAAGAATTTTCATTAAACTCGACATTAGAAATTTATAAGGATTAAAAACCGTTTTATCACACTCACTCAAGTGAGAGTGCGCTTATGTCACGACATCGTGCCTGTCAGTCATTGTAATATATTGTGAACGACCCTTTAAATGTAAGGTCTGATAGTTGTCAAGTTTCAAAAATGATATTTTCGGGGATAATATAACTAGTGTTATGATTATCATCGGTGATAGCCCGAGTTAAAACCGACGAAAATTGACCGAGTGCGAAGCACGAGTTCAATTTTCTAAAGGTTTTAACGAGTGGTATCATCGTTGATTAATCATAACACGTGTTATATTTGGTGAGAGAATATAATGAACGTTGAAAGAAAATAAACACTGAAACTTTCTGTCATTTTGACAGTAAACAATTTTATTTATTAAAAACAGGTGACAGTCAACATGCGGTGATAGAATTATCATCGATTTGATAGCCTATTCTGCGAGTTTGTTTTTGTACTTTCACTAATGAAATTAATAAAAAATGTACCATGTGACACGTGAATTATATTCTCAATTTTATCAAATTGTGGCATGTGTAACGTGGAGCTCGTTATGGGTTCGGCTTAGCCACGCTTGTTTTATTTTAATGTTTCATCTACATTGTTATATGTTTTATATTACTACAACATTATATTTGTTTTGCTGCGACTAATGATTTTTGTTTCATTTACTGTCTTATTAAAATTAGGATAGCATGAAGGTATACATCCGTAAGGTATAGGCATGACAAGAATTCTGTAATCGTTGTAAATCATGTAAGGGTTCCGCGACACATAAGTTTGAGAATCCCGATCTAGTGTGCACCAGCACATCCGTCTCCATTTGCTTCTAGAAAAAACTAACTATGAACGATCGACCGTTAGTTATAAAAGTGCATCATATATGTATTGTACAATAACAAATACATATCACATACTTATCATTATCGAGAAGCATTTCAAGTAACTTCAAGAAACAAGTTCTAATTTAAGTATAATATTTACAAATAGCAAATAAACATATTCATCAAATTCAGCTAACCATTTGTATTTGTTAATTCATAGCTAGATCACAAAGATTAAACCTGAAAGATGAGATACTCGGCAGTGTTCCCAATATTAAAAATATAAACATTACCTGTGATTGATAGAATTGACTACAAGAAAAATCCCCTCCTCCTCCTGAAAGTAAAGAATATATAAGCAGTCAATACGCAGACTGGCATCCATCTTGATACAAATTTCGAAAATTTAATCTTTAATTGAAGAGATTTTAAAAGGTAGCCAAAAGTGTAAGCTGATATATAATTACTGACGCCGATAGTGTCAAACTAAATACTGTATTAATAACCACATAGGGCTGGCGGTGGACGAGTGGTGTTAGTGCATCACTCGTGTTCCAAGGGTCGTGGGTTCGAATCCCACTTGGGGCTACGGGATTTTTCTAATTGGAAGATTCCGCCACCTCAACTATGGATGTGTGTATTCGTGTTGCATGTTAGATGGGGGACAGATGACCTTAGATGTTGGTTCCCTCGTAGTGTAGGCGTGAAATAAAAACAAATAACCACAGTCTGTAATCAATTAATTAATTAAAAAACCGTAATTATTAAATAATTATGTAATTGTCTAATTTACTACCATGAGAGAAAGTAGTGTTTATTTTTAATACTTCAAGTATTTCAATTTACTCATGCATCATTAAATAAATATAAATAATAGTGTATTACATTACAAGTCATGAAAGTGAAACTTTGCAGAAGAGGAGGCTTATTGAAGAGTACGAGGATGCGTAGCATCCGAGTATCTCTTTGAAGCCTCCGAGTCAAGCAGAGACACTTTCATGATCAGTGATGTATTATATTTTTTCTGAAATCGTTTTTCAAAACTAAAAATAGATTTAAACTGAAAAAATATATCAACATCAGAGTCGTATGAGAAGTTAATATCCATGACAATGAATCAACAACAAATCAAATAATATTTGTTGTATTTGATTGTTAGTGTTTTTAATTATATTAAATAAACGTTTCATAAGATAAGTGACGATTTCTAATTCAGTCTAAAAATGACAGATGAGTCTTGTAAAGTGACAGGAGTCTTGTAAAAATCATGAAAGTGACTAGTCTTTAAAGTGACACTTTCATGACCAACCTGAGTTCTGTCATGACAAGCTTTCTTGACGATTTCAGAAAAAATTATTTATTTCATACTGTGTCACATTTGTCAGTTTTACGTCAAACTCTTTAGCAAAAAAAGCAAACTCCAAAGCATGCGGTTTTACGGTCTAGTATGATTGTAAAAAATTTTATTTCATACTGTCCGGTAAAAGGATATTTACCGGACTCATTTGAGTCCGGTAAATGAATTATTACGTTACAAGGCCGGTAAAAAAAATTACCGGACTGAAAATCCAATTTGAGTCCGGTAAAAAAAATTACCGGACTGAAAATCTAATTTGAGTCCGGTAAAAAAAATTACCGGACTGAAAATTTTAAATGCATTTTTTTAAAAAATGAACAATGTGAGGCAGTATGAAATAAAACGCCTTACGTCATACGTCCGGTAAACCATTACAGTAGCTCGTTTCAACATTCGAGACTCGGCTCCTTCGTCGCCTCGTCCCGAAACGTTTTCAACTCGCTACTGTAAACTTGGGTTTACCGGACTTATAACGTAATATACTATTACAGTCTAGTATGACTGTAACAAATTTTACCAGACGCAAATACAATCAATCAACTGGACAATGTTTTAGTACGTAATCAGTTACCATGGATACTCGTTCTTCATAGATGTCCATATTTTGCATTTGAAAATTTGTTTTATATATATTTTTTTAAATTTAACCAATACTCCAATAATTGCAGTATGAAATAAAACGCATTACGTCATACGTCCTGGTAATGGTCTTACAGTCTCGTTTCGACGTTTCGGACTCGGCTCCTTCGTCGCCTTGTCCGTAACATCTTACTCGACTGTAACATTCCATTTCCTGGACTTATAACGTAATAGTAATTTACGTTTAAAGCAAACCTTCCGTCATTTGAATTTTTGGTAGAAAATGAATTTCTATGGTAACGCTTAAGATATGGAATTCACTGTGTTGATTAATAATGCTGATGAAATATCGATCCACCAGGG
The DNA here is from genome assembly GCA_929113105.1 of Agrypnus murinus. Lineage (NCBI taxonomy): Eukaryota > Metazoa > Arthropoda > Insecta > Coleoptera > Elateridae > Agrypnus > Agrypnus murinus. The sequence continues at coordinate 136,128,957 of OV816029.1, read as the reverse complement.
GTGGGAAAGGGCCAAAAACACTAGATGCATCTCATCTAGCACAACAGAAACCTTAATAACATTTTTTCGTAAGATCAATCGTTTTTGTTCAAAACTTTTTGTTGTTATAGATTATTAGATGCTTCTAAGCCCCATAATTAAACTAATGTTATTAACGTGGCAAAATGATGTTAAAGCTTACCACTTTATTATTTTTTTCTGAAAAAGTGGTACTCCTAGAACAAAGTTGTAACAGACTTTTTTGTTCCTTTTGATGTCTTCTATCACCCCTTAAAATATGTTTTGTGATTTTTGCCCCCCATTTTAATAAAATTAAAATTAAAATGTTATTGTATAAAAGCAGAATTTTCGCTTCTTGCTCCTAGTTTGGCCTAATATTTTGTTACTCTCATCATTAATTAGGGATTTTCATTTTCTACTATTTTTTTTAAATTTTACAATGTGCAAGCTGCTGTGAAGCATATGCAAAGTAACAAAACGCGTCTTAAATGCAAACATGGATATTAAAAAATATTATATAATAGTAATAATAGTAAAAAAATGTAATCGTGAAATACCACTGACAACAAAAACAGAACAAGAGAACAAAACATAATAATAGAAATATACAAGGTGGTCCAGACCACCCGTACACCCCTTTTAAAATGCGGGGGATTAAAAATCTCTAACAAGACGATGGGTGATCTTACTAATGTCGATGTGCTCTATCGAATGACACCAAGATGGAACCCCCTGACCCCCCCTTGTAGGGGGTAAGGGAGGCAACTTTAAAAATTCAAATGGGAATCCCTAAATTTTATTGCATATTTAGATTCTGCACGTCAAAATATGAAAAACTTATTTAAAAAAAAATTATTTTCGCAACAGGTGGCGCTGTAATCGCAAAAAAACGACTTTTTGCATTTTCCGCCTTCTCTGGCATATTTACAGGTGCAAATAACACTTTTTCATATTTTTTCACTACTCAATTATTCACTACTCAAAGAATTATACATCTATTTTATTTCTAATAAATAATAATATATAAAGTATCTTGAAAATAAATTCTGATTTATTAAATTTAATTGTAACCATAAAATCTGAAATATTTCCTGTCTGTTGACTTTTTAAATATGGGAATTATTACAAAATCAGCTTTTTTTTATTAAAAGCGACCACAGCAATTTGTAATAAAAGAATCAACTATTACTTTGAAATGATATCATAAATTACTTTTACCATTATTAGAATGCTTTGTAATGGATTACACAATTATTATTTATAGTTTTTAGTATATTTTCACTTTTCTCCGCTCAATGATATAAATTCTAATTTATGTCTTAATAATAAAAAAAATAGTTGTAGGTTTAACGTCTGATTGATAGTTGAAATCTCCAAATAATCGTATTTTCTAATTCTTTAATTATTCAAGTTATATTATATAGAAAGTTTTAGATAATTTATTAATTTTTGATTTTAATAAAGATTTGAAATGGAATCTATTTTTTATATTTATTTTTAAATAAAAGTAGCTAAATGCCATTAATTTAATTGAAATCAAATAAAATTTCTCTAGCATCGTTCTAAATTTTAAAAAAGCAAACGTGTCGAATACCACATAGAAATAAGTATCATACCTACATATTTGTGACGTAGATGGCGTCATGCATTTCTTTATAGCCAAGGTATGTAATTCAATAATTCATGTCGTAGTTCTGCGGTGTGTATCTCATTTGGTTAAGCATTTTAAAATGCAAAACACAAAGGCAAACCATTGTCCTTCTTGGTGCTGTGAACGTTAAAGAACTTGGGAAAGAAAACAAGACACGGTAGTTAACTTCCGATGCTTTTTTTACAATCTTCACTTCTCATCTTATAAGTAGTATTATAGTTGTTGGTTGTTGATGAATAAAAAATGAAATCTTTTGCATCTCTTCCCATATTTGAATTACTATTTTGTTTTCATTTTATTACATTCATTTCTTTGATCATGCAAATGTATTCTTTTCAATTTATATTAATTATCTGTATTATTTATTTGCGTTTTTTTTATTACACTAGTTGAAACATTGGAGTGGAACGAATTACAAAATAATATATAACAATATAATATTTATCTGGGTAATAATTTACAGAAGTAACAGACTTGAAAATTTCATAATTGTAGAGTTGTAATTCAGTCAGTCATTCATGATTGCTTAGTGACTGACTTGTTCACACGGTAACTTTTTAAAATACCATTTATAATTACTCACAATGACAAGAGTAATTAAAACTGTTCACTTGGAGTGGATTTGAGTTTCTATATTGCTCAAAGATTATTATAATAAAAAGTGGTGTTAAAAACAGAATAAACAAGTATGAAACAAAATTGCATCAAATGACTTTAAAACTTAATCTTATAATTAATTGCAAAAAACAGCCATTTTTCTTTTAGCTAGAGTTAATAAAATCGGCAATTATTTGTAATTTGTATTTGTAATCGAAGTTATATAATGTAATGAAATATTCACAGGTTGTGTTATTCATAGTCATACATAGCTTTTGTGAAATAATAAGGATATTATTTTATGTTATAAGCTATTTATTATTATAATTTATTTGTTAATATATGTCTAACATTGCGTTTAATTTTAAAAATGAGAATTATCAACCTAATTTAGTTGTCGATTTATAATTTGTTCATAAGAAGTTTTGTGCTTTATTCAAGAGTTTTTCTTATAAGATTTGGCACAAAGGTTTTGCAGCAAACTAAAAGGAAATAAAAAAAAGATTATGATCATAAGTTTTGTGTTACGTTTTTATACTTGTTTTGATGTAATGTCAAAACTATGAAGATTGTAAGATTGTAAAGGGTTATGACACATGGAGATTTGATTTCGTGTAAAAAAATAATAAATAACATCTTATAATCTTTAATTGAATGTTAAGGTGTAGCCTAGGTCTCCAAGGGAGAGTGAAAAAACAAATATTGATAATAATTTTATAAATAAAAGAGCACCTACATATCAAAATTTTGTTAAGAAAAATTTTATAAATATAAAATTTAAATAATTATAAACTAAAGAAAATGCATGTACTTGTATATAAATAGTTAAACGCTATAAATGGAGAAAAACATTTTTAATAGAAATATGTACCACTAAAGTTATTACAAGGATTGAATATTGATAATTAAACTGTTTTGGATATAAAATTTCGAATAAAAATGTAGGACTTGCAGAAACCAATTGAAAAGGAAGTGTCAGGTTTTCTTAATGTTCCATACTATCTCGATGAGCAGGGTATAGCTAGCTGTTTTAAATAAAAGGAAGAAGTGGAAAGTTTAGCATACAGTATCCAATTCGGAATACAGTGTTGTTCTTGTTTCAGTGCTGAAACAAATTGAGAATATTATTAGCGAAATGTATCACCAAAAAGGAAAATTAATTTTACCTACCTACCTATATACTATATAGTTCGAGGTTCTTTATATAATTAGCCAAGACCAGGTTTTGTAAAGTAAGTTGCAAGCCTACTTGCATAATTGAAATTACTATCTTAAATTAAAATTAAAATTCAATTAATCCATAAAGAAATCAATTACAAAATCCAATTTTTGCCTAATAAAATGAGGTTATAATTTTGTTGACAGCTTTATAATTCTTTCTCTTGTTTACCTCAATAGAAGGCTCTCATTTTGGTAGTCAAAATCATTTCTATTTATCATTCATATTTAATAGGAAAATTTAATTTTTTTAAAGGAAAACAAAACCCCGTTCTTTTAAAAAAAAATTCAAACTATATCCTTTAGGTCTCATTTAATTGAGTGAGAATTAACAATAAAGAAAAAATAAATAATTAATTTACTTTATTTAAGGTTTAAAAACCTAGTAGTTTATAAAACAAGAGGTTGGAGTCTCTATGTAACTTACGGCCTAAATATCATAATCATATTTGACGCTGTAATTTGACACAACACTACAACCTACGGCGGGAAATTCACTCCGTCCTCACTCATTTTGGAATAAATGATAAAGTTGCGAAAAGAAATCAACTTATTATTTCACATTAGAAAAACCTAAAAAAAAACAGAAATCTTACAATTTATCATCAATTTATTACTGAGACTGTCACAAGGTATTTTTTTAGTTTTTACGTATGTATATAACACCAAAAGTGCTATCTAGAAACTTCATATTCTAAATAGAAATATGGGTTAGTTTAAAATTCGAAGCAGGTGGAAATATTTGTTAATTGCTAATAAGTTCAAACTAACTGTAATGCGAGGCTGATATTGCAGAAATCTAATTTATTGTTAACTTAGACTCCACAGGGCCCAGAAAGAGAAACTGAATAAACATGATCAATGCAAAATCTTGATCGCTATAAATCGCAATAAGAAATTATACGCACTAAGAAATAAATTAAAGAGATTTGCAGGGCAAAGGGTATCAGTATGAAAGCATCAAACAATATTGTCACCTCGAGGTGTTAAAGTATAAAAAATGAAGAACGGCTTTCTTTGTAGTTATTTAGATCTTATGTAAGGAATTTAAAAATAAACGAAATCTTGGCCAAGTGATTCTCAAGGAATAACAACGAAGTTATAATTTAATGACATAAATTAATAATGATATAAAGCTAAATTAGTTAAATTTTATATGCAAATAGCTAACATTAGACAACATCTTGACAAGTGGTCCCCAAGAATTAATAGTAATTTTATAATTTGACGGCAAAAAGCTAATTGGTTAAATTTTATATTAGAATATTGGTAGACATTGAAAAAAAATCAAAGTGAATTGAGCATCAATATGCAAAGGATAGTTTATTGAAATACTTACTTGATTTAATTGATTTAACTTGATTTAACAAAAGTTAAAACGAAATCTTAATACGATGTAATCCATAATTTAATCCACAATACTACCACCGATTAAAAACCAGCGAATCATCAATTCAATTTAGAATTAAGTAATTTTAGGCAATTCCAAATTTGGTAATGTTAAATTCCTTAATCAATCTGCTTAAACAAAGTAAAAAATATCTTAAGATCTACATGCCTTATTAATTTTATGTTAGCAAAAGTTAAAGAACAAACAGTAGGTTGGGTTTATCTGAAGAGAGTAAAAATTCAAATGAAAAATCCCAATTCCACGTAGCAAATAATTATGGATAAAAAAACTAAAAAGCTGTATTGTTGCGGAATTGAATACACTTATTCAATTGGATAGTAGCTTTCTCTTACTAACAGTACGTATTACTTCGTAAGATTCTGCTTTATGCAGAGTTATCAAATATCACCACGACCCTTTTTGTGTTACCCACCCATTTTTATTTGCTTCTAGATGTAACTTGCACAATATGCTAAACTTACCGAACTAGTTGTTGGTTGCTATGAAAACAACAAAATAACAGAACTGTTAAGATTCATAGTTCGTCTAGATACTGTTGCGGACAGCAAAATTCTGAATGACTATGAATCTTTATATACATAAATTTATATTTTCAAATATTATCGTTTAAACCGTTTGATCGCTAGAAACCCCCTCAATATCATGATAAAAAATGTAGCTTAATGTCTTCAAGGTGATCACTTTCATGACTCAGTCGAAGCAGGGAAGTAAGCTATTACCGGGCTAGTCAGGTAGTCTTTACCGGACTGGTTCGATAATCACTCACTTCCCCCGTCTCAACAGAGTTGCAGAAAAAGTGTTATACATATTTTTCTGACACTGATAGAAAAAAGGATGCACTTTCTTGGATAAAGAAGTAAACGTATAGATCCCGAGGTAATATGTTTTGCACTATGAATACAATTTGCAAAAGTAGTCTATGAATAGTAGGTTTCACATAACCTGTAACTGAAAATTAACGTCAAACAATGACAAATAATAAATATTAATCATGGACTGGAAAATCAGAATTTTTCAGTGATCTTTTAGTTTGTATTTTTTTAATGTAAAATTTCTAGTAATGTAATGACAAACTGTAACTATTCCATTCTATCTACAATCATACAGGTATTACATATGACAATTAAAGTTTCAAGGTGTGACAATGCATTCCAATGTTCGTTTTTATTGCAGAGAGTCAAAGATGAATTTAAAAGCAAAGTGACATCACATCCTGGAAACATGCGCCTCAACGGTGACCCTTTGGAACCAGCCGATGAAAATAGTAAGTAAAAACATTCGAAGATACTTTTTCAATAAGTTCTTAATCAAGAACTTACGTAATCTCTAGTAAAGTCTTTAAAGTAGAAGGTTTTCTTTATTAAATTACTATTATTATTATTTAATGTTGTTGGTATCTGTATTATAAAATAATAGCCTATTATTTATAATAATCAATGACTCAATCAATTTTTGCCCAAAGAAAAATTTTAATATTTCTCTCTTATAGTTAGTTACTCCTTACTTAAATTTTTTGCAAACTGTAGAGTAACAACAGTTTTGTAATGGTTCGATGCACTGAAGTCTTGTGGATGTCATTGTTGGTTGTCTTCACAAACCGTTAGACATGGTGGAATTCTTGCATGCCATTGAGAAGATGTCTCCGTGAAATAAGAAACGATTATAATTGTTATTATGACTTAAAAGTAAACTTGACATTGTATGGAAGGTTTGTCTAATAAAAGAAAAGGCATTAAAAATTATCTTGTTTCAACATATCTGTTACAATAATATAATTGTTTTAAAATGCGGAACTAAACAATGCAATAAAGAATGCATTTGTACCGTTTGTTTTGGCCCACATTCTGAACCTTATAAGTAATATCAACTCATATATAATTTAAAATTAGCATATCATTATTGAATTTTTCGGCCGTAGGTTGGTAGTCTTAAGTATTATTCTTTTTAAATAATTCTGCATTATTTTAATGACATGTTAATTTATACCCAAGGTATTTCTATACCTTATATTTGTAAATTGAAAAGTTATAAATATCATAGTGAAGATGATGTTTTGTAAAAGATCATCATCAAGGACAAAATTGACATTGTTTTATAATAATCAACAATTTTCTTTGTATATGTAGCAATTCAAAGCAAAAAACTGGAGCTACTTTTGCTATTATCTATTGTTTCTCTTCAAACCCAAAGGCTTTTGTATTTCAAAACTTTCTTCTGCACACCTTGTTCTTTAACATTATTTATACTCATTTAAATACCTTTCAAAGGCCTCCGTTCTGTGTTTGTTTATGTTAATTGATAGTTGTATTTGTTCATCGTTTATGATGTAATCAATATTACTTGCCTTTTCCGTACACATCTGTTTCAATATCAGCGTGCATAATTAACTGTCGTTTACACGTAACCTTTTTTTTGTACCTGCAAATGACATTTCTAATAAGGAAGAAATGGAAATTCTTCCTTATTAGAATACTCCTTAAAGATCACTAAGCTATCTCAGAAATGTCAGAAATGCAATGGTTTTGCCTAAGGCAAAAATGTGTTATGTGTGTTTTGTATTTGTCATGATATGGTAAATTAGTTAATGGAAATTACTCAATTTATAAATGTACATATATTGTTAAATAAAATGACTAGTTGTGAGAAGAAACTGGATAGAATTCAAGGATTTTTACATGTGATCATAGAAGCTTTTAATTTTACAAAAAAAATGTATAAAGTAAAATATAGGTTTATGCATGACGGAGCTCCAATACACTTAAAATTGAGAAACTTCAAAGAGCGCTAAAGTCCATTTTACCTAATTGTATTCTTACGGATTGTGCGACTACTAGAGCATTACTGTAATATCGTAACAAAAGGTAGCGCTGGAGTAGAAGCGTAACTGATACGTGGGAGACTAAGGTCGTAGGCTCATGAGGAAGCTGAGAGATGTTAACTGTGTTTTCAGAAAGTAAATAAAAAGTCTAGTAGTTACATAATCAAAACCAAAAGCTTATTAAATTATTCTATACAGTGTGATTCAGAAATAACTGATATCCTTTAAATGGTAGATAGAGGAGAGGCAGTAGAGCTAATTTACCTTTGACAAGTATAGGTCAAAAACGAAGTTTTCCAGAAAATTAATTTTAAAGTTTTATTTTTGGATCAGGTCCTGACCGTGGATCCTTTTGGATCCAAAATTCATTAAACTTTAAAATTCATTTTCTAGAAAACTATTCGTTTTTGACCTATATTTGTCAAGGTAGATTAGCTCTACTGCCTCCCCTCTACCTACCATTTAAAGAATAGCAGTTGTTTTTTAATCACCCTGTATAAATTTAACATAATCTCAAAATAAAAATACAAAACAATAAAAGCTTCTTATGTATTGACTTGTAATTAACATTAACTACTACAACTTAATAATTCATGTTTAATTCATACAAAAAATACCTTTTTGTGACTTGGAAGATCGGCAACATAAAAAACGATGTAATTAACCAAGTACATAAACAGAATTAAACAAAAGTTATGTAAGAAGTTCAAAAATGACGTTTTAAGGTTGTTTTTAACATTTACTTGTAAAGTTGTATTGTTGTAACTCCGACAAAAATTGATAAAATGAGTTACTTCTTTTATATAAAGTAGATTATATTCTTGAACAGCATCTCACACACATGAGACTCTTATTTCAGTAAAACGCCAGATATGTATGATTTACAGACTCGTGCCTTCTTTCTCTAAGTTATATGTAACTATACTTTAAGTTACAGTGTGACCAGTGTAGTCAGTGTAGAAAACTGGCGTTAGAGTTAAAAATTGGTATCCCCCTAGCCTTCTATTGTATGTCCCAGCAAAATCCAGCTGTCTAAAATACACCAACCTTAGAATTTTAACATACACCAATGTTTACGTCTAGAATGTGTTAATCAATAGGCATTTACGAAAATTGTATTGTACAGTATATACCGTGTTCCCAGCGGTAAACATTTGATACATAAGGTACATGGAATCGATATATGCATTTCTGAACTTTACGATGCGTTTTTAATAGCAACATAACCTTTCATCCATATGTGTGTTCATTAAAATGTTTTTCGATAGTGTTTATGTTTCATTGTATACCACAGCCAGAACATACAGTGAGATCCAAATTGAGTGATGACGGTTTGAATTTCGCGCCTTAGGTTTTAGTGTATTTCACGTTGTTAGTGTAGCACTATTGAAATGTATTGTGTCAAATTACAGAGTCAACTGGTCACTTTTTCTTTTACATCGTTGTACTTTAATACGTTGTTCGGGTTTTTATTGGATTTTTACTTTATTTCGCTTGTTTTCTTATTTTACAAAACCGTTTTTATTAATTGTTTGATATCGTGACCCCTCTAAACCCAGGTAAACCACTTATACTAGGTTGTAGGGAATAACTCGGAGAACAGTATTCTGAAAAAATCTCGCGGTGCTCGCCCGTAATTAATGAGAAAACTAACATCAAATTTGCTAATTTTTAGCTTAAAATAACCGATGTAAATAATGAAGTTGGATACGTATACAGTTTATTTGTAGTTGTCAGGTTGGTCACATTGCCTGACAAAATGTGACGTCATAACGGTTTCCGGTTTTTGAACGTGTTCCAACAGCTGTCAACCAAACCAACTCATTTTATCCAAGAGGTTAGGTTTGAAAGTTAGTCTAAAAGTTAACTCTATGATTCTTTTGTAAAACACAGTAATCACCACGTTCCTGTAATAATAGGTAGTCATTACTGTAAATCATTACTCTGGGATGCGAGCACCAGGAGGTTAGGTTTGAAAGTTAGTCTAAAAGTTAACTCTATGATTCTTTTGTAAAACAAAGTAATTACCACTTTCCTGTAATAATAGGGAGTACCTGTCATTGACCGTTGCAGGGGCCTCCTTCATTGCACAGGGAGGCATGCACCAGGAGGTACCTACTTTCTGGCTAGGTTTTGAAGTTAGTCTAAAAGTTAACTCTACGATTCTTATGTAAAACACAGTAATCACCACGTTCCTGTAATAATAGGTAGTCATTACTGTAAATCATTATTCTGGGATGCGAGCACCAGTAGGTTAGGTTTGAAAGTTAGTCTAAAAGTTAACTCTATGATTCTTTTGTAAAACAAAGTAATTACCACTTTCCTGTAATAATAGGGAGTACCTGTCATTGACCGTTGCAGGGGCCCCCTTCATTGCACAGGGAGGCATGCACCAGGAGGTACCTACTTTCTGGCTAGGTTTTGAAGTTAGTCTAAAAGTTAACTCTACGATTCTTATGTAAAACACAGTAATCACCACGTTCCTGTAATAATAGGTAGTTAATGACTTAATCATTGCTCTGGGATGGGGGCACCAGGAGGTTAGGTTTGAAAGTTAGTCGAGAAGTTAACTCTACGAATAAAAAATAATAATTATTAGAGCGTTCCTGTAGTAATATAATATACCTGCACAGGTCAATGACCCTTGGGTGACCACGATGACCGCCATTTTGACCACACCGGCCACCGACGCTAATGTATTGCCTTTGCGGGCGGTGTTGACCACAACGGCCAACTGTGGTGAGTGACCACGATAGCCAAAATGACCACAGCAGCCAATTGTACAAGTGGTAATTATTAACAGAAGATTGTGACCACAACGGCCAACCGTTGGCCGTTAGATTAGATATATATGGTATGTACGTTTATTTCATTCCTTCTCCTCACAGCGTATCATCTAGGTACTAAAATAGGCTCTATTGATATTGAGGTGTTTGATTTTTTTTTGCTTGAACGTCCTAGTTCATCTCGTTCATTTCCTGTCCGAAGGCATTAATTCAGAATCGCTCAATTAGCGCGTGTTGCTGATGCAATACTACCAGTATGCACTGGTGGGAGCGAGGTTACTATCCATCCTCTACTAGCTCTCCAGGCTAGTACCGGAGCTATGACCGTGCTCACCCGGCGGCACCTGTCTCCAATCAGATGGTCAGCCTCGTCCAGCTTTGGACTATTCCCAACATGATTTCAACCGTGTTCTTACCATGTTGGATCGTTAGGTTATGGTTAGCTTAGGTTAAAGTTTACGATTGTGGTCGTTTTGGCCGTTGTGATCACAATCTTTATTACTAATTAGCATTTGTATAGTTGGCTGTTGTGGGCATTTTGGCTCAACGGCCACCGACTTATTTATTGGCGACGCTTGCCACAACCGCCAACTGTGGTGAGTGTCAACAATAGCCAAAATGGCCACAACTGTACAAATGATAATTATTAAAAAAGGATGGTGACTACGATGAGCAAAATGACTACAACGGTCAAAATGTCCACATTCGGGAATTTTTACAATTTAGGACTTTAGCAATTCAGTCGTATGGAAAATAGCGTATATATGTACGTACCAGTGGACTAAAGTGCTTTTTAATTCCTCGTGTGTTTATTTAAATACACTTTACACTCAGGAAGAAGATCCGTTTTAGACCCTTGATATACAATATACCGCTGTGGAGTTTATAAAAGATTGACAATTTTTGCAAAGTGTTTTTTTTGTATTAAAGTTGTGTTTTACTTGAGGAAAAAAAGCTTGATAATGATTCAAGGTTCGAAAATTCGCTAATAACCTATTTAATGTTAGACCAATTTTTCTTAGGTAATAAATATATCAATTATTATGCGAACCTCATCGTCATTGTCATAGTTGGTTGTGGTCACCTGGGTTGCTTTGGTTTGGTTGAGGGATATCGGATCGCGTCTGTAAGTGCTTGATGTATGGGTAGGGTGGTGACAATAGAGGAATCCGGTAGATTTACATGTTCATTTGGTAATGGTAATGCATCCATATTGTGAATATAAAGTATGGAAATATAAAAATATGGAAGTTGCATGAGAGAGCTGGTAGCTGCATCGCCGATTCAGCATCTCAGGGTGTAAATTGAAATATTGAAAATGTCCTTGGTAAAACAGTAGTTCAAAATAAAAGATGCAAGTTTTTGACGCTAATTAAATTTAAAGCATCGATAACTCCTAACTATTAAAGATATTTATATTTACTGCACGTAGTACTAACATTACAATTAACCGCTTTTTTGTTATTATGCTCGGTTTCATTCACAACATGAAGTATTGTAATCTAGTCTTTTGTAGCTACTATTAGTCGATTAATAATATTGTTTATGTTTTTAGAAGCTCTAACGTATTTTCTACAAATTACAGTAATCAACTAGTTTCCTTGGATTGTATACGATGCCAATTAATTTGTTTTAATCGTATTAATTCGTTAAGCTGTATGTTCATGCAATGAATGCATGTTTCAGTAAAAAAGTATATAAACCATGAATGAGATATAAACGAACATGTCGCTATGGTTATACATATGCAATCAATAGCTAAAATAGATACATATTCGGCAATGGCGAAGTTGGTGAGACCAATTTTGTTCGTTCATTAAAGATACCTTATATGTCTGTTATATATTTCGGAAGCTTCTATGATGTCTAATTTTTGTTTGTTGTAATAAAGTCTTGGATTTAATGTTATTTTGAAAACTCGTTATGTAGCTTTATTGTAATAGCTAGGTTTTTATGATAGTTAGGGTGTTACAAAAAGAACCATTCGAACGGTAAATTCCAGATTTCATGTTTTATCTTTAGCGCGAAGAAAAAGCTTATTTTGTAGTTGTTGGTTTGCTCAGTTATTAACAATTTTTGAAGTTTCGCGAATATATAGGGTATTGATATGTAATTTGTGTCTTTTGAATGTCTTTGGATATATATTTTCTTACTACAGCTCTAAAAACGTAAAATATATGATCTTTTTGTTTTTTAATGGTTCAGTTGTCTTGGAATTATAATGATTTACGTATGCTAGTTGTTTGATGTTTGAGATTTCGCTACCAAAATCTGTGTTGTGTCAAGGGCTGCCCAAGGGGGAGTGGTAAATTGGGTAATTGCCCATCTCATAGCTCAATAATTCACGACAAAATATGTTATTATATCTTTTATTGATCAAAAATTCGAACAAAAAAGAGTATCTTATGTTACCTAGATGATGTTGTGATATCGGCATCCCGCATAACATGTATGCACGATGTGTTGCCTATCTTCCAGGCGAAAGGATTTCACTTTTTTTTAATTTAAAAAAACAAAAAATTTTGCATTAAATATGTTGAAGATACACACTACAACACTATGAGATGATAAGGGATAAATTTTAAACAGATTCTTTACTTGAATTTCACAAACTCAATTTCATGATGGACGATCATATGTCGTTGGTTGATATTTTGACATTTAGATATTTTGAAGCCAGTTTATTGCATGTTTTTACCTGGAAATTATTAAAGGCATCGGTGAGAAGGTATACACAAGTATTTATTACTTTAACTACAGTTTTTATTATTGAATTTCAAGAAAATGTTCTATTTCTTTGACGATTCATAATTTTCCATACTAGATGGATATTTTTCAATGTTGAATTTCTAAGTAAAATATTTTACTGCAATATTGTTAACGAGGTTCTAGGGTGCATTTGACACTAGAATGTTAAAGTGGGGGATTGTTAAACTTTTTATACAGAAGGTTTAGGCCTTTGAAATCCCCAAATTGTAACGTTTCAGCAGGGTCTGTTAGAGTGTTAAAATTTAGTTTATATTCATAATTTTGGTGTCAAAATGTATGTAATTTTTGTTTGATAGGATCTTAGGATTAATTTTGTAATAAGAAAATGATGTAAGCAAGATGTTAAAATGCTTTTATCTGAATTTTTGTGAAGTAATGTTTTTCAGAAAATTCGAGAATGTTGCCAGAGGTTGCCAATGAATCCTAACTCTAAATTTGCATTTTAATAGCCGTGTTAGGTACCAAAATGAAGGAAAAATTCTCCTCTTTCATTTTTTAACATTTAGTAAAACAATTAATTTAATTTTTTTCAACAATTGGGTTAGAACGGTTTTTGGTGGGAAAGATGTTGTTTTGTTTCTAGTAAGAAACCAAATTAACCAAGTTTTTCAGTTATTATAAAAATAGCACGAAAATTTGGTTACTCTCTCTTGGATTTTCATACAGAGCAGAAGTCATGTCAGTTTGTACGTTATTTTGATAAAATTTCGAGGTTATGTTGGTGAGTTTTATGTCACTTAAATGTTAACAAAGTGAGGTTATGACAAATGTTATCATGTTTTATTTTAAATTTTTTTATAAGCTCTTAATAATTTAAATGAAGAATCAAAGTGAATTAAAAGTGAAATAAAACGAAAGTGCAGTGTTTAAATTTGGTGTTCAGACTGTTATTATTATTTGGAGAAATGCTTGGAAATTTATTTTGTATGGAACGAATTAATGGAAGGTAATGGAATCTTGTTGCAAATAACCGAATTATTTTATGTACTCACTTCAAGGAAGATACATGTTGCGCCTTTAATATTTATAATTATCTTCATAAATCACAAATAAAACCAATTTGAAGGATGACATGGAATGTGAACATCTTGTCAACAAACAAGCAGGTGATTTTACCAACTATAACAGGAATCTGCTAACTTTCAAGTTAGGGTAATTAACTTTTTTGTGTGGCGCCAAATAATTTTTTTATTAATAGTAATTTAAGATTGTTGGATTGTTCAGATAAGAATTAAAAGGGACAAAGACAATTAGAATGTCTCTTAATTCTTATTTTGTTAAATCTATTTGACACCGAGGTTTAATTTGATTTTCTTTTATTTTAATTTTGAATTTTAATAGTTGTTTTCTTTTCTCTTCATGGAATTTTAAATTTTTATTTCTTTTCTGTGTTAATAAATAAAATTATTCATTTAAATGTTTAAAAAGAAATTTATTTGTGTATTTGTTTGTGTCTGGTCCATTAACAACGTTTTACAGATATAATTTAAATAGCTTCCTAATTAATTAGCGACCCGCCTGATTTCGTCTCATGCATTTATGGAACTTGTTTTCTAGTTTAGAAATTATAGCCGGAGAATCTTTTTATAAAGATAAGTGATATTTAGTTGTGTATATTTACTGTTTTAATTGTGTTTGTGAATTTCTACAATAACTTTATTTTGGAGTTTATAACCGTTCGTCTTTCATCAAGTGTTGAAGAGTTTATTATCCACAACAATAAATATTTCCCTTTTTTCTTATTGACCAGCTACATCATAATAATACGCATGCCCATTAGTTTTCGAATGTTTGATTTTTGCTGTCTTCGGACGAAGCGACGTTATCGGTGTTCCAGTGATAATAATTTAAGTAAATGTTGTACACATTGCCACCGAGCTGCAAAATTATTGATGCACCGGAACTTTTCTTAAGTACAATGTATCCTACTATCCCCCTCCCTAGATTTTTGATTTTGGACCGCCATTGGTTTGTGTTAATAGGAGAGAGTGTTCGATGTATTAAAAATATGCAAGCTACTAATGTTTGTATATTTTAGGTGACTGAATTGTTTAGAATGACTTCAGTTTCTTGATTAAACCAAACATTTTAATTGAGGATTTCATTATTAATTGGCAGTTTCTTGTACAGTTTGGTGTGTTTTTTTAATAACTAAAGATGACCTGATTGAGTTTTTTGTTTCAAGCATATTATTTCGTTCATGAAATAAAATCAAATTTATTATACCCAAAAAAAGAACTGATTTAGGTAATATTATTTTGCTCCTTTCCCACAAACATAATCTACCAATTCAATTTTCCAGAAAATAAAAAGAAATGTAATAACAACGAAAGTTAATTATTTTGCAAATATTGAACTTATGTGCAAGTGTTTCCACTTTGGAATTTTATTTGAATTTTATTACCTTGTAACCTGTACCTACAGCATTCATGGTCGTTAATCGTTTTATTTGAAATAAATTTTTATGATTTTATTATGATTGCCCATTGTGTAAATTGAAACGAACTTGTATGGGCGTGGCATCTAAAGTATTTCATATCTTTTATTTTTACGAGTTTCATTCTTGGTTTTACTTTTAGGTCATTGTTAAAATTTACATTCTTATACTTTTTTTCTTATGAGTTCATTCATAAATAAATAATGAAATTAAAAATAAATATAAAAATATAGGTCATGCTGAAGATTATTATGAAATAGAAGTCAGAATATTTAGTAGTGTATGTGTACATTTCAACATAGTACTGAAGAGGGCCATATTTGTTAAAAACATAAAAGGGATTTTCTAAGTTCTAGAATCTAAAATTTAGAAGACAATAAACAAAGAAACATGTT
Source organism: Agrypnus murinus (assembly GCA_929113105.1). Lineage (NCBI taxonomy): Eukaryota > Metazoa > Arthropoda > Insecta > Coleoptera > Elateridae > Agrypnus > Agrypnus murinus. Next base: position 136,112,875 of record OV816029.1, on the reverse strand, counting down.
AATGACAGGCACACTTTCATGCCTTCAAAGAATGTACATAATATAGTGCCTATGTAAGTAGTATGTACTGATTAAGACGAATGGTTGATTAGAATTTAAAATGTATGTTTTATATAAGACATGGAAATTACAGTGTTACAAAGTAACCATTGGATACATTTTTAAATAGAAAACAATTAATTCACCGCCTTTTAAATTAATTACGATATTAATGTATTACATACTTACATCTGTAGTCTTATAGGTTTAAATAAATAATCTATAATGAAAGTTAGGTAAGCATAAAACATCGCTTGTGATATTGACAGGACCACACACATCATAACGGTATCACAATATATTAGTTTTAATTAAATTGATAATTTTGAATGGTTTTTTCATGTTTATATACTACGTTGATTATTGTTCTACTTACAAATAATTATAATCACATGCAATGCACTTTTCTTTTGATTTTGCTTAATCAAAGAATAATTTGAAAAATGACCCTGGACAGATGATTTAATATTGAATTAATTAAAATGTTTTATACTTACATGTTTTTTAAGATGCTGTTATTAAACTTGAGGACATACTACATATCGAGCAAGCACTACAAAATTATCAACAGAAGATTTTAATGTCACTTCTAATTTTTTTATATATAAAATATATTTTTATATGTATAAAATAATATATTGCCAATAAACATATCTGGAAAACCAGAAACTGTTGGTTAGGGTTCAATAAAGTATTTATACATATATAAATTACAATTCAACGTTGTTAAAAATTTGAAAATCTGAATAATCTTGGTGGCCTAATCGTCACATCCTTTGTAGAATGTTTCTTATTTCTAGCATTATTCTTCTGGGCATGTGCTTGTGAAAGTACTTTATGTTTTTGTTTAGCGTGTGTTTCTAGATTCAAACGATTGGTTTTACTGATTTTAATTATTTATTAATTGCTCTATTCTATCATCGATGAGTATTTTATAAAATGTATTAATCCTAAAATTTTTCTGCTTCATCCCTTTCCGATTAATTTAATGAATACTGACGTCATTAAACATTGAGTTTCACTTAAAACTGCTGCTAGAGAAAGAATCTAGCCATAAAGTTGACGTTCACTGAATCTTACACAAGCACAACACTTTTTCCTATCTGGGATCAATTTCTAATATTTATCTTATTTTTAAAATATTTATTTTATTCAGTTTATGCATGCTAAATTAGACCCTTTTCATATTGAAGGTATTTCCAAACCAGTTGCACTTATAAATAAATAACACGAATGACCCTGTACATCAATATATATTCAATTAATCAATACCCAATAATCCCGTTAATCTATTTTCTTGCAGACTAATGATTGCACCTTAAATGTCAAAGAAATGGTAGAGTTGAATTAGCTATAGGCACTATTCTGTCATCAAGATCTGGGTTGATCAGCTCGCGTCAGAATCTTCTTAATCGAGCAGATACATTCAAAGAGGATTCCGCAGGTGGAAAACTGGCATATTTAGAAGTGATAAGTTAATTTAATTAGTACACAATGAGAGTAGAATGAAAATCTTTCTTTTTCGAAATTTGTGATTTTCTGGTATGCACAATTTTATTGAAAAATACTGACATCTTTAGGACGTGCAAGGGTCGGAGCCGGACATTCGTGCGCGGCTGTTTAGGCGTGGCCACATTGGCGTGGCCGTTTCGGTGCGGGACACTTCGGCGCCAGGACACTTCGGCGCAGGGACACTTCGGCGCGATAGATTGTCTACTATTATTTTAATGAACAAAATCTGTAGGTAATAAATACAATACGATCGATAAATACGGTATGATGAGAAAGAAAAACTCAGTATTTGTCAATCACAAAAGCTCGTATGTACTGCCAGATTTAAAAAAAATAATTTTTCTAAGCTGCTAATAAAGCATTAAAATTAAGATTATTTCGCAAATCTCTGCATAAGGGAATAATTTGTAATAAGAACTGAATTTGTTTATTATAAATCCCTTATTGTTTATAAGAATATCATGGTTGATGTTAATATAAATTTAAAAAAATCAAAAATTTTATAAAATCAATTAAATAAAATAGGAAAATTGACATTAACTTTGAATATCGTACTACTCATAAATACGTCGCCCACTTCACGAATTTTGTATCAGTAGGTATCACTTATAAATGGATACTGCTTTATGCTTATAGTCTAGTGCTTAAAGACCAAAAGCACTGGAATAACGCAATTTAACCGATCCAAGCAAAATTCTAAAATTAAGAAGGTATATGTGTGTACATAGAAATAAAAAAGGTTACACTGATAACAGGGTAGCTTGTCCCAAAAAATTAGACTAATTATCCAAAAAACGTTTTATTTAAAGATCTCCGAAAGTTTTGCCCTAATTTGCCGCGGAAAAATGTACATGCCTCGAACTACTTTTAGTCGAAGTGTGCTTGCGCCTAAGTGTCCCGGCGCCGAAGTGTGCCTGTGCCGAAGTGTCCTTGCGCCGAACTGTCCGGCGCCAAAGTGTCCTCGCGCCGAAACGGCCTCGCCTAAATGGCCGCGCCTAAACGGCCTCGCCCAAATGTCCTAGACCGTGCAAGGGTAAACATGGTCCCATACGGCTAACGAAAATAGAGGTTGATGCATTGTATATGTGCAATTCTAACTAAACATACCAAACGTTCGCATGTCCATCATGTCTGCTTTACCGTTTTTACCAAGGATTTGCGAAAAATTAATTTATTTCCTAGATTTTTATTTATAACTAGAAAATAGTAGCTCTTAGTTGTGAAAATGAACCTACGTACTGAAGTTGTGCCCCACAAAACTTCTTATGCGGTGATGCCTTTAATTGCTAGCTACTTTTAACCAATACATGCACAGCATTTTGTCATCTTACCTCTTCCAACTTATTCCATTGCTGATAGAGTAAGAATCTTTGAAGTTACAAACTAAGAATAACAAAAATAACAAACGTTTTGTGCTATAATTACGTACTTTATTGCACGATAAATGAAAGCAACTTATTTTCGTGTGTCACTAGCTCTAAAAGACTAATTAAAGAACTTTCAACACAACATCACCAAACAGGCTTTTCTCCAGCATAGGCAAAATGCCAATTAAAGGGGTGCGGGCAGCCCGATTTAACGGGCAAATCCGATTCCGCCCGTTAGCTCACTTTCAACGGGCTTGGGCGGACTTCCGTTCATAAATAATGAATTGAGACTTCGGACTAAGATGCCCGTGGTTCCCGTTGATTATTCATAATAACTGACTTTGCAACTAATTAAACCTTTTGCGAGACTGACTGAATTTACTGCTTGTTTAATTACCTTTTTATGCAATTAAACTATTAAGCATACCACACCATTTTCCAGGGCAGTGGGATCCCTGCATACCCGCCGTTAAACGAAGAATATAAAACTAATGCTTCAACTGACTTCGCGGTTCAAAATCGTACCTGCCAGTACCTATGGGCGTTGGGGTAAGGTGGGATTTCCTATAGGCGTCTGACGTTTGCGTCTGACGCGTGCGTCGGACGCGTGATAACCGATTAAAGGGAAAGCAATGTTTTTGATTTCCTATAGATGCGACCCGCCGCAATATGTTGCGGTTGACGGATGCGTCATGGAGTCGTCTGCTTCAAAACCAGTCCAGACGTGCGTCTCAGAGACAGCTGATGGTTTTTTAGTTATTATTTGACTTTTGACAGTATATTGGATGAACGATTGGTTGAATGCGTGTCCAATTGTCCTGCCCTATACGACAATGGTCACACAGATTATGAAAATCAAAGAATACGTGAAAACTTAAGGAAACAAACCTTTCTCCAATTTTCTTTTCTTTTTTGTTAGCAATATATTTAATTTTATTATAATGTTCCTCTATCCACAAAGACAATTGAGTATTCGTTGTGTATGTACGTTTTCTCAACACCTCCGACAATTATTATTATCGCTTTTAATGCGCCCGACGATCATTAAAAACCATCGAGATGCGTCTGAACATAGCTTCTAAATACATGCGTTCGACGCACGCGTCAAACGCAAACGACAGACGTGTATAGGAAATCCCACCTTAAGATATATGGACACAAGCCGAGTTACGGCAGGGGTTGGCGGTACTGACGGGAATCACGTCCTGGCCATCGGTATAACCGTGAGATCATTCTTTTGGCAACGGACAGGCTGATTCAAAATCTGATCTCTAATTAACAACCACTGAAAATAATGTCATTACATAAATTAGCATTAGATTATAATATTTAACTCTTTATGACCATGGAGTACACGTCGCACCGCTAGGTCATTTTCTACACGATGATGATTGCTTTATAAAGAAATGCTTAATAAATATATTCTTGTATTGTTATTTTATTAAATATTCCAAATAACTCAATTCCCGAGTAAAAAGTAAAACTCTTGGAGAATTTAATAATAGAATTTAATAAAAAAAGAGTAATAAATTAACCTGTGAACTTTGTGTACAAGAAATTAGCTATATTATTTAGTAATAAATTAATTTAAAGTAAAATTAAACCAAACGAGATGAATAAATAAACAATCTTCTTCAAATCTTATTTGTTCTGTGCGATTGTTAGTTGTGTATGCACTTATGCCAATATTTCAGCCAAGCCAGTCATCAAGGAGTTGGTTTTGATTATTTAGTTAAATTTTGGTTATTGAAAGAAAATGATAAATGACTCGGAGGTAAAGATAAACCGCACAAGTAAGATGAATCTTATTATCCTGGACGTTCAAGTTTTTTTTATACTAATAATTGACCACGAGTCGAAAATGGTTGGTGATTTTCTTGTAGCAGAAAAAGAACGAAACATCTTAGAAGGTAAATTTTCATTAGGAAATCAAACAGATTTCCTATCTAAATTCAAATAGATAAAAATAAAAAATAGATTCAGCTAGAAAATCACATTTTTCGTCGATTGCACAAGCATAGTTAATTATATTGTTAGATTGTTGTGAAACCTTTAGGTTATTGCCTAGCAGAAGGAGGTCTGCTTCAGCACTCTTAGCATTTAGAAAACTTTTTTCTACAATTGGTTTTGTTTATTTGACAACGTTTGCCATTTATGCATATTTGACCAATGTCGTTTCCGTAGCAACAACGAAACTATCCACTTTGCGCTTAAATAAAAATTTCCTTGTATTATTTTTTCTACTTTTTCGGTTATTTATATAACGCTGTAGAAAAAACCTTGTGTGCAATTCGTGCTCGAAATGACTGGTGGTCTCGAATGAGATTTTCATCGAAAGACTTTCATTCTTGACCACCAAAGTAGCATTTTGCGCACTAAATACACAAATAACTGGTATTTATTTATTTTAATTTATTATGTATGATTATAATGAAGTTTTCCTTATTATTCTTCATCTCATTTAGTTTTATTTTATGTGTGAATTAATTTATTACTCTTTGAATATTGAATTCTTCCCGAATTTGGCTTATTTGTGGAATTGGTTTTTAATTTATTTGAAATATTTAACTTAAAATCGATAAGACGCATTTAAGATCCAATAAATCGTGTAGAAAATGCACTAGCGGTGCGATGTGCACCCCACAGTCAAAACGCATCAACTGTTAGAAAATCATGTAGAAATCAACAAGAGTGTAAAAATTGAGCGGGACTAAAAGACGAACCCTTCTGTATTTAATATCTCCTACTCCCGTACATATGTACATTCGCTAACGACGAAAATTCGGGTTTTGTGGAATTGTATAAATAAATTCAACTTATTCACTCCATGCTCTTCTTACTCTTGACGCAGATTAACCATTTATGATCTATAGAATAATGTTAATTTAATTTAATGATTCATTTCAGTTACCTATTACATATTTTACATTTTCACTTCGTTACTATCGATACCAACTTGCAGTGACTTGCTTTTGAAAGAGAAAAGGTAGAAAATAGAAACTCACATACAACAATCACACAATTTTTTCCCCATTTTCCTATTAGCACTAGAATTGCGAACACATATTACTAATTGTAAGTTAACACCTCTTATTTATATGGTTAAAAGTAATTAGCTGCTATTGGAAAGAAAGAAAACGATGTTGAGTGGATGCTTGAGTTTACTATCGTTTTATGGTATCTGAAAGTATTTCGATATAAACAGAATAGCAGAGAGTAATAATAAATAATAATAATAATACTTTTCAGCAACATAACATAATACAACTGAAATAGCCTAACTGAAAAAATGGTCAAGTGTATTACTTAATTACAGTAATTTAATAATTTTATAACATCGTAACATTAACAGTCTAATCCATCCTAGAGCTATACATATAGTACATATGTATCTAGGTACTTCACTGTTCAACTTAGTAATAATTTCTTTAATTATAAGTTTTCATCCAATAGTTAATATTACAATAATTCTTTATTAAAAAGCCTTTCAGCCTATTAAATAAATCATACATTCTAATTACATTTTAAGTTAAAAGTTGATAAATTAAAAAGGGGGAACACATTAACTGCCTATTTGTTTATTTATTTATTATTACCTATTTTCATTTTAATCTGACCGGATACACGGCTCATAGCGCGGCCTTCCGCAGATGAAACAATCCAAACTGACTTTTCCTTCCACCCACAACGTCCCTCACCTGTCGTTACTATCAAGTTACAAATTACTTTTTCGGTTCAATTTCTCTTTCTTAATAGAAATTTACTTACTTGGGTTTACATTGTTACATTTTCTTTGTTGTACATGAGTTTGGTGTTTGATTTATCGTTACGTTAAAAGAGAAACTAAAAACAGAATAAATTTATTTATATATATTGTATTCGAGTGTGTTAAATCGTGATGTTTTAAAAACGATCATTTAAGAAAGAGAAGTCATTTTTTACATCGTTAGTGATTGCGTGAAAATGTTTAATAATGTTTGATACGTAGTTTGTATCGAGAATTTCTCTTGCATTTTCTATACTTTCAAGTTTCATATGAGAGCTGTGAAATATATACAGGGGATTATATCAGTATATTCTAACTAGAGGGAAACGCCTTAATTATAAAGAATAAAAACCGATAGAAACTATCGAATACCTACGTACTTTGCCCAAGTGATATAGCAACATGCAATTACCTCAAGTCTAAATTTTAAAGCGCAGCGGTCCCAAACAAACGAAGCAAGAGTACAAGAGACAATAAACACCGATATTTAAAGTTCTTATTTCTCAGCCAGCACACTGAGGTTATAATGACGTTATTTTTAAGTCAGTATTGGTCGACGACGTCATAAGAATGATGTCATATAATGGGACGTACGTAGACGTCTTCAAAACGACGTCTTTTGGACGTACAATACAATACGTACAGGTTTCATTAAAAAGATATTACTTTAACAGGGGCCAAGGAATACTGGTCATATTAAGCAGGTGGTCACAATACAGAGATGTATTGACAGTAGTATGTAATAGATGTTATTTCCTATATTCAATTATTTATTTATAATTCTTGTCTTAGTCCTCGTATAGGACGTTTTAATGACGTCTTGTATTGACGTCTTTGGGCTGTGACATAATGATGTCAGTTTTACGACAGTTTGACGTCGTTTCTGCCAAAAAACGGCGACATTATGACGTCAGTGTGCTGGCTGGGTTATGGCACTGGTTTGATTTCTTTTTTAATTGATTAAGTAAAAAGAATATACTATATATTAATTAAGTACGTAGTTAAATTATTAATTAAGAAATTGCAAAAAGTTAATAATTCTGTATTTCTATGAGTTTCCTAGTATCAGTTACCTAGAACAACAATTAACGAAAAAATGTCTCGCAATTGATATTTATTTACAAAAATATTATTCTGTCTAAAATTATTTGTCATTATTTAAATACTAAGATTTTCACCCCTTACCAAGTCTATATGGACAATACTTTGGCCAATGTAAGCAATCAAACATCAGAAAACGTCACCTTAGTTAAAGTAGCGAAGGAAATAAAAACAAACCTAAACCCGAAAAACACCTGGTTTTGATCTGATCTGGGAAATATTGAAACAATTGCCTAAAAAAGCTATAGTCATGCTCACGTACATCTTCAATGCTGCCTTTAGACTGGAATATCTTCCAGACAGCTGGAAAGTTGCGGAAGTAATAATGCTGCCCAAACGAGGTAAGCTGCCTAATGCTGCCCTATCCTTACTGCTAATTATCTAAAAATTATTTGAAGAGCTACTCAAAAGGATGAAATACCTAATTCAAAATAACAAACTAATTCCGGATTTTCAATTTGGTTTTAGACAAAAATACTCAACTATAGATCAGGTGCATCGCATTACTGACGTAATAGAGTGCGCTCTTGAAGAAAAGCAAATCTGCTCAGCTGTTTTTCTAGATGTAACTCAGGCCTTCAACAAAGTAACAAACTGAACAAAATGCTACCAAGATAATATGTAGAGATAATAACATCGTATATCTCGGACAGACTATTCAGAGTTAAACAATAGATGAATACTCTGACCTAAAAGAAATAAAAGCCGATGTGCCACAGGGTAGTGTCCTTGGTCCTATACTATATCTGTTATACAGTAGTGATATACCAAAACTAGATGAAATCCCAGTAGCAACATTCGCAGAGGACACTGCAAGCCTTGCAGTAGAGAAGGGGCAAGATACATTCAATGAGAGATTACAAGCAGCTAGCAACACAATACTTGATTGGGCCAAATAATGGAAAATTAAGCTGAATGAAGTCAAATCCATTCATGTTTACTTCACAAACAAAAGGTTGGCAAACCCTCCGCCCTTAGAGATCAATGATATCATTGTGCCCTATAAGAACAAATACCTAGGCATGATTCTAGACACCAAGCTCCGGTGGGAAGAGCATGTAAAAAAGAAAAGGAAAGAATTGGGACTCAAATACAAACAGCTTTATTGGTTTCTTGGATGAAACTCCCAACTGTCAATACATAATAAGATCATACTCTGCCATCAGATCCTAAAACCGGTATGGTTATACGGCATCCAGCTTTGAGGCTGTACTAAAGATAGCAACATAAAAATCATACAAACATTCCAGAACAATGTATTATGCAACATGATAGACGCTCCATGGGACATACGTAACTCCGATTTGCACCGAGACCTCAACATCCCAATGGTCAAGGAAGAGATTAAAAGGTTTGCTAGCAATCACGAAGCCAGGCTTCACCTACACGAAAACACAGAAGCTCTTCAGCTATTGGACAACCGGATCGTCGGATGAACTCTAGTTTAAGTACTATTTAGTTAAATTTTAAGAATACCAGAAAAGAATTAATGGTTGGTCTTATAGACCCGTTTTACAGACACCACAGGTGTATGAAAAAACAAATTATCTAAATGCACATTTTAAGTACCTATTCTAAATCTTTTAATGGTAATTTGAAAGCACTATTAGCAATGTTATAGTTGCATGATTAATAATGGGGCATACCAATTAGGCAAATTATTTTATAGACCGGACTGGTTAAAGGAAAGTGTATAAACAATTATGATTAATACAAAGTAAACAGAATATCATTACAGATGGAAAGACTGTACCTAAGACGTAGACTCTGTACTACAATTTGAAAATAATTTCTATACCATAAAATACCCTGATTCCAAAGTACAGGTCATCATGTATACATGAATCAAGTCTGACGGTATTTCCGGTTTTCCCAGGTTTTTCAACCTTTCGCAAGATCATTCTGATGACTACGAAATGTCTTATGTGATATAAAAGTGTATGTTCTATTAGTTTCTAGAAGAACGTAAAATATAAGATCTAAAGTATAGAATATAGAATTTTTAGATTAAATGTAAAACAGTAGACCGAAATCTAGTATTCAGTAATCAAAGTTAGGACATTCGGATTGAGAATTAATAATTTAAAAAGCAGAATGAAAGATCTATAAATTTGTGGGTGACATGGATATGGAAGTATCAGAAGATTGATAGGATAAGGATTTTCTAAGTAATCTACCTAACATGGTAGATATGCACTATACCATATTTCGCGCAAGTTCAGACATGTCTTGCGGCAAGAAGGCAACGGTATCAGGCCAATAAGCGGTTTATCATTCTTGACAGCAGGTCGAGTTCTCTCACGAGCTGTGTAAAAAAGAAAAATTTGAATTTTGTGCACCATTCGGTCATAAAAATTAACAAAAATTGGAAATGGACCAAATAACGCATGTTAGCCGTATAAGAGTCATCTTTACTTTAGGTAGTGAAATTCTGGTCTAAGCAATTTAAAGAAGATTGGGATTCTTTCTATCATGATCTTCGACCAGGAAGGCCTGTGGAAGTGACTACTCGCAAAATGACCACCGTGGTTGAAAACCCGTTTGAAATCCGCCACTTAAGTTGTCTCAGATTTAACAAGAATGTGGCGTTTCAAAAACATCAGTTTTAAAAATCATCTATGATGATTTGGGGATGTTCAAGGTCAGCCCAAGGTGGGTGCTGATTATTCCGACACCTCTACAGAAGCAGTCTCGCGTGTTCATTTCATAAGAAGATTTGGAACTTTTCCACGAAGACCTACTTAGACCAATTCTTGTCAAGATTAGTAACCGGCGAAGAAACACTAATTCACCAATCGAGACAAAACAAGAATTCATGCAATAGAAACACAAGGGAAAATCATGGCCACCGAGAAAATTCCGAAGCCAGCCGTCAGCCGACAAGATCATGGCAACAGTTTTCTCGGATAGAGGCGGCATAATTTTAATTGATTACATTCAACACAAGAAGACAATCACAGGGGAGTATTACGCAGGTGTTTTGAAGAAATTGAAATAGGTACAGTGGAGTTCTGCTGCTCCCCGACAATGTCGCCGTCCGCAAATACGTATAATATTACAAATTTGCAATTCATAATTGAATTTGGGGTTTCGCAGGATTCCTTAGACTACTAACCTCATAAGTTTTGAGTTTTATATCTAACCTGTTGAAACTTTGTTAAATGTTCTATTTATTTAATTTTTTATTCAGTTTCTAATTCTTCTTCTGCTTTTATTCTTCTCTTTTGATTATTCTGTATAAGACTGTACAAGTTATTTTTGAAAAACCAGTACTTCAACCATACTTTGAATGTTGGTTGGAACGTTGATTGATGATGAAAAAATTGCGTTTGGTGATAATAACTATCTGTACAATTTCAGCACTATAGATTATTTGCACCATCTGTTTTAACATAGATGCCAAAAAGTAAAAAGATATAGGTAAGTCTTGTTATAGATGACGCAATTGTATGTGACATAAAAAAGTTTCAAAAAGCAAATTCTGTCTTACTTGTTCAGAACTCGGTTCTAAAACCGAGCTTGTTGTTGTGGTAGATGACAATGGAGAACAAGCGAATGGAATAGGTTGCCGTCAAAAAATCCCATTTAAGGATTGCAAATTATTTTGTATCTAACTGATTCGCAAGTTCCTATTTGACTTTAATTATAACAAATAAAGAAGATATATTGTGCTGATTTTACAAGATTTTATAGAATAATTGTAGTAATCTCTGGAAGTTTGTAGGTTGTATTGTTAAATAATGAGATTCGGAATTTCGAGATTGCGGAGGTCATTGTAATTAACAATCTACATTATAATCAGCGTCTCTGTTTATGATATTTCAGAATCGCTGAATTTTCTTAACGAAATTTTGCCCAAAGAAGTTTCACCTAATGGAATGTTGGTATTAATGCCTAATAAAAGGACATCGCAGATAAAAGACATCGGAACGGAACCCAGAATACGTATATTCTGGGTTCCGTTCCGATTCCGATTGCTATGGCATTGTCCATAACGTTGGAAAGTATGAAACTTCAACTTCATTTGACAATTGAAATGGAATATGACAGTTCAGGTTGGAAAGTGGTACTTTCTTATCAGTTTTCGGGTTTGAAAGTAGCTATTTTACAACCTTTGCTTCTTAATGGTTTTCTAATAGTTATTTGATTATGCTGTCATTGCTTCATCGTACCTCGGCTTATTGCTGACCACGGCGCTACGCGCTTAGATATGAAGGTATTAAGTTGTAAAGCGAGACACGCTGTGAGTGACACACTGTGATTGAAAGGCCAGTTCAAGTTGTGCAAATAACTGAGCTTTTTCTCGGTTTGTTGTTAACCAGCTACCATCAGCGTTTCTGAGTAAGGATACAGTGTACTGAGGTCGTTAAAGTTCCTTTGTGGCCCATATGATGTCTTTGATAAATTTTTCACGTTGTGTTTCTTGTTTCTCTAATTTTGGTTTTTGGTTGATTCGCTAGCTGGTTATATGTGGTTTTACTTTTGGGTTGCGATTACATTGCCATCTGGCTCTTGTTGTTCGTACTTTAGCTAGTAACACCATTATTTTTCTGAATATATTTTGCGTAGTTCTTACACAATGTGACCCACCCCTATCTATTAATCAAGGTCAAAAATCAGTTTGTGTGATAGTAAATCGATAGAATCGCGTGAGCTGGCCAAAGGTTAAAAGACTTACCTTCTTAACAATACTGTCAACTAGGTCTTACCTACAAGATTAAGAATATACCCTATACTATCTACCTGACACTCGCTATGTTGCTCAAACTCTACTAAGTTTATGCACATGATGAAACATACCCCAGATTAATAATAAATAGTACACACAACATAGCGGTATATTCTGCCAGCGCGGTCACAAGAACGGTCACAGATAGTGTAGTGTAGATAGACAGTGTGCGTGTAGTGTAATACAAGTGGGAGGTGTAAAACAGATACTTTTGGCCATCGATATAAATTAATGAACTCTGCTAAGTCTCATTCTGAAAAATTTACTTCAGATTCGAATCAGTGACCTTAAAAGATTGAAAGAATCTTAAACTACCTGGGGCTGTGCGTTTTCTTTTAAGATTCAAGATACTACACTGGCTATTATCTAAAATAAACGAACTATTACATGAATTTACAAATTGCTAAAATATCTAAAATTGTTTTGTTTGTATCACAAAACTGTAAAACTTCTCTTTAGGTTTTGGTCCAATAAAAATAATTACCACACAGGAAGATAAATATAAAATTTTTATTAAACTGTAAAAAACTACACTGGATAGAATTGTAAATAAAACAATAACAACTGCTATAAAAAAGTAACAGTACTCTACTTTTCCCTATTCTTTCACTTCCTGCAAGTGCCAATCTACTGCGTATCTTGCAAAATCTTCACATTTCATTCAGCTTTCAAGAATTTATTTTCTAAGATCCACCAATCTTTCTCAAGTGTCACCCTTTCCTTTTCCTATTTTTCTTATCTAAATACTCCAAATATTTTTTATGCGAATTCTTGACGGTTTTTATAATTTCTCTATTAATGGTAAAATGTTCGATTCCGCCAATGTGACTTAAATAACCTTTGATCATCTTGATTGTACATATCGACTCTTCGTCTAGTACGGTTTTGTTGTTTTCTGTAATGTGTTTGTTTGTAGTAAATCCTCTCTCAGAAGCTGAATTTCCATGGCTCAAAACCATAACGCACTTAACCAAAATATACAGTTGCGAATATTTCTTCTCTCCAAAACTATTTTTTAATTGTCCAACGTATTTCCAGTGATCTTCAAGATTTTCATGATGGAAGCTCTTTTCTAACATGTACATTTTTGCTTGGGTTACTATTATATCAGAAATGTTTGACTTATCTTTTCCTTGGGTGTGAAAGAGTCGGTTTAAGACATTTTCATTTCTTATGACATTAATTATTGTTTTGCATATTCTTCCAATTGCATCTGAATCTCTCTTTGATGGGTGTAAATGTCTAATGTCTCTTAAAAATGTCGATTCCAAAGGCAGCTTTTTTTGAAGATACGAAGTACTTTCTATATAGAACGAAAAAAATTCATTGTACATTTCAGCTACCACTTTTGCATTCAGTGAAGATTGACCAATCTCTTTTTTGGTGCTAATATTTAGTGCAACATGATTTAAATGTAAATTCTTATTCCTGCAATCAATTTGAATCAATTTTTCTCCGTCTAACCGTTTACCATTTTTCACGATAATATTTTGTTTTACAAAATTTGCCATTAGGTCAAATAATAATTTTGATAGGTCATCGTATAATAAATGTATCAAAGGTTCATGTTTTAAAAAGTTGATAAATAAAGGCTCAAAGATGTTTGCTGCATTTATTATAAAATTGATGTAAATAAGGGTTCTACGATCTTTTAACATCCTTAAGACATATTTATACTTATTGGTGTTTTCTATTTCCCTTTTAAAATTTTCTTGTTTTGGTAAATAAGCCAAAAAGAAGTCTTTTATGTTTCTATATTGTTCGATAATTTTACACAAAGCTGGTTTTAAAAACAACCATCTCGATGAACTATGACCCAAGAAAAATTTACATAAAATCTCGGCAACCATTTCTAAACTTTTATCATCCTCTTTTTTAGCACAGGACATTTTAAAAAAGAATACTAAATCATTCAAGAATTCTTCGTAAGGAAAATTAATGAAACTAAGACCTTTTTTAAAACCTGTATATACAGGGTGTACGCTACAACTTCCAATATCTAATAAAGAAGTGAAATAAAGTTCATCGAGTTCTTTTATTAATAATTTATGGAATTTTAAATTTGTGTTAGGGCCGCATATATTAATTTGCATCAATAACGAACAGTCTAAGCTTAATTTTTTAACGAATTCGAAAAAGTTGGTCTTCAAATTATCAGCTCTGTAGTTGCCAACATGCACAGTTCCACAATAAATTGCTGAAACGAATTTATCTTCAGTGCTAGACCAATATTGAACGTAAACATCAAATTGTTTCCTTATGGGGGATGTTGTGATTTCATCCAAAGTAAAAGAACACGGACTACCTTGCAAATCTAATTTTATGATTTTCTCAATATGTGGTGTAATTCCAAATTGGGCTAAATGTTTTATTCGTGTTTTACCCAAATCGACATTTTTAGCAAGCGAGGAATCTGGAAACATTAATTTTAAGATTCCAGCACAATTGGTATACCCATCAAAGGAATAATTATGGTCCACTGTTTTTAATGCCCAGATTATCTCCGCATTAATTAATTCTTCATCTTTACTCAGTTTGGTGAAATTTGGATTGATAGTAGATTTACCAGTTTTATCGGGTGCAATAGCACTAATTTGTAGAGTGTTGTTTTTTCTACGATTCTTCTCTATTTGTATGTGTTTTTGTGATTTAGAATGACGAACCACTTGTGATTTTCCAGAACCATCTATTTCAAAATATTGTTTACAGAACGTACACAAAGCGTAGTATTCAGACATTTTACTCGGCTTGAGCCAATCAAATTCAGTTTCCCATGTAGAATTATATTTAATTTTTCTCAGCATTCTTGAATAAAACAAAAAGATCGCTTTAATTGATTATTAAAGAAAAAACAAGTCTTCTTACCTTGAAGTTTTTAGATTTGTTGTTTAAATTAATGTTTAATACTTTTTTTTTAAATTTTTTGTTGGATCTTATAGTCACATTTTCAGGTTATGAAACATTGTATATAATCAAAGTACATGGTAAGGGAGGTTGTGTCACTATTATGAGAAGGGAAGCTAAACTAAACGACAGACTTAAAATAAATAATAGCTTCAAAGACAAACCCGAATGATATGAAAATCAATCCTAGACCCCTTGTTTATTATTGCTCCTCATCACGGAGTTGTACGGGATAAAAATTTGAGGGAAATTTAAATACAGTATATAAATACACAATTTGCAAAATTCAAAATTAGCAATAAAATAATATATTTTAGAAATTGTAGGGATCTTCTATCAAACTTCAACAAATTGATATTTAATTATTTATTCATAATTTAATAAGACACAATTACATAGTATATGAAACAAGACGTTTGCAAATAAATCCTACACATTTTCATAATAATGTATTATTTACTTTTTCTTTGTTACACTTTTGCAAGCTCGTTAGTTTTCACTTGAATGTCGTGCACACACTATAATAAAGTGTAAGTATCTGTAAAATATTTGTAATACTCCTGTCAATTCCGCCATTAATTTCGTAACAATTATATGTGAAACTTGCTAATTGTTCATTTTTTTCTAATTTAACAAAAATTAATTTTTCAAGCAACTTCCGTTTATTATACTTAATTTAACTTTTCTATATTAACTCTTTCAATCTCAAATTAAGAGTTTTTCATAAAGAATGACATTTACAAAAAGCCACATAAGAAAGAAAAAGAAGGTTCGTCTGTAAAATCACAATATACGAGGGTGGTCCCAGAAGTACCCGACCCAACAAAGAAAACACAAAAATTTTGGAAAAAGATTTATTTATTTTTCAACGTAATCTCCTTTCAGCTCTATACACTTTTCCCAGCGGTGTTCAAAAAGTTCGATACCCTTTTTATAATAAGAACTGTCTTGCTCCTCAAAATAGCCATTAACTGCTGACATCACATCTTCATCGTTGGAAAATCTTTGACCACTGAGCCATTTTTTCAAGTTTGTCTGACTATTGATGGCTGCCAAACAAATACTGAACAACGTGGCGCTTTCAAACTTGAAACATATGCTTTATAGACTGCGTACTTTCCAATACAGTGATATTTTCAAACAACTACCGCCACCTCTTGGTCAGGTCGGGTACTGCTGGGACCACCCTCGTATATGAAGCCTGTATCTGGAAATGATTAGTACTTCAATATACACAACTTCAGAAGGTCGTACTGATCGGCTTCGTTGTCTTCAGCGTTCTCCCCCCATCAAATGCGAGAAAGCAGGAAGCGCTTTTCTCCTAGCTTGGCTCGGGCTTCAAAGAAGTTGTTTCCAAGAAACTGAAACAAATTTGCCTAGAGCAAAAAGAGAGAAAATGGTGTTCTCTAATTTGCTTCAAACTTTTAGGGGTGATTCTTTAGCCCATAAAGGCCGTACTGACCAAAGAAGGCATCACTTATGTATATTGATAAGCTTGGCGTATCAGGGCGTATTTTATATACTCATTTTGTCTGGTTCGGCGAGTAGGACAACTTTGTCCATTGCATCCGAAAATTCCTACTGTGCGCAAAGTTATGTCAAGCAAACTAGTAAAACTAGAACGTCCTGATGGTTTTAAGCATTTTTTATGGATTCAGAATACCTCCCACCGTAAGCTGCATATCTTCAGAATCTACCATACATTTTGCTTCAGTTACACTTACTTTTGTGCACTGGGTGCGGGTCGCCTGGGAGGTATAGTTCAAAATGTACGGCACAAAATTACAACAAAGTCTTCTTTCTTGTCTATTTCGACGAATATCGCTCCAAACTATGCAGTGTTATATGTCATTCGAAGCGTCCCAACAAGAGCTACATGTATATGTGGTTTTTGCTTTCTGGCATAATATGGCAACTAGTGGTGATAAATGTGTTTTATTGGTAAATGATGACCGTTAACTATCTTAATCCTAAAGGTAAGCATATTTATAATATAATACATTTTCAGAATCTACTTCTCCTCTACATAGGAGAATAACTTTTATGCTCTTTTATGTGCCACATTAATCCAAGCACTTCCTAAAAAGTTAGATTTTAAGTAATCTTCCCTTACAGCAACTGTAATGAGACGAATACTGCATAACTAATGCTCTTCGGAGAGTATTTCTTTTGCAGCCTTTCTCAATTTCTCGTAACATTTTGTCGGATTTCCAAGACAGACGCATTTTTCTTTGTCAAAATTAAATTCGTTCAGATTTTTCTTATTTTTAACTGCCATTCCAGAAAATGCCGCTTTTATTTGAGCTATTATATTCAGTTATTGACCTAGAAACCAGATATTCATTGTGCACATCTTTCAATAAGCGCATTACCTTGATCACTTCATCAGCATCGCCCATTATCGAAGGATCGTCGATTCCTTTCATGAACTGATGTCGCAAAATCTCGTTTGCCAATTACCAAACTTCCCAACCGATCTCCTAGTTCGAAAAATCCAATTCAATCCACTCGTGGAACGGATGGTCTTTCTTTCGTTTCTTCACCAATAATGTCGGAGATTTTTTCGAAGGAAAATGAAAGCAATGGAATTAAAAATGCAAGAGCATTAACTGTTCAGCTATTCGTCTCATCGTGATTTGTACCTATGTAGCATATAAATAGGTGTTATAGATTTATTTTCTTTTCAATTGGTTTGAAACTACCTGGTTGTCTAAATTATACTCCGAATGGCCACCTTAATGCGGAGGGAGGAGAGGCTTAGGTAGCGGTAGGTGCTTAATACTAACCTTTTAGGGAGTGCTTGGATTAAGGTGCATAAGAAAAAGTTATTCTCCTAGGATAGTGGATTTTGAAAATGTATAATATGTTGTGCTTACCTTTAGGATTAAGGTAGTTACCGGTCATTTCTCACCACTAGTTGGCATACTATGTCAAATACTAAAAACCACGTATACCATGGTGTAGCTCTCGTTGGGACGCTTTGAATGGCATATAACAATGCGTAGTTTGGCAATATTCGCCGAAATAGACAAGAAAGGAGATTTTGTTGTAGTTTTGTACTATACATTTTGGACTAGATCTCCCAGACTATCAGGACCCAATGCATAAATGTAAGTGTATCTAAAGCAAGATTTACCGTAGATTCTGAAGATATGCAGCTTATGGTGAGAGGCATTCTGAATCCATAAAAAAATGCTTAAAACCACCAGGAGGTTCCATTTTATGGTAGTTTTCTTGACATAACTTTGCGACACAGTAGGAATTTTCGGATGCACCACATGACAAAGTTGTTCTTCTGTCGAGCCTGTCAAAATGAACTATAGCATGTGAGCATGCGATGATTCTACGCAAGGTTAGCATTTTGACCTTTACCGCCCAGCTTATCAATATAAGTGATGTCTTCTTCGGGCAATACGACCTTTATGGGTTAAGAAATCATCCCTAGAATTTTCACCCTAGACAGCAGTTTCTCGGAGACAGCCTCTAGAACCCTGTATCTACTTACTTCCTCCAACCAGGAATTGGCGGCGATGACGAGTTTTAGAGGAACCCGGTTTTTTAATTAATTCCGTCTTTTTTTTTAATCCTAACCCATTTCCAATCAACTCTTAAGGCAACAGCTAACTGAAACTTCTTTAAGCTCGAATTTTTACTTTCTGAACGATCTTGGAATAAAATAAAAAAATTGACTACACACGTCTGCAAAGTAGTATCAATTATGTAGTGAACTTTTTGTAATAATAATAATAATAATTGCTACAACCCATGTAAAGATCAATAATGTCTGTTTTTATAGTAATCATGATGAAGTTCAAATACTTTTATTTTTTTTGTTTTCTATTGTTGAACTTTTTCTCAAAACTTCGTTACTTACGATATTTTTGTTGTTCTCCAGTTTTGCTTCTTCTCTTTAGCATTGTGTGTTAGTCTGAATTATGAAATTTGCCGACCAAAAGGACAGTTTCGTGTCTGATATTTTCTTATTGTTTTCTAAATCCCGTGGCATCTTCTTCCTTTCCTTGAAATAATTGTCAAGATATACCCTGTAGTATTTTCCCACTAAACCACGTGTAAGGTCTTTGAGTTTACTGTTTTTTTCGATTATTTCTCTATTCCTTCGAGCACGTTTAACATTATTCCAGTATTATCTGGAACTCATTCGTATAGTCCTCTATGAACTTTTGAACGTTTTCGATGGTGTATTCGGGATCAGGGATATTATATAATATACGAGGGTAGATTGAAAAGTTTCCGGAATGGGCAAGAGATGGCGCGCGTATCGTGAAATTGTTATGATGGTTGTCAAGGCTAACCTATTTTAGGAAAGCTGTCAAATTTTCAGACACGTGCGTCGTTCCGTTTATGTTTACTAGGATATCTTGTGAAGCAATTCAGGCACTTTTGCAAAAATGGATAAAAACGAATTTCGTGCAGTCATCAAACATTTCTGGATGGACGGGAAAACGGCGACGGAGATACGAGATATTTTGCAGAAAGTTCATGGCACATCCACACCTTCATTTTCGACTATTAGTTTCTGGGTGAGCGAGTTCAAACGTGGCCGTACGAGCACCAAGGATGAACCACGCAGTGGACGTCCAAAAACGGCCACAAATGAAGAAATGGTCGATAAAGTCCATGATCTCGTGTTAGCCGATCGACGAGTGAAGTTGCGCGAAATAGTAGAGACCACGGGCATCTCATATGAACGTGTGCAAAATATCGTGCACGAACATTTGGGCATGAGGAAGCTCTCGGCGCGATGGGTGCCGCGTTTGCTGACTATGGACAACAAGCGAAATCGTGTGACCACTTCGAAAGAGTGTTTGGCCTTGTTAAATCGTAATCCAACGGATTTTTTTCGCCGATTCGTGACCGTGGACGAAACATGGATCCACCACTACACACCAGAAACCAAGCAGCAGTCGAAACAGTGGATTTCTCCAGGCGAATCTGCTCCGAAGAAGGCAAAGACTGTCCCATCTGCTGGAAAGGTCATGGCCACCGTTTTTTGGGATTCGCAAGGTGTGATACACATCGACTTTTTGCAGAAGGGAAGAACTATCACGGGACAATACTACAGCGATTTATTGGATCAATTCAACGGCATTTTGAAGGAGAAACGGCCTCATTTGCAGCGAAAAAAAGTGCTCTTCCACCACGACAACGCGCCGGCCCATTCATCCCGAATCGCCAATGCTAAATTGGTTGAATTGGGCTACGAGGTGGTGCCGCATCCCCCGTACTCTCCAGACCTGGCCCCGTGCGACTTCTTTTTGTTCACAAACATGAAGACTTGGCTCGGAGGCAAGCGCTTTACGTCAAATGAGGAGGTCATCGCCGCCACTAAAGCTTATTTTGCAGAGTTCCCGAAATCATATTTTTCTGAAGGCTTAAAAAAGTTGGAGCACCGCTGGGAAAAGTGTATCGCCCTGCAAGGATATTATGTTGAAAAATAAAAACAAAAACCTGTTCAATTACTGCGTTTTCTTGCCCATTCCGGAAACTTTTCAATCTACCCTCGTACCTTGTGAAAGATTTGGTCGGAACGCCTTACATGATAATAATTTTTTAATGTCCCGTAAGATATTGTTGGAAAAAGTCTTTATCTTTGCGAAGGTAATTTGTAATTAATAAATTAGTTTGACAGCAACAATTTATATAGCTCATAAGGGAAAATTGTATGAAATATTTTTGTTGAAAATTCAGCCAAAATTGCAATATTAAAAACAGTCTCCTTCTCAGATGTGTTTAAGGTTTTCCAATAATTTATTATAGTTAAAAAATAATTTTTTTGCACTCCGTAGACTAAAAGTGCCATTTTAATCTTCCGTTTGAAAGACTAAAGTGTCACTTTTAGTCCCGGAGGGATTAGAATTACTTTTAATACCGGAGGGATTAAAAGTAAAACAAATGTTAATTTAACGTCGAAGTTGGCCGCGAAACAGTCATTGTGAACATACCACAAAACATGCTAACCTTACTTTTGTAATGTCAAAGCGTTATCATATGTCACACATTTACACAAAATTACAATAGTAAGGTTAGGTGTGTTTGCGGCATGTTCACAATTAACGTTTCTGGAGGGATTAAAAGTAAACAAACAAATTAATGTTACTATGCCAACTAGTTTATCCAAATACTAGTTTAACCAAATTCAAAATACAATATGAGTTAATTATTGTGATTTATATGTACAATGACATAGACATAAGCACAATTAACAAAACTAAATAGTCAATCTTCAGGTTTATGAAATAATGTGGAAGCTGTTAGATTATCAACCTTCACTTCTTCGAGTACAATCGGGATGTCAGGTTGTTCGTAGATGTACGGATAGAGGAATTTGTACCAGATCAAATTTTATTTTAATATTGAATCGTCTGGCAACACTATGCTTAGCATTTCCAATCGGTTTTGTAATTGTAATTACATTTATTTAACAACTATACAATTAGATTGTACATTTTTAACTATTTTTTTATATAATATAACTTTAACTCAATGTATTAGGCAAAACGGAGTGCAAAAAATAGCGTATATACCACGGAACTAAAGTGCCTTTTAATCCCTCAGGTGATTGTTGCCCTCGACTACGTCTCGGGCAACAAACTGCACCTTCGGCATTAAAAGAGGCACTTTAGTCCCTTGGTATATAATATACTATTGTGCTACCGGCCTATATGTCTATTTTTTACCTTCTTTGTTAACTGCTACAGTAGGCTCAACTTACCGAATCATTGTTGATTGCTATTACTATTACAATAACAAAATAACAGAACTGTTATCATTCATAACGTGTTTAGATGCACGAAAAAGGACTAAATATAAATAATAATTAATGATAACGGTAGTTATTCTTGGGGTTTCTAATAATTAAGACGAATTAACTATCAAACTAATTAACTTTACAAAAATACATCAAATACAATTATAAAAAATATATGATCGTGAAATAAAATCGTCAGTTTTGTTGGAAATATTAGCGCCGTTTATTGTGTTAGATCGTCATTTTACACATTTCAGTTTGAGGTTACGTTTAAAACCAATACATTTTTCAAATCTCCCCCATTTTGGAAGCAACTGTCCATGATGAATATTTTATATTCCGTATCAAATCCGAGTAAGGATCTGGTTCTTACTGAAATAACAGGTTGGATTGTTATTTTTAAAACACATAACCTCAAACTGTCAAACGAGAATTTTCAAAGAGAAAATGATAATCGGTAGCGGTACTACCAATATTTTAAATTAAATTCCTGAGCCTCCTATAGATGACATTTTTAGAAATAGAAATACATTTCTATTCACAAATAGTGTCAAAGAATAGTATACGATACTCATTGTTAAGTGTTTGCAACAAATCTGGAAAGATTCTTTTCCCGGATGTTCTTCTCAATCTGTTATAAGACGCTTACCAATCTCGTATCGTAACAAACTATTTTGCCACTCAATTTTCTCTTTTAGTCGGAATCTCATCATCCTCGCTCCAATCACTTTCCTGTTCTTGATCTTCAAATTCCTCTTTTCCGTATGTCTTTAACTCATTGTAAAACTCATACCTTCCTCATCTGGAACCTTATTCTCGTCACCTAGCACGCAATATTTATTTTCATTTCATGGATTTCTACTATTCTTTTGTAACTTTTCGTATGTATTCGTTTTAATGTTACTTGACACTACTAACGCTTATTATTTAGATGACTAGAAGAAAAGAACACATGCGGCAAGAGTGCGCTACGCTAATGTACACGTTGATACAACGAAATTATTCCATTCACATTTCATTCATGCACACATGGGCTTGTGTAAATTGAAAATGCAATTCCTACCAGTTTATTGGAAATAATATATTAAGATACGAGACCGGTCAGTGCTTTATAACATATACGGAAAAAGTTGATTTTCGATATCTGTTGTAAGCACTTAACGATGAGTATCGTATATTTTTGCGCTAACGACTATTTAAAATAAATAAAAATGTATTTATAATGATTTGCCACCAAATTACAAAACTAAGATTATATATTTTGTCTTACGGTATGTTGCACAATTAATTCTATTTTATTCATTTTATCTCATTTATTTTAATAACAGCACCCAGACACGTTATGAATTATAACAGTTCTGTTATTTTCTGTTGTCATAGCAACCGGCAACGATTTGGTAACATCAACTGACAATGGCAACATGGCAAATAACGAATCGAGAAAGACATAAAAACAGGTCGTTAGCGCAAAATAGTAATTAAAGTATTAAGGGCGGTAGGTATGTTTTATCAGTCGAGGCTAATGGTGTGAAGACCGACGCGTAGCGGAGGTTTTCATATTAGCCGAGACTGGTGATACCTAACGCCCGTAATGCTTATACTATTTTTTGCCCGATCAGCTCTATGAGTTAATTTTAAACATATGTAGGAAACATTTAAAAAATTACACTGAAAATGTGAATTTTATCAATTCAGTTAATGCACCTGGTTGTTATGGAGTTGAATAAACAAAAACAATATTTGTTTTAATCTGGACGAATGTTAGAATGGTAGTGAGTGCTTTTTGACTTAAATGACGAGGTACTTGATTAACTAGCCATGGGCGGTAAGTTAGACTTACTGCCCTGAAAGCAGAGCTTGTAAATGAACGAAAACGCCCGATCGGATAAAAACATAATAAACCTCTTCGGCAGTTACTTGATTTTTTTTATCTTAGATCTTAGACTACAAAATTCTATTTATCTAAGCCATAAGAATTTTGTAAATATAAGCAAGGGAATGAAATCAGTCAGATCACCAGTTGTCTTATGAAATTGGGAACGCACTTTTAGATATAAGGCTTATAAAATAAAATGAACCATACCAACCAGATAATGATGATTAGAACTCAATTTAATAGGATAGTAAATGAACTTATTCCTTCGAAATGTAAGGTATAAATTGCATTATCTTAAATTTTAACAATAGCTATTAAAAGGAATAGAATTAATTGAATAGAAATAATTAAACCAAAATATACATTGTACAATCTAATTGCTCGATTAACTCGACCTAATTTTTGAATTTGATCTTGAATGTTATAAGAAAACGAGGGTCTCAATTAAAGCGTTTAATGAAACGTATAAACGCTACTTCCATATTTTAAACTGGCGCAGTTAATTATAGTTTTTGCAGCTTTGTTTCGACACTAAGCAATTTAATTAGTAAGATGTCTTGTTTCTTCGTCAGTTTTTGTTTATAAAGTGTAAAATTACTTCGCCAAAAAATAAACATCAAAATCTTATTGAAGACAATAGAGCAATTAATAGACATTTTTTTGTTATTCTTGCTTACCTTAATTAATTGCAGTTTGGTGTTTGTTTTGTTAATTTGATGTGTTATAGGTGGTACAAAAACTGGGACGTCTCTTTTAGATAAAGATGCTGAGAATATTTCAAAGGCTATTTATAATATCGCTGTTCATGTGATATAGCTGGAAATAAACCACAAGGACTAAAAGATGTGGATGCAAGCATATTTCTGTTTCAATATTGTCTTCTCGGTTATTTATTAATACATTTTCACTAGTTTCTCATCTCCTACGTGCCCTTACATAAAACCTTCAGCTGGTCTTCAAAACATTCCGCATTTTCTTGAAGTATTCCCATCACACCAAAGCTTTTATCGATTGATAGATTAAGGTGTAATGAACGAACAAGTCTATGAATAAATCACTTTTGCATTCTTCTTCTATTTTGGACATGTTCTTACAAAGAAAACCTATACCCTTCTTAAGTACTTGGCACTTCCTTGGCGTACTGTTTTACAGTTTTTGCAGGTTTATGTTATGTTAATCTCCAATCTGAACCTCTAGTCACAAATCTCAGATAACTTAAATTTAAATCTCTAATTTACAGAGCCCTGGAAGATAAATTAGGCGATATTTATTTTGACTGCATATTATAACAAAAGTAGAAATAAAAATAACTAATCTAAAATATGCTAGAAGATGATACATATCACTGCGACCATGAAGATAAGCCATCACCCACTTCAAGGATGAATCATCAGAATGGGTCGTAGCAAGCTTTACGTGTTCCCACTTTCTTTGACGCATATTGTCTGGAGAACACCTGAAGTATATTTAGGCGCATACACAT
Organism: Agrypnus murinus; assembly: GCA_929113105.1. NCBI lineage: Eukaryota > Metazoa > Arthropoda > Insecta > Coleoptera > Elateridae > Agrypnus > Agrypnus murinus. The sequence continues at coordinate 136,087,329 of OV816029.1, read as the reverse complement.
GTGTCATTCAGTGGACTCACACGTTGTGCTGATACTTTGCGGCAGATTTCTCAACTCCTGTCTCACAGAAATGGTTGAGTGGCAAGCCTTTGTAAGCGACATCTCACCAAACCATCACAGCTACGCCCTTTATCTTTGGCTTAGTATGAACTTCGAGTGTAAGCTGGAATACTAAAGTATTCGTAAAGCAACAGCCATAAGCCCCCGCAGGAGTTTGTCCAGGGGGGGGCAAGCCTAGGATGAACGGCATGCTAGGGGGGGACAAGCCTAGAATAATCGACACGCTAGGGGGGACAAGCCTAGAAAGAAACGGCATATTATACAAAATTTTCAATAAAATTGAAATTGTACAACTTCCTTGCCCCCCTTCCGGGCGCCTATGGCAACAGCCAGAATCGACATAGAAACTGTACGTACAGCGACAAACAAGTGGCCAGAGCGTTTTAAAGCGTGATGTGAAGAACAAGAGGTGACTTTGGCTCTATTGTTAAGGATAGGTATGGATCGTGTAAGAGCTCAGCTATTTAATCTAAAAAAGTCATTAAAGTAGGTATTGTTAACTTAAATAAATTGTAAAAGGTGCAATATGACTGGCGAAGTTTACTTATTATTATCTGCTACTTATAATTCGTAGCATAGAAACTTTCAAAGTTTCTATCTAGTACATTGATACAAGTGGCCGAATTCTTCGATGTGCTTCTAATTAATGGATGAGTTTATCCAAAGTTATTAAATGATGATACTTTCTCTCTCTGCTATCGTTAACTTCTATGTAGAAGTGTCGTGATCAAATGGTATCGTTTTGTAAGGTTATCGAAGTGTTGACTATTTGTTTCCATTCGTTTCTATTAATAACATCATGCGCGAGTAGGTGAAGAGGCCTTCCAGTAAGAGTTTTAACTTGATCAATCCATCTTTTTGGTGATCTCCCGGGGGGGTCTGTTTCCTTCTATGCGACCTTGAATTATCAATTTCTCTAGACTATTACTATTTCTTCTTGCAATATGTCCAAAATATTGTAGTATCCTCCTGTATACTGTAGAAGAGAGACGTTGCTACATATTTAGTTCTTCTAAGATAGAGATGTTTGTTCTTCTTTCAGTCTAGGATAGTCTCAGCATGCGGCGCCAACACCACATCTCGAATGCGTCGATTCTTCTTCTGTCGCGTTCTTTTATCGTCCAAGTTCATGCGTATAATAGGATTGAGAACACTAGTGATTTTACTATTTTTATTTTGGTTGCTCTAGTTATTTGCCCATCTTTCCATATTCTGTTCAATTCAGCCATATACGTCTCTTTATTTCAGTTGTTGGGTCGCCTTTATTACTGATATATGATCCGAGATAAATGTAATGATCGACTATTAGTCCAGTCAAACTGTACGAAAAACGGGCTTAACTTGGAAAATGGAAGTACATGGGATTTTTTTCTTCCAGCATGTAGGGGGGGGTCTAGAAAAGCTTATCTTGAAGTTTTCGACCTCAAATTCATATGAGCTTTTTCCGCCATTTTGAAAAGAAGTGAACTTGAAAGTTGATGAAAGTTTGAACTTTTTCATTTTTTATATTACGCAAAAAAGTTTCAAATAAAAGTTGTAGACGATCGTATTGCCGACAAAAATGCTTTATACAAATTTTTTGTCGGACCTACTGTTACAGAGATAATTTCAAAATAACATTTCACCCTTCTTTTCAAAATGGCGGAAAAAGCTCATATGAATTTGAGGTCGAAAACTTCAAGTTAAGCTTTTCTAGACCCCCCTGCATGCTGGAAGAAAAAAATCTTTTCAAAGACCATAAATGTAATGTGTTCTCCAGGAAACCGTCGAAAGGTAAATCGGCCACCACAATTTTTATTTTTGTTTTCCCTCGCAACTTTTTCATTTTTTATATTACGCAAAAAAGTTTCAAATAAAAGTTGTAGACGATCGTATTGCCGACAAAAATGCTTTATACAAATTTTTTGTCGGACCTACTGTTACAGAGATAATTTCAAAATAACATTTCACCCTTCTTTTCAAATTGGCGGAAAAAGCTCATATGAATTTGAGGTCGAAAACTTCAAGTTAAGCTTTTCTAGACCCCCCCTACATGCTGGCAGAAAAAAATCCCATGTACATCCATTTTCCAAGTTAAATGTTTAGTTTGACTGGACTATATTTCGTATCCTCCAATTTGATTCGTGTTAGGTCTATTCTGCCCTAATCTATCTATGATAAGTACTTTAGTTTTACTTTTAGTAAGATGTAGACCATATCATTCACTTGTTAATGAAAGTCGTTGTATAAACTGAAGTAGTTGTTCTTCTGATGTTGCCATGATAGCAGTATCATCAGCGTATCGGAGATTATTAATCAGTTCACATTGATTCTGATGCCTTCGGTACTGTTTTCTGTGACTCGTCTCATGATGTGTTCTCCATAAACGTTAAAAAGCAGTGGAGACAGAATACAACCCTGACGAGCATCTTTTTTTATTTTAAATTTGTCGGACAATTTTTGATCGATTTTTACAATACCCGTGGCATTGTCATACAGGTTTTGAATGAGGTGGATTAGGTGGTCGGGAACTCCCATTTCCGCTAATACCATCTTTCTCCCACTTAATGCTATCAAAAGCTTTATGGTAGTCGATAAAGCAGATGTATAGACACTAATTATATTCTCTGGCTTTTTCTATTATTTGTTTAAGATTTAGAATTTGTTCACGGGTGCTTTTACCTTTTACATACTTGAATACAAAAACGTTATTGTACTACAACTATTATTGTATGTTTTTAAATTAAACTTTTTGTGGATCAGCTGTAATTATTATTGTGTCAATTGTGTGTTCTTAAATGCTTGTAAATGTAAATACATTTTACCGTTTGAATGAATACCTTGAATTCTGTTAGAAAAAGCATAAGGGACTTATCTCCTTGATCGTTAACCTTATGAAATTTTACTTTACCTTCATATTTTTACAAATTGTGACTCTTTTTTTACTTTCTTTGCATTTTGGTCATTTAATCTTCTTCTCTATATGTAACACACTATGATGATTTTTATAAACTACGAAATTATTATAGTTACAGAATTTATTTTCATTTCAAACGGTTTGAGCGAGTCCAAAGTTTACATAAATGTGAAAGGTAAACGCGAAAGATGTTGATAAAAATCATCACCTAAAATACGTATTGACGTTTTCACATTGCACACCTTTTCGCAAGTTTTACGATACCTATCCCAAATTTAATGGGCGGAAGCAATCAATCATGTATAAGCAATATCTGATTACTTAGGGCAAATGTGCTAAAGCCCTGCTCGTCGCCAGTTGGCGGAAAGATTAAATGAGCAAGGGAGTGAGGGGAAACTGCTATTAGATTTATGCCTTACCTTAGTTTTATTTTTTTAAACTCTTCAATGTGGAAATTTAATTTAAATACTTAAAGCTATATTTAATTAGAGATGTTAATTATACCACGAGTAGATTAAATATTTCTCACCCCTTAAAATGAAATTTTAATCCCTTTGAGTTTAACTTAACTTAAAGACAAGTGATTAACTAACCTTTATAAATTAATTCGTGAAATTGCGTGTTGCTATTAATGATCAATTACTCGTTTTAATAATCTAGGGAATTCCTAATTGCTAATGAGGGTTATAATAAAATATTTGCATAAATCAGAATGTAAAATCAATAACGCAAAACGCCCTCATCTTTCAGTAAATCTATAGTTGCATCTGACAAGGGCAGCTAAATGCAGCTCACTGCAATTCAACATCCTGTTATAGTGTATGGAGTAGACGGACCAAGTATTGATTAATTACATCAATTTGACATCCATATGATAAAAGCCTAAGTTGGTAGAGGGGGGGTACACTCTTGTTATCAGATAGTAAAACAGCGCTTTTAACGGTGGAATTTCGAACTAAATGCTTCAATACAATACACTTTTGCGTTCTCACGATTCACACAACATATAAACACCCACAACATTTTCCTGCACATATAACCATACATATTTTAATCAATTTTTTGTTTTGAATATGTGATACGTAATGTAAAGAAGTGAGATGCCGTCGTTGTGTTGTGTTTTTGTGAATATAAATAAACTTGCTAGAAAATTAAAATGAACTAATTAATTAAATTTATTATTTAAGAAAATGTTAATTAATTTTAAAAATATCAAAAGGTCATTTTGACTAATTTTTACATTTTTTTCTGATAAGAAGTTTCTAGGTAAATAATAAAAAAAAGTAGGTAAAAATAGTGTTTATTAGTGATAAACAAGGTTATCAGTTATGATTATCCTAGTGAAAAGTGCGGAAAGATGTGATAAAAGTATATGTTGATATAGGCCAGACACCTTTTGATACCCTCATATATGCACGTGTGTATTTTTTGAAAATTTTAAAATTTAAAATTATCTAAAAATAAAACGTGTTGTATTATTGTGTATACCTGTAGCACGTGATTTATTTTAACCGGAACACAAAAGTCTGTCGTACGTCGTACGTATTATTTTTATTATCATTTTGTACTTGGACTTGAAAATATATATATATATATATATATATATATATATATATATATATATAACGAGTTCACTTTCAGAATCAGACAACCATCCAAACGGTTGTTATGTTCACATAAATAAAACTTTACTACCGGAAACTCGTAAATTGACTTTAAAATTAAAATCAGTGTGTGAAATAAAAGTTTTGTGTGTTTCTAAATTAGTGTGTATATGTGTTTTAGTAACAAGTTTGTTTTTGTGCCAAAATAATTTTGCGTTCACAAAGTGAGATTCGATTCAATTAAGAGTGCCAACAAGGAAATTAAGCAATAAAACATAAAATTAATTAAAAGTGATGTTAGAAAACTATGACTGACATAAATGGAGTTCCGCAAGGTGATGGTAATGTTGCAAAATACAATGGTGAAGATGTCATATCAATCAGTATCACTAGAGCTCTGCCGGAAATTCTAGAGGGCCCAGAAAGTTTGGATAATTCAATTCATCATGACCTCAATGGCAAAGATGGTACCATCAGACAGTATGATCATGACCATAAAGCGTGGTGTAAGTTTTAACAATAATAATTAATAAAACATTTGTAGATCATTATGAAAACACACACATTTAAAACATATTTTCTTTTTTTTATTTTCAAGAATTCAAGGTCTTTAATTATATTTTTAGCACACAATCATGTATTATGTTTTTTTACACCACATCAATCATGCATGAAACTGCACTGTTTTACTGTTGTTATTACAGGGGCATCACTCTTTTCTCTTTAGAAGTAATAACAGTTTTCCAATTAAAACAAAAACAAAAAGTTGTAATAAATAATAATAATAGGATGATTACATTATTTCTAATTATACCCAATTATTCTGACATAATTATGTATTGCGTTGTCTAATAATGAAATACACACGAAACACATGTTGAATACATCAACTACACTTTAGAGACCCACATATGAATGATTGCAAAAAAAGAGATAATCATACCCGTATGGTATGCTTATTTTCATGATTATCGTGTAATTTTTCAATTATGAAATATTTTGTACAAAAAAAAGGCACAAATCGAACATTTAATTTTAATTTAAGCCCACCTATTAAAATCGATTTATGAAGTTTTCAAGAAAAAAAAAACATCAGATTCCACTTTATATGAGATTGCCATAATAGTATACAATGGAGTCGAAAGTTGCAAATCAAACTGACACGACTTACTAATATAATCAGGGCCGGCGTAAGCTTTTGCGGGGCCGGGTTCAAAGATACGCTTGGCCTAAAAAAACTTCTAAATAAATTATTTATTATAACACATTATTACATATTACAATTGGATCATAGAGTATTATTATAGTTATTTACGAAGTACGCGAAGTTTTTATTAGCGCATGAGCACACTTTTTCAAAGCACGAGCGACGAAGGAGCAAGTTTTTCATTTACGTGAATTCGTCGAAGATGACTTTGCGCATCGGGTTTCGCAAAAGATTTTTTGAAACGAACTTTTACCAAAAAAAGACATAATTGACCAAAATCTGTAATACTGTTTCGAATTCAAAAAACAAAAGCAAGTAGGCAATATGTATCTCTTGTATCCAATACATGGCGCTCGCGCATTTGTTAGGGTAGGGACCCTTCAATGTGAGTCTGGTCAATGCGTTGCCACATTTGAATTGATGCCTCTATTTTATATCACATTGTTTTTTACTTCGATACTTCTCCATGAATATCACATTTACTGCTAAATAATGTTTTATATACACAACCCACTATTTCGTTTTTTTAGTCATAGAGTCAAATACCTTCACATTCGTGCTAATATTTGGCCGTGTAACCATTTCTGCACTTTTCAAATTTGGCCAGACTCTAATTGAAGGGTCTCTATGTCAGTGGAATTATTAGCGATTACTAATCTTTTTTTGTGATTTTTTACACCCAAATGGGAAAAATGGCATTTTCTAAATTAAATTTTAGGTAATAATAAATTATTAAAGAATTTCTCCAACAAACATTTTTGAAGATTGAAAACAAACGAAAATTGTATGCTAATTTCGAATATGTAACTAATTTTTATGGCGAACGCCCGAAGCCCCCAAATTAAGGGATCCAAAGTAGAAAATGCTTAATCTCCATAGCAATGAATAATAATTATATTAAGATTCTATGATTGACAAATTGTGTAATTTACAATTACACAATTTAGTTAGGTTGGGTTTAGATTAGGTTAGACTTAGGTAAGGTTTAGCTTAGCTTAAGTTAAGTTAGATTAGGTTAGATTGAAAAAATTCGAATTAGCTTTTACATAGCGTTTTGGTTAAGTAGTGACGTTTTTGTGGAATTTAGTTTGGTAGTAACCAATTTTGATGGCTTAGGGACGTTTGCCCCAAAAGTGATTTACATATTTGAAATCAGCATAAAATTTCCGTTAAAATGACAACAATTTGGTCAAAAAATGTTTGATGGGGGAATTCTTTAATTGCTCCAAATTTTATAGACAAATCATTTTTGAAGAGCCTAAAAGGACCAGTGCTCTTTGCATTTTTATAAAGCGCGGGGCCGGGTTCCCGGGAACGCGCTGAACCCGCCTCACGCCGGCCCTCAATATAATTGCAATGGTAATTTTAATTTTAATAACGGTTAATTGTACCAAGAATTATAAGCATCAAGGTAATCGACAATACGATAAACGAAAAATACTGTATGATATATAAATCTTTCAATACCTAGCAAGAAGAAACTACTTAGGGGCCATTCAAAAAGAACGTTTGCAAGAATTGGTAATTTTTTGCACCCCCCCTTTCGTTCGTATTCGTTCGCAAACTTGAACCCCCCCTCTTACCTCGAACATTCGCGATTTATACCCCCCCCCATGACGAGTAAATGGAAATTCAGCAATTTAACACATTTTTTATGCAATTTCTAAATGATTCAAGAACAAAACGAAAGTTCACATTATTTTAACCCGCTTCTTCCCTGCCGTTTGTTACCGCTCGTTTTTAATGAATCCCCCTTCACCTATTCAGCGAACGTTGTTTTTGAACGACCCGGCGCATGAAGGGCAGCTTCCCGGAAGAGGGGACGTTTATCTGTTCTGTAAGTTAAAACTAATTGTATTACCGTTGGTTTTAAATGGGAGGGTATTAATCTGATCTTGACACGGAGGTCTCCAGAGTCGGTTACATACAGTCTGTTAGTCTTAGGAAAGTACCACTTTTGGCCAATGGTTTCCCTTCAAAGGGTGGGAGGAAGTACCGGAGTTCAAATCTATAATATCGTCTGTAATCTCCATCCTGTATGTAATTAATGTAAACTATATTCTCGCACACTTCCCCGGTGTCACTTTTTTGCCGTTTCTCTTGTATGACGCCCCTAGTGGAATGGGGAGTTGTTGTAAATCTGACCTGCAAGGAAGTCTTCACAGTTGATTACATCTAGGGATATTAAAGCGAAACAATGTGTTGCTCAATAATAATTCGCCTGAAACCTTATAAAGGAAATACAAGCCCAGGTAATCCTGTCAAGAAAATCTTAGTATGTTTCTAGGATAATAATAATATATAATAATAATTACTACAACCCATAACCTAAACCAAGGCCCCAGAAGCTATAAGCTTGTGCCGGAGGGAGGGGGCGATTATTATTATGTAGGCCCAATGTGCGGCTGCAGCCGACTTATAGATGGAACAGCGCAAATCCCACATTTATGTTACAGCTAAGAAAAACTGCAGAAAACCTTAACCAGATCTGCCAGCGCCGGGAGTCGAACCCGGGCCGCTTGGGTGAAAGTCCGGCACGTCAGACATTGCACTACCAAGGCTGTACTATAGGATATATAGGTACAAAGTATATAGGATGCCCATATACTTTGTGACTTTAGATTATAAATCACAATTAGATTTTCAACAAGCATTTAAAAAATCTCGTAATCCTGATCTTCCTGGGGATGCCCAGGAATGTAAGAATTCTTGTCTAAACTTGAGATTATTTGCAATTTTGGTACTATGCAAATTAAAAGTTACAAATTTAAATGAAGGTAGTAGGTGAGTGAGTAGGTAGTCGCGCGGTAAAGGGCAAGCGGACCGATTTGGATCCCCAGAACGGGCGAGAGGATTTTCTCGTTGACATATAGAGGTTTAGTAGTACACTTCGCAGTGGTGTTGGAGGGTACGTTAAGCAGTCGGTCCCGACAACCACGCAAACACCTACCTGTAGTTATAGTTAAGAATAACACTTCACCATATACCACGCACAAGTATGTATATCATACTTCTGTGGTTAGTTAATGTTAATTATGATTAACACTAATAGTAATACACGGTATCAAAAAAATATAGAGCAAAATTCGAGCAAATGCTTGGACACTTTCATACATATTTTTCATATATTTCATATATACTTTATGATATCTTTCATAAATAGAATCTTCATTTATTTCGACCTAATACGTCATCGCATTGTTTATTTTTTTTAATTGCAGCATTTATTTATTTTTATCTTATTGTGTTGTTCTCTTTATTCCACACTCGAAACGCACGAACGAGTCTAACGTCTAACATCTATGGGCAAATAAAGGGTGTTAAACGAATATTAAACGTCTAATAACTTTGTATAAGTTTCTTTTATTATAACAAAAACTGCAATTCTACAATAAAATTCAAAACCATGCCTAGTTAGTTACTGCTCGATAATTAGTATAATCACCAACTCAACGTTAAAACTCACTTTGAACACAAGCAATTCTGCCCTAAATTAATTATTCAAGCCCTAAGATCTTCCACATTGTTGGATCTATTGCGATAAACCTGTTCTTTTACATAACCACACAAGAAAAAAACTAATTGTTCGGTGAATTAACCGGCTATTAGATTGTTAACCGCCTGCCAATCCAGCCAATCCATGCCAAAAACTTCAAGTAGTAAATAACGCCTTACATGTACAACGTAAAGCTAAGATCACACACGGCTACTTTTGCTGCAGTGCAGCATAAAAAACAGCGCAGCACAAGTGAAGCCTAATGTGAACTCCCCTGCAACCTTAAAAGTAGCGCATGCAAGTCGGTTGCATGCAGTATTTGTTTACTGCGCGCAGTCCAAAAAGTAGCAGTGTGTGAATGGAGTTTTTAAGAGTTGCAATGGCTGCAAAAAATATATATTTGGTTGAAACTTTTGCAGCGGCTGCGCCTGCAGTATCAATCTACTTCTGATGTGGAGTGTGTGTTTTGTTTTTTATTAAAGGTGTCACCTTCCTCAATAATGCAAAAATTATTTTGTTATGCATTTTTCTAAACGTAATTACGTTGTAAAGATGTTATCCTTTTAGCATGTGGATCTTGAAATTTCATTTTTATAATAAATAGTATAGCGAAATATTTTAATGCAAAGTGGAATCATTTTAATCAGATTTACTAAGAATATATATTTTTGGCACATTTTGTTTTATGTACTTAATTGCCTCATATACTATTTCTGCATTATAATTATAAGCACTAATTTAATCAAAAATAAAATTAATAAAATTAACATAAAATTTTACTAAACACATTAGTAACAAAATAAAACCTGCACAGTTATTAAAAACAAATTGAATTCATGGTTAGCCTCTCGCAACTAGTAATGCAGCTGAGATAAGAAACTCCCATCTCTCGTTTTTCAGTAAAAATAAATTATTAACAATTTCAACCAACTATCTTTTAGTTTATGAGAATGATTTTGTTTTGCCAGAGGTTTGTCATTATATGAAGTCGTTCTGTTTATATAAAAGCAACAATATTAGCAAAAGCAAATAAGAGATATTGCCTGGAAGTATTAAATTTTAATCTTGTTGCATATTTTTTAAGCACGTGGTGTTAAAAGAGATGCTGCATATATTCTAAAAATTTATAAATCCATATATTTACACACATCTTTTCAATTATTATAACGAAATTTATAATTCGCCTTGTATAAAGTATTTTTATATTTTACACTATTTAATAAACGCTAATTAAGGCTTCAGATTCAGAGGCTAAAAAGTGCAGATATGTGATATTCTACATACAGTTACCAATACGCCATAGTTTCAGTTTTAAATCTTTTAGGAATTGTCATAATTATTTCCAAGTTGAGATATTATACATTCACCTTAGATTATAAAACTTTTGATGCTGTCATAGTTTTAGACTCAAAAACTTAAAGCTTCGTAACTTTTAGTTTAGTAGTTTATTTATCATTTTATAAATTAATTTATTATCTGTAGCAGTTTTTAATATAGAAGAAAACAATGGCGTCCTGGGTATATCAGACCTGGCCAGAAAAAAGCTTTACGTTCAGGCCACTTTAATTGCTATTTTCAGTAAAATTATTATTAGTATTATTTTACACCCAAAAGTAACGCCAAAATCTATTTTGAAATTGATTAGTCGTTTTAGACGTTAACACACACACGTTTAGCAACACGTTATGCCGAACTTGAATTAAAGACGCATTGCAATATGAACTTTGTGCATATCCAACATCTCTTTTCGAGTCCCCAGCAATTCTCAGAAAGGGCGAAAGTCGAAACTCGCACATTGCATCAACAAACACATTAAGAACATGACTGATGGATCACAGAGTTAGCAGACGTCAAGTGTATCTACAGAAGTATCGCAAGGGCCAACTAAGTATGTCTTAGATGGAGGATCATTACTTCATCGAATGCCTTGGAAGATTGGAATCACATTCGACTTTATCGAAAGATCTTATGAAAACATCACAGTGAAAAAGAATGACTCAGTCACAGTTGTTTTTGATGGATACAGTGTGAATATCCCAACCATCAAAGAATGCGCACATAGGAGACGAGGTATGAACTCAAAACTATCACCCACAGTGAACTTCTCTCCAGACACTATTTTTATTGGCAAGAACAAATAACTTTTGCATAATGCCGCGAACAAGACCAGGATGATACATCTCATTGGTAATCTCCTCGGTAGACAAGGATGCCATATTATTTATGCTTGACAATGTGCTAGGACAAGGTGTTACATCGTCTAAGTGTATAGATACAGTTGTGTTGAGAGAAAATGCTAACTTACTCATTCTGCTGTTGTTCCATTCTTCGGGCAGTGGTTTCCCTTTACATTTGAAAAGTGATATTTAAGTATTCGAGTCATTTTCGACAGTGTATGACATCCCTGCTATAAGAAATATTTTAGGAGTTGATATGTGCAAGTATTTGCTTTTCCTGCATGATTTTATGGGCTGTGATAGCACATCACACATACATGGAACCGGCAAGACCACTGCATTTAAAAAACTTCTTGTAGTAGTGGCCTAAAACTACTAGCAGAGCTCTTCTGCTCAGAGAACAAGCCTAAGGACGAAATTGAAGAAACTGGGAAGAAATCCATGTCATTACTTTATGGAGACAAGAAAGATGAAACATTACATGTGCTACGTGTCATGAAGTGGATAGGAAAGCAAGAAATGGTTGATGCCTGCTCTTGGGGATGGTTTGTGCGGAACAATGAGTATTTTCCAAAATTAAGTGATTTTCCTCCAGCTCCATGGGATCTCCTAACTATTATCCGCTGCAAGTGTACAAAGAAATGTGGAACAATACGATGTAGCTGCAGAAAAAATGGTATACCTTCTAGAGATGCTTGTGGACAGTGTCAGGAATCTAGCTACGTTAACTTCATACACGACCAATATCTTGATTCAGAAGACTCCGATATTGATGGATGAGTGTTCATATTACAGACTTAACACAATTCTTTGTTGCTCATTTTACTTCATTTTGTCCTTTTTGTCATTTTGGAAAATATAAATAAAAGTTCGCTATTACAGGAGATTTGTCGTTAGCATGGAAAAGTAGACTAGAAACATATGTGTCACGTTCATTTACTTGTTGAATAATTAAAGTAAATTTTAAGTAATTTCCCGTAGATGAATTCTGGCGGATTTTCGATAGATATTGTAGCACATATTATTGAGACTAACCACGAAGAATTTGCTTCTGTTACAATTTTTTCAAGGTTAGCTCTATTTTTTCATAGTTTGACCTGACTAATATAATAAAATAACCTTTAGAACTGCTGTGCACCATTTTAATTTAAGATATAGAGTAAGCATAACCCCACCTGCTCATCGCACTGCACTTTTTGAACGTGCATTTTCTTTTAACATTTATATATAAACTATACTCAAACTCATGTCTGTCTGATTGATACCTTCAAGAATTATTCTGTGAATTCCTTCACGCAGCATCTGCGTAAGATCTTTTTTTAAATGCAATCAAAGTAAAAATAGAATGACTTTCTTTTCTTTTCCTATAATCTCGCCTTATTTATGCTTTTTGTATAAAAATATTAATTTTTAAATTTCTTGTAATAACATGCTCATCATAATCAACATCATGTTCTTTTATTTAATAAAATTACTAGTAAATTGATTACAAAGTACATTAATAGTACAATTTTCCTTCAATTTGTGTTTTAATCTCAACGCATTTCTTATATATAAGATTAACTGCAGAGCTTATTATTTATCAAAAATAGAAATATTTTTAAAACTATAAAATAAAAAATTTAAATCACTTTAGAAAAATGTTTCACATTAAAGGAAATTCAAAAAAACACGTTGCGATATTTCGGAGACAACAACACTTTGGTAACAGGATCACATACGCTGCTGAAGGTTCATACTATTAGAAATCATTTTTAATTCAAAAAAAGTCGATATTGCAATACGTTCGCCATCTGCTGTTCACTAGATAAATTCATACTTCTTCTACTGCAACTGTGAAACTAAGATGATTGTGGATCCAAACCCCCCTACATTTATTTGTATTAGTTTGGCTAGTTAACAGCAGATGGCCACCGTATTGAAAATCAAAGTTTTTTTTTATTAAAAATTATTTCTGTAGTTTAAATCTTCCGTAGCTTATGTGTTTCTGTTACGAAAATATTGTTCTGTCTCCAACATAGCGCAACGTATTTTTGTATTCGCTCTAATGTGATTTAACTTTTAAAAAAGTAATTTTTAAATAAATTGCATCTGCGTCATCTCCAACTGCAACTGTGAACTAGAATAATTGTAGATACAAACCCCCCTACATTTCCATGTATAAATTTATTTAACAAACAGCAGATGGCGACCGTATTGCAAAATCAAAGTTTTATTTAATAAAAATGATTTCTAGTAGTTTAAACCTTCATCAGCTTATGTGATCCTGTTAGCAAAGAGTTGTTGTCTCGGAAATATCGCAACTTGTGTTTGAATATTTCTTTAATGTGATTTTTTTAACTTTTAAAAAATTTTCGCTAGGATTTCAATCTTTTATGTTATAGTTTTCAAAATACTTCTATTTTTGATAAATAATAACAAGCTGTGCAGGGACGTTAAAATTAACGTAGCCCAGGCACCAGAGCTCAAGATTTTGCAACCACCATCATATAAAGATTTCTTATTGGGAATCGCAGGGTCATAATTCAACTACATCACTATTTGTAAAAAATAAAATATATAAAAATGATCATTTTCTTTCAGAAAAACGTCAGTATTTGTTTTTAATTTAAGTCTGTATTTTAATGCATCCCCTTAATAAGAGAACAGCTAATAAACTGTTGCAGTTAGCTTTGTCTTGTTATTATAATTACACCCATATTGGACACAAATTAATGTTTCTTAATTCACACTTGTTAAAAACCAATAAGCACAAGACGAAACACCAAGGAATCATAAAATATAATAATCATAGAATACTGCACCTATGCTGCAGCTGTTGGTTGCACACTGGAAAAGCGTGTTGTGTGTGAACACTATTGCAGCCTTTTATTAGGCTTGCAGTTTTAAAGGGTAGCTGCAGTAGAAAAACTTGCATGTTGCGTGCTGCTTTTAGGATATGTGTGAACACCACGCGAAACTTTTGCAGCCGCAACTCTAAAACTGTGCTGCAAAAGTAGCCGTGTGTGATCTTAGCTTAATAAATACGTTGCAGCACCATTCGGCTGAAACCAGATGTTTTCTTTGGGCTTTGTTGTAATTAAGGAATTCATACACTTGACAAATTTAGCAAACATTCTTGAATTTGGAATAAAGAGCGCAACGCAATAAGACAAACAGAAATGCACGTTGTAATTAAAAACGCGATGATTCCATAGGTCGAAACAAATGAAGAATATATTTGTCAAAGATACCAATAAATATCGGGTACACTCTAAAAAATTACCGGTGAATTATACCCTAAAAAATGGAGGCAACTATGTTACCTCCATTTTTTGGGGTAAATTTACTTCAAAGTGTAATTTTCATAGGAAGTGAAAAATTTCAACATTAGGTTAAGTTTGCATTGTAATGTTTCCTTTTTAAGTAAATTTACAGATTAAAATTACAATCTCAATGTAATTTTACATTTTAACTTTAAAACACCTGTGTAAAGTTACATGACAAAGTTAATATTTCATGGCAATAGTACTTTTCAGGGTTAAAATACAAATGTGAAAATACTTCTTGAATGTAACGATGACTTGCGAAAGTACTTGCAAATTCAATCGTTCCTCTGGGAATTGTATGAAACAAAATAAAATCAAAGTAATTTTTATTGAACGTATGTACTTATATAAAATATAAGACATTAACAGAACTTCTTTTCAGGGGCTTTCGGAAATATTTGGTCTCTCAAAGACATTCAGATAAAGTTTCGATTCCAACTAGAAAATTAAAAAATTATAAATTATATAAACAATTATACACGAGTACCTTTCTCAATTACAGTTATGCTAGTTTATTTCGAATTCTTCAATTTTTGATTCATCCTAGAAAAACATTAAATTAAATATTTTTATTTTATTGGTTTAAATTTGTAATTTTAACATATAGGTACTTACCGATTATTATTTTTTAACTTGTACTATAAAATAAAATTCTTCCCATCTTCGGTCATACGTGTAAATATTTGCCTTTAATAAATCCGCACTACACTACAACGAAAAACAAAATATTAATGAGCAATGAACACTTCGTTCGGTATCGATAGAGTACGCCTCGCCGAAATCATAAAAGAATGGTACACACCATTCCGACCATTCCCCAAAAAGCCTATTTGGACTGTTCATAATGGATTCCTGAATTCTTTCACGAAACGAAGGTCACAAACAAGTGCGATCAGCGAAATAGCATCTCAACGGTTAAAAACATATTAAGGGTAAAATTACACTATTCTTGTTCAAGTTCATCTTATCTTTAATATTACACTAAAAATGAATTAAGTTATTGAGCAATTATACATTTGTAAGGAAAAAATTGTCTGAGTTATGTAAATTTATATTATGAATAGTGATTTTAACCAGTTCAATGTAGTAGAATTACTTATATTTGTATAATTTTACATAATTACAGGGTATTTTACCACAAATAGTAAAACTACTAAATGAATAGGTAAAATTAATTTTAGGGTAAAAATACCGCAAATAATAGCGAAAAGTTACCTCTTTCCCAAGGTAATTTTACCTCATTTTTTACAGTGTAGTTTTATCTGAATTTTCTTGCTTCTATTTTATATCGTTTATTCCATACCTATTAGTCAACTGTTTATCTGCTTACCACAGGGTAGGAGGGCCTAAAATAGAGGGGCCATCGGGCATTTGCCCGGTGGACCAGTTCGACACTGATTTATTAGATTGAGAGAGGTCTACACGATATGTGTAGACAGCAATAAACCAGAAGATTAACAGTGAATAGCACAGTGTCCTCAGACAAGAAAAATAAATAAAATAATAAATGACAGAATTGAATTAAATATTGTGTATTTAAACCTAACCTAGTTCCGTCTAGAAACAGAAAGTAACAATACAAATAGAAAAGGCAATATAATAATTGGAAGCTGTTAATAACAATTGATAAGAAAATAACATAAAAAACTACATATAGTTATTACAAGAAAAAAAAACGAACTTTGAAGCAAAGCTTTGGTGGTTTTTGACCTGGTATGCAATATGGCAATACACTTAACCAATTGTTACCACTGAGCTATCGGCAATGTCAATGTCAGTGCAATATACGTAAATATGGTGAGATTTATTAGTCTGTCAAAACGGGGCAAACTTACCATACAAAAATATATTTTGGGTGCCAATAAAATCTAAAGAATAACTAAAAAAAGGTTATCGTTACTCCATAATAGTTATTTTTGTTACAAGAATGCTGTTACACCAATGTTTAGGCACGAGGCAGAGATTTAATAAAAATTAGAGAAATAAACGACTCGAAAGAGCTAGGACATAGATGAAAAATAGCCTCCATTTTCGCTAAGAAAATCGCGTTACTAGATGTCAAGTCTACAAAGTTCGGCATTTTTATTGCTGGATTATAAGAGGTATAACTTCACATAAGATTGTCGAATTTGAACTATCGTTCAGCGTTCAGCAAACGCAAAAATGCTTTCTTGTCCAACAATGTATAATCTTTGTTATGTAGAGTAATTAGAGCTGTGTCGATCACAAACAAAAAGTGCTTCGAGCACCAAGCACTAAGTACTCCAAAAAAGTGCTTTAATTTTTCGAGCACTAAGTACTGTTAATAGCAAAATGATCGCGCCTACTAAGCACTTGAAGAAATCATTTAAAATTATCAAATCATAGAAGACATACTAGTGCAACAACTGCGAAATTTTTGTAGCTCCTGAGCGACGTAACATTCACAAGCGATATGTTAGCAAATAGTTGTTCATTATTGAGCTGTAAGGCTCCTATGACACATTTTACTCATTGGGCGTAAGCTACAGCGTATGTGAAGATTAGCCAAATTCACTGAGATCGGATTTTCCGTATAGACACTTAAATGTGTAGAGCTTTCAAAAGAGTTGTTGCAGAATATCAAACTTTAGACACAAACTTTGACATGATATTTTTTTGAAAACTGAATTGGTTTACCAGCCCAAGTGCACAATAAAAAACATATAAGTTACAATTATTGTAGTTACTCTTGAGAGACACTACGTTGACGAGGAATTCTGTATTTCCTTGAAGTATAATTTGAGGCAGACTATTAAACAAAAGCGGAGTAGTAAACTACTGTTCTTCACGACGATTACGAACATGTACACATCGGTGAGGTTTTTGAACACAGTTATTCAAGTATATGTCTTCAAGAAACCATATTACCCACACTATAGCTCTGACTTGGTGGCTGATATTGGAAGTTATTACTGCCTCGAAATAGGATCTAGGAGGGAAAGAATTCAAGACCGATAAAGAAGTATTGTTCATGGTTTCAATAGTTTTCTGAGGAAATGATTTAAATTACTTATTCGAACTACGAACGGTTGCAACTAATGTGTTGAAATGTGTAACATTAGTCCCATCCAAATTGTTTGTTATTATTGTTTAAAACACAGTTACTACGGGAAGATTCCCGAATATTGTAGATACAATATGAGCAAAAATCCGTCTTATCTACAGTTATGAACGATTGACTGCAAACAATTGGTTTTGGCTATCTATAGCAGCAAGCGGTTTATTTTTAATAATTTCTAATGTATCAAACCATCAAATAATTGAAAGTAAAATTACATGAACTATGAGATACCGCAAGCCTGCCTCTTTTTTATGTATGTATAAACACAAAAAATCAAAATAAGGTTACAACGCAAGCTTAAAAATTAGAGATCTGTTTCTAAAATAACAAAGTTTTTACTAATTTACTAGAGAACATGGTTAACGACGTACAAATAACTTACAGCATATTAGTTATCCAAATTAATTGTGGCAACACCAAAAACTTGTACACTCAATTGCCTTTTTTGAACATCACTATAAATTTTCACACCTTAAAATTGCAGCTTGAAGAACAAAGGGCAGTTAATTTAAACTCTAAACTATGTTAATGCACAAACCCATAATGTTTCTTCATTAAATAAATTTTTAAGTTTTATACAATCATTTCTGATTTTTAAGTTATTAACGTTTCTTATAACTTGGTGGATTTAATTAATACCGGATTCAAATCACGTGTTAGTGGCTTTCTTTTTATTAAAAAAGAAAAATTAAGTTTTTATTAGATTTGGAGATTATTACAATTTAGCTTTTACTATAAATTCTTTACCTAGATCTTCCAAGAAATATACCCAGCTTCACTGAATATAAACAGGAGAAATAATCCCATACATAACAATTTAAGCATCCTTCAAAATTCAAAGGGTCCGATTTCACCTCTATTTTTTAATCGCTTACCCACATCGTCATTAAACTAACCAAAATAATTGCCATACAAACGCCAGACGGATAATAGAAAAGTTTAATTTCCACTTAAAGTTTTAGACCATAAGCATTACGATTCGGTAAGAGTCCATAATTTTCGAAGCACAAAAACTAAAATCTCGTTAAAATCCCCCTCTTTAAAATTAAACTCTACGAACATAAATCTGCTTTGCGAAGGAACTACGCGGCCTAGCCGCGCTAGTTGTGATGAAAGCCCGTAACGGAGAGAGTCCCGTACCCTGCGTTGGTCAACCTGAAAACTACCCCCTCTGAATTTAAGGCAAAAACATACCCCATAAGAGATACTCGATGATTCTGGAGCGTTTTGCTTTATGTCACTTTTAAGAAATACAAAATCGCCTCTTGCAAAATTGCAAAATTGCACCTCTTGAATTCAGTATTTTTTATCTAAAATGGGTTCCCAGACATAAAACATATTTGTTCTCAACCATAAAATGTCCTTTTTCTCAGGCTATTAAATTTATATCACAAAGGATAAATAACATTCTATAGCAAATGGATCATAAACAAGCCAGAAGAACAGTTTATTTTTTAAATTTGTTTTTACAAGCAAATAATAAACTCGAAAAATTGCCATACAAAGTTGTATTAATTTTTACTGCAAAGCGTGAGAAATAAGTCTGAGACGCTGCAACACAGGACCGCACTTGGTTTTATTTTAATTCGAGATTATTACAATACAGGGCCGTATTCACTTGAATCTTAACCATCGAAAAAATGAATTGAATCTTCAAAACTCTGAAGTTGATCTTAAACTACGTACATGTAGATTTTAATGCTATAATTGTCTGTAAACGGAAATAAAGCCTGAAATGAAAGCTTCAAAAATCTAAAATCATTGATTTCTCAGAAAATCAGGATATTGTGAGAAAAGTCGACCAAATACTATAATATGCCATGCAGGAAGGGTCTGTTCATCTTACCTTTTTCTTTAAAATCCACTTAATCTACGGTATATCTGGAGTTACTATAAGACTATAAAATGCAAATAGATAGGAACTTAAAAAATATGTGACACCATACGGAACATTTATAGATGTTTGTTTCCATAGATGGCCGCATCGTCACGATTATGTAATTCGTATTCAGCGTTATTACATTAAATTGCAATATGTGCAATTTGTTGTAAAACTGACATCATTATGTCACAGCCCAAAGACGTCAATATAAGACGTCGTTAAAACGTCCTATACGAGGTCTAAGACAGGAATTATAAATAAATAGTTGAATATTGGAAATAACATTTATTATATACTACAGGCAAAACATCTGTATATTGTGACCACCTGCTTAATATGACCAGTATTGCTTGGCCCCTGCTAAAATAATATCTTTAATGAAACGTGCACGTATTGTATTGCACGTCCAAAAGACGTCGTTTTGAAGACGTCTACGTACGTCCCATTATATGACACCTTATGGACATCATTTATTAGTCATATGACGTCGTCGACCAATAATGACTTAAAGATAACGTCATTATTACCTCAGTGTGCTGGCTGGGAACGTCTTCATTTTGTTGCACCAGTGTGCTCTAGTATAACGCAATCTAAGTGAAGAGTGTTTTTCCCAGTGTAATCATTATGTCGTTTTCATTTAAAAATCATTTAAGCAAAAGTCCATATGCACTGTACATAAACACAACAGTCACGTAACTAGTGTTACTAACTCTGTCAGTGTACACTAGTTGCGTGTGAATACAAGTTGCTATAAGTCAAACTAACATAGTTATAATCAAAGTATATCTTATTATGTTTATGAATATTAATTGTTCTTTTTTTTTTGTTTCAGGTAAGTTTCTATCAGAAAATGGTTAAATATATATTGGTAAGATCAGCAGGATTTTTATCTTACAAATTATGAATCAGAAGTACTTAAAGAAATCGGAATTATATAATTTGATTTTATAGATTCTATTGAATAACGAACTAGTTAAAATGTAGCGAATTTAAAAAATCTGTTTGGGAATCGATAAGTCAATGGGATGTCGACTGGTATATTTTACGTTTTATAAGTTCAGTTTCATATCTTCTTTTTGATATCATTTTGGCAGGATTTGTTAATAATACTTATGAATAGGATCATATAAATATACATGAAATAAATAAAGATTATTAAAAGTTTCACAGTTTTATTAAAATATACCTGACAATATTGTTTCGACAGCTATGCTGTCATTATCAAAGGTAATATAATTATAAACAAACACGTCGCTAAGGTAGATACAAAATAGGTAACTAGATAAAATAATAATAATAATAATAAAAATTAATAATAAAAATCATAATTAAACATCTAATACTTCCAGTATTAATTATTTATTGTAAGGTATATTTTAATAAAACTGTGAAACTTTTAATAATCTTTATTTATTTCATGATTATGGAGTTCCACAAAATAAGGCTGGAAACAATAAACAATATAAATATACCTTTTTAGAAATAAAAATTAAAATCCAACGTGATTAATGTTAATAAATGTGACCGGTTTATGACCACTGGGGCCACCTGAATTACCTGTTTGGAAGTGTTCGTGTTCAATGTTGGTAAGCGTTTACTTCCTTCTTCATGTTGATCTTAGGTTGCATTCAAAGCTGTGTAACAGACAACGATGCAATGACTTTCCATCTTTGTTACACAATGTTGAAATAAAACCATCGATATTAATACCCTTGGTTTAACACTGCGGTGCCATATCCTATTCTCCTATTCGGCAAAGATATCTCTATATTTGAGAACTGCCTGACGTGGAACTCGGAGAAGTTAGTCTCAACTTTCATTTTTTTTAAAGCGCTTACTTAAATTTCAAACCAATTTAACACAGTTTGGTACTTTGCATCAAGTTAGTATACAAAAAGTGTAAAGAGGGAATATGACAGGTTGGGAGATTTGTTAGGTAAAAAGAGTAAAGGAGTGGCCGGGATTTGTAATTTCAGTCGAGTAAATTCTTTATACATAGAAAATTATTTTAAAAATTAGTAAGTATCAAATAACTATTGATTTGACGTTTATTTCTGAACGTAACACTCAATCGCAGCACTACTTAAAACGTTTGCCTGCCTAATGATCATATAAAGTTCCAAAACACACTTGCAGCTTTCTGAGCTGGAGGATGGTTGAAATATCACCGCAAATTGAGAAAAGTTACCCACTCTCCATTACTTGTATATTTTTATATAGATTCTACGAACCTGATTATCAAAACTTAAGACAGCCTACGTTGACTTGTGTGATGGCAAACCTGAAATAAATAATAATATAAACATATTATGGAGTTCCACAAAGTAAGGCTGGAGACAGTAAACGCAATAATATAAACGATTAAACCAAAATTTTGTTTTTGTTAAATTTGAATATCATTACTGAATATTACTCAGTGATTAGGTACTTTTTTGGTGCAAATGTTTCTGATTGAAAGTTGAAGAGGATAAAATTTGCTACAAAATTATTCCTATACATGTTTTTCGCCAGACTAATACTCTCTGATTTGCAGAGCCGAACAACAGGTGGAGTTTTTTTAAATTACAAAAAGTGGCATTTGCACGCTACTTTTTGTCGTAGCCACAGCAAACGGGTGCAAAATAGCAAATACATACATACATACTCTACGGTAAGGTGCAGCAAGCGGGTACAAAGCGTAAGCAGCAAAATCAACGTGCGGGTGAGGTAAAGTATATTAGCGGGAGGGTACAAGAGTCTAGGGTTGCGGTAAGGGTGGAAGTTCGGATGAGACCCCCAGGCATACGCACAGCGAGGTCTCGGATAAGGTACGGACAAGAGGGCGGATCTAGGATGAGACCCCTAGGCATACGCACAGCGAAGTCTCGGACAAGAGAGTGGATTTAGGATGAGACCCCCTGGCATACGCACAGCGAGGTCTCGGATAAGGTACGGACAAGAGGGCGGATCTAGGATGAGACCCCCAGGCATACGCACAGCGAAGTCTCGGACAAGAGAGTGGATTTAGGATGAGACCCCCTGGCATACGCACAGCGAGGTCTCGGATAAGGTACGGAGAAGAGGGCGGATTTGGGATGAGACCCCCAGGCATACGCACAGCGAGGTCTCGGGTAAGGTACGGACACGAGGGCGGGCTTACGAGGAGACCCCCAGGCATACGCACAGAGACCCCCAGGCATACGCACAGCGAGGTCTCTGGTAAGGTACGGACACGAGGGCGGGCTTACGAGGAGACCCCCAGGCATACGCACAGCGAGGTCTCTGGTAAGGTACGGACACGAGGGCGGGCTTACGAGGAGACCCCCAGGCATACGCACAGCGAGGTCTCGGATAAGGTACGGACAAGAGGGCGGATCTAGGATGAGACCCCCAGGCATACGCACAGCGAAGTCTCGGACAAGAGAGTGGATTTAGGATGAGACCCCCTGGCATACGCACAGCGAGGTCTCGGATAAGGTACGGAGAAGAGGGCGGATTTGGGATGAGACCCCCAGGCATACGCACAGCGAGGTCTCGGGTAAGGTACGGCAAAGCGGGTGGAAACAGGGTGAAATCGGTGCTGATAATCTTCCTGGCTGGCTGCTAGGCTGCTGGCTGGTCCGGGCTGGTGGTTCTCCTGGAGATGAGTCCTGGACGCGGACTGAATAAATAGTCGATCCGCAACTGTTTATATAGGCGCTCACGGAGCGTGGGGAAAAGGTAGGAGTAAAACGCAGCGGCGCACGCCAGAATTCGGTTAAGGAAGGGACGCGTGCACTCGCTTGAGTCGGCCGCTTATCCGAACGGTTTGAGATTGCTCGGGAAGATAAACATATTTATTCATACACTCAGAATAATTAATAAAATTTAGTAACTTCGTTACACTCTAATGAATGGACTATACATATGTACTGTTGGTTTCATGATCTAGGACAGCAAGGCTAATATGCTCCTATTCTTTATTATTTTATCCTAGAAGCATTTACACTGAAAAAAAAGAATAAAATAGCATCATACTAGCCTTTCTGTACTAGATCATTATGAAATCAGTAGTATACAAAATAATGCACTACAAATGTAAATACAAAATGTAAAACGGCAAATACTTCTGTGCGTTTGTTAACAGCATACCAAGTTTTTTTGAACACCAGACTATGAAGATCTTAATATACATGCCCTAAAGAGGCTCTTCTTAATGAAAACTTGATGAGCTACTACTAACTATTGTTAGTAATTAGAAATTCATTATACTCCTAGTCGTTTTATCAATCTTTGATTAAAAAGCTACGAGATTGTACACAAGAATTTTCTAAAAGACGTTTGGACATGTTATACAGAGTCAATTTCTTTTCATTGTCTGAATTCTGAAGAGTACTCTCAAGAGATCTCGAAATCTGACAGAATTATGAAAACTTGGTTAAACAAGAAATTGACCAGCTTCTGAATAGCTGAGAAATATTTATAGCTTTCTAGATTTCTGCAAGGAACTCAGATCGATATATATCTTGACTTTTCTTTCTTCTAACCATTTAACATAAAGTTGTGCACTGAAAAGATATGAAAGTATAAAAAAACGAAAATAATTTCAAATTAAAACTGTTAAAAACCAATAAAAAGTCTAGACATCCTAATTGTTTTCTAATAGAGGAATGTTTATTTCATGTGTCTAACTTTCACCAGACTAATTATTTCAGAAATTAAGCCAAAATTTAATTACAAATGATATTTAAATCACAATCATGATTAGCAACAACTATATTTTGACCTATCACGGTTAAACCGTTAAATTTGCAATAAAATTGATTGACTTCCTGCCAAACTCGTTACACAGTCTTCTTTCAATAGACGAAATCACTTTCAAAGCCGTTTTAACAATAAACATCCAATTTAATTTAAAAATTGATGGCATGCGTTTAATTAGGAAAAACAAAATTTAACCCTTGCTGTTAAATAACCTTAAAAAGTTATTAGTTTCGGTATATGTACTATTCACATTCTTAGTTATTTCTATTGACATTACCTTGTCATACTAATATGTATATATCATACCATACCCATCATCATCATCATCATACATCATATCATACTATTATATGGTATATATGTATATCAAAATCGTTTTCAAGTTCACAGCATATCTGAAACATCAGAAATATTTAAAAGACAGTAAGCAACTAACAGTGGGCTAAAATGCTTAGAAAAAGGTTATGTGGAAGAACGAATTGCAGCTGACGTTGATCTTGAAGTAGTTTACTTATTGATAATAACAATATACAAAAAATCGTAACAATGCATGTTTACCATAGCGTAATTGTGTATTCGAACCTACTGATAATTAAGTCAAGGTAAAAAGATATTGCCTATCCCAGTTAATTAAATTAAATGGGTGGGAATATCTACTAAATGACTATAAAATTAAAAGTGAAAATCTTGTTGAAATGCTTAAATTGAAGTAATAGTAGAGCACTCCTGAAGTAATTAATGGTAGAGGTAATTATACACTCCTTTATTCTGCAAGCGTCAAGTATTATTTATTCCTCGTAAAGTGAAAACTATATTAAGCTGGCAGCTTAAAGCTATTGAGCATTTTTAAAGGGGCAAAAATATCTGCTAATAATTGAGATGTCTAGTAACTGCATTTGCACTAAGCCTCAATTTGTTTTAGGTCGACTTGATATAAAGTTGGCAGAAATTAGTAAAAGATGGTTTTTAACATTTATTTTTAGTAGGCAATGAACAACTGATCGGTTTGGGAAGTCAGCAATCACTTCCCGATCGATTTATAATAAAGTTACGGGGTGGTTTGATAAGTCAGCGACTTTTTGAATTTCCCGCGCGGTAACTTTAAATGCAATACTGCTCCCGTCAACTGCCATCTATGAATAGACTACTGTAAATCTTTGAGAAGGCTGCGCCATTTAATTTGTGTTTGACAGCCATTGAAAGCAAACAACCTCGTGAATTTTAACGAAAATTGAAAAAAGTGAATTCCGTGTGCTGATTAAGCATTATTTTTTGCGTAAAACACCATTACCGAAACCAAGGAAAGGCTTGATAAATACTATGGGGACTCTGTACAATCAATTTCAATGGTTAAGAAGCGGTTTACTGGAGTTCCGTTGTGGTCGTACCAGCACAAGTGACGCCGAACGTTCAGGTCGCCTAAAAGAGGTCGTCACGCCAGAAATTGTCGATAAAATCCATGGAATGATATTGGACGATCGGAGAATGAAAGTGCGTGAGGTGGCTGAGGCTGTAGGCATCTCAACTGAGCGGGTACATCACATTTTACATGAATATTTGGACATGAAAAAGCTATCCGCGCGATGGGTGCCGCGATTGCTCACACTCGATCATAAGCGCAACCGTTTGACCACTTCAAAGGAGTATTTGGC
This sequence comes from Agrypnus murinus, assembly GCA_929113105.1. Lineage (NCBI taxonomy): Eukaryota > Metazoa > Arthropoda > Insecta > Coleoptera > Elateridae > Agrypnus > Agrypnus murinus. The sequence continues at coordinate 136,061,243 of OV816029.1, read as the reverse complement.
GATGTTCAGCCGCATTCCGAACGAGATTTGCTGCATTTCGTTACCGTAGACGAAACATGGATCCATCACACTACACCAGAGACCAAGGAACAATCAAGACAGTGGGTTTCTCCGACTGAACTTGCACCAAAGAAAGCCAAGGTGGGTCTGTCGGCCAACAAGGTCATAGCCACGGTTTTTTGGGATGCACGCGGTGTCATTCACATCGATTACCTTGAAAAGGGTAAAACGATCACCGGCGAATATTATTCAGAGCTTTTGGACAGATTCTATATTGATTTGAGGCAGAAACGACCGCATTTGGCGAAGAAAAAAGTGCTGTTCCATCAAGACAATGTACGGGTCCACACGTGTGTAGTCACCATGGCAGAAATCCATAAATTGGGCTACGAACTGCTACCCCATCCAGCATATTCTCCAGATTTAGCTAGCCCTGTGACTATTTCCTGTTTCCAAACCTGAAGAAATGGCTGGGTGGTAAGAGATTTGAGTCGAATGAAGAGGTCATCATTGAAACAAACGCCTATTTTGAGGGCCTTGAGAAAACCTATTATTTGGAAGGAATAAAAAATTGGACAAACGCTGGACTAAATGTATCGAGCTAAAAGGAGACTATGTTGAGAAATAAAACGCTTATTTGACGCAATAAATATCTTTTAATCAAAAAGTCACTGACTTATTAAACCACCCGCGTAGTAATGGGCTTATTACTACCTGATTGTGGATAAAACACTTTACAAACTCGTTATATACAAATACAAGTTTTAAATATATTTTATTCAAAATCATACAGCAAATATTCAAATCATTTTACATGTCAAATGCTGAAAAATATAAAATTTCAACTTCATTTTACAATTGAAATGATATATGACAGTTCAGGTTGGAAAGTGGCACCTATCTTATCAATTTTCAATTTGGAATGTAGCCATTTTACAACCTATGTTTCTTACTGATTTTCTATTATTGCGTTTTCAATTGACTGCTCTAGAGTGCTCTTAGATTGCCCTGAGAGCAAATTCCGTATTCGATTGGTTCACCTGACATTTCGGTCATCGAGATTTGCATGTTCGATTGCGGCAAGCGCTCTGTATAAAATCACACCGAGGGTGCTCTTTATTGATCTGTCCCACGAGACAGATCAATTCAGATCAATACAAAAACCTAACCTTTAATTCATTCCGATCTGCGTTACTTCAACTGGAAAAATGCATTCAAAGTATTATTATGGACGATAAAAGGTGTCGTTTGGCTTTATTAGAAATCTTTATCATCAGATTCGTCTAAGGATAAAGAAATTGAAGCTATTATTGAATATTTAAATCAGAAACAACCATTATGCAAAATTCGTAATTTTCTGGATACGATAAATTCATTTTCTGACGAATCGGTAAGTTTTGCTGTAATAATAGGCACGCAATGCAACATTTTATTAATCGATTTTGCTCATTTTTGCGCCTCACGGTTAATAAATAAATTCCTGGCCATGTTTCAAAACAGTTAATATTGCCAGATGTTTTATTATTATTATATTAATTTATATAATAATGGTCACACAAGCATACGGCGATCGAAATGATTTTATTCGGTTGTGTATTGTGAATCACTCTTCGATCAATCTAAGGTCAATCTACATAAGAGCAATGACATCATAACCGTTTTGCGAGCAACCGCAGAGCAATCTGCAATTGAGCAATCCGGACTCCAATTGAAAACGCCATTAGTAATTTGATTATTGCTGTGTGATTTTAATAAAGTCTTATAGAAACGGGGTCGTTCTCTTTTCTTGGGGTGATAGAAGACATCTAACGGAACAAAAAAGTATACAACTTTGTTCTAGAACGTACCACCGTTTCAGAAAAAAAAATTACATTGAAAACTTTAACATCATTTTACCGCATTAATAATAGTACTTTCATTATAGGACTCTGTCAGAAGATGCATCTCTTCTACCACATCAAAAAATCTTAATAACATTTTTTCGTATAATTAATCGTTTGCGAGTTAAATCAGATTTAAAAATTTGCCTTACTCAATTAAGAAACGTGGCAAGTTTGCAACACCTTTAATACAATATTGTGCTCCGAACGATTTGTACCGTAAGGGTAAGCAAGTTTTTAACAAGAATGCTCGCAAAGAGTCTTTTTATTACATCTTATTACTTAATGTTTTAGTTTGTTTCATTATTTAATGGGTGACAAAAGTACAGACAGTTTTATGTTTTTATTATACCTTGCATGCACTTCGAAACGGATTATGTTTTAAAATTATTAGAAGTACAGCAAAATTAAGGCTGTATCATTCAACACGTCTGCAAACCGATGTTAGTTTAGACTAAATACGATTTGAATTCAGAAACCGGTCAGTGGCTTCAGCTGTGAAATGCTACTCTTTTTTAAGCAAGGCTGCTAGATGTGGTAGTAGCTTTATCTAAATTACTCAAAAGTTAATTAAGATAGAAAAAAAGTTTATTAAGAATTTTTTGTCTCTTTTCATGTCTTCTATCACCCCTTAAAATTACATGTTGACGTTGATACACATCGGACGTATTTCAAGCCACCGCCTTAATAATAATATAAGGTGGATGTAGATGTTCGTGGAGTTTATTAATAAAAAATGATCCAATACTGGTTACACAGTCGTTTAAAGAAACATTTTTGTCACCCTATGTATTGTAGTCCAAAACCTTTAGTGGTTTATTGATTATTCCTTTTGGTTTAAAGATGGCAGCCATATTTGTTTTATGGTGTGAGTTTTTACAGTATTTTGTGTTTCAGTATTTCAAGATTGATTGGTCTTGCAGCCCTGCAAGAGTATTATTTCTACGCATTCTGGACTACGATTGTTGTCATTGCTGCAAGGTTCTAACACCAATCAGTTTGAGATATTGAGATTTTCATAAAAAAGCATTTGATCCCATAAAATAAATACGGTTGCCATCTTCAAATTAAAAAATATAAAAATAAAATAAAGCTTCACATTCATAAATGTAGTGAGAGGTAGTGACATACAAAAAATAATTGTTTTTAAAAGGCTCGAGCAACCGATTGACTTTTCCGAACTGTTTTATGTGGATGGAAGTACGGAGTTGGGCTACATAAGTAACGTATTTCTATTGAATGTCAATCGATGAACCGTTCGGAAGAAAAGAAAATATTACTTAATCACGCAGTTTACCATGGAAGATGGCTCGCAAAGTACTGTAGCGAGGGTTTTAACACCAATGTAGTGTTAGGGCTACTTATATGTCTCTCTTGTAGGAGGTAGTAAAACACAAGTAATAACTTTTATGAGATATTTATTCGACTTGTTTATTATTCTCATTGCCTAGTACGATTCCGTATCTACGCAATGAATGCAAGTTGTGCGCCATTCACAACATTTACCCCGCCCGGTCTGAAACGAGGGTAATACATGAAAAGGAAAAAATACGGAATGGAATTTTGGAGAAAAAATGGAGTATTTTAAAGGAACTTGAATAAAGTTGTAAAATGCTCCAGCTACAAAAACTCCACTAGGTAGAGTACAATAAAAAACTTAAGTTAACTAACAATACGGAACTTGCGACGGCAACTCTTGGAACCTGTAAACAGAAAGAAAAAACAGAAAAGTGTTCAAATTTTCAAAGTCAACAGATAAAAGGTTTTCAAAAGATGCCTTCGCGTAGCATTTGAAATCAGTTCATTGTTGGCTTAACATTATAAAGTAACTAATCTAAAAAATATGCAGGCTTTAGCCTATCTAAAGAGATAGGGCCAGTGTGATTTTCTAAAGTGGCGTATTTAACTGTCCGTTCTAACACTTTATAGGGGCCTAAGTAGCTGTCTTTCATGCCCAGAGTGTGCGTGTCATTACGAACGTACACGTGTGTGCAGTTGGTCAAGTCGCTGGGGTCGAAGGACTGACCGGAATACGTTTTTGTAAAAAAATGCTTCTGCTTCCTCATACGACGTTTGAGATTGGCTATGAAATTAGGGAGGTTCATGTCGTTAGCCAGTTGTTCTTCTTCAAAGAAATCTCCAGGTAGTCGTAACGGGGTAGCATACAGGATTTCTGCAGGAGAAACATTAACTTGCGATTTCAGTGTTGCACGTAAGCTCAAGAGAATCCAAGGGAGATTCGTTAACCAGGAGGAAGTTCCTGTGGTTTGAATGGATTGCTTGAGTGTCCGATTAAAACGTTCGATAACGCCCTGACTAATTGGATGGAAGGCCATTTGACGTGTTTAATTTATAGCATGGCCATGAAGTTGATCCATGCGTGAGAAAGGAATATTCTTGCATTGTCCGTGGTGAGATACTTGGGAATTCCAAAGCGGGACACCCACGTGTCGACAAATGCAGTGATTACTGACTCCACGGAAGAATCCTTCAGAGGAATTGCTTCCGGCCACCGGCTGTAGCGGTCAATAATGGTAAGGAGGAATTTATAACCTCCCGAAGAAGGAAGGTGTACTAGGTCGAGATGGACCTTAGTAAAACGTTCATCTGGTTCTACAATAGATTGTAGAGGGGTTTTCGTATGACGCCGAACTTTATGTTTCTGACATTCAGCACAAGATATGACCCACTTCTGAATATCGTGGTGCATAGATGGTCAGAAATCGCTGAGTAATCAATCTTTTAGTAGCACGGATGCCAGGATGTGCGATGTTGTGTAGTTGTTGGAATAAGGGATAAATGAATTTGAGCGGGATATAGGGTCGTGGTTGGCCTATACTAACATCCACCCAGAGGTTTGATTTGTTGACAGTTTGAAGGGAAATGAATTGAAAATTACTACGAGATCGGAGATCTCGGGATCTTGTGCTTGAGATAGAGCGACTTCGTCGTAATTAAGATCTGGTCCAGGGACGTTAATAATATTAACTCTTGTCAGAGCGTCCGCCGGAATATTCTCTTGACCTTTGATATATTGGAGGTCAGTTGTGAATTGAGAAATAAACTCTAGTTGTCGAAACTCACGTGGTAAATATTGATCACCATTATTTTTGATCGCCGTACACAAAGGTTTGTGATCCGTAAAGATTTGAAAGTCTCTGCACTCAACGTAGTAACGAAACTTCTTTAAAGCAAAGTACTTTTGCTCTGTGGTGGTTAACTTCCGGGAACAGAAAGCTAGTGGTTTCCACATGCCATCTTCAAACTGTTGCAATACTCCAGCTATAGTGGAAGACGAACTGTCTGCAGCTATACTAAGAGGGTTATTAATTCGCGGATGTACCAATAAAGTAGCGGTAATCAAAGCATTCTTCGCGTGCCTAAAGGCTTCTATTTGCTCATGATTTAACTGGACAGGCTTTAGCGAAGCTTTACCAGGAATAACTATAGAGGTTAACGGTGCCAAGATTTTTGCACAGTTTGGTACAAATTTATGGTAATACGAAATTAAGCCAATAAAATTGCGGAGTGCTTTCTGACTTGAAGGCAATAGGTAATCAATTATAGCCTGGACTTTGGAAGCCATTGGTTTGATACCGCGTGTATTAACGTGATGTCCTAAAAAATCGAGCTTATTGACTCCAAAGAGACACTTTGGTAGGTTTATAATTAGTCCATTGTCTTTTAATCGGGAAAACACTTGGTGTAAATGCTCAATATGTTGCTGCGAATCAGCACTAAAGACTAGGATATCGTCTAGGTATGAAAAACAAAATGGAAGCCCTGATAATACAGTGTCCATGAAACGACTCCAGGTGCTGGCTGCATTCCGTAGTCCGAAACACATCCGTTTGAACTCAAAAAGCCCCAGAGGTGTGATAATAGCAGTCTTGTGAATGTCCTCTGCTGCGATTGGTATTGCGAAGTAGGCCTTTTGGAGGTCTAGCTTCGAAAATATGGTTGCGTCAGCAAGTTTTCTTGTAAAGTCCGTTAAAAAAGGGATCGGGTAACGATCTGGTACTGTCACTGAATTGAGTTTCCTATAATCGCCAACCAAGCTATAACTGTCTGTTGGGGAGATGGATGTGATGTCCTGGTCGTCACCAGGAGGTAGCGTCTCTGCTGTGCCCACTGCTCGCTTCCCGAGGATGTGAATTGGCGTAGCGTAGCTAGATGATGACCGCTGTACTACGTTAGCGTCCGAGCTCATTAAGATGATCTTCTAGAAAAGAAAGATGATTAGGGTTCAGTTTGCGACAGCGTGCTTTAACCGGAGGGCCGGTCGTGTCAATGTGATGGACTACAGTATGTTTTACGGTTTGATGGTAGTCGAACTTATGCAAAAGCTCCGGGAAGTGTGTGTTTAGCATTTTGCTATAAACATCAAGATCGCTAGACATGTTGTTAACAGTACCTGAAGATGGTACGTCAATGTGTGAAGGTAAGGGAAGAAACGGTGAAGAAATCGCAGGAGTAACGATTGACTAGGAAGGAGGAGTCAAAACATTAGCCTGAGCAGAAAATAGTTTGCGTTTAGTGCCGGTCTTAACTGGGGGGGTTGTGGAACCTCGACTGCGAGTACGGACGGGCTGGACATCTGCTGTGCAAATGACCCGCTGAGAAGAGCAGTCAGTGAGATGATTCACTGTTGGAGCTGCAAAGTGACAACCTTGCCTGCGGGTTCGGGCGAGCTTGACATCTGTCTTGCAAATGACTCGTCGAGAAAAGCAGTCAATGGTTAGGTTGTGCTGCTGTAAAGAATCCAGGCCTAGAATGGCTGTAGATATGTCAGCGACATAAAATTTCCAGGGGCATGGCTGTAGGCCAGGAATCGGGAAATGTAACATCAAAGTTACAATACCTGTCACAGGAATTGACGTGTTGTTCACGGCCATAAATGAAAGGTTGGCAGGCGTGATGGTTTGGTTACAGGAAACTGCAACGTGGGTGGGTAAAATGGAATAATCAGCACCAGTGTCAACCACAAAATTAATTTTGTAGGTTAGGTCCTGTAAAAAGATTGAAGAATAAGTGATTGGTAAAGGAGAAGTTGGAGGGATTGAATTAACCATGCATGGCCCTCCCTGGAGGCCAGGAGAGTGCGAAGTTAGTTTTTTGTTTGGTATGAACAATTTCCTGTACAATTACGTGCATTATTTTGAAAGCGTCTGTGATAATAGCACGGTTGCAATTGGGAATTGGCATTGTCCGAAGGCATGGTACGGCGTTTATTGAAATGCTGAGGATTTTGGGGGTTCGGAGAGATGGTGGGAGTTACAGGGGATTGCCGCTTGTTCATAGTAGAAAGCTCATTGGAAATGGTAGTAAGATTAGTCGTCAAATTGTCTAGCTTAGCTTCTAATGCAGGAGTAGTTAAAGGTTGTGGTGCCTGTTGCATAGAATAAATTAAATCTAATTTTTCTACAAAGGATATTAACGGTAAGTCATTGAAATTTAAGGATTGAATCTTAAGTTCTGATGGTAGTTTAGCTATTAAAAAATCTTTGGTTAATTCCTCAGTTAAATCCAGATCAATTGCCAATTTTCGGATGTTAAAAAGTAGTTCTTTGACACTACCAGGCAATTGAAGAGTCTCCAAAAGGTTATTAATTCGAGATTCTCGTGGTCCTAGGATAGATTTTATCACTGCCCGTTTCAAGGTAGTGTATGGTCGTTGTCTAGGGGGGTTAATGGTCAGGTCGCGATGAGCTCCTAAAACGTCGAAAGGTAAGTTTAGTGTTAATAAGTTATATTTGGCGAGCTCATCATTGATCAGCATACGAGTAAAGTATCTTTCTACCAAAATAAAATATAGGTCGATATCGTTACTCGTAAAAATTGGAAATGGAACTTTGATAGTCGCCATTTGAAATTAATTAAGTAAAATTTTGAAATTAAATAAGTAAGTAAAAATAATTTGCAACTTATCGGATGAGAAGGAGCACTAGTTCCGGTTCCAACGATCACCTCCAACCAGCCACGACAAGTCACGCAAGCGAAGCAGGTAGCAGGATCTCACGATGACAGAAGTCGAGTAGTATCTGATGACAGACGATGAAGGGAGAACTAGCAGTTGTTCACCTGGAGAATTCAGGGCAGCAGGCAAAGACCAGTGCTGCTAAATTCTTCTTCAGGAACGTAGGGTCACCAAATGTAGCGAAGGCTTTAACACCTATGTAGTGTTAGGGCTACTTATATGTCTCTCTTGTAGGAGGTAGTAAAACACAAGTAATAACTTTTATGAGATATTTATTCGACTTGTTTATTATTCTCGTTGCCTAGTACCATTCCGTATCTACGCAATGAATGCAGGTTGTGAGCCATTCACAACAGTACTGTAGGAGTTGATTCAGAAAATACTTCAGATTTTCGATGTACTTTGAGAACCTTTGATTTCCCGCCATTTCTCCGATACCTCTTATTAGATTTTGATGAAACTTGACATGTGTTACCTATTGACCTAGGAGTACCATCCTGCAAATATGGTTCGATATGGGTTGTCATGGTGACCTCGTAGACTTTATAATTTATAACGGTGTTTCAAAAGAAACTGGTAGTCTAGTGTGGTACCGCAATGTTAGGTCTTTATCCAGCACTGTTTACATCACGGGACTCTTATTCGCTGACCCCCTATTTTCCTTTCTATAATTATTATACTCTAGAAAGATAGTTTTAGAAATCCCTCACCCTTCACCCCCCTCTGCTATCCAGTCTTTGAAGACATAATGAAGGCATATTTTGGGCCTTGTGATACATCATTTAACAGGCAATATAGTCCAAGAGCCAGCGACGGATTACTTATAGTATTTTTAACAAGCGTATAACTGCTATGGAAGGTCCCTTTGAATATACTGAGAAGGTAACCTGACGTCTGGCAACTCTGCGGTGGTGGTTTTAGCACCCTCGCGCTTCTGAAGAGTGTAAAAAAAGTACTAAAAAGACAGTATAATAACAAGTCTGGCGCTTTGCTATGTTAATGATAAGCATCTGTTATATAAATAAAAAAAATTTACAGACGTGTTTGCGAGTGGTAAGTTTGCCAGATTCACATAATAACTAATAATAATAATAATAAATAACTAATGCGTATCGACGATCATTCCCCATACGCGCTCCTGCCTCAAACGTGTTTTATGGTCTGTCGCTTAGTTTCCACAGCTTCGTTATTTTACTTTAAATTGTTACTTTTATTATGCAACTTTATGCAAATCTGGCGTAAACTTACCAGCCGCAAACACGTCTGTAATTTCTTTTATTTATATAAACATTTATTTATATAAACAGATGATTTTCTTTAACATAGCAAAGCGGCAGACTTGTTATTATACTGTTTTTTTAGTACTTGTTTTACACCCTTCAGAAGTGCGAGGGCGCTAAAACTACCACCGCAGAGTTGCCAGACGTCGGGTTCCCTTCTCAGTATATTCAAAGGGACCTTCCATAGCAGTTATACGCTTGTTAAAAATACTGTAAGCAAAGCTGGCTCTTGGACTAATAAATCTTATAAATAGGGCAATCCTTATTGATTGGTTCTAGACGGAAATGTCGAGACTGAAAGAATTGACTTCAGGGCTTTGTTTGAGCTAGTTAAGAGGTAAACATACTAAAATACCTGGGATCTAGGAACAGGGACAAAGGGAGGAGAGGGGAGAGAGAAGGTCCCGTTTTTCGGTTTTTCGCTTATATCTCGAAAACGGTTAGTCGTAGCTTGAAAAGCATTCTCTGTACGTAATTGAAGCGCATTCAATTTGAAGAGCATAAAGAAGCAACTCTACAAGAATTTTTCTATTCATTCAAAGAAAGTCGCTCATCAAAGTCGCTAATTTCCAAAAAAGAATTTGCCTTACGTTTTTTCATTAACTTTTACTTTTATCTTCTTTGCCATTATCTTCATTTGAAACGAAAGGTTTCAAAGAAGTTGAGAATTAAACTTTCTTTAAAATGAGTATAATCTTCAATATTGTATCTTCAACTGATCAATAGTTAAAGCAATTTGAAAATTTTGTAAAATTCTCAGATAACTATATGACACAAAACCGTGTATTTCGATTTCTCGTTATACCGGGTGTCCATTCTCCAAGTCGATCATAAGCAATGTTCTATTTAACGGAATACTTTTGAAGCTGCGGCTAACCGTTTTTGAGATATAAGCGAAAAACGGGGCCTTCTCTCCCTCCTCATCCCTTTGCCTTTGCTACTAGATCCCAGGACAGTATGTTTACCTCTTAACTAATCCAAATAAAGTTGCTAATAGTTTGGACAATGGTTTATCTTTCAGAAGAGAGAATTTATCTTCACAGACGGTAGTGAAAATTGTCATGCTCGTCGACATTAAAGACATTTAATGAGTGACACTTCAATAAAACTTATCCCACCAATATCTACTCGACACACGGTCTCGTGTCAAACTAACTCCTATAATGTGTGGGTTGGTATTTTAGGAGACGAGATAACCGGGCCATTCTTTATCGAAGAAAACTTGACTGAGCAACTGTATAGTGAGATCGTAGAAAATGAAACGGACTCACTGATCACCCAGCCGTTATAAAGGTAAACGTGATACTTGAGTAAAATAGTATTTATTTCTAACAAGACGGTGCTCCTCCTCATCGTGCGTTCCTGTGGAGTTGAGAAGGAAAACCTGTTGGATGAGAGATTTGTTAGAAAATGGATTGGAAGAAGATGTGTTGAGGACGGTCCTCAAGATCTCCGGATTTAATACCACTAAATTTTTAGAAGATATTTGTAATCTCAAAGCTAGAATAACTCGAGAATGCATGCAGATTTCCTGCGAAACATTTAGAAAACACTTTAAAGTTTTATAAACAAGATTTAATAAAATAGTTTTCTTTTTAAAGTGTAGTAATCTTGATATGATTTAACTTTGACTCTATCTCGGGAACGGATCAACTGATTTCGATTTTTTCTAACCATAATGTTTTTACGCCCTTTAAAATCATATTATAGTCTAAGAGCTAGCGAACGCGACAGCTTCACAACTCCGTAATGGATAAAATTCCTTTTATTATCTGTATTCATAGTATATGAGTAGGAATAACCTTGTCTGGCAGGGCAACCATTCTGATTTATGGAGGTAAAGATCAAATAGTGTAGTTAAGAAATGTCACATTTGAAACACATATGTAATGGTTTATATAATCTTTATATGAACCAAAATACTGAAAAAATACGATAGCAAACTTGCCAAACAAATATACCTCTGATTAATTAGCACCAGATCAGTACTAATTAATTAATTACATATTAAAAGATTTCAAGTATAAGAGCATTGTGCACACATAGGCAACCAGTTATACATAAAATAGCGTAAGTTTATTAACTTTTCGGGGATGAAATCAGTGGAATCTTGATCTCTCATTTTGCAATCACATTATGCAAGGATCAACTATACTTAGTAAAAAAGACATACGATTTGCTATCGTTCTTTTTCAGTATTTTGATTCATATAAAAATTTAAAAAAAAAACATTACATATGTGTTTCAAATGTGACATTTTTTACCTACACTATTTGATCTCTTCCTCCATAAATCAGAGGTGCTGACCTGCCAGACAAGGGTTTTCCTACTCGTGTACTATGAATACACATAATAAAAGAGATTTTATCCATTACGCCTATTATCACAAGATGGTGAATACCAGTTGAGATTTCAAACTTGGAGTTGCTGGAAGTAAAGGGAGTGAACTAAAAGAACATTTTAAATGGGTTTGAATTTCTCCCTCGTTAACTAAATTGGCGTGTTTTGACTCAAAACGAACTTATTCTGCTGGCAAGTTTTGAAATGAAGGCGTTATATGTGAATTATACCGTATCTGAAATAAATGGGCATACAGCGAAACTCGCTAATGTGAATTTTCGCAAATAGAATTTTCCCTATTCATTACATTGCTGAAATCATTGCTCTTTAAGTATTTTTCATGAATTAAAACATCAACATAAAGAAAGAGAAATTACTATAGTATAATTTCTTTTTACAATTAAACAATCTAACCGGTTTCTATATTCTCATTGTTATTTTCAATTAACTCTTTTTTTCCCAAATACACTATAATTACGTAATTTGAAAATGAACTCACAGGTTAATGCTTCGTTGCGTTTGTTCACCTTCTTTACAATTTTTAATGCAGAACTATTTATTTTTATTTTGCAGTATTTTTTTTCTGCAGTTTTTTATAAATCCTTTTGTTCCGCATAATTATACACCATTATTTCCTTTTTTAAATGTCTTTAATATTTATGAACAATTCCACTTTTATTTGTATAACCTAAATCCTAAATTGAAATTTGATAAAGAACTAAAAATGAAGCGTTTTGTCTCCATTACAATATGTATGTTACTGTGTAAGTGAGTAACTGATTTAATTTTAAAATTAGCGGATGTCATGACCTTCTGTATCTTGTTATTCGATTACGTTTATGCATATTGAATTTATTCCATGCTTAATAATTTAGTTATTGGTTGTTACAAAATCGTCTTTATACAGTTGTATAGAAATGGCGTGATAAATCTTCATTGAATGAATTTTATAGTTTTTACGTGACCTGCTTTGTCTGTGTTATTTTCGTGATGCATTACGGTTAATTATAATAATTAGTACAATTTAAGTAATCTAATTATGTAAAACTAATCGCTAGAAAACATTTATAAAATCTTAAGTGACAGAAGTTGTGAATTAGAAAAGGAGAAAAAATGAGTCTGTATAAAACTGCTATCCAAAATATGCATTTCATGAATGTTTATAGTAAGTCTTTTATTTTATTTTCTTTTTACTTTTTTAAGTAGTATAGTAGGAAAGCATTACAGTTTGATCTGTGAGATATTACTCTTCAGAAAACTGAAGAAAACTCGTAGAGCGAATCCTGGATGACAATCCATCGGAACGTTTGTGTTGAACTTTCCTTCCTACCTCATAGATGACCATTGCTCAATAAGACTCAGATCCCGCATACTTTTAGGTTTGTGACACTGGCTCTTGAATAAAAATGTTTATTTTTTAAAGAAGATAATATTAGATTTTATAAATCAACTTTCAATAGAGAATTATTGTGCAAAGCCATATCTATTGAATGTCCTGAATATGAGTTCAGCAAACACAAAAATTGACGTTAGAAATGCTACAATTTTCAGCTTGGATAGAGCAGTGGTTAGCACGTAGTACAAGGTATATTTTAAAAAAAGACCTGAGTTAATTATATTGTGACTCAGGTGCTTTAATCTGAGATTGAAGTGATTCAAACTAACACTTAGATTCCATTGATGATATACATATGCCTATGCTGAAGCATGCTGCTAACTAGTTCTCAAACACTACTCAATTCTAGAATGCATCTAGAAAAGATCGCGTTAAAACAGATTGAATGAAAAATCCATTTTCTTTAGATGAAATATGTACATATATTGTCCCTGAAAATATAAAACTCCTAACATATTTTTCTCAAATACTGTAAGTCGATCGTTTTTGCGTCTCTCAGCATTGAAGGAAATGATATTTTCGTTAACGTTGTCGTCCTGGTCCCCGAGTACAGCCAAAAGAAAAAATTAAAGTTAATACTAAAAGACGGTAATGTTATTAGCAAATAACAGCGGTAGAAATTTGAATTTTCTCAAAGCCTTCAATCAATTTCTATGCCAGTTTTGAGACAGTTGATGAAATTATTAAAGACCGTCATACAAAAAAGCTTATAATATCTATTATAAGATTATAATATTAAGAGAATTATATACATCATTCCAACGGTTCAATCGCCTTTAGTCAATTTCTAATTGTCCAAAAAATCTCATTAAATTGTAAGAAATTAAGGCTAGACTTTGGTATACAGGTAGGCGAGTATAGTCTACAACGAAAAATCTGGTCGAACTAAATAGATTCATACCTCATAGGTTGTTAGGGTATTTAGATTATACACTTTAACATGGCAATCTATGAGAAACGGTAATTTTCAACATTACCGTTTAAAGAATTAATCTGGGTTGGATTACAGGTAAGGTTAAAGAATAGGTTAGTTAGAGGTTAGGTTAGATTAGGTTAGGGGACGTTCAAAAATAACATTCACCAAAAATGGGAGGTACGGTTCATTCAAAGCGAACGGCAAGGAAGGAGATAGTTAAAATAATGCGAACGTTAGTTTTGTTCTCGGATGGTTTTGAAATTTTAAACAAAAATTTAAAGAAATAAACAAAAATATATTGGTGAATTTCCATGTACTCATTATTTGTGGGGGTATCCTACAGCAGCAGGTACTATCTTATTGAAAAGAGGAATTGTATCTTCACCGACAATTTTTTCCACTACTTGCAGAAGATTCGTGATCACCAGATCTTCCCTTACAGTCAAACTTTCTGTATACTAGTAATACTGGAACCGCTTTTATTGATATGTCAACATTCACGAGCTTCTTGTATGATCAGACACTTCGATCGTTACTAACCCTATTGGGGATACAACCAACTATTTCCAAAACTTTTCTGTAAACATACTGTATACCTTTTCATGTAAGTAGTCTCTTGCAGATAGATGTTTCTAATACTAAGATAGTGAGAGTTTCAGCTTACTACTTTGACATATAAACATCCAAATTGGAAAACAAGGCAACCTATTGCCTTTCACTGCTCTTGATTCCATCAGAACCTTATATTTCCAACACAAACATTGCACCGTAATTTAAAACAGAATCACTATTGTTATCCAAAACACTGTTTTCTCTAAAATCACTTGCCATTTTAGTTGTACAGTGCACAGTATTCAGCAATTCATCAATTTCAGTAGGAAATTTCATTTAGATTTGGTTTCTTTCTATCGCAAAAATAATGTAGTTCAGGATTCCTTATGGTTTTTCAGTAAAAGCATTGGATTTATGAGGTTTTGAAACTAATAGTCCAAGAACTTAAAAAACATAACCACGCGAGATTTTTACTAGAAACGATATTTTAGATTCGAGGGACCTTTGCATATATTACATATATAAAATTGGGCGTTTGCCGCGACAAACTCAGCGTTAACGTGATGGCAGCACTCAAAAACACAAAAAGAACTCCTAACCACATGGAATCTTTACAGGTTGAATCAGGCATCATTCGAAAAGAATTATTAAGAAAATAGAAATTATGTCGGCAGATAATCCAAATCTGAATCCTTTTCGAGACAGGTGCTGTTAGAATAGAATCCGAAAATTTATTTACTTGGAGCACCTGTATTACTTAATCCCCATGTTTCTTCCAAGAGGAAGTAATTGAGATACGCCCAAACAACGCGCATTTTCATAGCAAATGCTACTACTTACTCACTGGTTGAAGCGAGATTGCCTATCCACCCTCTACTAGCTGTCCAGGCTAGTATCGCAGCTATAAACGTACTCACCCGTCGGGGTCTATTCCAAGGGACGAACCCCTCGTTCAGCATTAGCACTACTCCCAGGGACTTCACTGCCCGATCGAATCCAACCTGAGATGGTCTTGAATGGTTTTGCCACCCCGATCTCCCAGTTATTGCCCTGGTGTGCCCTTAATAGAGCTTCGTTTCAAAACTACCTAAGTAGAATCCCGGTATGTGCCTGTTAAGGTGAAGTTGTCTTGAAAGTGAGAGGCTATATATTTGCATCAACGCCCCTTAAGCGTAGTGCTCTAGACGATTTTTGAGGATCAGACGACTGGAACTGCATCAAGCAGCGGCTAATTAGCACCATATCCTGACCCCTGACGTTAGGTAAGAATCAAAACTATCCACACTGGACCCTCATGTTATCAGAATTAGCAATGTTTCCTCCGCAACGTTTATGAGTTATCGTCGAGAAACACTTACGTGTAACTCTACCACACATTATCTTCTGACTGTGTTATTCGTTTCACAAACCTGGTATTGGGTAAACAGCAACCAGTTCTACGGATGAACGCCGTGTGGTCTGCTCCCAAGCAAGTCTCGGATCCTAATCATGCCCTACACCTCTAACGACTGCCTGGCCGTTCACACCGCAGGTGCTGTTAAATAAGATCGTTATAGCTGTTGACGCAGCGTGTGTTAGACAAAGATGCGCTAATAAATAACACAACGATGAAGTTCCACTGGCATCGCTGGGTAATATACAACAAAATAGTTTTGGTATAAAAACAAGAATTATTGGTTTTTGGATATACTAATCAATTTTCGTCGCCCGATTCATCATTCCGTCATTTTTGTCGTCTTCTACTGCTTCTTCTCATTCTTATCTACAATAATGTCATTCAGATTTTCGCGATACTGTGATCCAGAGAACCAATTAAGTATATATTACCTATTGTTCTCTAAAATCCATTTATGTCCGGCGGGGCTGGTGAAAATCGACTCTTTTCCGTAACCTCCCTCCATTTGGCACACACTTGGTGTGTACCTTTTACTTTTTATATTAAAACTGCAGACCAATCCGACAGAGAGCGTCCTAATCTCCGATAAAAGATATTCCTTTCCCATCTCATACCTATAATTTTTATTGATAACACTTTTTGGATATGCTAATCGATCTTCGTCGTCCGATTCATCATTCCGTCATTTTGTCGTCTTTTACTGCTTCTTTTTCATTGTTATCTACAATTATGTCATTCAGATTCTCGGGATACTGTGGTCCCGAGAACCAATTAAATATATATTACCTATTCTCTAAAATCCATCTATGTCCGATGGGGCTGGCGAAAATGGACTATTTTCTGTAACATGCCCCATTTGGGACACATTTGGTGTGTATGTTACTTTTTCTGTCAATACTGCAGACCATTGCGGCAGAGAGCTTCCGTCGAGTTTCTTAATCTCCGATAAAAGATATTTCTTTCCTATCCCATACTTAGAATTTTCATTTCAGGCAATTTTAAGAACAAAATGCTCTTTGCCTTCTTCGTGAAAATGCATGGCATAAGCCATAAAAATTATGAAATTTGAATTTTTGAAATATTTTAAAAAATGTAAGGCAAGAAATCCTTTTCAAAAATAGATTTTTTTTTCGAAAAGTTCAATAACTTTAAGAAAAAAATGCTCTAACTTTTTTCATAAAAATGCAACCGTGTGTCGCAAAAAATCATGAAAATCCTTATTTTTTTGTAAAAGGTTTCAATTTCCTAATTTTAATAATTTCTTTGTACAAGTCTTTTTTTTATTTAGAACACACTAGGAGGCGGCGCGGCGCGGTAAAAATTCGAACAAAAAAGAAAAATAAGCCGCCTACGACACATATATTTCGAAAAATTCGAAATCAGAAAAATTAGTTTGTTTTTATGAATTAGAAAGGCTTTCTTAAGAATTCTTAGACTTTCCGGATTGGACATGATTTTAATTTAGTATGTATTTTTCTACCAACCTCGCCTTATTCACTTCTATGTTTTCTTTTACCGTAAATCATAACAACAAAGTTTGGTTCACAAACGGCAAGAATTTTCTACGATATATGGATGCATATATGGATCGCCAACCCCATAGAACATGCATGGATTTTAGAGAACAATACATATACACTTTATTGGCTCTCTGGTCTCAGGTATCCCGAGAATTGTAGATGTGGATAACAATGCAAAAGAAGTAGTAGTTATAATATCTGGTTCAAAAATTCTCATTATAGTGCCAAAATGCAGAAATGTATGGTTCCTGAGACAAAAGATAAAAAACCATAGTTGAGGGGCCTCTTCAAAAGACCGTAGCCTCCCAAGGGATAATTTCTGAACCTATGTTCATACAAACTTTTTCATATCTTTTTATGTAGAATCGCCCCTCGAAATATGCCAAGGTATTTTCGTATACCCTTATAACAAGGATAATATAGTTTTTAGTGTGTCCATTTCAGACTTTTGTGATTAATATTAAGTAGAGTGATTATAATTAATATTTTATAGGTATGGCATCTATTAAAATCTAAAAATCGAGATTTTGTGCGCCATTTTGAATCTTAATACTGAAATCTTGGGTGCTGCAGGCCAAATCGCTTTAATGATCTTAAGAGTCACTGTGAAAAAGCGCTTGCTTTCATCATTAAGTGCAGAAGTATTTTTGCATGCACTAAAAGAAGGCAATTTTTCTACATGCTTTCCTAATAAAATATAATTTTTCCACTCCATGCCCAGAAACTTCGATTTTCCTCTTGCAAAATAGTGAAGAAAATTAATTTGCCCTCTCTAGAGAGGAAAAGTTGCAAAACAGTGAGAAAAGCTCATTTTCCATATCTAGAGAGAATAAAATTGCAGTTGTAAGTTCTCGACAGTTAATTTATCAAGAAGCTAATTTTAATTAAACGTAATTCAGTTCATTGTATAGTTGTAGAATAAAGTTTGTTTTTAAAGTTGAAGATTAGAAAATCCTGTAGTGTGGAAACCATCCTTTTGGGACATATTGTGAAGAAAATATTGTGTCAATTACGAGAGAAAAACGCTTTTCATTCTCGCTCAAATGCCTCACGAAAAGAAAGGAAAGAACCGCGTTCTTCTCTAGTTGGATAAATAACTATTTTCAGAAAAAGTGAACTTAGAATTTTGAGAGTACCCAAAGAAGGGCAAAGCACACGTTGTAGGATTGAACTTGTAGGACACGTTGAATTTGTACGATTGAAACTGCTTTGAACATTATAGGGTTTGTATACTTACGTAATATACATATCGGGTGACATACGACATAGGGCCAAGATTATATCTTTTTTGTTTATAAATGAATTTTAATGAAACATGGTATGGATATATTAGACGTAAATTTCAATTTTCTGACATGCAGATTCAAGGTGGCCGATTTCTGGTTTCGCCGGAAATGACCTTAAATTTCGGTTTTCAATGGAACACCCTGCATATTTTTGCATATTTGGATTTGTAGATTAAAATTAAAACTATTGTTTTCAGACAATATTTGGTCAATTCTAGGCTAAATGAAGGTGATTGGATAGGTAACTATCCTTATTAACAAATCACGTAAATTCTAGCCATGAACAGTTTAAGAAGCGTCAGAATTAGTTCTGTTGCTTCGGTAAGGGGTCATCCATAAACTACTTGTGGTGATAGGGTTAGCTAAATTGTGACAGGGCGGGGCGGAAGGATTTCGGCGAAAAAGTGCGTACGTGTTTTAATTGAAGGTAGTTTATTATTATTTTAGATTTTAACAATCAATAATTCAACAAAATAATATTTAGAAAAAATCCTCCGATGATCAAGAATCAAAGCGTAGGACCCTTATATTCCACCCCGGCGGGGTTGCCAGATTAATAATGTAATGTAATGATTAATATATAGAAAAAAACAAATATTGATGATTCGGCATACTTAAAACCTCTATAACACAAAAAGTAGTTTGTACCATATTTAAAGAAAATATGTAGTACATATATTAGTTACTATGACAATTTCTCGAGAAAATTGAAAACTCTCAACTGCTTCCTGGAAGTGAGTCTCTGTTTTGTTGTAAATACTTCGAATTCATAGAGATAACTAAATATGGAGTTACTCACAGAATTCCGACTCTCTAAAAATCTATGTAGTCCCTTAATGTGATCCATAGCATGGGCAGGGGTCGGGACAGGTTGCTCCTCGGTGGCTCCACGCCGTCATCTTATTCGTCAGATGATGGTCCGGTCTGGGTGTTGACGGCCTCCGCCACGATATATGCATCACTCTGCTCGCCACACACACTGCCACATTGTCATCCACTTCCACAAACTCCTCATGTGACAGAGTTTCACTTGGTCTCACTCCATCCTAGTAGTCAACAGCAGGTATGATGTCTTCACCAGGGCTATCTTCTCCCCCCGTTTCTTTAACAAACCCAGCTTTCCTGTAGCAGTTCTTCACTGTTTCCTCAGTTACTCGTTCCCACGTTTCTGGCACATCCTTGCAGGTTGTAAAACATCAATTTTGATCTTGTTGTTTATTTCGAAGTCCCCTATTAAGATGTTCTCGACCAGAACTCTGTTGGTTTTGTCTGTAACGGTATGTTTTTATCAGCTCTGAATAAATGTTATTTCGTCCACATATTTACAAAAATCTTAAGTCCGGTTCTGCAAATTTGAATTCTTTTCATAGTGTAAACTTGCGTTAGTATTCGATATAAACAACCCCATAAAACTTATTTTAAAAAAGGTTGATTTCAAATCTTAGAATTATAAAAAAATCTCTTTGGTTACTCATATAAGTGTTTAAAAAAATAATAACTTGAGGCGTTTGCAGTTTTAGAGAAAAAATCAATACTTGCGTTTGAGTTGCTGTGCTCTGATTCGTTAAGCCAAAACACGCGACTCGTTGATTGGGTACACGATTTATACCCTAGGAACTATTATAATGCAACCTTCAGCTTTTAAGAAAAAATCAATACTTGTTCTTGAAGTGAGACCCCGCTATTGGCTGATTTCGATTTTGCATCTGGTAATGTATTCCTACGCGGAAATAAGAACCCTGAGTTTTAAAGCGGACTTCCGTTCAGTGGCTGGTCCGAGTGACTTAAGTTTCGATCTTTACAGAGTATAGTTGCATATAGTCCGGCTAAGTTTCTTGAGCGGCGTGCCTCGAGCCTCGGCGGGGTACAATTATAAATCCCGTTAAGCGAATTTAGTAATTTTCCGTTTGAATATGTTGTGATTACCGTTCGATTTGTTTATTATAAAATAACAAATTAACTATTTAAAGTGCCGTTTAGTTTTTCGAGTTGTTCGAATAAAAATACAGTTTTACAGTACCGCTTAACTACAGTTATTTTGTGATTCTTCATTTATTGAAGAATAGTTTAGTTGCCGGACATTTTGTTATTAGAATTCAGTGTTAATTCCCATGTATAAGAAAAGGGGATTTTCATACCGATATACCGATCTTTTTGAATTAATGAAAATATAACAAATAAAGAATATGTATTTGTTATATAATAATTTCCACAATTATTTTGAGCAACATTCTAGTAATTTCGAGTACCGTTCCAGTCAGAAGAATAATAAAGAATTTAATATCGAAAGCAGTTATTGCAAACAATTGTGTTAAAGTTTGATGAATCTCGTTAATAACATTTAGTTCAAAATCCAGAAGACTTCTTCCCGCATTGTGGCAGCTCAGCAGTTTGTTAGTGTAGCTTTGTTTCAATTTTTTAAGGTGTTTTGAGTGTCAAGAGTTCGTATCCTTCAACTTTGGAATTGGAATTTTGGTATGAACACTAATTTGGATGATGAAAAACTGTTAAGGTATCGAATTTTATTAATATTGTATTGTTAGATAATATTTAATCATTTGGGATCCCGAAATTTTACTCACTTTAATGAATAAAAACTATTTTAATTTGATGGTTTTATATTTTGAATTCACAAATTTTCATTAATGTATAACTATTTTGATTTGCATTGTATGTACCATTTTCTTTTGTTTTAATATACAGATTTCAAATTTTATTGACTACTTGACATAGTTTGGCTAAACGGACTGCTGATGTTTTTTGTTTTCTTTGGCTAATCAAGATCTTTTATTGTTTGATTAATGTTTTAATTAAATTAACGTCAAAATTAATAAGGAGGTTAGTTACTTAGCTGATAACCTTCGCTTTTTCCAAATCTTATTCATGTTTTATGAAAAACATCCTCAGCTTTGGTGGCGCCCAACATATTAGTATTTATTCCTGAATCCATTATTTAATTAGAAGCTTTTAGGGTTAACATCTGCGACCTGAAAATTTTAATTTGTAAGAAAGAGCTAAATCTCAAGCCGGCAATTTTGAGCATTTTGATATACAGTAAGTTTCGTAATTTGTGTCCTAAATTTAGTTTAATTAATGTGAATTCTTCGTTTGAAGTTTAAGCTTTGTTTATTATCGTTATTTTATCGTGCAGAAAAAAGCGTTGCTATATGTCTTCACGTTTTTAAAACATCTTGGGTTTTCTGACTTTCCTATCATCAATAACGGCAACTTTTCCGATCCATTCATGTTTGCTCGTACCACCTACAGAGTTACTCTGTCCTTGCCTCAACTTGCCACCACTGCAGTTTTCATTTTTGAATGTAAGAGTTTTGTGGGCGTGAATTTATAGAAAAGATCCATCTCACCGACATTGAAAATATCCTTTGGGCCTGGATCCTGGATCATTCCATTTAAATGAGTGGCCGATTCCGAGAAAGTGGAACAAAACGGTAACGGTTGGAGTTTGAACTCGTTGCAACGATTTTAACACTACTAATGAGTTATATGTCCCTAAAAGACAAATTTGATAGTATTAGTTGAGACTGAGTGTGAGTACTGAATTTATTTTGTTTACATTTAGATTTTAGACAAAACCGGACAAAGTATTAACTCGACCCGGACTACGGACACAACGATCAAAAACCGGACTGTCCGGGCGAAACCCGGACACCTGGCAACCCTGCACCCCGGATGTTAAGTTACGTTTTCAATACCTTTCATTTATACTAAAAACTCAAGTGTGACGTGTCTAAATACAATTAAGTTGAAAATAGTTTATGTCTGTGATTGTGCCAGTACTTACGGAAGAGGGCTTCAAAAAGAGTGTGACGAGGAGGGAGGGGCAGCTAAATCTGATGCTTACCAATGCATTGACAGTTTATTGCTGAAAGCATATTTTAGTATATTTATAAGTTCATCGGTATGATTCTATATGGTTTAAGTCGCCTTCGTCTAGCCTAGAATTAACCAAATTATTATCTAAAAAACAATAAAAAGTAGATTCGGACGATTCTTTCAAAATTTGGAAGGGGCCGAAAATAGGCTTTAGCGACCGTCCTCCTTTAGATTTAATAACCTGTGTTTCCCAGTTTATTTTAGAGTAAGTAGGCGATCAAATCGATACTAAACTCGTTTGAATTGAACAGCTTGAACTAAATGTATAAAAGTGCTTAACGTGGACAAGATTGCGATTCTTTTTTAGATTACTCCTTTTTGTTTAAAACATATTAACATTCCTTTTTAATGTAATTTATGTTCTTGGAATATAATTAAATAATAACAATATAACTTTGTAGAAGTTATTTATGTACGTTTTCATATTGACAGCTAGTTGCTCTTTTACGAAACGATTGTTTTTCTAGGAAGCTGTAAGAAATTTTTGAAAATTCTATACATTATAGTTGATGTCCACTCCTTCACTCCTGTCTAATTTATTATTTATTTCAAATCGTTACCGTCAAAAACCTAACCTTGGTTATTATATATCTTAACTTTCGTGTCTTTCGAATCTCGATTACTCTTTGGTTAAAAATGCAATTCCGGAATTTAGGATTACTCATTTTTTTTGTTTTGATTACCCCTACTTACATTTAGAATACTTTTTCAAGTACTTAGTTATTTTTTGAGTCATCACCTTTTTCTAAGTAAACAGGAACATTAGTCGTTTTAATTTGTTTCTTTGTTTTATTATCTTGCTTTCTTTTAGTATCCTTTTATCAACGATGTCTTCTAATCTTATAACTAAAACTTTCATCATCTCGAAATTGACTTTTTGTAAATGTCCAAAAGTTTGAAGGATTATGTCTTACGTCTTTCTGGGAAAATAGTATATTTAATCAGATAATTTCTAAGCTTTAAGAAACTTTTACAAGTTTTTGTGACAGTCAGGCCATAAAACTATCAGTTTTCTACATCGTCTAGAAATTTCTCAATTTGCTGAATATACTACTTACTTTAAACATGGATTTGTAGACAAACAAGATAATTTCAGATACGTCAAAAGATTATCTTAATAGTGTTTAGTTTACACAGAAAAAAGCAAAACTTTCATAAAAATAGAAAAAAATAGTTCTCATCCATCAACTGCTTATATGACTATGAATGAATGACATTTAAGCTCGACATAATTAAGGAAAGTTCATCGTATTAAATAATTATGACGATCATTAACAGGATTTTTTTTATGTTCTGCAACCAAGGGTCAACAACAGTGTTAACCACATTTAGCCAATTAATTTTTTTTATTTTCCTCTTTCATTTATTTATATGCTAATTCCGTTGGAAATTTGACAATAGGATTCTTGATGGTATCAATTATGCTGTAGTCCTTGAAACTATTGAACATGTTTAATAAAAACAAGTATAATCGAACCGGAATCTTTATTAAAAAAAGGACCTAAAAATAGACATGTGAATTAATTTTTAATAAGCGTGAATAATAGAACCTTAAAACCAGATCATTTTTTCCTTCAGTTACTTGTTTTTATGTTGTAGTCAAAACTTATTTATTAATCAATCGATCAATATAAAAAGTGCAGTAAAAATTGATTGGATTATTTCAGTAACCAACTGATCAATTTGTGTTCAACTTTTTTAATGTATAGAAGTAGTTAGGAATTTTTCCCATAGTTATAGTCTATTTAAATCTAGAGTAAGTTTTGACATTCTTAAGAAATGCATACTTATTTTCACATAAGAAATTTACATAATTTCCAACAGTCTTGAATTGTTAAAAAGTTAACAACCACTTACAAAGTAAAGAATTCGAAGGAATGTGGTCTCTATCTGGGATCTAACATTTTTAAAACCAAATTAAAATTGGAAAGTTACAGGAAGCACACATTAGTATAGTACCTAGTCAACGAATTACACTCATGTAAAGCGATCCGGCAACTTTTCAACAAGAAAGTTTTTTACCCTATGAACCCTATGTACGTATTATGGAATACCAACGACTGTGCTTATGGACCATGCCAATCTAATCAGCGAAATCTAAAAATTATGCGATTCTATGATATGATGGGTGCAAGTCGCTCAGGACACTCACTATTTCGACTCCCAACCAATCTGGAATTCTTGGTGGAAAGTTCGACGGGTCCTTTGATAACACAATCGTTTATTCTCAAGAAAATTAAGAGTAAAGGTATATTAGTCGCACTGTTAATTTTATTGAAAATAAGCGATTAGGTTATCAAACTTTACTTGAGTATAATCTATTGAGTGGAAGTAGTAAGTACGTACTGTATATGGTACTGAAACAGTGATTATTTTTTATTCAAAATTACGTAATATACTGCACATTATTATAGTTAAATACACAAAAAAAACGCAATGGTACCCTATACTTACAGCTTACAGTACAATGTCTTAGTTATGATTATGAATAACATATACAGGACGGGTAGTAAAGAGAACTACCTATTGTTATAGGCTGATTTTGTAGCACTTTTATGTGGTTTTGGTAGCAAATTGGGTTGTCGTCTTGGCCACACACTTAATTCTTGCCCGGAAAAAGAAAAGAGCAAAGTCACTTTAGTTTAACTTCTTAACAGTTTTCAGGGTACTTTCCTTTATATCATTACGGTTACCTTTTTGATGTTATGTTTGGAAACGCTTTTTAGCGGATTGGACTTTCCGTAATTTGCGATGTATTAATCCGATGTGCGTTCAGTGTCGGATTGGCCAGTGGGCAGGGCCGGCGCGAGGCGGGTTCAGCGCGTTCCCCGGAACCCGGCCCCGCGCTTTACAAGACGCCGCGTTACAACTTACAAATATGTGCGCTTTCGCTGCTGCTGTAGTCACACCGATGTTTCCGTATCACTTATCGACTGGCAAAGCAAACTCTTACCATTGAACCTACGTAAATTCTGATGACCTAATTAAAAACTTTGCAACGAAAAAGGCCAGAGAAATAATTTTTTAAACTCGCCATGTTCAAACTGACATTTGCAAATGTAACTGTAAAACGCAAAGTAGTGCTGGCGCACTTGTTCTTCAAAAAGATGCAAAAAGCATTGGCCCTTTTAGGCTCTGTAAAATAATTTGACTTGATAATAATTTGAAAAATTTTGATGAAATTTTATGCTGATTCCGAATATGTAAATCATTTTTGAAACAAACGCCCCTAAGCCTCCAAAACTGGTTGCTATCAACCTAACCTCTACAAAAACGCCACTATCTAGCCAAAACGCTATGCAAAGCAATTTTTTTCAACCTAACCTAGCCTAATCTAAACCTAACCTAACTAAATTGCGTAATTGTAAATTAAACAATTTGGCAATCGTAGAAACTTAATATAATTATTATTCATTTCCATGGAGATTTTTTTTTCTTTTGATCCCCAAATTTGGACCCTTTGGGGAGTTCGCCCCAAAAATGCTTTACATGTTCAGAATCAACATTTTTGGGGCAAACGACCCTAAGTCTCCAAGATTGGTTGCTACCAACCGAACCTTCACAAAAATGACACTACCTAACCAAAACGCTATGCAATAGCAAATTCGATTTTTTCTCAACCTAACCTAACCTAACCTAACGTAACCTAACCTAACCTAAACCTGCCCTAACCTAACCTAAACCTAACCTAACTAAATTGTGTAATTGTAAATTACACAATTTAGTGTACGAATGACGAAGTACGCAATACATTTACAGTTTTCAACTGAGCATAACTCTGTCCTCGCGATAATAACAAAGTTAAAATTTTTACCACAGTTTGCCATCATATGCTGATGCTGCTTCATATACACGTAATATAAAGAAAACCCATCCTTGACCATAAGAGATGTTGAGGTCCAAAGTTGTTGAAAAATGAAGAAAACAAGAATTTCAAAAGCCCATAAATACCAAAATAATGAAGTTTCAGATTTGAAATATTTTAAACATAAACTATCCTTAACTGTGTACTTTTTTAAAAAGAATGAGCGCTGATACTTCACCATTGTCTGGAAATATGACACTCTAAAAAGCCGAAATTTTGCAAAAAAAGCGTTAAACTTCGAACTTAATTTGCGCCCATAAGGAAGTATCTTACAACATTTATGTTTCGAACAACAAATCGACGAAATGTGAACAATGCAATGGTTTTTACCGCGACTTTCTACGACCAACTGTTCTTGAGATATCAAGATATTCGTTTACATAGAAAACTGCAAGAAACGTCGTGCACCACGAAACAAATATGGCTGCCGTATTTAAATCAAAACTAATAAAAATAAAGTAATAGTGGCTTCGAACTACCAATACATAGATGTAATAACATACCAAAAATTATCTTGTTCTGAGCGTCAATTTCTAATTTGTAAAGGTTTTAGTATTTTAAATATACAAGACTTTAAAAAAAATTATTCAAATCGAAGTAGTTTGGACCGGTTCCGAGATAACGCTCTTTTTTGCTTAATGTTACTCCACTAAATAGAGCTACAATGATCAAATAGAGCCTCTATTTGTCTCGGCTGCATTTGATGATAATATCCAACCATTGTTTTAGGTGTGGACTCCTCAGATTTTTTTGGTTAATCAATTGAAATTGAGGCACTTTCTAATTCTTACCTTTCTAAAACATCAATAACCATAACCAGAAAAATAGATAGGTACCTTCTAGCCGCTACATTTTATAATCTTTTAGGTTAAGTTGTGATCACAAAGACAGAAAAGCTCAGAAAAGAAGAAATAGAAACAACTGAAAGCATTTAACCTTCATGCGTCAACAGAAGGTATTGGAATTTGTAAGCAAGAGAATAAACATTAAACAAAATACGTTTATACTTAATCAAAAACAATTAACGTTATCTAAAGGTTAGCAATCGTTCAAAAGGCTAATTGCAATGACATAAAACATGGTAAATGCATTTTAGAAATAACTAAACACCCAATAACTCGGTTGCAAGTAACTTACGGCAAGACATACAAAACTTCGGTTTCAAAATGATAATGCAAACCTGATCTCAAGGTTAATGCATTTACGGCATAAAATTAACAGGAGCCCACATAAAATGTTTTTAATTGAACTATCTATTTCTACCCAAACTGTCTAAATTGAACTATCTATGATCCTTTCTGTTAAAAGCTGCTTAGTCGGTCATGAACTCTATAGAACCTACTCATCCCTCTATTTTCATATGTATATCATATGAAGAAATAGAATAGAAAGAATGACTAGAAGAAGAAAGCTATTACACCTACGTTAGTTCACTCAAGATTGATACAGAAGTAGGAATGTTTAAAAATGCAAATTATTAAATGTGTCAAGTGGCTTTCTTCAAGTGGCATAAGCTTGGAAAGAGACAATGTAAAACAATATTTAGAAAAAGACTAGAGGTCTGGGTCTACCAACTTACTATAAAAAGTACCTCCAGTCATTTAGCTTAAAAGTATATGTATGTATAGATATTGAAGTGAAGTGGTTGTCATCTCATTTCATACAAGAGATTGGTTGAACCAAACTGAGACTTTTTAAGAAAACATAAAAAAATCCTTTAGTACATGTAATAGTTTACTTTCCTATTACAACTGCACTAGTTGTTCTACCTGAACCTGGGTTTCCTCGTAATTGACATACCGTTATGAAAATTACTAAAAACATTAGAAACGGTGAATTTACAAATTTCCATCAATTTCCCGATTGCACATTTAGATAAATTAGGGTTTTTTAGGTGTATGTGCAAGATTTTTCAAATGTCAAAAAGAACCGCATGTTCTTTCGACATTTTCTTGAATACTGTTTGACAGACTTTTGTTTTAAATTAATTTTCACTTTAATGTGAAAATATAAGCTAACTTGATCTAAGAGACAATATTCAAAATTCAAAACATCAGAGCTTTACTGTCCGTTAGAAAGTGGCCAAATTTTGATGTGCACACAATCTTTATGTTAGTTTGAGGATACATTAAAAATGATCTCTTTTAGAAATTTCCACAAGAACACTTGTATATACAGTGTGTTTATTTTTCAGTCCATTGTTTCCTCTAGGTTTGCCAAAAATATATAAAATTCTATTTCTTTGGCAATTATTGGAGCATCTATTATTAATGTCAATTTATGCCTGTGCTTGAAGGGTAACAAAGTTTGTGACTAAGAATTTCTGACATTTATTATTTAATTATACAGAAAGGTGATGATTAAATGATATAGAGTTGATGCATACAAAAATCATTTGTCAGAGATGCTTAATTGTTTTCTTCTTTGTGGTTTGATTAGATTTATGTTACGATCAAAATCAAACTTAACTCAGTATCTGAGAATTAGAACAAGATCATATCAATTTTAATATTGTTTTAAATATTTTAATATGTTTTTATATCACTGAGAGCGATAATCATTGTGACTCATATTTATTATTGCATAATTTATTGATATGAAAATTAAAATAAAAACAATGAATTATCATTTTTTTAAATATTTTAAGAAATATCAATGAAAGAGTCATTGATAACGTAAATTAGCGTATACTAAAGTAAGACATTTTTATAATTGTAAAAATAAAAATCAAACTATTAAATATATGCAGTTTTATATTAAGACCTAGTTTTTGAAGGTTGAATTACTCCCTCGCAACACTGACCTTATCCAAGTTGATGTGATCAGACTAGCAGAGAAACTATGACATAACTTTGTATTATTCTATTATTTTGCTTAGTCATTTTATCCACCTATAATAATAATTCATATTGTTTTATCTAAAGAAGAAACATTTATAACAGCCGACTACAACCCACTAATAAATAAAAATAATTTTATATTTCATTGATATAATACCTAATGTTTATTATACGTATACCATGTAACAGTTCTAATGTAATATTTATTAATGACCTACTCTGTAAGTGAATTCTTAATATTTGCTCTACAATAATAAATTAACTGTTATTTATTAAGTTATAAGATTTATAATTATTTAATTTTATTTTTAGATGAAATGCTGGAGGCGGAAAGTCATGGGGTCGTCGGAAGAGTACAAGACCTAGAAAGAAGGGTGTTAGAGCAGGGAGATGAACTAGTATGTCTTAAAGCCACTCTGGCAGAAGCCCTTCGAAGACTTAGTATATTAGAAGGAATGAGACTTCCACATAGTTTTACCCAAGTGTCTTCAACTCCAAATACACCTATAAGAAATGGAATTGCAAAGGAAACATTACGACTTAGACAACCCAATATATCTAGTGCCAAGTTAGTATTATCCTTTATGTTTTAATTGTAAATTTTAATTTAAAGATTTTGATCATCCTTCAAAACTTTAACCTCACAGATTATGGTAAATTCGAATCAGAAAAAATTATTGTTAGTTTTTGTAAAAACAAACTACTAAAAGCGTATCGAAAAGATTTATAATATTAGAATCCAAAACTATCTTTAAACCTTACAATCTGCATCACTATATCTCTATGCTGTGGGCATGCCTTGCTTTGCTTTTGAGAAACAGTGTTAAATGCAGCATAAAATAAGAGAAATTATAAAACATCTATACATATATGCCACTGATTAGTGTATTAATGAACAAACACAAACAATTATATAAAAGAATCAGTATTAATGACATGATTAAATAGGCACTGAAAGTATTAATATAATAAACAATAAGCTTAATAGACTTAGAAAGTTCTTACACAATTTTTACTGCTAGTAATGACTATTCAGTATTATCATTGTTTGATATTGAAATATCTTCTGTCCTCTGTGACTAGAAGATTGAATAAATTGGTAAGAGCAAAAGCAATGGAAAAACAAATGACTCTTGAGGAGTAATGAAAACCTGTTTCTCTTCTTCTTTTTCAGTCCCTTTGCTCACATAGGTCTCTTTCATTAACCTCCACCTTTCTCATAAATAAAAACTGCAAGATGCACAGAATTTGAAATAAAGCCTCTCTTGCTGATGATGAGCCTAAAGTATTGTTTTAAATTTTGTGTCTCACATAAATTTTAAAGTGAATTTAATTGTAAAATTCAATAGCATTAATTAGTAATAAGTTATACTACTTAAATAAATTAATTAAAATGATTTAATTTGGTAATTTAAAATACTTACATGTGTGTTGGGTTATCTAACTTGTTTTTTTCTTTTTAGAACAAATTCTGAACCAAGGGAAGTCAATCGTAGAAGTTATGCTGGTTCGTCTTTGCCACAGAGACGTGCCGTCCATTATCAGTCAACTGGTTCTTTACATAGTGATAGTCAGAGTTCGAATAGCGTCTCTCCAATACCTTCACCATCACCTCGAGCTACACCATTACCTGCTGCAACAAAACGTGCACCATCTCTAACAAATCACCATAATAATAGTCCAAGTCAAACTAATTCAAATGGTTTGCATAAAAGATGGAGTTCAACTGGGGATTTTAATAATGCGCTTATTAGTCCACAATCGAAGTAGGTTTATGTCTGTATGTTGTAGAATAACATAAGGTAGTCCTTTGTTGGAATTTTTTAAACTTACTTGTATTTTGTGAGAACTGATATGTGTTGTAAAGCACGAACATTTTTATGTTTGCATGATTATTTTTTTCTCTTTCTAGATTTTCTACGAAGTCTTTTCTAAATTTATTTACCAAGTCTAGTGCGACAATATCAAATATAAAGCATGGGTATGTGATTTTTTTATTTTTTTTTTGTGTTGCATGTTAACTGTTAGTACAGTTGTTAAATGGTTGCATGCTACAAATGCATTCTACATAAAAGGTCTTTATGTGAAACTAACTATTAATGTTTGGGAATGTTATCGGTGAAACTAACACATTATTTTTTATAATTTATCAACAAAGAACAAACCATGCTGGAAGTGTTTTAACAACTACGTGTGATATATAATGATGCTATCTTTTCTTACTGTAATTATTCTTGGGTAATGTTAGTAATACATAAGTGGGAAAATATGTAATATTAATTTAAAATGTTAATAATCTGTTGTGTAGGTAGTAAAATAAGTAAATATCACATTTTTTATTTTTGCACTTTTATATTAAAGTTAAAAGACTAAAGTTATAAAAGTTACATGAGAAGACTTATGTTTGAAATACCACTATACAAACTTTATAGTTAATATACTAATGTAATATAAGTACTAATGTAACTTATAATCATTGTAAGTAGGATACTAATTATTTATAATACTATTCTTTGTGTTGAAAGCATATATATTAGCCTCTTAGGGACTTTAGGCCAAACAATCTGCAACAAGAAATATGTTATATGCTACAGTGTCGCTCGTAGAAATTATATTGTGTTAAAGGCAGTTTCCTAACAATAAATGATTCACATTGCAAGCAACATTGCTGTCATGTTGCTGAAGATAATTATATTTGCTTATTCAAATAAATAATACGGAACCCAGCCAGCACACTGAGTTTATAATAACGTTATTTTTAAGTCATTATTGGTTGACGACGTCATATCACTACTAAATGATGTCTATAAGGCATCATATAATGGGATGTACGTAGACGTCTTCAAAACGACGTCTTTTGGACGTACAATACAATACATACAAGTTTCATTAAAAAGATATTAGTTTAGCAGGGAGCAAGGAGTACTGGTCATATTAAGCAGGTGGCCACAATATAGAGATGTTTTCACTGTAGTATATAATAAATGTTGCATTCTACTCTTCAATTGAAAAAGCTTGGACTATATAGAAATGAGCCATATTTTGCACATGAAACGGTCATACACAATTTTGGCGTTTTTAAATTTTTCTTTTGTCTTTGCCTATGTAACACGCGATATGCAGTCACCACATTGTTCACAACTGATATCTTTAATAAAATATAGCATTATTTTATTAATTGTCTCGATGTTATTATATGAGCGATATGATGTTGCATATTGCTTTGCAAGTAGTGCTGGAATAGAAATTCATATGAAAATTACATGCCTCCTATTCCTTTGCATGACACAATTAATATTCCAAGGTAATGCTCAATGGCATCTTTGGAACATTAAAATTAATACATGAAAAATACATCATTTTCATATCTTCGCCATTGCCTTGAACACCTGTTGTTAGTTAACTGGGCTTCTGCTATTTTACTTTTATTTACCAATTAGTGTGGTTGGCATTCTATAGATGTCAATACTGTTATTTGTTGTAATTAATGTTAATTCCGCGTTAGTAAGCCCAAATAAAGTGTGTGGTATTTATAATTGATATGGTCAAATAAGACAAAGATAATAATATTCTCGGAATGGTAATGTCATTGGCTATTGATTGTAAATTTCACACAATTTCTTATTGCCGTCTAATGACAAATTGCTATAAGCTAATACCATATAATAATAATCATTTATGTTACTAATGGGATCAAGCCATCATTACAAGCCTGAAAGTTTTACGGTGAGGTTATAAGACAGAGTCGTGAAATCACACAAGCGCTATTCAGTCTTTAATCCCACATGTATCATTCAAAGTTTTATCTACGACTGCCTCATTATGTCTGTCATTTGAGTTAGATAATTAAATCGTTACATAACTTAGTTATGTAATGAATGCATTACATCACTAGTGATTTAATTAACTTCATTACCTAACTCAAATGAATGACATAATGAGTTCTTATCCAAGCAATTGTAGATCATAGTTATTTATGTTACTAGTGGAATAAAGGCATCATTATACAAGTGTGAGATTCTTATGAGTGCTATTATCACATATATGTTACTACAGGAGAGCTCGCACAAAGCTATTATGCCACGATCACACAAGTGCTGTTATATGGCTTTATTCCACATGTATCATACAAAGCTTTATGTACGACTGCCTCACTATTACCTCTCTAGTGATATAATGAACTTCATTACCTAACTTGAATGAATGACATAATGAGTTCTTATCCAAGCAGTCGTATATAAAAAATATAATATAATCAAATACATCTCTTTTGTAAAATTCTACTTAGAGATTATTTGTACTGCACTAACTTTCACTGTATTTTACGTAGATAAACTGATTTGAACAAATCCACTTGTCAATTGTTTAAGAATTCTAAAAATCAATTAATTAATGGCAATATGGTGTTATGGATAATGTGATAAACTGGTCAATGTCGTTAATATCATCATGGACCATTTAGGCTGATTAAAGAGGTTAAAAGCTGGACATTGACGTAGATATCCAGTGAATGTGGACAATATTGCTTAATTTTAATGTTGAGAATCGCACCACGATGCCGAGAACCAATAGAAAAATTCAAATTTGAATTGTATCCATGACAATCACACAATTTTCCGGAAATTTATATATATATGCTACCAAGGAGTAATTTTTTGGAAATTATACTTGTAACATATATAGCTACATAAAACCAATTAATCATAATGCATTTTTTTCTGTGCGTCGTGCGATTCTCTTACCGAATATAGCCTCGTGCATTGATTCTGCCTGGAAATTTTGATTTCGTGCATTTCTGCAACGTAATTGCACTCCACTTCGTGTCGTGCAATTATGACGTTGCAGAAATGTCACTCAAAAAATTTCCGGCAATAATCAATGCACTTGGTATATTATAAGTGAGAATAACATTGACCGGTTATTATCGTCAATGGCCATGTATAAAGTAGGAGATGTTGAAAATAAAGACATAATGTTACGGTCAATGTAGTAAACCGGCCAATGTCGTTAATGGTCGCCTAGTCTCATAACGTAAAACTTCTAACTAACACTAAGCTAACCTCACGTGTGGCTTGACCATTAATAATTAAGGCTGCTTGATTAATAATCAAGCTGTAGATTAGTTGTTAGGTTATGTGTTAGTTGAAGTTTATTAAATATTTGGTAAATATGCTTCTATGCAATTCTCGATATTGTCCAATCATTAACGACATTAGCCGATTTACTACACTGACCGTAAGATTATCAGGCCTGGCCAACGTTGTAGTAAATCGTATGAGACGACCACCAACCAGCTGGGCATTAACGTCATTGGCCGGACATTGACGTAAACGACCAAATCAGCCGGCCAGGCAATTGCCATTGCAAGTTGTATCCAACGGCCATTTACGTGATTTCCCGTATTTGCCTCTTTGACTAATATATACATGCTTTTCTGATCATTTTTGTACATAACTTTGTAATTTAAAATGATTGTAAAAAAGACGGGCATTTCATCTGTATGGCATACGAAAATTACATTCTTTTTACGTACTTTTTCTTTCTCAAAAAATTTAAGGATTAAGTTGTGGCATGAAGAATTTACGTAATTTTTATGTTATATTACTACTGGGATTGTGTGCAGTTGCCCATTGCTTGTTACCTATTGCTTTAGTCTGCCTTAGATTATTAAAATCACTACAAGCTATTTCCTGCAGATACTGTACATATACCACTTCTTTAGTACTTGAGAAACTAAAAATATTACACGTACGTCTACCAACATATTAAGCAGTAATAATAAATTTTGACTAGAATGACAAATAATAAGCTGGTGATAGATAGGCCATGTAAAGCTTTTTATAATTTTATTTCATAATGTTTTACTACTTTTTAAGCTAGTAATTCGATAAGTTGTGTGTTTATGAATGGATTCACTATATAACATATATTTTGACAGATTTTAATTAACTGTGAACAAACTTACAAGGAAATCTTGCACCTTGTACATATATCATGTAAAATGTACGTAGGTTAGTAGGTATAATGTTAAATTCATGAGTTTATCAAGTACATGCATTGATACTTTCAGTAGTTCCGGGAAATACCTTACCATGCCTGAGGCAAGAAAAATGCATTAAAAAGACCTTAAAATTAGGAGATAGTTTTAAGACCTTTTATTGCCTTTAACTTACTTTATATTAATTAATAAAATTGGTTGGATTGATTTTAATTTGAATTTTTCAGAATTTCTTAATACTTTCTTTAATACTTTTATAATCCCAAAATAACAAAAACGTAATCTAAATATACAACGAGCAGCAAAAAGTAGGCTCCATATGGGAAACTTGAAATCACTCTAAGAATAAATCGTCAATATTTTATCCTTAAATTTCAATTATCAATTCCAACCTTGAAAAAATCTTTTTTTCATTTTTTCTGCTAATAAGCGAACTGTTTGTAGCATACATTATTCGAATTCTACCAAATGTAGAACCAGACACTAAACTGAATGTGTGAAAGCAGTATCTGGCGTTCATTTTACCACTGCATTATTTTTCCTCATAAGTTTTTCTAAACTTTCGTGCTTATGCTTTGTAATTGGAACGATTTTTTCAATTTTCTGAGCTAACCTCATATACCAAAATCTCAGAATCAAATGTTGTAACGTTTTCTAATGTTTTGGAAGAAGCAGAACTTTTATCACGAATCAAGTTTCTTTAGAAATTGAAAATAAAGAAGTTTTCCAGATGGTGCATTTTTTTACCAGTCATTGTATAAAGAAGCCATTGTCTGTCTGTCCGTGTCAATTTTGACATTAAACTAAAATTGGCGTTCATTTTACCACTGCATTATTTTTCCTCATAAGTTTTTCTAAACTTTCGTGCTTACGTTTTGTAATTGGAACGATTTTTTCAATTTTCGGAACTCACCTCATATACCAAAATCTCAGAATCAAATGTTGTAACATTTTCTAATGTTTTGGAAGAAGCAGAAGTTTTATCACGAATCAAGTTTCTTTAGAAATTGAAAATCAGTTTTTCTAAACTTTCGTGCTTACGTTTTGTAATTGGAACGATTTTTTCAATTTTCTGAACTAACCTCATATTTAAAGATGATTTAAAGGAGACCTAAAGATTTAAAGGAGTAGATACGCTTTGAGAGGGGTGAGGTTGAATGAAAGAGTTTGAAGGAGAGAAAGAAAATGAGTTAGTAGTATCCAAATGGGTACATGGCTGAGTACTATACAGGGTGGCAGGAGTTAGAACGCGTTAATTTTAAGGAGTGATAGAAGACATCAAAAGGAACAAAAAAGTCTGATACAACTTTGTTCTAGAACGTACTACTTTTTCAGAAAAAATAATAAAGTTGGAAACTTTATTATTTGGAAAGTTTGTAATAAAATTTGCCCCACGTTTGCACAAAATGCTGATGTAGGAAGTTTGTTGAATTTGGAATAAAGCACGTTTTGTTTACAAACAATTGGGGTTTGGGTCAATGCCTGATCACAGCTGTGTAAATAATACCCTTTTGGAGTAAGATAATACTGAGTTTGTAGTTTATTGAACTGAAAATAATTTGTCAATAAAGCATGACTTGTATATTTAACAACAGTTTTTAATGATTTTATAAGAGAATATCTTTTAAAAGAGAAGATTTATCTAATTTAGATTAGGCGATTTAGATGACGCCTTGTTTTGGCTACATTAATAAAATTCTTAATTTTATTCTTTAGATCTTTATGGTAATTAGGTGCCTTAATCAAACTTTTTTTACAAAATATAGTAATTTTGTTTACGGAAGAACAGTGCTGATTACAATTTTCTTAGAATTAGTCACCCGACTAATCTGCTTCAAATGTTTATTATTGTTAAACAACGGCTGTTATCATGTTTGTTTGTTTTATTTTCTAAACTAAGGTCAAAACCCAGCTGTAGATGCGATTATACTTAAGCAAGGTTGCCAGATATTGCAATAGTTTTTTTCTAAATAACTCGAAAGCTAATTAACATAGAAAAAAATTTATTAAGACTTTTTGTTCCTTTTGATGTCTTCTATCACACCTTAAAATTAACGCATTCTAACCTCTGTCACCCTGTATAGTATATTATTTTATGTTTTTCTCTTTGTATTTACAATAAGTTGGAAACAGTGAATTAAGGGCAAGTTAAAACAAAGCATAGAGTTACTCTACCTTTAAATTCACATTGAAAGAGTATTTAGTTAACTTCCATTCACAATGAGATCGTTTGAGTTATGTAGTCAGTTTTAATTTTTATTTACACACACTGATTTAAAGTATTAATATCTAATTGTAGCAAACAAATTCTCTTTATAATTTACTATATTTAAGATATACAGGGATACCACAAAATAATCTTTTCTAGGAAAAACATTGGTCTTGGAGTTAGATTTTTCAGGCAGCGTGAAAATAATCATACATTTCTAACTACATTTCAAGTTTTGTTTGAATATCTTAATAAGCATTGGACTTATAGGTAATTAAGCATTAAAGAGTTGTAATAACATGAAGAACGATACATTTTTAAACAGTACAACATGAAACTTAAATTTAAATATAAAATGTTGCCATGGCACTTGTACAAGGTATACATACATAAGGCACATAGATATTCAAGCAGTAACCCAGATAGCATACATGCTTATGTCAAACTTGAATTTGGATTGATATACGCTTATAAGCGTATGTCAATCCAAATGCAAGTTTGACATAAGCTTCTATGCTATCTGGGAACTCTCTTAACTGACTTCTCAGTTTTTTGTAATTCACATTCATATAGTGGTGGTTCCAGATATACGTATGGCTCCGTGGCAGCAAATAGTGAGGGGGTTCCATAAACCTATGTAAATTACATCATAGCGAGTCTGTGAAAAGATAGAGTGACGAGAGCAATCACAGTTTTCTAAGTTTATATTGAATTATAGGTATACCGTCAAAAACATTTTTAGATGTAGGCCCAGAAACAACCATTTCAATTTCAAGGTAGTTAAGGACTGACATGCATACCTATTAATATGTAGTTATAGGTGTTTTACACCTTTCCACGCCAAAGTGGTAAACTTTAGTTGCGTACTTGACTAAACGTCCAGGTATGTGAGCAAACCATTAGTTTTTTTCGAAATTTATCTAAATTAAATGGCTTTCTTTTTTGTTTCAATATAAAATACTTTAAGTGATTTATACCTATTACCACTACCTTAGATTTTTAAGTGATGTTGCTTCTAAGTCCTCATTTATTCTTGTGATTGCCTTTTCAAGAAGTCTGCAATCACATGATCTTTCCCTTTGGCATATTCAATTTTTATATCGTATTCTTATAAGATTATCGCCCTTTATCATCATTCTAAGGGTTTTGGAAATAGGAAATTTACAACTGAATCAGAACGTTAATGCTTGAAAGTCGGGTCGTGCAATAGTCTAAAAATAGGAAATATTTTTACCTTCATGCAAGCTGTGATCATATGGTTGTCTTAGACTTCCTTGGAGCTGTACTGGCAAACGAAAAGTTTTATACTTCGTTATCAAAATAAGCAAAATAAGTCTCTAATGTTATATAAACACTTTCGTAATAGTGATAAGTGATAAATCTAAGTGGTTCTTCAATCCTAGAAAAGATTGTGTATCCTTCTTATTCTTGGATACATGAATACTTTTGGTAGTATGTATAAACCTTTTTTGATTTACTCTAATTCGATCTTTCTTTCAAATAAACCAATTCCAATTCCAAGGACTTTTCTAGTACGCTTTTTCTAAGCACCTGTTATCTCTTCATAACAGGTGCGTATATATATGATCAAATCATATGTTATTCAGATCTATTACGTTATTATCTTAAAATGATAAACAATGTATTGTATCTGATAAACAACTTCTATGAGATAGATAATTCAAATTAGTACATAATAGAATTTTATTTAATTAATAGCTTTGGTAGTGTAGCGGTTGTTCCGGTTATGTTAGTTCCACCAAAGTTTCAGTTTCACGGTTTCAAATATTGAGTTTCGGATATTAATCTTTAATAAGACGATTAAAAAGTTATAGCTTCTAAACAGCAGAATAAGAACTAGAGATTCATCATTAAGATATTTTTTCTTAGGTTTAAAATTAATCTCTAACAAAAGTATTACCTACTTACAAACCCAACAATAAACTACTTATGGCCTTATAAACTATTATTAATAAGCAGTTGCGGTTATAATTATCTCATAATTTTTCCTTAGTTAAAATATACTTCCGGTCTTCGTTTCCCATATTCAGTAGCTTTTAAAAATCCCACATGAATTATTATGACACGCGAGCAATTTAGCGCCATCCACCCACCATTTCTTTGGTCATCATTGTCACGTAGTAGGCGTCCCTAATTTTAACTCTATCTTAAATTCTAATTAACTTTATATAATTGTGTGATCAATCGCTCGTTCAATAATAGAACAATAATCGTGTGTAACTCTGTAATGCATGCTATATACTAAATTGCTTTTCAAGGAATCCATGTTAAAGGGTGTTTTTGGTTCAGGTAAATTGACACGAATTCGGGTTAATGCGTTTTATTATTGTAAGTAGGAAATCACGCGACATATTGATATTGTAAAAATATAAATTAGATGTTGAGCTTGATGACATATACATATGTATATATCAGATATATACCGGAACGAAATTTGCATATACATATTTGTATGTACGCAATTTTTAAAACTAATTGTAAGTAAGCGTGCTTAAGCGTTAAGTGTATTTTTAGATATTTAAATTAATATAAAAAGATAAGAGTGAAAAGGTCAAAAAAATATTTTATATAATAAAAACTATTTACTTTAAACCAAGCAGTTTTATTGTTATTATATTACCTTACTTCCCACGATGTTATCGTTGGAGAACCTTGGCTTTAACTCTAGGTTTAGAATATTTGGCCGATAGTATAATTTGGTTCAAATTAAATCCAAAAGTTGTTTGAATACTGCTGCACGG
The DNA here is from genome assembly GCA_929113105.1 of Agrypnus murinus. NCBI lineage: Eukaryota > Metazoa > Arthropoda > Insecta > Coleoptera > Elateridae > Agrypnus > Agrypnus murinus. The sequence continues at coordinate 136,021,132 of OV816029.1, read as the reverse complement.
AAATTCTGAATTTTAGGTGTAATCTAAATTGACTTTCAATGTATTTCTTCAGTTGTTGTAACTTTTATTTGACTAAGCTAATTATGTTACAAAAGTAGGAAAAGCACAACTTACTAATGTAGTACACATTTTACCTAGTCACACTTTTATATAGTGGATGACGTCAATTTTATTTTAGATACTATAACACATTATTTTTCTAGATCATAATTCCAGAATTGGCTTACTAATCGTTTCTTCTTGTTTGTTTTCTGTTTCTTCTTCATCTTCTTGCAATTCCTCCCTGGCAGACAATATTATTCGTGGCCGTCTAGGCTTCTGTAAAACATGCTTTTGATGCTTCGTCGTTTCTTTAGTAAACGGTTGTTTACTGCATTATTTTACATTTTATCAACTATTTTACCAATCGGCGACTCTTTTTTGTTAAATTATCTATTAGAAGTACGATTGACTTATGCCTTATGATGTCTTTTTAGATAGGAGTCGCTTAGGAGTCAGCTTCTAAGAGCGACAACCTATCAGGGCGTATTGTTTATTTCAACCGGCGGCGACAGTTAGTGTATTATGTACAATATATTAGGATAGACACTATAGACAGTGCATTTTCGGCAATACATTTATGATAAATAAAAGCAATGGAAGCTGCATCTGGTTGTAGACACGATTAACTTCAAATTCACTCCTCCAGTAAATAAAAGAAAAGTCCAAGGACGTCAGTTAACACGGTGGAGCCTACCTACCTCTAATTGTGTTTCAGGCTAGTTAGATCCTCGCTTTCAATGGACGGTGTCTGTTTGTTTCCTGACGCTCAATTCATACTTCTTTAATTACCAGCTAGCAAACATCATCGGATCCTCAGATTGGTTTAGACACTACAGCATTCAACGGGTGTTCTATTGGCTGAGATCGTTAAGAGCTCCTTCAAATGCTTGCGAATCGGTTTTTTCTACATTACACGAGTTTACCTCTATTATAAATTCAAGGGAAAGCTATTATAGAAACCAAAGTTATTTTCAAATTATTGTTATTTATAAAATCGCGCTACATCGAGCTTTGTTAGTTATTGTAAATAATTATCAAAATTATTTAAAAGCCGATGCTCAGCATAACAGATTTTCGAAAACCTGAATTAGCAGAATTCTCAGACAACTTACTCTGTAGCGGAATTGTAAATATACTTACTAAGCACTGTGCAAAATCTGAAGATAATCCTACACGTCATTTGTTTGTTAGAAGTATAATCGCAAAAATTAATTAATCATTGAACGGTGGTGATCTCGCCTCCGCATCGCAACTCATTTCCCCGCTATATCAACTCGCAAAATTCCAGATTTCAAAACATGTTTACATGCATAAGTAAATTAATATTAGTTGTTGATTAATTAATGTTAACCGATTAATAAGTGAATGTATAGTGATTAGTAATTGTAAAAAATCATTAAAAAGTACTTAATAATAAATAAATTAATTAAAAGGAACAAACAAAAAAAGGATAATAAATGACAGTTATTAACTAAACAGACAAGGTCAAGAGGGCATGGCTCCGTCTGCTGAATGGCTGCCTCTCAGACGGCAGAACCACGGTTCAAATCCCATGCTACAGTTCGTATATTTTTTTAATAAAATATTTAATATATTTCATAAATAAACCTTTTTTCAATAATTATAATATTTCTAAAACAGAATAACTTACAATTCAATACTAATATGATAATGTTTAATCAACTAGTTTTATTTTTAATTACCATAAATGTTATACATATATTATGTAGTTTAAACAGTTACTATAAAACTAAGGGATAATTGTATGTAATTATTCTTTTTTGTTTATTTGTAAAATAAATAATTCTTTAAAAAGACAAACAAAAAGGGATAATAATTGACCTTCATTAAAGAAGCAAGCAATGTCAACAGACAGTATAGCCCTGGAGAGGGTCTCTGTATTTTCGTCTAGAAAACCACGGTGCAAATCTCAAGTAGTTTCTTTAATTTCTTTTTAATAAAATGTTTAATATACTATTACATAAACAATTTTTTTTTAATTTTGTTTATTGTTTCTAGCCTTACTTTGTGAAACTCGATAATCATGAAATAAATAAAGATTAATAAAAAGCTTCACAGTATTTATTAAACTATAATCTGACAATATTGTATTATCAAAGGTAATATAAATATAAACAAACACGTCGCTAGGGTAATACAAAAACTAGGTAACTAGATAAAAAGATAAAATAATAATAATAATGTTCAAGTATAATAATATAATCAAGCATAATATGAAATATTATTAAAAAAAAAGGATGTAGTGTAATTTTAATTCTTATAATAATGGACTGTATTGTCATTTTAGTCCCTTGGCATAGGCGCATAGGCTGTTGGCAGGTATCAGCTCACTACTGGTATTCCATTAAAAAAATTTTACTTTGAAAATAACTCGAAAAAGAGACCTTCAATTGTTTTTTTGCCATCGCCATGTTAATTAGTAAGAAATACTTCTAATTTGCTAATTTAACCGACTTCGTAGCTGCATCAATAATTGCGTTCTGCTGATTAACATGGCGAAAAAAGAAACAGTTGAAGGTCTCCTTTTCGAGTTATTCAATGAATGAAAAATATCATAAGTTAGTGTCTCATAACTTCTTTATTTTTCATTTTTAAGAAGTAGGTAATGAACATAAACATGAACATTGTATTTATAATGTCACTGTCAATCCGTTTCTACAAAAATATACAGCGTATCCTATTTAAAAAAATGTAAATGTTGAGATTAACTCGAAACGCGACGTTCATTTGTTTTTTTGTTTGTTTAACGAAGATAGCAATAATGCGCAGATAACTGCGAGCTGTCGTATAATATGTTGAATGGTGTTTTAATAGCTGATTATTATAGGGTCTTCCATGCGAAATCGATCACTAAAATGGGTCGACCTCACGGATTTCAATGAAAATCAATTATGAGGTAGTAATTAACTAAAGAACATAACTTTCATTCATCAATTTGCTAGATTACGCAGAACTTCGGAAATATTTAAACTGAAAAAATTATCAAAACTGCTTGCACGTCTTTAAAGAAATATAAATATCTCGAAAAGTATTTATCCTAGAACAAATTTTTTTTATATATTGCTCACAAGAAGAAGGGCTTTTTGGACGGTTTAATAAGCTTTTGTTACCACACGCATTTTTATTTTTTTATAAACGAACTATTATAAAAATGCAGAAAAATCGGTGTGGTCACATTTTTAAAAATCTGAAAAAAATTGTACAGATTCTTTGAACATTTCTGTATTTAAATGCAAAATGGCAAGCTGGACGTTTTAATAGTTTTGCCAGGACAAATTTCCAAAGACCGCGTTGCAGACAGCCGCCGCAGCATTGCTATAATCGCGGCTATTCTATATTATTTTAGTAAGTAATAATACGGTCCATATTACTAGCGGTTTGTCTTAACTAATGTACGTAAGATAAATGTATATCTGTGTAGATCTGATTATACCTACTGATTAGTTAATTACTTATGTATTTAATACGATTTTTTTTCGGGTGTGTTACATAAAACATTTTTCTTACGGCCGTCAAAGACGCTAAAATATTATAATGCAATAGCTTAAATACCATTTTTGTTTACAGAAAATGAATTCTTTTTTTATCCTAAATTTTTAAAAATAGATGTTTACTGGGCTAGATTGGGTGCTATAGAAGGTTGCAATTAGCAACCATTCACCAGCTTATGTTGTGTTATGTTATTAAAATCCAGTCATCGGGCTAGTGTCAAATTTACTACCGTCAAACACTACAGACTAAACTATAGGTATATTGCAAATTCAATATTTGAACTTGTGGCACACGTGAGTTAATATCATCCACTTCAAAAATTATCATAATATCTTAATTAACTCACTTGTACCATAAATAACTATTACTGATCTCTATTGTAAGTTCTGATGTTTAATAAGGTCAGTTGCGGTAATTGGAGCGATGGTGTAACTGGAACTTTGCTAATAAAAGGTAAAACCATCGTTAACCGTCTATGAGAATTACGTGAATTTTTATCGACTATAATATAATAATATATAATAATAATTACTACAACCCATAACCTAAACCAAGGCCCCAGAAGCTATAAGCTTGTGCGGGAGGGAGGGGCGATTATTATTATGTAGGCCCAATGTGCGGCTGCAGCCGACTTATATATGGAACAGCGCAAATTCCACATTTGTGTTACAGCGAAGGAAAACTGCAGAAAACCTTAACCAGATCTGCCAGCGCCGGGAGTCGATCCCGGGCCGCTTGGGTGAAAGTCCGGCACGCCAGACATTACACTACCAAGGCTGTATGTATACCCTATATACTCTTCCGATTTAGCTGCGATAATTCCTGAACTATTCCTACAGCAGCCCTAATTTTTGGAGACATTTTAATTAATATCCTTAGAGTGTCCCAGTTACTCAGATCTTATTATAAAGTAATGTGGATATAAAATATAGATGATGGTTCCATTTACCCCAATCTATTGGGTGTTTTAAACCACCAAACATATTTTTCTTAAATAATTTTTAATATAGTAGTTGGCATTAGAATTGCTTTATTTTTACATGTTCCTTTGGAAAATATATTAAAGATACTGTAAAAAAAGTCCTAAACTTATACTTCATGATAAACATGTTAAATAAGAGTTTAAAGCAAGATACTTGTAAAGCTATGACCCAATTATCCCAACTGACCTTAAAACTTAAATTAAAAAAGCTGTTATATTATATTTTAGGGTCTTTGACCGCCGCAAAAAAATACTTTATGTATCACATCCGAAGAAATCGATTTAAATCCATAAGTAATTAACTAATCACTAATTATAATCATATCCGCACAGATATACATTTATCTTATGTACACTAGTTTCAGTTAAGACAGATTGCTAGGATTATGCACCGTATTGTTACTAACTAGAGAATGCGGGTTGCGCCGGTTGACCGTAAACAATACTGCGGCGGCTGCCTGCAACGCGGTCTTTGAAAATTTGTCCTGCCAAAACTATTAAAACGTCTAGCTTGCCATTTGGCATTTAAATACAGAAATGTTCAAAGAATCTGTACAATTTTTTTCAGATTTCTAAAAATGTGACATGATGATTTTTCTGCATTTTAGAAATATTTCATTTAAAAAAGAATAAAAATATGTTTGGTAACAAAAAATTATTAGGCCGTCCAAAAAGCCCGTGTTCTTGCAAGAAATATATAAAAAAATATTTGTTCTAGGATAAATACTTTTCAAGATATTTATATTTCTTTAAAGACGTGCAAGCAGTTTTGATGATTTTTCAGTTTGAATATTTCCAAAGTTCTGCGTAATCTAGCAAATTGATGAATGAAAGTTATGTTCTTTAGTTAATTACTATCTCATAATTGATTTTGATTGAAATCCGTGAGATCGACCGATTTTAGTGATCGATTTCGCATGGAATGACCCTATATACAGAAATGAAAAACCTACCTCCAGAAAGAACAAAATTCTAGAACCTAAAAGTTGCTATATATAGTTATCTAAGTAAGACATATCAAACATTTGAATTTGCCATATATTTCGAAACCCTTTGAGATGGAATATGGAATGCATCAATTTCTCTGGTAATGTGAGCTACTGCGGAGCCATAAAATGATCTGCAAACCATTTCTAATCAAGAAAAAAAGTTATACGTGCAAAATGAAGACACGCTGGAAAGATTATATTTAAAGTTGTTCATTATAGTCGAAAAACAAAAGACATTATAGTGTATAAAATTATATTATACAGAATGAAAACGCATGGGGTTGATATAGGAATATAAGTGGTAGTGGGATAGTACAATTGCGATGGGAGGAAAGGTTGAATTTGCTTCAAACTTTCAGGGATGATTTCTTAGCCCATAAAGGCTTTACTGACCGAAGAAGGTATTACTTATCGACTCTGCGAGTAGAACAACTTCCACATTTGGTGCATCAAAAAATTCCTACTGTGCGCAAAGTTATGTCAAGAAAGCTACTATAAAATGAAAACTCCTGGTGGTTTTAAGAATTTTCTTGGATTTAGAATGGTTGCCACCATAAGCTGTATGTCTTAAGAATCTACGATGAATTGTGCTTCAGATACACTTTACACTTATGCATTGGGTCCGCCTGAGAGATCTAATCCAAAATGTACAATACAAAACTGCAACAATCTTTTTTCTTGTCTATTTGCACGAATATTGCTCCTTTGACATAAATGTGTTTTTTGGTATATGGCCGGTAACTACGAGTACCTTAATCCTAAGGATAAGCATAACATATTATATATTTTCAGAATCTACTCGTCTAGGACAATAACTTTCTCATATTGCCACCTTAATCCAAGCACTCCCTGAAAAGTTAGGTGAAGTGGTCTTCGTTTACAGTAGCAACTTTAGACTAAAATTGAATTTAGGTTAAATTTGTTAGATACCACATCTAATGCAACTGATATCTTTTTCGGTCAGCAGGGCCTTTATGGACTAAAGAATCATCCCTGAAAGTTTCAAGCAAATTGGAGAACAAATTGTTTTCTGCATCCAAATTTGTGTAGTTTCCAGCCTCTTAATACTAAGTTCCTGCATATCCAGTCAGCATACCACATCCAGTTGCAAGTCTTGATCAATTGCTTCTGTCGCACTGTCACTTTTATGACCGCTTTTATATATCTATGTCAAGTCCATGCGTCTCCAATCTGTACATAAACTAAAATATTTACTTTACCGCTGACATTTGACCTCGAATCTGATGTTAAGGGGGCGTTATTGGCGCAATATATTAGCGTCAAAATATAGCTCACGTTTTTCATTCATTCAGTTTTCTTTAATAATCGTTTTCTTAGCAAGATAACTTTTGATGTCGATTGCTAAACTGTTAAGGTAGTGTGGATCATAGTTTGTAAGGGGTAGATAACTAAAATAAATTTTATAATCGTAGTCGAACATCGCCAATCTTGTAGAATTAACGTTTTCCAAAAAATAACCAAACTAAACATAATACAGTCATTATAACACTGTTTAATAGCAAAATCTATGACAATGGATAAATGTTTATGCTCACTTATTTAGTATTGGTTGAAATAAAATAGATGTGCACGGCGCGGAAATTTAAATATGGCAGCACGAAAATCAGTCATTTTTAGTTGAATGCTTTCTGCACCAGGAAGCGTTGGGTGGTAATATTCGCGGGACATTTAAAAGTAGTTTAACATTCCTAATCTTTTAACTATTATTTAATAAATTCCCTAAGTAAATGTTGTTTTTCTTTACTTAAGAGCATGTGACGGTTAAATCTTGAATACTCTATTTCACTCTTAATTATTCCTGATTAATTTCTTAAAACGAATATATAACTTCAATATTTTAATATAGTAATACTTTTTTTTTCTTAAAACCAGCAAGAACAACTCATATTTTTAAAGATATTTAGCAGCATATTCTTCTTTTTAATTTCAACTACCTTAAATTATTCCTTGGCATTTAAAAATTAAAAATTTCAGTTAAACTTAAAATATTTTGAAAGTTCACGCATGTCTGGCAACACTGTGAGCAGAGAACTGCGATGCGATCAAATAATGTTTCTATTTACATTTTCAAATTTTAGTTTTAAAGAAATTAATTCTGTTGTGCCGACCGTAGCGCCATCTTTAGGTGTTTATAGTTTCTGAAGCTTCCTATTATTAACACTGGCGGCGATAACGCGCCCTTAAGTGTACTACGCACACTTTAGGGCCGGTTGCATAAAGCATAGTTAACTAGGTTGTTAAATTGATGACTCTGTTAAGCAACCCGATTGGATAAAACTTAACAACGGATTTAAAAGAACCAATCGTACTACAACAATTGCTTTGAATTAACCAATCACATGTGTTAACAACGCGTCTAAATAATCATTTAGTTAACAATGCTTTATGCAACCAACCCTAAATGTTCAATTGCCCTCTTATTTCCAACAATAGATCAATCATTCTTATATATAAGTATCTAGATTGAGTATCAATTTTTTTTAAATGACATGCATTTTATTATATTTGGACCACTTGGTCCACGACCCTATGGAACGTGACCGCAATTTTTTTGTACTAATACAACTTGAATAGCTAAGTTTCCAGATAAGCCACTGCAGTAAGAACATTAAAGCAAGTATTTAAGGCAACACTCATCAGATGTCATGAAGTATGCATAGTGTAATCGGAAGCTGTCAAAGTATTCTAAGCTATTATTTTGATATATCTTTATTATTTGTTAAAACAAAAGCTCTAAGTTAACGTTTTACACAATCTCTCCGATGTAGTGAAAAGATGCATAAAAACTCTTGTTATTCTCTAGTTCTTGTATTTTCTGTAAAATTGGCTCTAACAACTTCAGGTCATTTATCTGTAATAGGCAACAAATAGTTTTTTCGTTGCTACGTTTCATTATTTTATTCAAAGTAGGACGCTGCTGAATATTTATTTTTAGATTACTTTTTGTTATTATACTTATAACTGCTTTGATAAAGCTTATGGGATTCCCCGATTTGTTATTCGCGTGTGGAATAATGAACTAATTTGCTTAATTTTTTAGAAAAACTATCTTAATAATCTAATAATAAGATACTTAGATTTCTATAATTATTGCATTATTTACTTCTATATGCTTTGGTTTTGTAATTATATTTAATTAAAAATTTAATTAATATCTTTATTGTATAGAAAAAGATAATTGATACAGTGTGCACTATAAGATTTGTTAGAGTGTTAGAAATTATACCGTAGATTTGAAATACTTTCAAGTGTTCCTTATTTGTTATTTCCATCTTTTATCATGTAATATAGGTATGCAAATGTATTTTAATGTAAAGAAATTGAAAAGGAATAAATTCCATACGTGGAAGTTCCAGCTCACATTTCAATCAATACCACTTTAAAATTTGCTTGAATAATTTATTAAATAACAGTTGCATGAATGAATGACTAATTATTAGTTATTCAAGATTAGAATGAATGTAACACAACAGTAAATATACTAACAATAATAATAATCGTATTAAAAATTAAGTTTACCATTAAAATGTAAAGCTCTGTTGCGATGGTGAATTCTACTATTATAACACCGTGTTTCCTCAGTAATTCATGAGCAGTCAGTTGTAGCAGAAGCAAAAACTTTTGCGGTCAAAATCTTTATAGTTGCGATATTTGAACGTTGGCGATTGCATACACTTTTATGGTCGACTTTATGTAAAATTGTTAATGTTACTTAATATTTTTGAGATCATCGTGCATTTTTGAAAGTTTAAAATTATTCTGTGAATCACCGACTATGGGAAGGTAATAATAATTTTTATAAGCTATTTTGGAAATTTTTGATGTTGTGTGTTAATTAAATATTTTTTAAAACAAAGGTCATATTTTTAATAATATTTAGCCGCAATGAAGTAATTTAGTATTTAACAGTAATTAACTTACGTTACTCAAGTTTGCCGAGTTACCCATTTTTTAAAAAGATATGGAAATTCCAAGATACACATTTCAGACAATAACGATCAAATTATGTAATATTAATGATGATGATTAAACAAAAATCTGATTCTTTAACAATTTAACTTAACAACAAAAGCATTTGTTTACAGTTACCACGTATTGATTTTCAGTAAATAAATGATAAATGTTTTTCATGCTTTTAACATGACCTTGTCTGTAATTTTCTGACACCCAATGGAAAGTTCATGAAAAATATATTTATCATATAAAAAAAATATGATCAATACATTTAATTTGTTAGTGTTAGGCATGAACTTGTTACCACAAAACTCACTTAATTAATCTTAATTATTACTTGAGTATAACATAATAGGTGCCATTTTCTGGTTTAATTAGCTTCAAACATGAAAAGCTTTGCATGCCCAAGCCTTATTCATTTAAACTGATAACAAAAAAATTATTAAAGTTGCTCACTTAAATGCTTAATTCTTGTACCTTTAGGTCCTATAAAAGAAAATAAAATACAGTCCGGTTCTGTCTCCAGACAGAAAAAAAATACACACTCCCTGATGAACTTTTAATACATACTATTAAATTAGCATACACGAATATGTTTCGAAAAAAAACTACAGAGAAAATAAGAAATAAAATCATAAATCAATAATTTCCAGGGCAATCACTCACGTGCTAATTAAAAGTTCTCATGAAACGAAAAAGAACAAATCTTCACTATTTTGCTAGATCATTCCTGAAATAGAATTTTTATTAAGTCATTTTATTATAAAGCACTAAACACGAATTTTCGCAATTAACCTGGGTGAAAAAGGAATGTTTTCGGGGTCTTTCTAAAGGTAACTAAAGTAGTTTTCCAATCATAACAAAATTAATAGGTTTTTTTATTTATGAAACTACCAAAGGAAGTTCTTAAATAATGTCGTAAAGAAACAAAGGTAACGCAAAATAACTTTTTTTTTAAAAACAATTCTTTGAGGAGGCAATTTAACTTTTTGAAACCTTGGGATATTTTTTAAATTTACTATTTATTCAGTATCATCCTGGAGCTCAGAACATTTACACAGACTTTGAATCCATCTATATGAACTCTATAGTTTCTGAGCTAATAGATGATAGCTTATATCGCTGAGCTTCCATATTTAGTATACTTTTTCTTTTTGAGATTTATTCTAATGTTTTTAAATTGCGTTTTCGTACCTCAATTTATATAATTCAACCTTTTATCTTAACCCACAGTTTACTGATAATTTTGAATAATTCGATTACTTATGAAGTATTTATCAGATTGTTTTGCACCAATAGAAATAATAAAATATCCATTTTCAACTTTATTAATTATAAAGAAAAATAAAATAAATAAACAAAACAATATTAGTTATATCTGTTTATTCTAGAAGTTTTGTAAAATTTGATCACGCACGATCATAAGGTTAACGTACCTTACTAACGTTCCTTTCTTCCTAAATCATAAAATTTTCTTAAAATGCAGATTTGTAAATCACAGTTGATTTAAAGCAGCAAAATATAGCCTGAGCGGAAATTGGCACATAGAATAAAATAACTATTAGGAATAATTGATTTTTTTATTTATTTCCATATTTTTCTATTTTCACACTTACACCCCTGTAAAATTTTACGGACTCCTAAAAGATACTTGTAAAATTCTACGATCATAATCAACAAAAAGCTAATTAAAACTAATTTGTTGCTTAATCACAACACTATGACAACGTCTAGTTAAAAATTGTTCTACCGCCTTTGATTACAAAATGTCTTTTTATACAGAATATATAATAAATTAATAAAAAGACGATGGAAAAGATGGAAATAAAACTTTGTACGCGGCATTCTATGCAACTAATCTTTACTGGGCTCACTAAATTATGGAGGCTCGCTTTTTCGTTGCTCGCCCCACAAACTTTGCAGCTCGCCCGTAGTACTTTCTAAACTAGCTCTAGAAATTTCAGAAATCGAGAGCAGATGGATTTCTATAGAGTACATATTAACAGAGACATAACCATGATACAAAGTTAAACAACAATGTCAAGGAGGCATATTCTTCATCCTTACCACTCGCGTAATTTTATAACTTTTTACGTATTGACCGATATTAGAACATTAACCGATATGGATGAGATTCTTGCATTCAAGTCACAGTACGGTGTGGAGTAACGTACCGCTGTTCCACGTAAAACATCTATGAGATCTATTAATAGAGATTTGTTACTATCGATAAATACTGGATGTTAACTATAAATAAACGTTGCTTAAATGAAATTCCAGATTCTATCTCGAGGACCAACTGTTCAGTTTCTAAGAATTTTTTAAATACCACAAACGTAGTTTGCAAGGCCATTTATCCCGGCGAACAGTTGTCTCCGCGGCCAATTGTCCCATTCCGCAATTTCCCTTCTCGAGAGTGGAATCTTTATGTGAGGTGCGAGAGACACATCGTTATCGCGTCTTAATCGGCGCTGAAATAGCCAAGTTGAGCGTGTTCCATTGAATCTAACCCATTTAAATACATGATTTTTTTTTATCTTCTCCTCGTCACCTTCGCAGCCTTAAATTAAAGGAACTCCATAATTATTATCATGAAATTGAACTAGGATATCTTGATTAAGTATTAAATATAATGTGTAATCGATGAGACCTTGTTCTCTTAATCAAAGGCCTAGATCCGCCTGTGACACTATGAAAATTATCAAACGCAGTAGAATGTTCAAATTTCTTGTTGTAAGTAACGTAATTACTGTTTCTTAATTTATTAACCACTGGTTTCCTCTCTTTTACGCGGTGTAATACCAACGACGATGTAATTTTTTGTGAACAAGGAGGGAAGTGATCAATAGCAAACTGAACAATACAATTAAATAACTTTCTAACTATAAATTTCAAATATACCTACTTTTAGAATTTTGATACAGTTTTGAAACGATTATTAATATGCCAATTCTCTTTTGTTTCTGCTCAAAACTTCCGATCGATTCGAAATCCCCATTGTACAGGTTAGCTCGAACTTAAAACTACATTTTTGGATATTCATGTGTGAAAAATTAAATAATTTAAGTGTTGCCCTTGTCGGTGGTCACACCCTTGCAAGCACATTTTCCATTATGCGGGTGCATAGGTGCGCCGGTGTAATGGCTTCAATTTCTTGTCGAATATGATTCTTCAGTTGGAGAAAATTTTCTGGGGCGTTGCCGGCAAATTTTACAAAAATCTGAGATGGTCGAGTTGAAAAGTTCCTTTTTTGTGATGATTTGGCATAGAATAACCCATTTGTCTAAAAGCATTGCTAAAGAATTAGACTTAGAGTAAATTGCAAACTTCTTCATTGAAAGAAGTGGCGTTCTAAGAAACACGTTTTTTTAAATAAGAGATTACGTTACAATTAAAATATCTTCTGTTAACTGTTATTATTAGTATTATTATATTATTGAGACTAGTCAAAGATTGACATGCTTCATAGCGGAACTTTATTAAAATGTTGCATAGCTTGAAGATTATGTTAAAACTTATAACAACGCTTTTTTCTCTCATCACAACGAAGCCCTGTGATGGGCAACATTTATAACATCGTTAATTTAACACAAAAGCAAAAAAATACTTCACGATCAGGCGTCGTTTAAAACACTCAAAATTCCTCTAAACACATACTTACTGTAATTGCTCATAATACGATACTTACTAAACTAAATGTTCCGGCTGAGATCTCTGGTTATGCAAATTTAAATGCAGGTGTGGGCGTTAACCCCAAAAGCTTCTAATTAATTAATGGAATCAGGAACAAATAAAAAAACATGTTGAGCGCCACCAAATTGATAACAAAATCTAGGAATTTCAATTTGGAAAAATTCCTCTTTTAAAATTGGCGTTAGTTTAATCAAATACATATCAATCGATACCTACTACTGAATTTTAATAAAAGACAAAAAATAAACATCAGCAATTTGTTGGACCAACCTATATCATACGATAAATTAATTTGAAATCTGTATATTGAAACATAAAAGAACAAATTGAAATAATAAGAAAATTAAAAAATAAAAAATTATCATTATCAAAAAAAATATCGTACTAAAAGTAATTTAAATTTCGGGATCCCAAATAGACCTTACAAAAAAACCTTAAGTAATTAAAAAATTTAATTCCTTACATTTTCAATAATCCATCAAAGTTCAAGATTTCGTACAGAAATGACTTCATACACTAAAACCAATAATGACCATACACAAAGCACAATCACAAACTGCTGACCTGGAAAACCAATGCGGGAACAGTCTTCTGATTTCTGAACTATTATTATTTTTCTGTAACTACGAGCTTCAACATACGATAATTTCCTATAACTAATAATTCTTTATTAACACAATCATAACTGGAACGGTAATTATTTTATTAGCACTAACTTCCGAACGGATTCTCAAAAATTTTAACGGTAACTGTACTAAACAAACTGTATACTTGAAGATTACTTAATATAATAACTACGGAATTATTTTCTTCGTTAAATTAACAAAGCTTTACGAAACTATTCTTCTTTTGATTCTATTTCCAAACAACGGAATCGGTACGATACAATACTAACTTAGATTGAGGCATTAATAATAGTACGGAATATTTTGTTAAATTCTCCAATTCCGAACTAAATATTTATTAATTAGGGCGTACATTCATCGTAACGACTATCTTTGTATCACTGGAGCACGAAGCGTCCGGAAATGCTTTAAGGCAACAGCCTTCTCGATGGTGGTCTATTACAAACTTTTTAACTAAAAAAACTTCCACTAGAACTCTAATTACGGAATAATCCTCCACTGAAATAATTTTATTCAATAAGACAAGAACAAGAATACTGGGGCAAGCCCGCTAACTTGGGGTAGAACACCCAGTGTCACACCACTTCAGGATACGAGGCTCGCTGTCCGACTGAGGCTTTCTCTGTTAAACTAAAAATATTTCGGCGGTAGAATTAGTTTTTTTTAGGAGAGTAAGATTTTAAATAATCTAATAAAAATATAGCGGGATTCTCATTAGCCAATGAGGTATATTTACGTCATTATTTTATTCTAGAATGTTTTTAACGAAACCTTCGAGGATTCCCCTTTAAGATTTGCCTACAAGAAAACATGATGTTATTTACAGACGACCGTCTAGACGAATTTATTCGAGTGTATTTTGTTTGTCGGCATTTTGATTACAAGGGAATATTTCAACCCAGTATGTTTTAAAGCTATAAATTCAAAGTTCAATGCATTTTAACCATAAGAAAATTTTTGTTAAGGCTAATATTCTATTTTAGCCCTTATAAGCTCGGAATTAAAAACAATTTTTGTTCTGAAACATTCTATTTCTCAGATAATAAGCATTTGGTTAGTGTGAGAACGCTTCAAAATAAACACTCGCACCAATAAAAATTCTGCTAAAATTTAAAATATTGCTTACGAATATGTTTCGAGGTGACTCTTTTGTACAATTGAATTTACTAAACTGCTAGGACCGTACTGGGATTCCTTTAATATTTGTTAGTTTAAAAAACGTAACGTTACAAACTAAAGCATGCGTCTTATTGGTTGCATGCATGATCTACTACCGCATATCGATGTCATTTTGTCTAATTTCGTTGCTGTACAACGCCGTCTATATTTATTGACGCATCTCAATACCTACATATTCTCGGATTTCTGTGTTCCTGTAAGAATGTGTTTTCTGTTGTTAATACCGTATGTCTCATTTGGAAATCGAATATAAAGATTGACCTGTGCTTTTAAAAAGTCGACTGTAAAATCTCCTCAAGTAAATAAAGTTATTATTCCTATTTTTATCATTTTGTTTATTAGCTTAAACAGCACTACAGTATTACATTTAATCTCCTCTTTTATAGAAAAATCATTTAAATTGGTACAACGTACTTTTAAAATAAGTGTGGCGTGCTCGAGTGATTACGATAGCATATCTTAGTTAGCCAGAACGGGGTGATAGTAACCAAAAGTTACTGCCGCCACAGGTTCGATTCCAGCTAGCAGATTTTCTAAAATTTATTTTTTACAAAACACAATTTAAAATGCAACTTTTTTCTTCGAAAATGTTTTTCTACATAATTTTAATAAATTGCATAGTTTTGGTTTTTGTTTATTTTTCATGTGGTAGTTTTACTAAAAACTACCACATTGGTTTTTGAATTTTCTGATGCATTTCGACTGACTATGACACATGACTGAATTTAGAAAAAGACTGTCTACCAGATTAAATAAAAAAAACTGTCTCTATTTAAAAAAATTTACTATTGCTGACATTAAAGTTGGCGTAAAAAATACACTTAGACTGTTTTGTAGTACTTATAGAACCATTTTATCTAGTTTTTGGTTTATCGAAATCGGGCCATAAATAATGGTGTTACGGCTTGCTGCGTTTTTTTAGGAAACAACCTGCATATGTAGAAGTTTAATTCATTATTATATTGGAAATACTTATAGTATATACAGACCGTGTTTAGTACAGTTGGTAAAACTCTAAACTTGCCAGCCATCATTAAAATTTTAAAAAGTCTTCGCCTATGAGATAGCTCCTCAAAAAAATTAGCTAAAGTTAAGTCCGGGCTTCGGAGACCAATTGGTGTCGCCTCTTCTTGGTATCAGTTATTTAGGGGAAAAATTTAACGTTTCTCTCAAAAATGCAAAAAACATTTTCTATCAGTTCTTTTCAATCAAAACTTATAAGTATATTTCTTAACCATGCTTTGAACGATTGATGCATAAGGGGGCCTATTAAGCATAATAGGAAATACAACGACTTGAAAAAGAAAAGTTACGGAATAAATGACTAGGTCAGTCATAAAATATAACTTTTGAGAAAAACCCATTTAAAATTAGAACTTTCTTAACAAATATGTGGGCTAACAACAAATGTAATTGTATTTTATGACTAAGAAGGCCTTATTTAGAGAAACCTTAAGTCAGAAAAATAGTAGCATTCAGAAAGTTCCTATTAACTCGATTTTATGAAACATTGACTTACTCTACTATATACTGCGCCACTCAAAATTCGAAAACTGGAAGCTTTAGACATAGGGAATAAAACTTAAACAGCAAAACAGCAAGAGAATAAGGAAGACCTGACTATTCTGCGTGCCATATATTCACAAAACAAGAAATATGTATCTCAACATTAAATTAAATAATAAAGCCACTTAATTGGGAAACGTTACACCCACAAAAATAAGGAACTTCGAACATTAAAACATAAATCGCTATAAGCGAAAAACAAAACTGCGAAGGGAAGTAAGTGATCAATGGTTCAACTTTGACCACATGACAATAGTCACAAAGTAGAGAACGTTCAGAAATGTGGATATCATTGAATTATGGGGACCACGACCTTTTGAACGGTGTATGGCATACCATCCTGTCGGAGTCAACATTAAAGATGTATATTAAATGAAATATCGCTTATAAGAGCCTTTCTAAGAAATATCGACTGATGAAATATTTTGATGAAAACCGTCAAAACTCAAAAAACCGAAGTTATTGGAATCAACGAGGCAGTCCTTTCGTTGATATACCATACATGGGACAAGGAAAATTGCTCACCGAAGGATAGATCGACAGACCGGTTTTCTAAATCTTTTTAAACATAGGCGCCTGCAGAAATTTGTCCAGGGGGAGGGCAAGCCTAGAATGAACGGCATGCTAGGGGGGGCAAGCCTAAAATAAATGACATGCTAGGGGGGCAAGCCTAGAAAAAAACGGTATATTATACAAAATTTTCAATATAATTCAAATTGTTCCACTTCCAGGGGGGGGCAAGTGCCCCTCCTTGCCCCCTTCCGGGCGCCTGTTTTTAAATGTAGACTTAGTTGCACAATGACGGCGTCAAGAACATTCCATCGAAACTTTATAAAATTTATAAAAGGTATATATTAACGGATAAGAGATCAGAACAGTTCTAGAGAAGTAGGTAAGTTCTAGAAGGTATGTTTGATGTATCAAGCAACAAATATAATAAAATCAAAAACTCTTGAGTTATTTGTCCATGTCATTATTATCTCTTACCGTGAATTGTTGAACCACTTTATAATACAGGTTAACTTTTATTGAATTGACTAGGTCAAGAGAAATCTCAAGGTTTGTCCACCAAAATTATGTATTATGGGTAATTCTTCTTCGGAATACATAGTATGATTTTGATTTATTTCTTAGAGTTGCTGTTAAATTGTATTTAAGAATGTAGCGTTCGTTAAAGCTGATAAGCAGGCGTTTATTAATTAAAAGTATTTATTCTGGTCTGCGGTTTACAGATAACCAATATAGAATGATTTTATTTAACTTACTTAACAGTGGTTACAACCTATCAATTTATTTGAACTGTACTGTGTAAACAACCGCGGTATTATTGGTGGTTGTATGAAAATCGAAGAATGAGGTTTATTAATTATTCATATCATATTCAACGAAAATTACGATACAGGCAATTTTGTGTTAAAGATTGTATATTCATTTCGATATTTCCCGTTAAAAAATGTATACATTTAGTTTTTTTAATCAGAGTTTACTATTGGGCCCCTAATATTTTTTCCAATATTTTTAACAGTAGCTGGAATTTTTGCATTATTAATACCAAATCAGAAACCAGTGCGTATCCAGGTCAGTCTTGACCAAAGTGAAAAGTTGTTGATATTATATATAAATTATTACAATAAATATAAGCATATATTTTACTAAGAAATTTTTTTACTAATAGGACGAATCGATTGTGAAGTCACAGTTATAACGTACGTCATTACAAAAATAAACATCCTGAAAAATCTAATTATGCCAAACACCTTTTAGAACAAAATCACACAATGACTCCTCAAAATAATATTAAATTCCTACATTTTTGTAATAACAAACGCAAATTAGACATTTTAGAAGCCTTTGAGGTATACAAACACAAACTCAGGGTACCTTTAATGAATGGACAACTTGAGCTCAGTAATTCTCCGTTACTGGAAGTATTAGATATTTAATTCTGATTATTATTATTATTTTATCTAGTTACATATTTTTGTATCTACCTTAGTGACGTGTTTGTTTATATTTAATATTATCTTTGATAATGACAGCATAGCTGTCGAAACAATATTGTCAGGTTATATTTTAATAAATACTGTGTAACTTTTGACTAATCTTTATTTATTTCATCACAGTTATAAAGTTCCAAAATTTACAAATTCATAAAGTTTCTAATTTCTAAAGTTTAGGTGAGATTACAGAATTTCAAAATTTTAGACTTGTTTAATCCTAGAGGTTTCAGGTTTCGAAAAACTAAGAAATTCCTTTTTCGAAATTCTTTTCTATGATACCAACAAAGAGTTTCCAAACAGTATTTGACCTTTTGTAACAAATTTTACTTATGATTCTGATATTCTGATGCTTTCAAAGAACTTTCTGTAATTTATATGTATTTCATGATATTATGTAGGTATCTATTAATTAATGTTTTCATTAAATCATTTTATAAATGCAAATCCGTATAGAAAAATCCTCACACTGACTGGACATCGAACCCAGGTCTCCTGCTCTCTGGGCGAATGCTTTAACCAAGCTACCAACGCCAACCTGTAGCAGAATGACATTTTTTTCCATACGAACTAGACAATCGACAGTTAATCGACAGTTAATCGACAAGACATCCAAGCTAATTTGGATTTTTAATAATTCTATAAGGAAATTATTTTTTAATTTAAGGTGAATATTAATTATCAATTAATGTTTTACATTAAATCATAATTATTATAAATGCAAATTCGCATAGAAAGATTTTCATCCTGACTGAGGATCGAATCCAGGTCTCCCACTTTACGAGCGGACGCTCTCGCCAAGTGAGCTACCAAGGCCAATCTACAGTAGAATGACAATTTTATAACTGGAAAAATTGTTAGAGCGTCCTCCTGGAGAGCAGAAGACCTGGGTTTAATCCCCAGTCAGAGTGAAAATTTTTATATACGTGCTAAAAGGTATGTATTGCTAGGTTAAATATTTTATATTTAAATTACGTTTATGCTCTATTTCAAATCGTCAATACGTAGAAGAGTTTGTTTTGCTCTTATTATTGATTGTATGGTGGATACAGTATATAAGTTGCACCCATAAGTCATAGTGATAAAAAGTACATATTTCCAGAAAATCCTAAGATTTTGCAATAAAAATGTAAAGATTTTTTTCTTATGGGAAAATTAAATAAAAATCAAGCACTAACGCGTAGTCTATACTAGCGTTATATAGCGTTCCATATTATATGGAAAAATTTATTTTATATGAGATGTAGAAAGTTCCGCTATTCTATCTCTAGATTTCACTGGGCAAATTCTCAAAGTAATGGAATGCATCTGTTAAAGCCCTTCCGTAAATGAAAAAACTGGTAGGTTGGGCATATGTTTGAAGGTTTATAACTAGAGAACTGAACAAAGTTTATGGAATAACAGCGTTCTAATAAAATTCAAAAGAAATCTATAATGTATAGCATCAAACCCATTATTATTTATAAAGTTTGGAGAAAATTGTCTTACATTAGATATTACTTACAGTTACTAAAGTGTTCTAATAAATTATTAACATCCATTTGCATAATTAGTGAAGTAGTCGGTGAAGGTCGGAGGTACTCCTTCTATTTTACGTTCCACTTCTTTTTGTATATCATTACGCAGTTACACTTGCGTGAATTTCCAAAAAGAAATATTTAAATCAAAGTATAGTTCTTTCTCTAAGAAGTTTTAACTGTACCTTTTATGATTAGAACTTAGATGAGAACTGGTATAATTACCAAATTTTGTAGATAAGTCGTTTTATTGGGCCTCTTGCAAAATTAACTCTATCTTCTTAAACATACCCATTTGATAAAGAAGTAAAATAGTAAACCGCATGCCATTACAATGTTTGGACGACGCTGCTGGAGTTAAACTACTTTCAGTTTCTCAATTATATCTTCACTACGAATGAAATGCAAGGAGATTCGGTAGTTATTAGAGCTCTACATATCAGTGGCGTAACTATCATGTGTCAGTTCGGGGCAAAGCCCGGGGCCCGACGACTTTGGGGGGCCCATTGTGATACCTGGAAAGGCTAGAAAAAGAGACTTTTAAAATAAAAAATGACTATAAATAATACCGAAGTATTTGTTGATAAGTTGATATATACAGCCTTGGTAGTGTAATGTCTAGAGTGCTGGACTTTCACCCAAGCGGCCCGCGGTCGATTCCCGGTGCCGGCAGATCGGGTTAAGGTTTTCTGCAGTTTTTCTTAGCTGTGACACAAATGTGGGATTTGCGCTGTTCCATCTGTAAGTCGGCTGCAGCCGCACTTAGGGCCTACTTAATAATAATAATCGCCCCCTCCCTACCGCACAAGCTTATAGCTTCTGGGGCCTGGTTTCCAGGCTATGGGTTATAGCAATTATTATTATTATTTATTATTTGTCATTCCTGTATAAGAGTAGTTGTTTTAATGATTTATTTTTAATCTTGTTTTTACTTTTATTTGTGTGTTACTGAATTACTGACTGAGTTATGTTTCTTATTCTTAGGATGAATTTCACAAAATGTAGTGAATAGAAAGTCATACTATATGATTTTATTTGATAAATCGTAAGCTAGCATAGTTTAATTACTAACCAAGACCTTTTGGTTACCAGACACCGTGAAACTGATCCTCATTAATTAAGCTAGTTAGTTAAACAATTAAAGACAGTTAAACAAATATCTATTCGTTCGCTTTGTCACAATCAACGGAATAACAACGTATTATTTTTCTTTTCCCCCTTACGTAAGTCGTTTACTATTTTGACGAGACAACTGCAATCAAAAGTGAAATATGCAAGGTACTGGTTGCTAGGTACGAAAGTTGCACTTACCTGGCCAGAACAAAAAAGTGAATTATATCTGATTTTTATGCGGAGAAATCCGTTATTTGCCAGCCTCGATGGATTAGTGGTTTGCATGGTTGCTTCATAATCCAAGGGTCGCAGGTTCACTCCCCGGCAGATCTGGTAATTTTTCATAGCGGAGTAAAATTAAAAACATGCCTTCTCGGATATGAAGTCAAACTGTAGGTCCCGTGTCAATGCAATGTTTGGCACGATAAAAATCTCTACTGGAGGTGGAATTCCCCAAATTCGGCTAAATTTTAGTAGGGTCTGCCAAATGATGAACCGGTGCCATGAGCTACGAATGATGCTTCGCCATCCTGATTCCTCGCCCAAAAATAAATTAAAATAAGATCCGTTATTTGAAAATGTTGACGGTTCGTTAGATGGTTTCCATGGTTCTCACAACCAGCCACCTCATAGTTTTCAGCCGCGATTTGCGTTTCAAATAATTTATTTCATTATTATTATTAAATATTGGGGGAGAAGGAAAAGATAATACATTACACGATGCGTATGTCTTTTCTTCGCCTCGGAGACCTTTACGGACCTCAGCTATCCGCTTCGGTCCTTAAAGTTTCTCCTTAGTAGAAGTGTTTACTTATGCATTTCGCAATGTAAATAACTTTTGGTAGTTTTAACTAATGCTTAGCTGCACATTAATGCTTAAAAGTTAATACAGCGGTTCTCAACCTTTTTAGTAAATTGGGACCCAACTTTTCATAACAGTTTTTGAAGTCCTAATTCTTTTTCTATATCTATTTTACTTTTACTGCTAATATGCGGCTACAAGGCTAAAATTTGGCATTTGGCAACAAGACACTGAAAAACTAAACCAAAATCTAACAAATCTAACCTTATATACGTACCTACAGAACTTCACGGTTCGTCGGTAATCGGTCAACTTTGACTAACCATCAAGCTTGACTGATTAGTGGAACAATTCTAAAAGACTGGAATTAATAGGACCTAAATCAGAGTTCATTAGCGCTTTTCTATTCTTAATAATTTCTAAGCTTTCAAATCAGTTAAGTTCTGTCGGGTTGTTTATATTTCTAATTAATTCTATGCCTTTAACCTTATGATTTTGTTCAAGCATAAGTAGGACGACCGACGCTAGATTTATCATGTCTTTTAAATTTTAAGTGAGCTAAATGCTCTTTGTACCGAATCTTCAAACATCTCTTAGTTTGCCCTATATATTTGATTACAGCTATTACATGATATATATATATATATATATATATATATATATTTACATCAGTCTAACAAATGGACGTCCTTTCATATCTAAGTAATTGGACGTCCACCACAACTAATAACGTTAGAGAAGATTTAGTTCGTGTATATCCACTATCTCACATAGTAGTGTTACGTGTGCGAGTTAGATTTTGAATAAAATCAAAAACAAAGAAGTTAATATACACCGCCATTCGACGTCCGCACATAATACAGTCTTACAACGTCCACTGTATATCCATATAAGTATTTCCGACTAAAGGACGTCCCAGAGATATACACTAATGTGGAATTCGGTATTTTGACGTCCTGCAACGTTGTCGCTATAAAAGAAACATCTGGCTCTTTCTTACTCTGTTGTACTGTATGTTGTCTTATTCTTTTTCGCTGATATTGAATTTAAGGCGAAACGAATCGTTAGACATATTTATAACGCTTTAAAAATCTGGTGTTCGTAATATTGTTATGGAAGTAGGGAAGAATCGTTAGAATTCCTTTCTTATCTTATTATATTTCAAGTTAACCCTGAGAAAGTTTGATTCTTAATAATTCATTTATTTCGTTTGTAAAAAATCATTGTAAAATAAAAGTGTAAACTTTTTGATTGATACATTATTAAGAAAGAAATATTAACTTACCTGAAATTTAAATCACGTAGAGAACTTAAAAACATTTTTACTTTAGCATTTTAAAAACGATACACAAGAATACAAGAACACAATGTATTTTTTTTAAATTATAATATTGCACGCCTGTATTATTAACTACATGTATAAGAAGTACTTTAAATATAAGTAGATACATGTATCAATCTGAAGTATTTATATCCAATTAAATTAAATAGAATATGTTGCAGCCAAAATCACTCATTCAACAAAATAATTTTTTTATTTCTCTTACGCCAATTTCAAACAAAATTTTTTTTCGCTATTCCTAATATTATGTATATTTAATCTCTTGCGGTAGGTAATTATAAAAGTATAGGAGTGAGATAAGTATAAGTTCTTTGTCTTCCGGATTTAGTTAATAATGGAGTCTTAAAAGCAAATAGTTTTGTTCTAGTTTCATAGTTATGATCAATTATGATCAAGTTTTGTTTATTTTGATATGTATATAAGACTACTATTAAAAAATATATCTGACGAGAATGTAGTATTTTAGCTTCTTGGTAAAAACATTCTCATGAGCAAGTGGGTTCTTTATTTAAAATAATACGTACAAATTTTTTTGAATGATTTGAAATTGTTTTACGTAATTATTAACCCAAATTAATCAATCCTGGAATAATTAATTAATCCAGTAATTCCGTAAGATAGTCGAGTTTCTACTAGTGCGGAATAAACCCTTCTTAGATCTGAAAATTGTAATATACCTTTCAATTCTCGAAACCGGAATAAAATACTTCTGAGATTATGAACCGGGTTAATAATGTGTTTATCTCAACGTAAATGCCTGTCCATGATGACACCCAGATATCTTATTGTTTCTGATTCCTCAATATTGGTTTAAAGGTCAATTAATAGTTTATTATAGTGTGGATATTTATGTTTATAATTAATAAAATTATAATGGTCATGTCTTGTTCTGCCTCTGCTTTTAATGTTGACCACGTAGTACTCTGATAAAAGATAGCAGTATTCAATTTAAGTAAATCATTGATATAAATACTAAAAAGCAAATGACCTATTACCGTTCCCGGTGGTACACCCAAAGAAATAAGTAATGCGTCGCCTCCTATGTGCGCCTATTCAGTATGCTATACACCTTATACATTCAAATAATTATTATCTATGTATTTAAAAATTAATTATTTTTAATAATAGAAAGTTATGCTTCTTTTATTTAAAGTATAAAATGTGTTGCATACTGAACAGGCGTACATAGGAGGCGACGCATTACTTATTTCTTTGGCTGTACTTCAAACTCAATTACACTTTCAGAACTTTTTATAGAATAAATTTCAACAATTTGTTTTCTGTTTGACAAATAGCTTTTTAATAAGTTGAGTGCAACTCCTCTAAAACCTATATCTTCCAGAGACTGTAACAACTGCAAGTTGCATAATGAAGGTTTGCTAAATTCTAGTGATTTATTAATTAGGAAACTTAGATATGCTATAGCATCTTGTATGCTACTAAATATTTTCCTTAAATCCAAACTGTCTATGTGATATAATTTTAAAATTCAATAAATAATTATTTATTCTTTCATTCAGTATCTTCTCAAAAATTTTTGTAAAATTTGTTATTACCGAGATAGGCCTATAGTTTGTTGTAGCAGCTCGATCCCCTTTTTAAATATCAGTTTAACCACTGCAAACTTGAATATCTCTAGAACAAAACCGGTTTCTAATATTTTGTTAATTATTATAGCAATTCGTTTCACTTGTTAATGTGCAGTGCTAACTTTTCATTGTACAAAGAATAATTAATCTAGTAACATAATGTTAAATAAAATACTTAGTTACTTGTTATTGTTTACATAACTTGTTAAAAATATTATTAAAAATTAAAAAACACCTTTCAAACCTTTCTTTTAGTTTGTTTAAAGTTCTAGGATAAATATATTTCAGCAGCTATTTGTCTCTACTTCTACTGATTACTCACGCTCTGCAATAGGTTATGGTACCCAGAAGTCACGAGGAGATATACAAATAAAAGTAAAGAAATATAGAGTGAAACGATTGTTTTACATCAATTAATCCTAAAACAACATGGACAAGTTTCCCAAGTTTGAAAAACTGCATGGTCCGTAGAATTTTCCCTGCTGGAGAACGATGATGTATGCATATATGGATGTTTATAACTTATATAACATAGTTACTGGTGAAGAAGAGAATCCTGCTTGTTTGGAAAAACCGAAAGTAGATACTTCCGTCCCTGATTCAGTTAAAATTGTTG